>JARJEE010000006.1:15043333-16304166 GCA_030180105.1 Hyles lineata | reverse complement strand
TTTCTAAAATACACTTTCTTTACCTACCTGTTTTACATATCAGGATTTAGTATCTATCCAATTACTAAACGTCTAAGATAAGCGAACCCAACTTAGTTAAATTAAGTTTTTTCGTAGATACTGTATCGCAGAAACTATTCAAATGCGTCGCGCGTTTTAAAGTATTGCCTTACTTCTGAAATTGGTTTCTACTTTCTCTGCCCTTCGTGAATGTTGTACCTAGATAAGTATACCTACTTTAAAGATTTTTTAGAAGATACGAGGATTGTAAAAAATGTCTTGTAGAAAAAGCTTTTGCGTATATTATATTTTTTATTGCTATCAATGACGGGCATGCCATTCACCTGATGGCGATACGACCGCTCATAGACAGTAAGAAAACCCAAACAAAACCATGACCTCCAAAGTAATGCTTGGTATTTCACTGCGTTTGCCACTGTCTCGCAAAAAAAAACAAATCAAAGCGGCAGTTTTGCCCTCGTGTTTCGTTCGATCAGTATCAATACCTCCTACTTCCAGGCGCATTGTTTTTCCTTTCTCCTCGTAATTTGAAGCTTAAGATTTTATCTAATGCCTAAGGTCCAATTGATTTAGACATTTACAAACACCATTAATTTAACCATCAGGCAATCTTTTTAACGAACCTAGAAAATTCTGCGCAAAGCATACTGTAGCGTATCCATACAAAACTTTCGTTCAAAAAAGTTTGTATATCTTGATGTTTTACAATCAGCCAGGTAATTTACTGGCACACGGGCCTGGCGGGTCATTTTCTGGCAGATTTCACGCCAGGACACTCGAACCGATTTAACTAATTGAGCGCGGGCCTCTTGCTCGCTCCGTTAGCGCGCGTAATGGCCGCCGCGTCGTGTGTACGCACCTTTATACAATATCTAACAGGTTTGGGTGATCTTCATATTTGGGTAATTGGGGTGGATTTGGTGTGAAAATTTGCTTGAACTAGGCCTTGTTAACTATATAGGTTAGATTAGGCTATCGACTAGTTATTAATAAGAAATTATTTAATAAAACTGAATGTATAATTCGAATGCCACATAATTTTCTTTCGTGGCCTCTTGAATCAGATACGTCTTTGGAAAGTGAAAGGTCCCGTTCATTGCCGTGTTGGGCAGCAATTAAAGAATATTTTTGAAAAAAATATATAGCTTTTACACATTGATTTAAACATGAGCGGATTCCAGTAATACGTCAATAAATAACCAAAATACCATTTATATTTGTCCACCATTAGTATGCATTTAAGTAGTCATAGATGTATCATAGACTAGGAAAAGTTTTTCGGTACACCTGAAAGCCAAACATTACAAAACTAAATTAACGTCAATTTAAAAATAGAACACCATTACTGATTATTCTATTCTCAATGGAATATTTGAAAATGGAATTCGATCTACAAAACAATTTCACTATTCCACCACACTGCGCGCCTGACACGGCGTCAATTCAGCGGCTGCAGCTGAAACGGTCGTCCAATTAGTGTCAGCGGCGAAGCGCTTTGTCGCTGCATGCGGCGAGCTCCTTACTACTCGCAGGTATTTCGTAATCTTGGACGTAATTATCAAAACAAAATGGACTATTTCTCAAGTGGAAATGGGCAGATATTTTCAGAAAACGAACGATGTGCGAATGGACTAATTGGTAACAGACTAGATTGCTAGTCTTTGATATAACGTCATTTTGAAATTTACTAAATTAGGTTTAAACTGGTTTTTAAGAATCGTTCATTGATGATTACGGTGAATCTGATGCATCTGCATAGCTGAAATATGCTTTAAAAGTGTTTTAAAATTATGTGACGTCAACTTGCATTAGGCAATTAGAATAGTGGCATAAATTGCAATGAGAATTCTTGCTGATAGGCAAAGTTAGTGTAATATTTAAAAAAAACACAGTTTATTTCAAAAACAAGATGTGAACAGCACTGTAAACACTGTTGGGCTTCGGTTTGAAGGAAATTGTAGCCAGAGTAACAATTGGACATAATGAGAAATCTTATGTCTCCGGACTTTGAGAGCAGTGGAATGCCAAGCATAGCTTCTGCCCATGAGCAGTCGTATCGCTTAACATCGACGAATGGCATTCTCGTCTCGCCCTTCATAGAATTATTAAAAAATAATGTGACTTCAGGCGCGACCATCGCCATTCACAAAAATATAGATAATATTGAGTCATGTTACTCAATCGATGACCTTTATACCCCATTTTTTGGTGATTACAAAGGAAATATCACGATCCATTCCCAATCAGACAGGCATTGAGATCCGCCACAAGCCATTGTTATTTATGACGCGAGTGACGACTGACGTCTCGATTGACCCGATCGCGTCACGGACGCTTGGTGATAAATTTGTTCCGATACGGTCTGCAAAAACATCTTACCGAGCTTTGTTGGTTGATGTAGTGATAGCAAAACTGATGGCTTTATCAAATTCTGCTAATATTGATGGACGATTATCTATACTAATATTATAAAGCTGCAGAGTTTGTTTGTTTGTTTGTTTGAACGCGCTAATCTCTGGAACTACTGGTCCGATTTGAATGATTCTTTCAGTGTCGGGTAGTCCATTTATCGAGGAAGGCTATAGGCTATATATCATCACGCTATGACCTATAAGAGGTAAGCAGTAGTGATATTTCTAGCAAATACGAAGACATTTTGCTCGTTTTTCGTGGTCCGATTGGTCGATATTCTAAACTGATAGTCAAAATTAAACATTTTGACCGCTATTTTAAAACGTGTACGCACCCGGGTGGAGCCGGGCCTGACCGCTAGTTATAAAATATTCTGGAAGAAATAAAATATAAATATCCCTCCGTATGCCATAGACTATAGAGTGTGAACATCACTTTAGCTTCTTTTAAGCAAATATTAAAATACTGGCTAATTCAGAGTCCAATATTTAAGAAGCCAAAGAAATTCCAACATGATTTTAAAACCGCTGGTACTGATCGAAAAGTTTTGTAAAAATATGGTCTCTATACTGAATCCCAACTCTATCCTCTCTATCGTAGCTCTAACATCTCGATATCACAATTTATAAGCTCTATGCATACTACTCTACAAATACAGAGTATTGGAAGGTAAACGTTTGTCGACTGATCGCATACTCTATCTACTCTACACACTACCAACGCTACATAGAGCGAAGATCTGTCATTATCATTCCTTCTGCAAATATTGGTGTTTGTTTATCGCTATGAACTCTACGTATCTAAGTTTGAACGATTTCTTCGGAACACTAACATATTATTTTTAAAATTTGAAGAGATTTTATATCTGAATATAAGAAACCGTGCTCTCTTGTAAAATTTTAATGTTTGTTAGCAAACCAATATTTTTGAAAGATGTTTTCTCTTTATAACACCACGATACGACGTATAGGAACAGAATTGTAATTGTGTGTCTAATATGCATATATTTTCCACTTAGAAATGGCTAATCATAGGCCAATTCGTGCCTGACATGAAATTTTAACAAAACACTAAATTCGAAAATTCGGATTTCAAGCATTGAATGACATGAAAAAAAAATATAAAAAGGGGATTTCAAATATAAGATATATTAATTTTAATCACAAAATTCCTGCCATAAGACGAAAAACAGCCATAACTTCATAAATTTCGCGTCTAAACTGGGATAATCCCAGTAATTTCCAAGTTCTCCAAGTAAGCAGTACATGAAAGTCTAGAATGCAAATCAACGGCTTGTGTAAGTCGTATCTCACATTGGCTTAAGTCGGAAGACGCTGACCGAGTTATGTGAGAGAAATAAAACATGCCAGGTGCGTTTGTGGGTCATGCTACGCCGGTTCTGTAGGTTTAATATGAAATATTTTTTCATATAATTTTTTGTGATTCGCGAAAGTTGTAGGGCACTGTTTAGTTAAGAAATGGTTTGTTCGTTCTAAAAACCAAGGGTCTATATTACTTCTGTTAGAATAACACAAGTCTGCGTGTTATGCTAGGTACAAGAGCTAATTTTCGTGATATTACAAAAGAGAAAAAATAAGTGATCCTTTGATTTAGCACTAAGCTTTCCTCTACTGTTAGCAACAACTCAAATCCATCAGTACTTTGAAGAAAATCTAAGCCACTGTTGTGAGTTGTTGCTATTGAACATTTAGAATAATTGCTTGAAAATTTAGATTGTATTTTAATATACCCAAAAGACGACGCTCGGTGCTAATCTTATGGTAACAAATATTAAAGTATTCAAAAAACATCTCAATTAGAAAAAATCATGAAGTAACGAACTATACTCATAGAACGGTAACAAATAATCAAGTATATATTTTATACAAAGATCTCAATTGGCAAGACTTGTCATGAAATGATGAAACTTCCACACGCGGACCCCTAAAGTGTAAACTAAGTCGGAACACTAATTGGATGCGCCCCAAGTAAAAATTCTTAGTACAAAGTTCAAAGGAGTGCATGTACAATTTATATTTGCACAGTTTTAACAGGGTGCATTATGTACGGGGCGAGTTGGGCCGAAACTTCACTGCTAAGTTTGAGTTAAGTACGTTCATGTTGTTTACAGATCGTTTAGACAAGTTTGGTGGTGTTATCCTTTTAGCATTAGCCTATCCAACTGTATTAAGTACCCAGCTAAGTTCTCTCAAACTAAATTTAGACTGATTGATCCGGAATTATTTACTTGCATGGGTGAAATTGGCTTTGGCGAAAGATTATTGATCTGGATCATTGAGTATGGACTTTTAATTATTACTAGAAGCTTTGAAAGAGACGAAACTACATGCACTTGTGTCCTGGGTATCAGATACTACAACAGACCTTTCATTCTTACAAATAAATGTGGAACACACAGACATTTGATTTGGTGATCGAACCTGCAGCCTCACGTTTTACAGCCGGTTTCTAACCAACTGTGGCAAGGAGGCTCTCAAATTTATAAGATTATTTGTCCTCCTTGTACACCTTGGACGTCACACACTACGTATTTGATACATTATCTCCATTTGAGAACTTTCCAAATCACTACGGAAAAATCTAAGTTTATTTTTCAAACAACTTGTTATAAAGATACCACTTTTTATCTCTCCAAGTTCATAACAGTGACCCAATACCCCATATCCCTGATATTAGCGACTGTAAATCTCCCCTACATTTATACATCCATGAATAAATAAGGGTGTAACGGGGTGAATTTTCCATATTTCTCGTCTCGCACCCCTTCGTTTACACGCTCCAGCAAGCCCTTGACAAAATTTCAATATCAACCCCGCTGTTCTGATGTCTAGTTTCGCAATAAAAATGACGTTGCATATTACAAATTTGTTGCTGAGAATATAATTTTCTCTTTGTTCTGCGAGATGCGAGTTATAAGGTTAGGATAGTTTGTATTTTTGTAGGTTTGTTATTGTTTTAAGGTCAAATTTGATCATTATCAACCCTGAAAAAATTGCTGAGCACACTCCATGACTGAGATGTGATGATGATAAAGGTCTTCGTTTCTTGTTTCACCTAATTTGCTGTCATCTTCACCGCCGGCCATAGAATAGCCAGTGTTGGACATAGTCCTTCCAGATGAATTCCAATAGCAACTCATATATAACGACATTCTCTAAAATGTGCCTCGTTGTAATTTAAAAACTAATTTAAAAAAATAAGTATTATGTTAGCCTTCCCGCTATTTGCTTTACGCAACAAAACGTGACAACATACCTACACTTTCACGTCGATACTATTATAGTCGGGCTACATAACATATTATAAACATACATAACAAATGTAAACTACTCACTACATCCTCAGACTAAAATCTAAGCAAAACACAAACTTCCCATCCAGTTTTATTCTCCGATAAACACCAGGATCCTGGGAGCAGGTGTGCGCGAGTTCAACGGAGCGACTGTTGTGAGACGCGCGCTTCGTTGCGCCCTATCGGAAAAATATAAGACGCTGTGCGATCGGCGGAAAACTTTGTCGCAGGGGGTAAGGGGGAAGGGGGAGAGGGGAGGTAAATTGTGAATAAGCCATGGCTTATTGTTGACACGATCGTGTTTTGTTTCAATTTAGTGCAGATTTAAAATTCCTAATTAGTAATGCACTGTCGTGTTTCGGTTTAAAAAACGTTGTAGCCACTAGCCAGAGTACCTACTGGACGTATTGAGACTTAACATCTTATGTTTCAGTATGGCGAGTACAATGGAATGCTAAGCATTGCTTTGTAATTCATGGTGTTGTTTTGTTTTGTCACTGTCCATGAGCGGTCGTATCTTTTGCCATCACGCAAACTGCACGCTCCTCTCGCAAATCATTGTAATTTAAAAAAAACTTGAGCCCAGTGTAGCTTTAGTTTGGCCCCATCATCATATCTAGAAATGGAGCCAATTATGGTGTTTTAAATTGAATAATATCAATTTAAAGTAGTAATAAGTCAGCTCGAATGATTTGGCGACTAAGAAAAAACGATGTGAAAAAACCTTTGGAGTTGCGTTCAGCAAGTGAGATTACTGCAAACCGCGTAGGTGGAAAGATATTCGTATATCTCATACGCCTGGGTAACAACTACTGAACACGATAGACGAAAACCCGTGATAGGGGCCCATGCAACAATAACATGTTTTGGATTTAACCTGCGTATAAACTATTTCAAGCACGTTGTTATAATATTTTTATTTTATTTGAGCAGTATTTAATGACTCGTGAAAAACATCGCTTTTAATAAACAACATAAATTTGAAAACAGCATCAAAATTGGTGATAAAATTCCTATAAACAATAGGTAATGTCTATTTCTCCCGTCAAACAGCAGTTTAAATGCACTGATGTGTTTCGGATTGAAGGACATTGAAGCCAGAGTAACTACTGGACATATTGAGAGTGAATGCCAAACATTGCTTTGTAATTCAAGGTGTTGACGGTTTTGCTACTGTTCATGAGCAGTCGTATCGCTTACCACCAGGCGCAACTTGTGCGACACTCCTAAAAGCGTGGTGAGAACTTCTGACTAGTCAAATAAGGTAGTAAAATCGCCTCGTCCAAACAGAGTGGTCAATTTCGCGTGTATACCCACACATCGGTACTGAACCAACACATAACCCACAACTCTTAGAAATCCCATATTGGGCAAACCTCATCTACATACATACAGGCAATTTACACCGCCGTCCGTACGTCAAATAGAACGATTGTAACCAAACGGTATCACTTCATGCATAAATGTGTCCAAAAAAGGGTTGTCAAACAATCAGGGCTATGTATGGGTGTTTGTCGGGCAAACGGTGTATCAGAGCTGTTTGTTGAGGACGGCAAACATATTGCTCATACGTTCCGCGCGTGGTTTAACCGCCCATGATCCGGTTTTGGTATGCTACTTATGTTTTAGTGTTAACTATGGGTTTGTTGGTGTGACGTAGTATGTATTTTGAAGTACATTTGTATACATTTTATTGTCACTACACTAATTTACTTGTATCACAAAATAAGATTTATATCGCAGATATTTACATAACCATTTTTCGTATCTTTGAAACACCCTTTCGATCTCATCTCTGCATATCCTAAAGGTTGACTGGTAGAAAATGCCGACGGCATTAAGTCCGCCTGTACATATTGTATAAAGTTTAAATAAATAAATAAGTTATATCTTAATTAAACTGAGTCTTAAACTTATTGTTTGAGTAAGTAAATTTATTTCGTATTTTAAAAGTCACCTATTTTCTATTCGCGTGTGGCGACATTTCGAACATCAAATGGGGCTGTCTGTCTGGATGTTTGTGAGACCGAAAAGTCTCTCGTAGTTCCTGATACCCACGACACAAGACTCGATCTTAGTGTGGGGTCAGGACTATATATGTGACTGTTGGGTGTTATTTATTTATTATTTATTATTATGAGTAATGATGATGAATTATATACCCACAAAGTAGAAACTGAATTACATAAGGTGACGATTAGGCCCTATTTCATTCCTTGTTGTCTTAAAAGACACAAGGCTATTTGCTGTTTGTCATTTACTCATGTTATTGAGGTTCTCGGACAGCAATATTCCAAAGATAGTAAGCAGTGTAAATGCACTGTTGTGTTTCGGATTGAAGGCCATTGTAGCCAGAGTAAATACTGGACATATTGAGACTTAACATCTTATGTCTCAGGACGGCGAGCTCAGCAGAATGCCAAGCATTGCTTTGTAATTCAAGGTGTTGTTTGGTTTTGCTACTGTTTATGAGCGGTCGTATCGTTTACCATCAGGTGAACGGCATGTTCGTCTTGATATTCATAGCAATAAAAAAAAAGATTGTTATGGACATTCAACTATAAGAAGCAGGTCGTATATCTTGCCGTAGCAAAGTGTGTGAATATGAAACGTTATACCGACACAAACGGGCGGCAGGCTGACAAGACAAAGGACGCTCCACCTGGCGATAACTCACGAATTTTGTATGACGTCAACACGATATTGTATCCAGCTTGCTTCGTGAACGGTCAGTATGTAACATTTTACAATAGTATATGTTATTTTTACAAGAATATTATACACAAGAGTGAATACCGTTAAATTATATTTAAAAATATTTTATATGTAAAAGTGCTTGGTGGCCACGGGTGTTGGGTGTTGGTAACTGACCAGATACGACTGCCAATATGTTCACGGTGGTCGCGGGTTTAAATCCTAGGGCACACCTCCGACTTTTCGGAGTCATGTGTGTATTAATAGGCAATCATCACCCTAGCGATTTGTAAAAATATCTATCCTTACTATATTATAAAGGTGAAAGTTTGTAAGTATGGATGTATGGATGTTTGTTACTCTTTCATGAAAAAACGGCTCATCAGATTTTGATGAAATTTGGTATAGTGATAGCTGACACCCTGGATTAACACATAGGCTACTTTTTATCCCGAAAAATGTAGTGTTCCCGTGGGATGAGTCAGGAAACCAAATATACATATTTTCTACTCTTTCAAATTTGGTATAGTGATAGCTGACACCCTGGATTAACACATAGGCTACTTTTTATCCCGAAAAATGTAGTGTTCCCGTGGGATGAGTCAGGAAACCAAATATACATATTTTCTACTCTTTCAAATTTGGTATAGTGATAGCTGACACCCTGGATTAACACATAGGCTACTTTTTATCCCGAAAAATGTAGTGTTCCCGGGGGATGAGTCAGGAAACCAAATATACATATTTTCTACTCTTTCAAATTCAAATTGTTGGCACGGGATGTCCTCTCCTACGGAAGGGAAATATAGTCGACGGCACGCGGGAAATATAGTTAGTAGACACGCGAAATAATATGTTCTTGATGTGGATTGGACTCAAAAACTATCTGCACCCGGGCGAAGCCGGGCCCGACAGCTAGTAGTATATAAAGTCCGCCAACCTGCACTAGGCCAGCGTGGTGGACTATATAGCCTAACCCCTCTCAATCTTACTCGTACGATTATAGAAAAACCCCGGGCCCTGCAGTGGGACGTATATTGGCTGATACAGATTTTATATTACTATGACGAAATCACTACAATGCATGGCAACTGTAATACAATAATTGTAAGGACACATTGTCAAGACTTAACTATTTTCGCTAGTCGATGTATTTTTACCAGCCAGATTCAAAACTACAAATACGATATAATAAATTGTTGCATTTTCTACGGTAATATTCCGCTGAGTATGACTATCATAAACGCAAAATTTAGCTACAGTGATACTTTCTTAAAAAAATCAAAAGATATCCCGATTTGTAAAACAAAAACGTCTGTTATATTTTCTCGTTTACCCAATACAGTAAGGTAGCACGTAATATCGTTTGCCTTGTCGCTATCAAACTTATTATTGACCGGAATAGGACAAAATATAGTAGGGTACGTGATTTAGCGATGGCAGGCCCGGATGAAAAATTGCCTGGAACTCGCCACAAATCAGTATCGCGCCTACAGTCAATGGACGAGTATAATTTACTGCTTAGCCGATTATTTATTATATCAGGCCTATAATTGGTAGCGCTACCCTAGTGTGGACAGTTGTTTGTTCGTGTTTGAACTACTGTGTTGACTTTGACTGTGCTAATTTGTTTTATTGTGTTTTTATATGATTTGTGATAGATCTTTACGTTTGAGTATAAAAATAGTGATTTATACATTATATTTTTATCTGAGTCCATAATTTTGTGATGTAAGTATGGGGTTAATATCTTTGTTTCAACGCTGGTATAAAATTTCAATTCAAAAATTTTAATGTGGCACATAGGTATTACATTAGTTATGTTACATTTGTATATGTTTCGAACACCTATGACCGGCCACATGATTCAAAATTTTAATTGTGGCGGAGGGTATTGTAAAAGCTATAATAGGGTATTAGGAAATAAATAAGGGATATGTATCTCCATATTTCTATACATGTTGTATATTCTGGTGTGACTACAGTGAACTTTTTAGTAGCTGAAGTGGAAACCAAACAATATATAGGTATATATTGGTAGAATAAAAGACCAGTTGTAGGGCGACTTAAATATGGCAGCTTATTCGGAATCAGCTTTATTCTGAACCGTGTTCCGATAGGATTCACTATGTTGTATGTTCATGTGATTTTTTCCATCAGGAACCCTGGTCACTATCCAAGCAGATGTAATAATTTTACCACTACCCTTCCACCTCCTTCCTTCCTCAGTATTGACGGTCGTGACGCCCTTTCTGTATAACCAGCTACTACTTAGGACCTATGATAGTCTTATTCACCATTTTTTGCATTCGTTTGTATAAATTTCATTTACTAATAAAACGTTTTCAGTGCACACAAATATAACCTAAAATATATTAAAAATCTCATTATATGGCTCCACTGACCAACAAAGCAAATTATCCAAAAATGTAATTTATTACTTAAAAATCCATTTTAATGAGTACGAAATTATTTTTGCGTCGAAACCGACGCTGCCGCAGAACTCACTGCGTAATGAATACACAATTGAATGATCATAATATTGTGGTCGCGAAATACCTCGCTTTGATACTGCAAAAATATTCACTTTTACGTATCCGCGGTTACATTATTAGCTTTTTGCTCGTGTGTAATTGAAATTTAATATATCGTAACGTCAATATCGCAATATAATTAATATTGTTTGGCGCGGATTTTTGGTATTTATCAGTTTCTCCAGACAGCCTCCATGGTGATGTTGGTTAAACGCCGCTTGTGAAATGAGAGGCGACGGGTTCGATCCCCGCATCGGGACAAAAAAATGTGTGATCCACTGGTATTTGTTTCGGTTTGTGTTTATGAGATCGAAAAGCGTGTTGTTTCTGATACACAATACAAGACTCGGTCTTAGTGTGGGATCAGGATATTCATGTATCTTAATTTGTTCGATCGAGCAAAGTGGCGGTCTATAGTCTCTGCCTACCCCTATGGGATACAGGCGTGACGATTATGTATGTATGTATGTAAATTTTTCTGGGGTTTGTTAATAATGATACGTGAGAAATGTGTTATTATACAACTTATATAATATCAAATTTATCATAAATTTATGACTGCTAAACATTCAAAATGAAAAAATATTCCTAAAGCTGACTTTCATTTCGGTATGTATTTTTATTTCTTCCGACAAAATATTTTCAGTATAGCAATAAATCAACTGACTTTCTTTTTCGAACGTCTTACAGCCGAAGTGAGAAAAATTTAATGATATATAAACAGTTCTTTGATAATGATTTAAAGATAAAAACTCAACCTAGAAGCTATTAACTTGGCAGTAAACGTATTGAAGGGCAGTTACCTAACCTATTTTCTGTTAAATAAATACCGAACTATACATTTTTAGCAGTAACATCTCCAAGTTACATAAGGAGCGGCGATACCATCTTGGAAACGTTGGCCTCTTCGTCTGCAATCACGGTTCGACTATCGAATTGGGATTCGAAGCAATAAAACCGACTATCTGCGCCGTTAACAAAATAGACAGCGAGTGAGACTTTGTTTTTAAATAAAGGCCGGACAGAATGTTTTGTTGATAGATTTGTTGGAATGTGCTTTGTTTTTTTTTCTGGAGGTTTTTCTAGTCTGATTGAGATCTCTATTCTTAGATACGGGAGGTAGAACTTTTGATAAATAACATATTTGTGTTTCCATTTAGAATTAGTAACTCTTACGTTTACCTTTCGTAGTTACTTTTCAAGCTCTCTAATAAGGAATATAAAGATACTATTATTACCATTTTGAATTATCACTTACTTAGCAATTTCAATTTGACCCTAGATCTTTCATACATATCATAGCAATGAATTTTATTTTATTTATTAGAATCTCCAACAAAGATACCAAGTGTCAAAAGATCGTCATTTGCACTTTTATACTACTTAATTTAATCCTATGTACAAAAAAAATCAGATTAAATAATCTTTATTTAACTCAGAACAATAACAGCGTCAATCTAAGTACTATTCCTTCACAAGTACACATGTACCGAACTGCGGGGCGTGTATGACGTCACACTATCAGACTTGCCAGGCACTATCTATTCTAACAAATGTGTCCGCACGAACTTTATCCTGGTCCTTCAATAGCACTTCCTTTAACCTATTTGAGTTCCATGTGTAACTTAGATTAAATTGATCTTTGAACATACTCTTTGGTACCTACTGCTTCTATTATAGTGATACGGGAGATATTTCAGTGTAATTGAAACGCTACGCTAAATGACTGTTTGACTGCCTTGGTGGCGTTGTACTACGGTGCGGTTACAAAGCTGAGGTCTCGGGTTCGAATTCTAAGTCGGGCAAAGTGATATTGAATTTTTTTATTAATTATCGGCCTAAAGTCAGGAATTTGTGTCCAATATGGCGATGGGCTCGCTCACTATCTAATTGTGGGACGAAACATAAAAGGGGAAATGTGGATGTCCTGGTAGTACCTTTGCCTACCCCTTCTGGGAAAAAGGCTAGAGTTTATTTATGCATGTATGATTTTTTACCGTTTTGAACCTTCAAATATCCACTTATTAAAGTTATATACCGTAGCCAATGATTACTGAGCAAAATTGGAACTAACATTTAATGTCTTTGACTGACGAGTGCAGTACAATTTCATGCGTTGCTTAGCAATATTTTTTCATATGATACTGCTTCTGATCTATTAAGAAATTACCTCGTCTCATAATTCTGGTAAATACTAATCGTAGAATATATTGTAGGTTTTAGGCCGTCGCTTATTAAGACCTGATATATTTATAACTAAAAGTTAAAAAAGGCAAACATTGCAACCAAATGAAACAATTTGCTCGTCTCACTCAAAATAACTTACTCATTTTTCATCGCTATATACATAACCAACCGACAACCAATAATATAATTTACAACCGCGCACGTGAACTTGCGGTTGCCGTGCAACCCGCTATAACGGTTTAAGTTACGACGGCCGGGGTTAAGTTGTTAGCGATAACTTAGATGTTAACTGATCCGAAGTGTATAGCTGTTTGAAAAGTGCCTTATGAATTAAGTTTAAGGTATATTGGCTTATTCACTGGTGGTAGGTTTCTCATATGTGAGAGGCCGCCTGGGTAGGTACCACAGCAATGTCTCTTTGTCCCGCTAAACAGCAGCGTAAATGCACTGTTGTGTTTCAGTTTGAAGAATATTGTAGCCAGTGTAACTACTGGACATATTGAGACCATAACATCTTATGTCTCAGGATGGCGAACGCAGTGGAATGCCAAGCATTGCTTTGTAATTCAAGGTGTTTGGTATTGCATGAGCGGTTGTATCGCTTACCATCAGGCGAACGGCATGCTCGTCTCACCATTCAATGCAATACAAAAAATATATTCCATATTATTATATACTAGCGGCCCGGCCCAGCTTCGCCCGGGTACTAATAGATTTCTGTACAATAATATGTACGTATTATACATATAAACCTTCCTCTTGAATCACTCTATCTATTAAAAAAAACCGCATCAAAATCCGTTGCGTAGTTTTAAATATTTAAGCATACAAAGAGACATAGGGACAGAGAAAGCGACTTTGTTTTATACTATGTAGTGATGACAAACAGCTTCAGCCATAGCCAATTTCTAAACGTATTTTAGCTATCGGGTGTTTGTCGTCACCATTCAAACTCAATTCAAAAGTCGTTCGAAAAGGACAAAACATTCGTTAGTTAAAATAGGTTTAAAAACAGTGTATGAATAAGGTGGAAAGGACGTGGAAGGTGAGGTAATAATAAATAAATAAATAACACCCAACAGTCACATACATAGTCCTGATCCCACACTAAGATCGAGTCTTGTGTCGTGGGTATCAGGAACTACGAGAGACTTTTCGGTCTCACAAACACCCAGACCCGGAAGAAATATTTGTGATCCGCACCAACATTTCTCTCGATGCGGGGATCGAACCCGCGACCTCTCGTTTCACAGGCGGCGTCTAACCAACAGCGCCACGGAGGCTGTCGTGATGTAGTATCTATATAAATAAGATCAGATCAGGTTAATTTAATCCAGTTTCGAACAGGCCATCATAGTTTTGTTGTCCATCTATCGCACATATAATAATTAATTTTGATTTCCCTACCATAAGGTTGAAATTACTTTTTCGCACTAGTATGAAAAGCTTTACCGGACTGCGATGATTCTAACTCCTTTCAGATTTAATTAATTTTAGTGTATATTTTAAATAGTAGGGGGAGCCCCTGTTTCAGTTTGTTTTTGTTAAATGTTCTTAATTTAATTTAGCTTTGAGTAATGTAAAAATAAAAGTTCAATAAACATACTTATTTACTTATTAACTTTTACATGCATAAACTCACGCCTTTTTTGAGAAGAGGTAGGCAGATGTGCAACCAGCTCACCCACGTTTTGAAGTTTATTTTCCGTCCCACGATGTGATAGTGTATATTTTACGTCATAAAATATTAATTTCGTTGCATGAAACTTACTCATATATTTTCTTACTTAACATAGTATTACTCCAATCTCAATTTAAACCTGCTTGTACCACTGTCCATATTCTTTTTTCATAAAATAATAAAACCATTGCCACATTAATGAGTTATTCTGCGGAGTACACTAAAGTAATTTCCGCCGCGCTTGTACCTTACCAAACAAAATTATTTTGGCCAGCAGTCCAAATGCTATTTTCAGGTTGTATTCTGATTAATTGGCATCGGATGTCGTCGATTATTGAGTCGCTGGGAGTCGCTATTTTTATATATTTTTCTTTGGAAAACAGTAATAAAGTTAATAAAATTTTCCCGTGTTTAATAACTCCGAAACGAATTTTCTTTTATTTGAAAAATACTTTTCCTTTGTTAGTGAAGGGTAATGTTGTTTTCGTTTTGCAGTTTTATTATACTTGTTATGACCAATATTGGAATGGAATGACATTCACAACTTTCCATTGAATAGTCACCAAAGAGTACAATAGACACTGAATATAATTTTAACAGAAGGAAAAACAATTGCTGATGTAAACTCGCCGTAAAACCACGCGTGCTTGATTTGATTAAGGCCAGTGTACAAGTAATTTTGAACATGTGGCCATAGTTATACCGATCAGCAAGAAATAATCTTTCTCCTATCTAATTGGACTCCATTGTAAATAACGTGAACAATTAACATGAATTTTAGTCGCTTGCTGGTGTAAGTAAGTAAACATAAAAATTATTCAGCTGTCTTAATTAAAGCGACAAACAAACTCTTTGCCATATCAATTTACTTTTTACCAACAAGAACCTTCCCTTTTATTCTTCACAAAGACTCATAACTATTCCCCCATAAAGAGGCTAATGTCCAATTAATTAAACACATAAACACCATTAAATTTTACGCGACCAATTAACACTGGCCGAAAAAAGGCTTGGGACAATCAAAATGATTCGCCAGGAATTTGGCGCCAAAAAAAATAAAAAAGACCTCCCCTAAGGAGCATTAAGGGCGTGAACGAAGGGTAGAATATCACCCCCGTTGGACATAGAAAACATTTTACGCAAAACACGTAAACATCGTACTGTACGCTTGAGGCCGACAAACAGTGTCGTAAAGGTACATACGACATTTGAGGTCGCAATTTGACTTCTTTTGGTCGGTGTATTGAACTTTGCATTTTGATTCCAAAGAGTATTGGTGAAATAGTTGGTAGAACGGTTTTTATTACTACGCTGAAGTGATTTAGATTCAAACTTGTTCTATATCTCTATCAGCCCATATACGTCCTACTGCAGGGCACGGGCCTACTCTACAATCGACAGTACGATTGAGAGTGGTTAGGCCATATAGTCCACCACGCTGGCCTAGTGCGGGTTGGCGGACTTACATACCATAGAAATTTTTATAAACCGCTATGGTATGCAGGTTTCCTCACGATGTTTTCCTTCACCGTTTTAGTGCGTGGTGATTGACTATCAATACACACATGACTCCGAAAAGTCAGAGGTGTGCCCTGGGATTTGAACCCGCGACTACCGTCAACATGTTGGCAGCCGCGTCTGGTCCGTTTCCCAACAGGCTGCCGCACTCCAAACTTGTTACTTTATTTATGTTTTCATCGGTCTTAGCTACAAGTCAAGTACAAGTACAAGTACAAGTCCACCGTCGAAAGCTCCCGCCAAATACATATGTTAGCAGCGAAATGTTGCAAGAAGCCTGCATTCAGCCATTCACTTCTTTCGATTCTCTATCCATTTTGTGAATGGACATCTGATGCTACGCTTGCCAGTGCCCAGTACTCGACCTCCATTCAAGAACCTTACATTCTCATCGGCCATCTATTCTGCGCACTATTTTGAATTTGCTTGCCAAATGTTTGTTTGAAACTTGGATTTTTTCTAGGAACCTAATTATTCAGAATAAGCTTATTTTACTAGTTTTTTTTAGCGGTCAATGGCGAGACGACCATTTCGTTCACCTGATGGATACGACCGCTTATGGACAGTAAATCCAAACAATACCATGTATGTCTCGATATATCCAATAGTAAGGTACTCTGGCAAGAATGTCCTTCAAACCGGAACACAGCAATGCATTTACACTGTTCTTTGGGGTCTGTTTCCTGTTTATTTAGAAGCATAATTATGTATTTCAGTATCAAATTGACGATGAAACTAATACACCATTCCAGAAACTAGTTGAAGTCGGACATGCACGTTGCACCTGAGTGGTTCGTTTGCGATACTGTTGTTCGGTTGTGAATTATTGTGCGCGCGACACCGACAAATAAGAACATGACACGCCGTACTGGTTCTAAAACAAGTGAAATATGAAATGCTCCGAGCTCGCGCTGTTGATTTCATAAACAATATCTATTGGGTTGTGTTGTGTATGCATTGGCATGGTTTTGATAATCTTTTTTAGTGTTTGTTTAGAATGTATTTTGTAAAAATGTTTATTATCGGCTATCGTACACAATTGTAGGAAATCTAGATGACCCATGCAAGCAAATTCATACATAATGATCTCGACACTACATTATGACTACAAGCCACTTATTGTTGTGTAAGACCTCCCCAAGATATTAATTAATACTTTTTTAAACATAATGCTCTACTATAAAACATTGTAAATATTCCCTTTTCTTAGCACCCTCTCCATCGACCCATGCAAATCCATCAGTCAAAAACCCCCCGCGCTCTCTTTTGTTTTCCTAGACATGTATTTTTTTAAAGTGGCCATCTCTAAGTTATGAAACAATTGACAAACAACCTACTTGCAATATATTTTTTTGACATTCCAAAAACAAAATCAAATCCATTGCTAAAACTAACCCCCTCTATTTATCCAAAATCACGTCTTAAAAACAATGAACAAGTACCACTATTTTGTACATGAGAATTATCTCCCAGCACCTGAATGCATTAGCCCCGGCTATATATTACGGCTAATGTAAGTGTTCTGCCAGTACTTCTTACATTAACTATTTGTTTTCCTAAAATACTGCGTTCTCTTGTTGATTTGGCAATTGTTTTAATGTTACCAAGCCATTATTCTTTTGTTGTTTTTGTTTTTGTATGTATAGCTTTCAAGCGTGTTTGTGCGTTCCAAGAAATATTTTGAGAAGTTTTGAGGTATGGAAGGTTGGGTAGGATCCTTTTCAATCGTAATCTCAATTTTTAGTTATTATTTGTGGATTATTATTATTTAATTTACGTCTTAGACAGCCCTTTCTATCTCCTGTTAATATATCCATCCCATGGTTGTCTGTAAGAAATTACCTAGTGTTATATGGCCGCCACTTGTACTATTATTTTTATTGTGTAATATTTTATAGTATTTCTGTACAGTGTGAAAAAGGATCTCGTAATCTCGTAATCAGAAGAGGACTGCGCCCTGCAGTAGTAGGTGCTTTGCAAACATTGTTAAGTACCATTGTTGTATACCATACCATAAGAATATGAAGATATAAGGCTACTTCATTAATGGGTTTATGATCATCGATTTCTATTTTCCAGTAATAGACAGAGGACAAAACGCTGTTACTTCTTTGCGTGATTAGCAAATATTTTATGGGGCTTTATTTTCGTTTTTCAATAAATTTATTTTAATATTCGGTACAAAAGATACTTGGAATTTGGAAGTGTATTTATTTGTTGTTCAGTGAGTGAGACTGCTGGATGTCCCTTCCCTCTTCTCATATTTTTTTCTCCGCTCCACTCCCAATTTAATGGGCCGGCAAAACATCCATGATATAAGTGTTATGGTTATTTATAGACGGCAGTGATCACTTACCATCATGTGACCTGTTTGCTGTTTTGCTGAACATAAAAACTTTAGATTGTCCTCAGTTTATCCTATTCCTAAATCCATCCCATGGTTGTCTGTAAGACATTGTCTTTCGGTGATAAGACCGCCAATTGTATTTTTTATGCATGGGATTCCTCTTTGTATTTTTATTGTCTTTATGTGAAGATAAAAAAAAATAAGCAAAAAAAAAAACGATTTTTGTGTAACACAAGTTACATACAGAAACCATTAATTAATTCATCAAAAATCACATTACTCTTTATCACCGACGTATAAGCTAATCTCAGACAACAGGCACACCAACTCGCCGTCTGACAAAAAAAACTTTGCCATCCGTGAGACAGACATAAAGCATACATCTTAGAGCTCGCGGAGCGGAGTCCCCCAGTTTATTTTTATATGCGGCGGGGACGGAACAAAGCCGACGGGAACGCTAGGGCGCCTCTTTTGCTAATTAAAAGTCGTATGTAACCCTCGGGTAGGATTGATCGCGGGTTGGCCTATGAATATTTATACTGAGTTTCGTTGGTCCAGGAATTTACAGCATTCTGTGCAAGCACAAATATTTTAATTTTATTAGGTTCACTATGTTTCTTCTATGGTCGGATATTGTAAAGAGGACGGTTGGTGGTAGCCTATACCACACGGTTCATGCCACCCAGGATCGAACACGATGGAGAAACATCACGTGTGGTCGCGATCCTCAGTAGTGAGGGAACGATGAGAAGAGAGAGGTGTTTCTTCTCTTTATAGGTTAATACTCTGATTTTGCACTATATACGGTACGTCCTCGACCGAATCCACTATCCATTGTCGCATCATAATTCTTCGTCAGTCTCCTTTCATCCATCCTTTCAATATGGCCAAACCATCTAAGCATAACTGTCTCAATCTTAGTCACGCCTTCTTTTAATCCACATTCCTCCCTCCATGTTATTTCCAGAAAATCATGTCAATACGTTGCTCTGTTATTACGCCTAAAAGAACAAGAACTTTTGCATATTTTATTTGGTTGAAGCCAAAGAAAAAATTATCCCAAAAAAGTAAAGTAAAAAGTAGCCCACAGTTTAAATAGGCTTGATCAAATAAGACGGAACCAGAGACTTTCAGGACATCGGCGTTGTAACATAATGTATAACTGCAACCTAGTATGACTTCAATATTTTACACTAGCGGCCCGGCCCAGCTTCGCCCGGGTACAAATAGATTTCTGTACAATAAACCGCATCTAAATCCGTTGCGTAGTTTTAAAGATTTAAGCATACAAAGGGACATAGGGACAGAGAAAGTGACTTTGTTTTATACTATGTAGTGATAAGCCGCATAATATTATAAACACTACTTCTGAAGTAAATACGCAGACAAAACTTTGTAGCCAATACAAATGTTATCCTTGCGGGCACATACTCATAACCAACTGCACTGAAAGCCACCTTTTTACTCGTCTTTCATTTGTTCACCATTATCTTAAATAATATACACATTACGCTAAGACAACGGTCATTATTGTCTGTACCATTTGCAATTACCAATTATAGACGCAATGCTTTTTGTTACGTAGTGCCACTAAGTTTAATGAGGTGTCATGCCATTTAGATTTTGATTTGTTTTGCACTAAGTACTCCGATAGTTAGGCGCAAAATGAATAAAATGTTTATTGAAACCTATTAATGAAGAGTCAAAAAGTACACCTTGTGTTTTGTTTTTCATTCATTCAAGTTAATAATTCCTTAAATTAATATAACTTAAACATCGGTGTACATTATGTTGATATTGTATATGTGGAAGCTTGTTTTCGGCAAATGTGTAACACACGTAATATTTTGTTATTTATATCTGTAGGTAATCTGTAGGTAGATTCAATAAATTATTTTCATTTTCATTTAGAACCGAAGTCTAACTGCGCCGCGGTGGCTGTCAAACTTTCCTTCTCCTACCCCAATCAATCCAAAAAACTAAGACACGACCTGCTCAATAATTCAACAATTTTATAGATATCAAAGACAGCAAGGGTTGGCCGGGAAACTTTCAAAATCTAATCTGAATGAGGGAAAAATTCTTGACCCATATGTAATTTGATTTTATTTCACCCCGCGCTCAGTTTTCGGGACTCGCTTCGGGATTCCGGCCCTCCGGGATAATTTATATACGTCTAAGATTGTAGGGAACTGTATTTAAGGGGATTCGTGAATAAATAAACTATTCGTAGGACAGTTGACCTTGGATGGCCTTTAAGGTCGGAGAATTGTTACCACGCTGGTATAGGGAAATAAATATAGAGTTTAGTATGTGATTTGATAGAGTATAAAACTTTGTAGTGTTTGTGATTGATATGTGCATTAAAACAAGTGATATGATGTAATTTATGGATGCAAGAACATGGTGGCTTGTTGGTAAACGGACCAGACGCGACTGCCAACAGGTTCACGGTGGTCGTGGGTTCGAATCCCTGGGCATACCTCTGATTTTTCGGAGTCATATCTGTATTGATAGTCAATCACCACGCACTAAAACGGTGAAGGAAAACATCGTGAGGAAACCTGCATACCATAGCGATTTATAGGAATTTCTATGGTATGTAAGTCCGCCAACCCGTACTTGGCCAGCGTGGTGGACTATATGGCCTAACCACTCTCAATCGTACTCTCGATTGAAGACTAGGCCCGTGCCCTGCAGTGGGACGTATATGGGCTGATACAGAAGTTATGGATGAAGGATCTCACCATCCTGAGATAATAAGCGACCTGTTTTTATCTATTTTAATTTTTCTATATATTGTCATGTTATAATTATGTATTGTGGTGTATGCTTCTAATTTCGTAATAATATGCTTGTAAGCCGAAATTTCGCTTCATTCCGATCCTATAACTGAAACAACTATTGCATTATCACGCAAAAAGTTTCCAGTTATAAATTTGAATCTCTACACCGATCCTATCATTTATAAATGAACATTTAATTTATTTAAATTCTAGTTTGTATTAGTTATATACCACACAACTTGCAAGAAGGTCCTATATATTATCTAACATAACTCACAGTAAACTCAACGATATAACTACATTTCCGTATCCCAATTATGATCCCCAAACAATTGCCATCCTAGTTACACATCTCAATAACAAAACAAGCGAGCACATAATTCGCGAATCCGAATCGCTTCCGCGGCAAACATCAAACGGTTATCTCGACGAAACTTCGACATTATCAGCAATATAACTCAAAGTTCAAAGTAACCCATAGCAATTTGTTAACTCCAAACTCTAGATATGATGCGCAAGAACTTGTTCTTTGTGGGTAACTCAAGGCGAGAAGTTGTGGATCTTTCAACAAGTACTTTTGAGTATAGCTCTCGGAGCTTGGACTTGACGAATAAACCTTTTCTGTGCTTATTATTACACTATTTTTATTGAGACAATATCAGTATTATATATACTAGTATACAAGTTGTATATGCATGAAAAACAAACAATGCATGATATTTTTTACCGTTTCTAAGATTCAGGTATCATGATATACATATTATAAGTTGTCTTATAAAAAATGCCCGGGGTCAGGTACACTTTACCGAAAATATCTTGTGGCGTATGTTTATCAGGGATAATGTAGAATCCTAATGGTGAAATATTTTTTCAAATAGCTCCATCCGTTTCAGGACCCATTCAATGCTTGCATTATCAAAATGTATTTCCTCTTCACAATATTAATATTCTTCTCCTCCTCCTTATAATATTGGCCTCGGAAAAGGTGGCGTGACGACCTCGACCAATTTAGCAGCACTTGGATGGCATCAGCAATTGATAGGGATAAGTGAAAGGAGTAGAGGGAGACCTTTGCCCAGCAGTGGGACAGAATAGGTTACTAAAAAAAATATTAATATTAATTTATTATTTACTGTTTTTTGTACATCTTACATCCAATAACACAATGTAATGTGAAATTTATATGTATTTTGTATTTCGAAATTGCGTTCCACAAGCATTCCCATATTTTTACTCCTACGTAAATCATAGAAAGAATTAACTTCCATTGAGATATTCACGGTAAACAAAAATTAAAATTATTGTTATTGTTTAAAGTTTAAGGTTATTCTCTCCCAGTAATGAGCGGGTTTTATGTTATTATTCTAGATTTTTTTATTTTAAAGAGCTCTGACGTGTCTATTTTAATAATCTTCGTCTTTATTGTTCCTTCTTTTCTAAGCTGCTGTTATTAAAGATATGGGTTTTTGTTTGCATTTTCGGATTCTGTATAATGCTAAATGAATTTGTCATTTTGTACAAAAATATCCACACCATGTATAGTCCAGTATCTTCTTGACCAAAAGTCTATACTAAAATAAACACCATATACATTTTGGTCAACCCGTCTCAAGATGAAAGCATCGTAACTTACCCCTTCGGGGCGAGCTGTCAATACAGCTGAGTGCTTCTACGGACAAGGGTGTATAATTTAATAAACAATTAACGTAGGGGTTAATAAGTGTTCCTCCATTGATGACGGTCGAAGGCCTCTGTTCTATATTTGGGTTTAATATCAATATGACAGTTATACGGTGATAACATACCTTGTGAAGCTATTTTTATGTATCCCATAATGTTTGGAAGCATGGGTAAGTTTTTTTAAAACGATAGTTTGTAGCAGAATGTAAAAATAATCGTAAGTAAATTGGCTTGCCCCAATATCTATCTAATGCATTATTACTAACTGCATCTCGCATTTATAGACTCACGTCTCATGACAAATAAAACGTCCTAATATCAATGTGATAGGACAAACATCTTGCTATTGTTATTATTTTTTATTGCATAGGGCCGGCAAACGAGCAATTAGTTCACCTGATGGTTAATGATCACTGCCGCCATCCATAACGTTCGGTTCATGGATGTAATATCGACCCATCAAATCGGGAAGGGAGCGGGAAGGAAAAAGAATAGGAAGAGGGGAGTGGTATTGGGCAACCGACAATCTCACTAACTGAACAAAATACGACAGCGAAGCTTTTGTTTCATGTCGATTTCCTATGAAACAGTGGTACTGGCCAGGATGTGCCTATCCATTCATGCTGAATCATGACTGACAGCAGCAATTCATAATAAAATTTAATTCATATTCTTGTCAATTAATTGAGCCCGAAATTCGTAAATTGAAATGATGCGGAGGGAGTAATTTGCATTTTCTTACACTTGTATATCACATTTCTCAACCGTGGTCATATTAAATGACAATTTATAAGATCTTGTAAAAGAGTAAAAAAATCCTTTGCTTATACTGTTCAATACTGTACTGTATCAGCCCATTGGTCCCACTGCAGGACACGGGCCTCCTCTACCATCTAGTGTACGATTGGGAATGCTTAAGCCATGTATTCCACCATGCTGGCCTGGTGCGGGTTGGCGGAGTTCACGTAAAATAGGAATCCTTAAAAATTGAACGAATGATTATTTTACAATAATGTATACATTGCAAGAAGCAGGTTTTGATTAATCGAATGCTGCATTGTTGTTTAGTATTTTGAGTAATAAGTTTTTTCAGTTGTGTTACACAATACTAGTAGAAAGGACACTAACAATTAAGTGCAAAGTTTCACCGCGCTAGAAACGTGATGCGCCAGAAAAAGGAACAAAATCGTGCGTTCCATATCTTACATAAAATAAGGTTGTAGTAACAATAATTTTAGTTTTTTTTTTTTTACAATACAATTTTACATATTATATTCCATACAATAACTTACAAATTTAAACAAAAGTCCATAACTAGACGAATATTATAATTTTAAACAAGCTATATTTTCAAATTTATTTTTAATAGCAGTCACCAAATAAAATAGATTAAAAATTATAATTTAATTATAACTACAAAATAATATTTAATCTTGAAGAACGAAATATTATTCGGTTTAGAAACAGTTTTGATGCAGTTTATTTTGTTGTAGTACCTAATACTACTCTTGGAATAAATGTAATCCAGTTGAGGGTAGTTTATTATAATTTGCGAAATCGCTGAGTGGTATAGATCGGACAGTCTGGTAAACGCTTACGAACGCGCGGTGAGGTGGATTGCTTGCTTTCTATGCCTGATTTTATTCGTTTTGTGGACAATCTAGTGCAAGTGGTAATTATTTTATTCGTGTTTTTGTTGTTACAATGAAGATGAAATTATCTAGTTTTATAATTTAAGTGTTGGCACTGAAATTCTGTAGGTTAATCTAATCTAATAATCTCTGTTTTTGTTGATGTATGTGGCTATTGTTTGACAGCCTCCGTGGCGCAGTTGGTTAGACGCCGCCTGTGAAACGAGAGGTTGCGGGTTCGATCCCCGCACCGAGAGAAATGTTTGTGCGGCCCACAAATATTTCTTCCGGGTCTGGGTGTTTGTGAGACCGAAAAGTCTCTCGTAGTTCCTGATACCCACGACACAAGACTCGATCTTAATGTGGGGTCAGGACTATGTATGTGACTGTTGGGTGTTATTTATTTATTTATTTGTTGACCTAAAATATCCTGTAAAATAAAATAAAAAAAATATATACCCTTATTCGAAGGTCGTGACCGTCAGTCCATCTGCTGGCAAAGAACTTTGATCAGTTAACTAGCCCTACCTACATAACATTTCTGCATTGTTTTGATATTTTTGGTTGTATTCAACCCAATAATCAGAAGGTTGCGTCCATCGATAATACCTAAGTCGTGGGTTTCGAATTACTTCTAGTTTAACCATTTTTTTTATTCTCATCTTTAATGTAAATCGTGACTTTGTATGGGTTTACCAGTTAAATAAATCTTCAATGTTCTACCTTTGATTTGCGCCAACTGCCCGGCTTGTAAAATTACTCATAGTCAAATCTAGAACGTAGTGATTACTACCATGGAGAAAGCTCTATGGTCAAATCTTTACTCAGGAGTCTTGGCGTCAATCTCTTACGTGCGTAAGTGTAACCTCTACCTGTCCTTTCAAAAATAAAACCATGAGTTTTCGTACATATGCCACCGAGTACTTGATACAGCATGCCAACACTGTATTCATTTTTAGCGTGTACGAAGCAGAAATGCCCCGAGCGATGGATTATTAAATTTCACCGCTGGCCCGCAATAATCCGATGCATCCCTCTCGCCCCCTGATACTACCCTTATAAACGTATTTTGATACCTGGGTGTTACTTTGCAGTTTCTGTGGCGAAATTCAGTGGAATTTACGGTACACGGTTCTGGTGGTAGGTCTCTCATATGTGAGAGGCCATCTGGGTGGGTACCACCGCAGTGTCTATTTCTCCCGTCAAACAGCAGTGTAAACGCACTGTTGTGTTTCGGGTTGAAGGGCATTGTAGCCAGAGTAACTACTGGACATATTGAGACTTAACATCTTATGTCTCAGGATGGCGAGCGCAGTGGAATGCCAAGCATTGCTTTGTAATTCAAGGTGTTGTTTGGTTTTTCTAGTGTTCATAAGCGGTCGTATCGCTTACCATCAGGCGAACGACATGCTCGTCTCGCCATTCATTGCAATAAAAAAAAATGAAAAAAATGGCGAATGTAGTAATCAGCCCGTGTATGCCTATTGAGTCAGGTATCGATGTTAAGTTGATGAAAGGGGATTACTCTATACCCCGATACGAAGTTCGAATGGTCGTATGTTCGACGTCCACGTATTGGAGAAAAAAAATACATTTTTAAAAATCAATATTATTATCTATGAAACTTATCATTTACGAACTTAGTCTAAGGCTGGTTTTAGAGTGACGCTGAATGCGCGCTGACTGTCGGCGCTGAAAGCTTACGGGCGGGGGTCAGCGCTGACAACTACACGTTATTCTACAATGCTCCTTAAAAGCTCATACATTTCAAATGTCAGCGCTGACGGTCAGCGCGCGGTCAGCGTGACTCTAAAATCAGCCTAAGGTTACGACGTGCAATAGAGGATTTGGATATTTTGTAAAGTATTTAGGCATATTTTCACAGTTTTACATACGACGTTCAAACATTCGTCAGCGTGTCGGAGTACAGGCTAACACCCAAGGTCAGGCTTCAGTTGATTTTATTGGTGTATTGTGGGCTTGGGTTGACACGGCTAAACTATGGTTCACCAAGCCAGCCTGTTGCGCTAACGCAGACTCCACATCCCGAAAAAATCTCTTAAATATTATGCTTATGGTTTGCAGATTTCTTCACGAAGTTTTCCTTCATAGTTAAGTTAAGTCTTTTAGTCCGTAAAAATGGACTAATAAACATGATTCCGTAGAGTTCCGATTCTTTAGAGTCATAGGGGAAGGCCGGGTAAAGTGAATACCTTAAGGTATTTAAGGTTATAGCAGAAAATGTATATAATACAAAATCAAAATAATTATCAGAAACCAGTCTTTATTTATTGCTCGTACAAATACGGACATCAGTTACCATTAATATTTAAACAATAATCAACTACAATTAAAATTTAAAAAAGAACGAAATTATTCGCTTTGCCCGGTACCCCGGGTAAAGCGGATACAGTACTTGGGTAAAGTGAATACCCATATTTAATCTCTGAAAACATAAAAATAACTTTGATAAACTGAAAAAAAAAACTTAACCTATACAAGATTTGCCTATACGAGGTCGCATAAGCCAAACCATACTTTTTAGCTGTGCTTTTTATTGATTCTCCAACTCTGCACAAACCAATAGCCGTTTGCATAGCATTTTTTACTGGTGGTAGGTCTCTCATATGTGAGAGGCCATCTGGGTGGGTACCACCGCAGTGTCTATTTCTTCCGTCAAACAGCAGTGTAAATGCACTGTTGTGTTTCGGATTGAAGGGCATTGTAGCCAGAATAACTACTGGACATATTGAGACTTAACATCTTATGTCTCAGGATAGTGAGCGCAGTGGAATGCCAAGCATTGCTTTGTAATTCTAGGTATTATTTGGTTTTGCTACTGTTTATGAGCGGTCGTATCGCTTACCATCAGGCGAACGGCAGGCTCGTCTCGCTATTCATCGCAATAAAAAAAAAATTCATCCCACGTCCCTTGCTTAGATTTTTTTTTATATTTATTCACCATCTGAAACAAATAAAATACATGTTTAGATAATAAGTCACCAATGAGAAATGGCAGGCAAAGTAAATAGGGCAAAGTGGACCATATCCACTTTGCCCTATTCACTTTGCCCGACTAGGTAAGTTTTGAGGTTAACACAATTTATACAGAAACTAATAATTATGCCTTTCTGTTAAATATACCATAAAAAACTACTTTGATATGCTACCAAATTGAGACATTCCTATAAATAAAAAACTAGTAATATAGGAGAATTGATCAATGTACTTACCGCGTAAAATCAATCTTTTATTTACGAAAACACAAATCTCCACTCCGCGGATGGGACGCGACGCGGACCCTCGCTTCTATGTTTGCCGCGTATTAAACCAAGATGGCCAAACGTAACAGTGGTGGCGTGTTGAATGAAAAAATAATAATTTAGGAATAGTGGGGAGTATTCGCTTTGCCTGGGGTATTCACTTTACCCGGCCTTCCCCTATGTGTATTAGGGGCTCGCCTTGGGATGCGATCCCGCAACAACCAGTGTAATATATATGGGAATAGTTCCGCTTCGGGTCAAATTAAACAAAGATTGGCTTAATAATCTGCTGTATAAATTCGTCTTATTTATTTCGTTTTAGCAGCGTGTCCATCTATCGTTTCGTCGTCTTCCATACCGTTCTCTGCTATTCCATCCTTCCCTACTTCAACATCTTAATCATTCATCTTCTAACTCTTTCAACTTAAGTACTTTTATTAGCTGTCTCTTTCACACAACATGTTCCATATCAGCCATTCGTGTCATTCTACTCGTCTTTCTTCGTAACAATCAAATCCTACATGTATTTCGTTTGGTTCATTATGAACATCTCTCTTCATTTGTTTGTTTCAGCCCCAGGAAGTTCACCGCTGAACACAGGCCTATATTCAGTCACTTATCGACAAAATATTTGTACCTAAACAGGACAATGAAGCCTTTACAATATTCAAAATAATGTTTCATTATCTTTAATAACGTTGGCAAACTTCGAAACCAACAGTTCATGTTTCATATTTTTTGTAAAGAGTGTATTGACGTTGTCCCAGATTAATTTTCATTGAAAAATCTACTGGAATTTCTGAAAGAATTTAAGTATTTTTACTGAAAACTTTGGTATGATTTTTAAATATTTTAACATCGCTTTATCGAGGCGTCCTGGTTTTTCGGCCCTTGGAGCTAACGAGCGAACGCTATACGTAATTATATATTTTTTGCTCGTTCTCTCTGAATATTTGTGTCACATTTTTGCTAAAGATTATGTTGTATTCTACTTTATTTTAAAGTGGTAAAGTCAAGCTGAAATTACCTCAGATTTGGACTAGAATGGGCTGTCTTGACCAGGTGTTACCATTGTCACATAAAAAACCGACTTGAAATGTGCTGTTGTGTTTTGTTCGTTAATTAGGATTGTCATGTCCAATTTCCAATTTCTGATACTGACCCATATACGTCCCACTGCAGAACATGGGTCTCCTTGGACAATCGAAAGTTCGATTGAGAGTGATTAGGCCAAATAGTCCACCACGATGGCATAGTGTGGGTTGGCAATTTCCAATGATTCTTTCCTATTCCCGTCGTTTATCTTCCATTTCCTTCTGCCATAAGGCTGGCAGCCTTTGTGTTACAGTGCCAATAACTATACATTTATTTGTAATATCAGCAATACCTAAACAACATTTTTAGAGGAAATGAAATTTCATTCCGAGCAATCGACTTCCACTAGACAAAACTCTTTGAACATTTACCGTATCAAATACAGATTTGCCCAATTTAGAAATAGCAATTTGTACAAAAAACAGATACGTGTACGGAAAAGCCGAGTAAATCTATAGTAAACCTCTTAACTTTTATGGTTTCATAAATATTTAATATTAAAGTAGCTGTACCCTTTTGTGGCTGTGGCTTTGAGCTCCGCCATTGTTTTTCGTACAAAGAAAATAATACATTGTCGACACACAATCAGTATCAAAGAGTGGGAGCGCAAAGCGCTTTTGAATGCTATTGCTGTATTGGATATTTTAAACAATATATATCTGTTTGTTAAAGGTTTATTTATAGAACTAATTTCAATTATTTTTCATACTGATTACATGAATAGATGAATTCGAGATGTTTTATTAATTGAATTAAGCGATGATAATCATAAATACCGTCGAGACTCGTAATATGACACTATTTGACTTTCAATTTTAGGTGTGTGTCCAGATGTCAATTACCAATGCTTACCTTACTTACTTACTTAATTACCAATGCTAACAAGACCTTATATGCAACTTTTATTGAGGAAATAAAAAAAAACGGATACATTGAGACTTATCTTGTCTCAGAATGGCAAGCGCAGTAGAATGCCAAGCATTGCTTTGTAATTCAAGGTGTTGATTGGTTTTGCATCGCTTACGGTCAGGTGAAAGGCTTGCTCGTCTCGCCACTCAATGCAAAAAAAGACCCATCAAAATACCTCAAACACAAAATATAACAAGTCAGCAAACGCAACCAAGTTATTATCTAAATGTACACGTGTCCCCGAAAACACACGTCGAATGTTCACAAAGGTGTGACAAACAGACATTTTGTAAGAAAAACATGGCGTGACGAGTCAGTGGGCCGGTCCATCCGACCGATCATTTCAGCAGAAAAAGGACGGCGTAATTACATCGCCCTGATTGAATTCACACGGATGACGTGTTTTCTCAATTTCAATTATTTATTTGGCGTATTTGAATATGTTTTTGGCGGCTTTGATCGGTGACCGCGAATTTCGGTGGAATTTGGGTTTTGTTTTATTTTTAGAAGTAAAGTTTCAAAGTCGGTGTTAAAGCGAGGTATATTAAGAGGATCGGATAAGAGGATTAGAAGAGTAAAAAGTAGAAAAAAAATCGCGCTTTCACGCGTTTTTGGTGAAAATAATAATAATTATAATATTTAATACCTATCTGCAATAATATTTAATTTCTAAAATATTTTTTCTCTTGTTTCAGACTGGAAAACACTTTCACAGGACGTCACTTCTCATAAAAGCTTTCAATCACAAGTTTAGGCTGGATCTGGAGCTTAATACGTAAGTACTAAATTAAGTTTTTGTTGTAAACTGTAACTTTTGTGATCATATCGTTTACAGCAAAAAATGTTTCAATTTTCTCTTTAAAAATATAGATTATTTCAGAGAAAGTGTAATATAGTGTTAGATGTCTTTGCTTGAATGCAAAATTTTATTCACAAAAACATAAATATGTTTAATCCCGAAAACTCGAAGAAAATCCGTATGTGTAAGTTATAGTTTATACGGTATTTTATAGTTTATATGGACGGAAAAGACAAATAACCTTTTTTATTGGCGTTTAGGAATATACCGAAGAAACAAAAAATAATCCTATATTATATAGTCAAGTGCTATGCATGAATTGCAATTTTCTAACATCACAGAATTTTCCATACCCGATATTTTCCGGTATTACGCGAATCCACAGATATTTCACAGATTTTATACCCCACCCTTTTCCTCATCTAGGAATCTGTATACCTATCTCTTTCCAATAACTTCGGCCAGCAAACCCTTGCGTTTATGGTGTGCCCAGAAATTGTGAAAGTTTTTCTCCGAACTAGTGAAATATATTTTCGTTTGTGTCCCGATTTTTTTTTGCGGTCAACAAGCGGGTATTCTATTTTCGCGGGTCTATTGTTTCCTTTCACCTATAGTAAACAACTTACAATAGGATTTTTCCACGAAAAAATTATCTTTGGGTGTGTTGTTATAGGGAATCGTGTTGGAAAGTTTGTTTTCGATTATCTCGATTTTTTTAGATTAGGGTATTTCTATGGTATGTAAGTCCGCCAACCCGCACTAGGCCAGCGTGGTGGAATATATGGCCTAACCACGCTCAATCGTACTGTCGATTGTAGAGTAGTCCCGTGCCCTGCAGTGGGACGTATATGGGCTGATACAGATTTGAGTGTCTATCAGACTATACATAAAATTGCGGAAAGGCACAATTAAATGAAATATATTAATACACAAATACTTAACCACTTACGTAAGATGCTTTTACTCATGGTAGACCCCTCATACTATGTGACAGGCGGCTTGGCTAGCTAACACCGCAATGTTTATTTCTACCACCAAACAGCACTGTAAATACATACATACATAATTGTCACGCCTGTATCCCATAGGGGTAGGCAGAGACTATAGACCGCCACTTTGCTCGATCCTGACATACTACTTTCGCTTCATCCACTTTCATCAACGTTCATGCATTCGCGTCGGTTCAGGGTACATTTGAACTGACCGTTGTTGAGGGTATCACCGATTTGGATGGTGTATGTTCGGTGAGGTCGACCCGTACCGACTCTTACATCCACACTGTAAATGCACTATTATTTTCCTGTTTAAAGAACATTGTTGCCAAAGTAACTACTGGACATATTGAGACTTAATATATTTTGTCTCAAGATGGCGAGCACAATGGAATGCCAAGGATTCCTATGTATTTCAAAGTGTTTTACTGCCATCCATGAGCGGTCGTATCCTTTACCATCAGGCAAATGGCATGCTCGTCTCGCCATTCACTGCAATAAATTCTATATGATTCACTGTTATAGAACGAGGCATAGTTAATTTTATACCCACGCATAAAACTTAATATACAACATCATGTACCAAACAAAAAATATTTAATCTAGAGACAAGTTGTTGACTTAACAAAAGATTATGAAATTCCTAACTAGCCAATATGAAATACCGCGGAGTATTATCCATCGCTATTCGCCGGCATATGCGATGCAGTTATTATTACAGAAACTTCCTCTAGTATTTAAACTTTCGCGTATACTAATTGGTTTTGGAACGGCTCTTTTTATTTATAGTACAGTTTTGGACAGTGTTTGTCGCTGTATATTATGTCAAATATTAGTTTTGTTTGCTTAGTTAGTCTGAGTTAATCGTTCGTCGAGAGAAACGGCAATATTTCTATCGGCGAACGGTTTTAATTGGTATTCGATTCTTAATTTCCTTTTAATATGAGTAAACTTGTATTTGTTTAGCCTGGGATTTTTTTAGTCTTCAATATAGGTGATGCATAATATGCGAGAGATTATTAAACTGGGTATACTCAGACTGCGACCCAAAATGAAGTCAGGTGGTAGTTTCAGACACAATGGAACTAAAAAAATTGCAAAAACACGTGATAACTCTATTTTTGTGGTGTTTTAAATATCATCATGTCAGGGTGTTCAATCCATAGTTTTTGCTGAATTAATGATTAAAACCCTTACGTACTATAGCGTCTTTAAAAATAAAAGGAGGTTCATCACAATTTTAGGCAATACTATGTATATGGTATTTCCTACCACCACCATCTAAATACGTCGGCAGGAAAAAAAATACAAAATTATACATCGTGTTTTATTTGCAAAATTTTTAGTTGCATTGTGACTGACCTCAATAATTTACAGCGTCCACTACTGTTCGCTGGGGTGCAACAGATTATCCATTTTTTATTAACACCACTTCTTTACGAGACAACCATATGCACTATGGCTTAAAAGACCATCTCTATTCCTACGCTCCAAAAATTGGTTAAAGAACACCCTAAAACCTCTGATCCGAAACCAAATCCACAAATTAACTCCATAAACAGACCTGGCAAAAATTCCACATACTTTGACAAGAGCGTTAGCGGGCAAATTCTCAAAATGGCGCTCTCAGCGGGTGTCGGGCAAAAATGTGATGCGACAAAGGCTCTGTTTGCACTGTTGGGCGGCCTGTACGTCTGTATGTACCGCGCTTTAATGAAGTTGTCAGGGCGAGGGGCGTTCTAAAGCGGAAGGCTGTGGTGCAAGTTGTAGGAGGTAGCGGGAATTTCTAATTTACTCGACATTTAAAATTTAAATTTAAAGGAAACCTGCATACCATATCGATTTGTAAGAATCTCTATGCCCTATGGCATGTAAAGTCCGCTAACCACACTAGGCCAACGTGGTGGACTATATGGCTAAACCCCTCGCAATCGTACTCTTGATTGTAGAGTCAGCTCGTGCACTGCAATGGGACGCATGTGAGCTGATACAGATACAATTTTCCTGGCGTTTAGATTGGAAGGGAAGAAAAACACGGGAAAAATGGTCTGGTTAGGTAATTTAGTGAGATTTTATTCACCAAATAAAACACAGCATAGGTGTTGGTTTACGGCGATTGTCCGTAAGACATTAATACTCTACTGGAGCTGATTATTTCCTTGATTTTTCCTGTAATTGCAATGTAGCTGTGCCACGTTTTATCTATTTCTTTATACTCGCACGAGACGAGGAACTATTATAAACATAGAATTATAAACCATATTTTTTTGTTGACACGGGAAACGTGAAGTCATTTTTTTTTTGGTTCACCGGTATATGGCATTCCCACTAAAAACCCGCGTGGCCCTCTTGGCGCCATTGGAATGACCCCGGGAACCTACAGTAAGAGCGCCCTAGCTTCTACCGTTCCGGCAAACTGCCGCTAAATTTGCCCCGTACCCTATTAAATCTCCCAGTGATAAGTGCAGTGCAGATACAGTATCTAGATATCCATCTATTTCTCCGGTCTACGTAATTACATCGTTCACTAAGATGGATTTTGGGTGTACTTTTTATTTAAAATACATCGTAAAACCTCCAAAATCTCATGCCTCAGACGTCATGTTGGAACGAGTGTTCCGTGCAAAGCGGAGGGGTTCAAAATTTGAGCCACCAATTGCGAAATGATGACGCCTTGTTACCGACAACGGGAGCCAATTGATCGGAACTTATTGATCGGCTAAGCGGGCTCGTAATCGGCTGACAAATGCTGGAATCGTTCTGTAAATGAAATGAATGTTAATGCCATTTAGCGTGTCGTATCTTTGGGTGTCTTGAGCAAGGTTTTTGGGGTTGTTGGCAGAGTGAAACCTAATTTCAATGGAGATTTTATTAAGGAACATCGATTTGCAGCTGAAGGAATTCTGATCATACCGTATCATGTCTGTTATAATAAAGTTGTAAAAACTAAGGGTTATGATATTGAAGGCAAGGTTTTTATTATCAAGTATATTTTATTTATTTTGTAGCACAGATCTATATTTACTAGTGGACTTAGTATGTCTAAAGATGATTACGATTTCATGATATTCATCTCAGGCTTACACGATATTTAAAAATCTTTAACCTCACTTGGAAATCACACAAGATCCCTTAAGCTTCCAATTAATATCAGTGATCTATCATACATTAAGCACTGGCAAAGTATCATTAAAGGTAAATACGTTACAAATAGCATTTTAAAAGTGATGGGTTTATTTTTATTAAACGCGCGTCGTTTGCATTCGATCCCGGGTTACACGCGGCCGGAATAAAGATACTTCCAATTAGAATGGACATTTTTATCTTGTCTTACTTTCTTCTATGTTGTTATCAGAAGGCGTAGGAAAGATAAGGTGTAAGAAAATTGTATGGTGATACAATCTTCGTATAAATGGCGAGACTGCCTCTCATGGGCATCATGCCTTTGATTAGTAAGACCGAAAAATGAACTTTTTTGTATGTCTTTTCTATTGTATTTGTTTCGTATTTTGTGTGAATAAAATATATCAATATTAGGTCTAGACACAAATTGTATATGAATGAAAAGATACAAGGCATTTATTTGCATAAAATGGTGAAATAATTGCCATTCGCCTAATGGTAAGCGATACGACCGTTTATGGACAGTAGCAAAACCAAACAATACCTTGAATTGCAAAGCAATGCTTGGCATTCCACTGCACTCAACATCCCGAGACACAAGATGTTAAGTCTCAATTTGCGCAGTAGTTATTTTGGCTATTATGTCCTTCAAACTGAAACATAACAGTGCATTAACACTGTTGTTTCGCGGGAGATATATATGAAAAACCTAAGATGTTTATAAAGCATAGATGCGTTGTCCGAGCTTTATAATGGCAAGACGTTTGGAAGGTAATTGCCTCACGTGCAATCAGTCACGCTTCAACCAGTGGCGCGGATATGCGTTTCTCTGACTATTTGTATTCTCAAAACCAATTGCGGAAAAATAGATTAGACTGATTTAAAATAACGTACAAATTATTCTGAAACTGTGAAACAAAATAAATATTTTATTTAGTGCGCAAGTACACACAAATTAATTTTTTTATGAAATAAAATTATTAAATTCGCTCTCATGGCGACGTTTGACAACTCTCGCCACATCATCCCGTACTTGATGCTTGGTGCTACGTCACACGCGCTTTAGCCAATAACAGTGCGGCACTTATTGTTACGTAACTAGCGATGTCTATTCATCGCGTTTCATCGCATCGCGCCATTTTTTTGTGCCATTATGTTAGTGTATGACGCGTCTATTTGTAAAACGTCATTGTGAAAAACCTGTAAAAATAGAGTAGAAGCGATAAAAAGACAAATATTTTTTTTTATGTTTTTCACGAACTGTTTCCGGAGAACTGCAAAATACAGTCATTATTTATTTTTACAATGTGTGTTTCGGCTTGTCAATAAGCGAAAAATATATAACATTGTATTTAATTGACTTTATTTGTCTTTTATTTTCGTTGAGTCTATTTGGCATTAAAAAGGAACTTTGATTTTAAAGTTTTCTCATAAAAATGCTATGAAATATTTTATAAGGTTGTATACCAAGTTTGAATGTTACTTAAACTTAATGTAAAGGTTTATTTTGAATATTACTCGTAAAAGGGGACCATTATTTTTTAATGATGTAAATTCGAGATTTAAGAAGACTAATGTTACAAAATTAGCAGCAGTTATCATAGTAGATAATAATTTTGCATATTTAATCTTAGTTTGGGATCATTTTGTATATCCTGTGCTTAATGATTTCAAGACTTGAAAGCACTTTTGGTAGGTCTCTTATATGTGAGGTGTCTGGATGAGTACCACCCCGCAATGTCTATTTCTCCTACCATACTTGCTTTGTAATTCATGGTTTTGTTTGATTTTGCCACTATCAATAACCAAAGCTTACTATCAAGTATCGCTTACTATCAGGCAAATGTCATGGCTCGTCTCTCCATTCATTGCAATAAAAAGGCAGGCTAATATGTTAATCATCAACATGGTTAGTTTTACAATGACCACTTCCAAATTTTCCGTCTCCTTAGTTCCCCAAAACAGTCCTAAACGGATGACATCCAACCACATTTGTAAGCTAATTTAATCTGAATTTCTAAAACCACAACTCCTTTAAAAACTGAGTAAGCACTCCCGAAAACAGGTCGCAAACACATTCAAGTGTTAATGTATTCAGGACAAGACACAGCGGTAAATGCTAACGAGGAAATTTAAATTAATACGGAGTTATCATTACTAAGGCATACCATCGTCCCCTCCGCCGCGCCATTCCGCATACATCTTCATATCTTGGAGCGTGCAAAAGAATTTATAAACATAATTTTTGGTGCTTTTCGGCTTAATTATGTCCTAATTAACATTTAGAGTTGTGCTTTGGTTGTGTGCGGCAATTGTTTTGTATTGCGGGTTTAAAATGTTTGGTATAATTTTTGGCAGATTTTGTTTTTATGTTTAAGATGGTGTTTCATCCGATAATATCTGGTACTTTTATGACTTTTCGCTTTGAAACAAACATGTATTAGTTACACCATTTTTGCACAAGGATTGACACAACCGTTTCTTATTACTATACTGCTTGACTTAGCATGGTCAGTGAGGTAACTAGAAGGATAATTCCGCTTTCTCTTCTTTAATACGGCTTCAGTGGATTCGTTTTATTACTGTACCGTTACAAAGCTGAGGTCTGAGGTTCGAATCCCGGGTCGAGCAAGGTGATATTGTGTTTTTAAATTCATTATCATTTCGGAGTCAGGAATTTGTTTCCGATGTGGCGAAAAGATCGCTTCTTATCACATCGTGGGATGGAACATACAAGGCGAAATGTGGGTGTTCTGGCACCTCTGCCTCCCCTTTTTGGGAAAAAGGCGTGAATGTATGTATGTCTTCTTTACCATTCTATCTTCGACACTCAAAAGATCGTTTCGACAATTCTGTATATTTTTGATCACATTCGTTCTGTCTGGTTTGTTTACGGATTAAAATCAATACAATACAATAATTCTTTATAGCACACCAAATTACAAATTGAGCTTAAAGATGAGTTAAGTTTGGTAATACAATTTGTGACCTTATGCGAGTTGCCGATCTACAGCCCTTAATATTACTTTTATACTATTGTCTATCCAGAATTTGTGACGTAGTGTTGGTCGTAAGCAAGCCTCCTTCCACCAGGAGATTCGCTCTTTAACTACTTTAAAAATAAACAAAGCACTCATTACGGCGTCCAAAACAATCCCTTCTCGGAACCGGTGATGGCCGTGTTTTATTTATCGTTTCCTCTGCACGCGACGCTGTCGTCGCTCGAATTAATGCGATACCTCCGTTTATCTCGTCTCGGGTAGATCTAGGTGTTTCTGTGTTACCTTTACCTTTTAAGATAATGTCAGAATCTCTGTTAGCGATTTTAGGTTTATATGATCATGATTTATCACTGTATAGTAGTCCACTCTTGGATAATAGTTACGTCTCTTTAACTGTATGGTACTGAGAACAATTGATAGCACTTAGCAATGATATTTATCCATCGTTTTTCTTTAGTTAACATTGAATGGTTAATTTATTATCATCTTCGACGTTATCATTCCCAGATACAAAAAATCCTTATATTATTGGCCTTCCCTAAGGATTTTTACATCGACTACATAAAAGTGGACTGCATCCATTGACTTCCGCTTTAGTAAAGAAAACCGTTATATTTAAGTGTTCGTCGTATGCATTTCGAAAATAGGTTAGACCTACCAACCTCATCAATTTCACCCAATCACCCCCAGCGTAAATTGGGACTTAACTCAATTTACCACATTTTCCCACCCTATATTATAAAACCAAGGCAACATCGATTTAATCATAACAGGGCATATATCACAAGTACATCGTGCCACCCAGGAAGTTGTAAATCTCGCTCGTCCGACGGATTGCGACCCGCTCCCTCCTGACACGCTCAGATTTCTGCGCGATTCGCAAGAAAAACAGCTGAATTATACACTCGCTTGTGTTTGTTGTATTTATATTTGCTGAATATAAGTGAGTGGTACAATAGATTATACGCTTCCGTGTTTAGAAGACCCCTGTCCTCTCAATTGTAAGGCCCCTCCTGCAGTGGGACTATATGGGTTGACATGGACAGATACAGAGTTGAGGTATAGAAGAATATCAGGAATATAATTAGCAGTGACTAAAGATCGTTGTCTTTTCATCTGTCACTGTTTTCGGCTATAGGAAGTCGATTGATAAAATTAGGTGTCTCCCAAAGATTTACGTAATGGAAATAAGTCACACGAAATGGTAAAAGTCTCAAAGCTAATTATTTCCATATAGGGAATTGCATTCAAGGTTCCAAGTTGGTACACATTGCCGCGAGATTAATTATTAATTATTGTTACTGTCCAACGTATGCTGTAAAAGAAACTAACATATGCAATAGATATAGAGGTTCCTACTGTCGGAAGTATGCTGTACAAGGGACTAGCATACGCAAAGGTTTCAATAAAGTTCTACATTTTATAAGTCCATGAGCGGCGTTGGCTTATTACCATCAGATTGATAACTGAATTATCAGCCTTTGCAGCCAATATACAAACCATAAATTCTATACAATAAATCTTTGTTTTATTACTCTAGCATACATTTAAAAGTAGCACCCACAACACCCCTACCAGGTGCTGAGTTATACAAATTGAGAATGAATATTTTTATGGTCCAATATTTTTACACGTGAATGTATTATTCAAACAATTTTACAGTTCGCGTTACTATTTCACGGGTTATATTTCAATTTGATTCGTGCCGTGATTTAAGTGGTTGAAATGTTGAAATGTATGTATGACTTTTAACTTTTCAACTTTTTGGATGTAGTTTCAAATACCTTTATTACGAATTGTACTTGTTTAAGGACTTAAGGATCATAGTATGGAAACTAAACAAATGGATTTTTATAGCGGAAACGTAGATTGACAGTACTTTTTTGAGCATAATCCTCTGTGATACACTATCTTAAAGCAGTGTGTCTTGTAAATCTATAGTAAAAGAAGACAGGGCATATTTAATTATCTATGATTCTTTAATAACCGTGCTGACTATACATAAAACAAAAACACAAGAGTTTGAGATTAAATCTAGTAACATAAAGAAATGGTATAAAATCCAAATACTCTAATATTAATATTCGTCCCATTTTCATTCATGAAATAGCTCAGAAAGTCACATTTAATACCGTAAAAATGTGCCATAATCGTAATTGATATGCAAAATGGCAGCGTAAAGGGAGGCGATCGGACGGATCATTAACTGATGCCAGGAAACAGTTCGTAATGACATGTCGGCATGTCAGTCCGTTTGATTTCGTTAAACTTGAATATATATTTTTTGCAAGTCATAAAAATGACAATTTTATACTGAGTTTGTGAAATGAGCTTACTACATACTGTACGGTTAGTGTATTTCGTGGCTCTTGAACATGAATTATAAGCAGCTAGTGGAACCTGACAGAAATAATCAATGATGTGTAGATCTGTGTCGTTAAATCGATAGTAATGCATTACCAACTGCCCGAGCCAACTTCAGTTACCTTAGACTATTTTTTAATGCAATGAATGGCGAGACGAGCATGCCAAACGCCTGATGGTTACCGATACGACCGCTCATAGACGGAACAACACCATGAATTTCAATGCAATGTTTGGCATTTCCTTCTCTGTGAATCTCACCTAGTTACGCTATCTTCTCTTTCCCTCCACTGGTTTTCAGCGTGTCCACGGCCTTCCACTACGCTCGGATGCGCGTATCTTGTTCACAATGTTCCCAATATCTTCAAAATTATGTTTCATTAATTTCAATTGACAAAACTCCAATCCCCTTCCAGCACTACAGAACCTTCCTGACGGAGTTCATAGCACCCACGTACACCAATATCAGCTTATTAACTATGATAATAAAAATTATGAGCGTAATTAAGCTCGCGTCCACGTGCGGCGTGTTGGCCACCCCTTAAATGTAAATTTGGTCATTAATTTAATTTTCCACTTTGGCCAGGATAAAATCTGACGTTTCAATCGCAACAACCGATACTATCTCTTTTATCGCGCGAATTTGCATAATTACTGTGCGTACTGAAAGTATTTTTGCGTTTTGTTTCCTGGTACATTTGAAGTTGGGAGTTTTTCTATCTGATATTTTAAGATATTTTTGGAGGGTATCTGACCCTTTGCAGAAGAATAGCATATTAGTTATATATTTTAAATTATTAAAAAATCTATTTCATGGTATATCTGAGTGTAATAAATCTTTTTTGCACAACATTTTAAAAATTACTAAATTATTTTAAAGGTATATTTTTAATAATGAAACTGATATTAGAACTTCTTAGAAAAGTCCCTTTAATAACTGCGATGATATTGATTTTACACGCTTTATATTAGCTTCACTTGTATGTTTGTTTGTATATTTGTTTGTATGTTTGTAACTGTACAAGGCATATTGGTTCGGAACTATATAGGGACGTCTGTAACGAAACCATACCGCGATCTAGATTTCAAGTGGCGCCATCTCTTAACGGAGGTTGGAACTATATAGGGCATTTTGCGTATTTATTTTTTAAACATGGTTTGATATGTGCTGTGTGGTAGTAATTGTTTATAAATCGACAGTTGATAAGACAGACATTTGAAAATAAGAAAAAACGCTCTTATAAATAAACCAAACTAAAAAGTAGAAAATAAATAATAGTTTAAAAAAACTAAAAAACACGCTTTATATAGAAAACCCAACTAAAAAATAGAAAATAAATTTTAATAATACTGAATTAAGGATAGTGTAAAAAATTAAAAAGAAAAAAAAATATTGTAAAAAAGCGTGGGGTGCTTTTTAAGATATTATCAAAATGATAATCCTTCTACTTATATCTGTCGATAAAATAATTATATCTATTCAAAACATGCACCCCACCCTTTTTTTACATTAAAAAATAGTTTTATTAAGTTTTTGTTACCTAAACCCTAATGAAGTAATTAAAGACAATTTTTAGGAAAAAAGGTAGGAATTCTGGCATCTTCTATCCGTACAATTTTTTGTCTTCATATTTTTCTCCTTAAGTTCACATAACTTAATCTTTAAATAATTTTCTCATTTTCCGACAAAGAATCCGAGCCATAATAACAACATTCAATTTTCAGCGATACTAAGAAAATATCTGATATAACACGCTAAACATAATATTTAATTTACAATACATCCCACAAATCAGAAACACATTATTACAAAACAATAGCCAACTCGTTAAAACTTCAATTTTACGGCAATTGATCCGACATATCTGACATACGTGTGCGCCGTCCCTGTCGCTCGTGATGAGTTATAATATGTCTATCCCCCTCACTCGTTGGCCTGTAGAAAGTTATGCGAACTTATAATTAGCTTTTCGGAATTTAATCTGCGAGTTGCGACCGCGTGTATCATCGCGCTAATCCTTTGTGATGTAGATAGAGTAATTAGTCATCGCCATTTCCAATGGGGCTTCTTCAAACTACATGGTATGAGAAGAAATATTTTATTAAACGTTTACATATAGAACTACGGCATTCATCAGAAATACTGGTGGCAATTCTCTTTTAAGGGCCGACTGGATAAGTACGATCGCAATGTCTATTTCTTCCGCTAAACTGCAGTATTAATGACCTGTTGTGTTCCAGTTTGAAAGACATTACAGCCAGAGTAACTTCTGGATATATTGGGACTTAACATCATACTACTTGGATAAACTTCCACATTGACATAACATCATTACTCAGGCTTGAGACAGTCCCACCAAAGGTGATTTACCACCGGACCCGGGATAAACTTCCGAAACACGCATATGTCCAATAAATATAAAATTTGGTGTAACATATTTTGAATTCCTAATCACGAATATCATAACAAAAATTGGAAGGAAAATCGATCAGGCAAATTAGCTTTTCGAAATTCCACCCCCAAATTCCCCAAAAATCACCCAAAACAGAAACACAAACACAACCTGGTTTAGAAATATTCATAAAACTCCACACAAAACAGTCAAAATAAACAAACAATTCGTACATTCATGAAATTGATTGAAAAGCATCCACGGAACCATTGTTATGTGGATAACAAAACATCGAATCACATTACAATGATCGGGTTTGCGCCACATTTAGACCCCGCGGTTCGCATCCGATGAAAATTCGAATGATCAAATCAAACCGGCTTAATTACTATCGATTGTGTGGTAGTAAACAACAAACTGTCTACAATGTACGGAATTGGGGAGTTTATTCATTTATTACGTTTTCTAGGAATATTTAGTATGAGGACAGTTGTTTTTCAGCTCGAAGTCAGGAATTTGTGCCCGATATGGCGATAGGCTCGCCCCCTATCACATGCTGGGACGAAGCATACTGGCGAAATGTGAGTGCCCCGGCACCTCTGCCTACCCCTTCTGTATGTAGGACAGTTGTTTTGTTTCTAAGTCAGTTGTTATTTGAATGATTATGTTACGGGTTATTCTTAGATTAGTTATTCTTAGGTTAGATCTTACCTGAATATTATTTTGGTTATTAAGGACCACGACTATTTAGTCGCTTGGTCTGGACTACGATTGCAATTTATCATGCGATATCTAGTATACAAATATCTCCTATAAACAAGATTTGTCTTCCAAGCGTTACGTTGAAACTTTTAATAAAACATAGAAAAATCGTAATAGAGCAGCTACCGATTCTTTCAAAATCATTCCAAGGCATTTCCAAATAATAAATAAATACACCCAACAATCACATATATAGTTCTAACCCCACTTTAAAATCAATTAGGTCTTGTATCGTGGGTATTAGAAACTACCAGAGAGTTTTCGGTCAAACATCCAAACTATTGGGCAAAAACATTGGGCATCGAACCTGCGGCCTCTAGCTTTACAGCCGGCGTCTAACTAACTGTGCCACGGAGGCTGTAAATATTGGCTCTTATAATATTGCCTTTATAAGATTACATCCCTACATCACAAACAGGTAGATTTTCCTAACCTATTCTAATTTCTCATCCCCAAGCGAAGGAAGCCACAATTTCGATAAGGTTTCAGATAAAACACGAAACTTACCCCATTCCAATACTTGAGGAGTTCAGTGACGTCATAATTCCCGAAGTGGCGTGACGTGAGAACATTTTTCAAACTTTTCGATTATGCAAAGAGCACTATGACGTGGGCGCCTAAAATTTACTCTCCTTAAACAAACGCGCTTTGATGGATGAAATCTTGGAGGCTTTCTCCAAAAGGGTTACCCTGGGATGTAAGGGAATAAATGTGATTGAGTGAGCTATATAGCTAGAGTTAAATATACAAGGAAATATTATGAGTCAAATAGATTTTGAGAAAAGGCTGGCCTATCCACTTAACCACCAAGCACAGCAACTTTTATCCAACTTTTATCCATGCACCGAGCACCCATTATCGAAGAATCGGATCGAATCGTGGAAACTTTGCTAAACATTGCGAATTTGTAAGAATTCCTATGGTATATAAATTCCGCTAACCCGCACTAGGCCAGCGTTTCGGACTATATGGCCCAATCACTCTCAATCGTACTCTTGATTGTAGAAGATTCGCATGCCCTGCAATAGGATGTATATGGGCTAATACAGTACCCATACACAACCAGACATCGACACAGATCGACAAGGCTTTTGAGGACCCTGACTTGCAACAATCTGCGACAAAATTAATTAGAAAAAAAAAACAAATCTGAGAAGTTCCGAGATTTTAGTCCATAGGGCTAACTTAGGATTTCTACCTGGGACTGTTATTACGTAGTTTGTGTGCCTTGTGGGTAGGTCTGATGCTTCTCTTACTATGTAAACTCAGTTTGAGACATTTTCGACCCCATCTGCTTTTAGTTCTTTCCACTATATGCTCCCCTGGTTCTTCATCTTGCTAATCCACTGTAAATCTACAAGCGATACAAAGTAAAAACATCCGGAACAATGAAATCATAGGCAATTTCCACAACACCCAACCGCTATACATGTTGTACCAAAAAAATAGGTTATAATTTATTATCCGCCAAATCCCCGAGCTCACTCATCAAATTAACGCTTATCCAAAATTCTAAATTCCAAGCCCAATTTTTTCTATAATGGTAGCTACGCCAGATATCGTTGGGACCGCGGGGCCCGACTCTGGCATTGAATAATGGAAGCTATTTGGCCAGGGACGGGTTTGGGTGGCAATCGTGGGCACCCGATCCCCCGACTAAATTGAGATTTATTGTTACTTTCAGTTTAATAGTTTGTGTACTTTCTCGGCAGTCGGGGTATATAAAAAGGTTGGAGTTAAAACTGAGTTCAGTGGGGTAAAGTGAATTGGCAATATTCACTTCGGAGGGTTTTCACTTAACAAGTGTTAACGAATACCTTTACAAATTTCATTGCAAAAGCAATTTAAAACTTATCCTTAATGCCAGGACAATACGTTTGTACCTCAAATTCAGCAAAAAAAGCGGTTTTAATATTTGTATTCAATTTTAGGTCTTAGATGGAAGAAAATGTCATAAAAATATATTATTTCCAAATTCTACATAAAGCACGCACTCACAAGTACTTGCTTAAACCCACACAATAATTAAGAAAACTATCCTGGTAATACAGTCTCATTAATCTTCCTTTAAAGGCTATCCTAAATTAATCATAATAACCCCCCAAGCCACTGCCTAATCCGTCCGCCTACTCGATCGATCTTCACCATTCATAATTCAAATTCACGATAGCTGGCAACCGCAGGAGGGTTTTTTAATCATTTTAAGACACCATGTATAACCGATGTATCGATTTTTAGATTAATTCATCGATAAAATGATCGAATATGCTAGTTTTAATTTTAAATTTGTGATGGAGTACTGGCTTAAAAGGATTTTTTGTTTCGTTTTCATATTTCTCATACGAATTGACTAGAAGTGAAATTTGACTCCAGCAAGGCGTTAGCCTCACCCCTATCTCAAAATGGATATAAATGAGTGAGATTTTGGTGGCACTAGTAGCGTTTACCCCTTTGAGAATAGAGGCGTGATACAATATTTTCTACTTAGAATACAAATAGTTCGAGCATAAACGAAAGAGCAATAAGCAACAAACTAGCAATGTTACTCACATAAAAAACTTGAATATAAAACTTTTAGTTTCCAAAACTATCTGGATGTACCTTTTTAAATCAGTGCTTAAAGCTCTGAAGAGGAAGTGAAAAACTTGTATCAAAGGCTACTGCTTCTTTTTGTTCGATCTTGCAAATGACCCTTAGTATTGTGAAAAGGTTATTTTCAAAGAACTTTGAAATAAAAACTCGATGTAATTGGCTTTTTATGGAACCTGCTCAATAAAATGTCTCGGAATGGTTAAGAGTCGCAAGTAAAGTATTTTTATTTAAGTATGCCTTTATGAAACCTTTATGTTGAAACGGACTAACAGCGATTCAGATTTTCCGAGAATAAGATTCTAACTAAGCTTATATAATGGAGTTTTATTTGAGTAACAAAGCATTTGAAATTCTTAATTAACTGAAATGCTACGTAACAAAATTCATTTAAAGATGTTTGTGTTTGAAAGAATTTAATTATAGTATTTTCCACTAAGGTAATTTCAAATTATTTTTTAATACAGTAGACATACAAACATAAACTCACGCCTTTATCCAAAACGGGGTAGGCAGAGATGCCAGGACACCCACATTTCGCCTTGTATGTTCCGTCCCACAATGTGATAGGTGGCGAGCCTATCGCCATATCGGGCACAAATTCCTGACTCTGGGCTGATAATGAATGAATTTTATGTTAATACAGTAGAGCTATTGTCAAATTTAATATTGGAATATCAGTGTCAGTGTACCGTCATGGTAAATTAGTTATTTAGTATAGATTTCCATTGTGAATACGTCACAAGATGTTTATTGGCAGTCGCCATCAATAATATTTCTCATTTACCTTATTTTTGCTTGCTATAAAAAGAGCAATAAAAATACTTTTTACGTAATAGGATATCAAACGTTCCGCGTCTAATCTCGCGAAATATATTCATGTAACATATCGTCGGATAAGCTTATTCAATTTGTCTCGCAGGGAATTTACCTCGATCCCGCAGGGCAGGCGCACTTGAGGGTACAGCTTGGGTAAAGATTTTTTTGTAAAAGGGTATCGAATTAATTGTCAACTTGTTTGTGTAGGTATAATAGGTATCAAAAAAGGTACTTGATCGATGCTTCGTTTGCATAACTATACAAAAGTTTGGTTTAGGAAGAATAACGTTTTTCTTTTTTTTTTTGCAAAAGTAAAAATGTTTTATACTGCCAAGTTATCATCATATCCCATTGCACTAAATACTCTATTTATTGATTTACTAAACGTCCTTCTACAAAAGGTAAAAATCTATTTAAAAAAAATTATTACTTTAAATGATGAGACGAGCATGCCATTCGCATTGTGTTAAGCGATAAGACCGCTCATGGACAGGAAACAACACCAGGAATTAACAACACCATGAATTGTAAAGAAATGCTTGGCATACCATTGTGCTTGCTATCCTGAGACATGAGATATAAAATTTCAATATGACCAGTAGTTATACTAGCATTGCAGGACATTGTAATCCTTCAAACCGAACACAACAGTACATTTACACTGCTGTTAACACTGTACTGAACACCGAGTTTAAGAATATAATTTATATAATAATTTCTAAGACTCCAAAACTATTTGGACACGTCACAAACATCCCAAGTACTAGATGAATTTATAAAGGTGTGGATGATGTACGTCCAAAAAGTCTCTCGAAATCTCGCATCGAAGCCACAAATCTTCCACCAGGTTCAAAATGACGCATAAAAGAATAATCAAATTTATATTTACCTTATAAATCAAGTAATGACAAAGCCAAACCAAATTGGAACTCAATTGCTACACAAATCGCAGGGAATTTATTTCGCCAAGTAAATATCACCTGCAAAGGTTCCAATCAGTCATCACGGGTCTACAGAGGATATTTTTACATAGTAAATGGGTTTATTTTTATTCGTAACAAATTGTAGTGGTTCGAGACGTCTCTACAGGTCGCGTTGATCGATTCGATTCGCGTTAATGTCCCTTAAGGCTTTGGCGAATGTAAGCCTCTTTTCTGAGAATATTTATTTTTATACTGCCGTGGAGTCACTTTATTCTGTTACGCTGGTAGTTGGCAAGTAAATTGGTGATATATATTAACTATAGTAAGATTATTTCTTTCTACACACATATAAATAACATAAGTGTTGTGTACTCCTTTAAGTGGTACATGCATCAGAATGTAACTGTAGTAAAGAATTTCTTAGTTGCGATAATGTATGTATCGTTGGAGAACCTAAATTTAATAAATAAATAAATAAATATAAACCACCCAACAGTCAGATATTTAGTCCTAACCCCAGACTAAGATCGAGTCTAGTTTCGTGGGTATCAGAAACTATTAGGAGACTTTTTGGTCGCACGAACAGTCGAAAAAAATACCTGTGGTTCACACAAATATTTTCTCGGTGCGGCATAGAACCTGCGGCCTCACAATTTACCAGCTGCGCTACGAAAGCTGAATGCTTTAAGACTCTTTTATAAAAACTACAAAACTTGGTAAATTTAAACAAGCGGTACCATCTGTTCGCGACTACACTATTGATTTTCCATGTCATTGCGCACGGAATATGGAATTTTATTTGTCTTATATTTTCGCGTGTTATTAAATGAAAAATCTGTATTGCTGTTGAAACATTCTTGGAATAACATCGCCTTTCGTTCCCGGAATATACACAGCGATACTTTTAATAAGTAAATAAATATTGTACTGAAATTCCGCCGGGTTTGTTAGCGTTAAAATACAGTGGAGAATTCCAAGAAGGTTCCAGTCTTGTTGCAGATAAAATAAATTTGATATCGGAATATCGAATTTGCAGTTTTAAAACGTTGTGCTAGTCGTTTTTTAAAGTAATCATTATTGTTGAAATAAAAGTATTTTTCACTAATTATAGCGCGGTTTAGGTTTAATTTTTCTATATTTTATTCCCGAAGTTTCGATTACTTTGCAATTGTTTTAATGTATAATACTTTATTTCAATGTTAAATCAAAGACACCGTCATTGTCGTTTAAGCAAATAGTGACCTGTATTTTTAACTTTGTCTAGTACTTTTAGTCTAGTGACGTGGGTATCAAAAACTACGACAGACATTTCGGTCTCACAAACACCTGTTAAATAATCTCTCAAGACCATCGTTTCATATATCTGTATATTTTACAATGTAATGTAACGTTACATATATCTTTAAATATTACTAAGTAATGTACTCCGTGAACAAAACCAAAACAAACATAAAAACAAACGTTCCTCCATTTTTCTTCTCCAAAATAATGTATGTCACTCTTCCAGTGTTGCCAATCTATATTCTAAACTATACCAGCGGTAATACGAGCGCATATTATTAGAAACAATAATTTTAAAATATAAACTAGAAAATTAATACATTTATAAAAACATTACAAATTTAAATTAAGTGTTTTTAACAGTCGGCCATCCTGCAATGGTGGCTGTCCCAGACACGTCTATTTAACACAATTCACAGAAGTTCACAAGTGATACGGACACGATTAAATATTGATGTTCTTATACAGTTATTGATTGATTTTTACATATTTATGGGTTTTCAGCTTGAAATTATTATTATTATTATTATTTTTTGTATGTCTAACACGATATATACTATATACAATTATTAATGGTTGGCAACTTTTGGCAATTATGTTACAATGATTTGTATATGAAATACTAAGCTTATTTAAAATTTTCCATAATCCGGCCATCCTGTGAGAGAAGAATGACCTCATTCTATGTAAAACTAATTTGTCTACATTTGTATAATTACGCAATTTTATAGAAATAACTTAATTTACTTAATATTTACAATGACCTGATCCATACTACAGCACATTTTACAATCTCTAAACTCTTTAATTAAGCTATGAGTAAACAATAAACTACATTACAGTTGTAGTCTCGCTTGCTTCAAGCTTGCACCGGACACTTTGAGTGCGGTCACAACTTCGGCGGAAAAAAAAAAAAGGTGAGCGAGGCGATACGGCAGCAGGGGCAGCTCGGTGCGACGATATAGACCAAATGTCGAAGTCAGCGGACAGGAAACGTGGCGTGGAGCTGCTGTTGTGTTGTGAGACTAGGCGCTTGCACACATAAGTTACAAAAACCTACAACAATAATCAGAGCATTAGTAGTATTCATCAGTGGTAATCCACGACCTGATTGCACTCACAAGGTGCGTCATCTTCCTCTAGATATGGGAATAACTTATCTAGGTAACGCTTGCACACACAAGGTGTTTCGACCTCCTCTAGGTATTGGAATAATTTGCCTAGGTACCGCTTGCACGCACAAGGTGCTTCGGCCTCCTCTAGGTATTGAAGCAATTTGCTTAGGTACCGCGTGCACGCACAAAGTGCTTCGGCCTCCTGTAGGTATTGGATTAATTTGCCTGGGTACCGCGTGCACGCACAAGGTGCTTCGGCCTCCTCTAGGTATTGGATTAATTTGCCTAGGTACTGCTTACACGCACAAGATACTTCGGCCTCCTCTAGGTATTGGAGTAATTTGCCTAGGTACCGCTTGCACGCACAAGGTGCTTCGGCCTCCTGTAGGTATTGGATTAATTTGCCTAGGTACTGCTTACACGCACAAGATACTTCGGCCTCCTCTAGGTATTGGAGTAATTTGCCTAGGTACCGCTTGCACGCACAAGGTGCTTCGGCCTCCTCTAGGTATTGGAGTAATTTGCTTAGCTACCGCGTGCACGCACAAAGTGCTTCGGCCTCCTCTAGGTATTGGATTAATTTGCCTAGGTACCGCTTGCACGCACAAGGTGCTTCGGCCTCCTCTAGGTATTGGAGTAATTTGCCTAGGTACCGCTTGCACGCACAAGGTGCTTCGGCCTCCTCTAGGTATTGGAGTAATTTGCCTAGGTACCGCTTGCACGCACAAGGTGCTTCGGCCTCCTCTAGGTATTGGAGTAATTTGCCTAGGTACCGCTTGCACGCACAAGGTGCTTCGGCCTCCTCTAGGTATTGGAGTAATTTGCCTAGGTACCGCTTGCACGCACAAGGTGCTTCGGCCTCCTCTAGGTATTGGAGTAATTTGCCTAGGTACCGCTTGCACGCACAAGGTGCTTCGGCCTCCTCTAGGTATTGGAGTAATTTGCCTAGGTACCGCTTGCATGCACAAGGTGCTTCGGCCTCCTCTAGGCATTGGAATAATTTGTCTAGGTACCGCTTGCACTCACAAGGTGCTTCGGCCTCCTCTAGAAAACAATTTTGCAAATATTGGAGCCTGGAGGTATTTTGAGCTTCTTCCAGTAAGTGGCATCATAGTTTTCCATTCCACAAAACCGTTCACTCCTCAATGTATCGTGAAAATGTGCTCGTACTGCATCCACGTCATCGTAACCACAGTAGCCATCATGCAGCCAGGAACACAGTTCATTTTAAGGGAATGGGCGTATAGGTTGGGAAGAAAAAATTGCTGTACCAGAACAAAGCACATAATAATGCGTAGTAACCCTACTAATTTGAATTTGATAACAATAGTTGATGACTTTTAAAACACAAATCAATTTGACCTTAGTTGCTAAACTATAGGTATTTATTTTTATATATATATATATTTTTTTTTCGTTTTTTTTTTTTTGTTAGCTTCCTTCCTTGAAATATAATTATATATTTTTTTTAATCTTCATTACTATCATCGTAATCACTTTCCGAATCCGACTCAACAAATCTTACCCAAGGTTTAATTTTATCAACAGAAAAAAACATTTTTATATTTGGACTTTGAAAAGCCGCCTATGCCACTGATTTCATAACGTGAACAGCAGATACCCGAAATGGTCCGCTAAAGGCTAGAATGAGTTTTTGACTGTCTCCGAGTGTTTTGCTACTCTTTTGTACCATTACTAAATCGCCAACTTTATAAACTTTCGCTTTGCACAGTTTTCTGTCAAAACGTGCCTTCATTTTTGCTTGTTCTGACACAATATTTTGACTTACTTCAGCTCGAATTCTTTCTAAATTGTCTGTTACGTCTTCGGATAAATTTATATCGTGCAAATAACTTTCAGATTCATTGATAGTATTGTTAAGACTCCATTGAACCTTACTCACGTGAAGGTCCCAGTCTCTATCATTCTCATCATGACATAATGCTATCAATGATGCCCATACTAAGCGATTATATCACTCAATTCGTGGTCAAATTGAGCTATAACGGGCTAATGGTTTAGCCCGTGGCGTAGCTACAGCGTTTAAAGTATGTTTGCCATGAATGCTTTGAACTCATTGGATGTAAAGCTAGTACCACGATTCGATATTAAATTTCGAGGGACACCAAATAACCTAAATACATCTCGGAGCACACATATTGTAGTTTTGCTTTTGGTATTTTTGACTGCTCTCAATATAATAAATTTTGTGAAACTATCAATAACACTCAAAATATAGGTGTTACCATGTTTGCTTTTAACAAATGATCCAAGATGGTCTATGTGAAACCATTGAAAAGATGTATTAGGTTTGGGGACAGGATGCAGAAAACCTTGTTTTCTTCCTCTAGGCTGTTTAGCATGAGCACAAGGGATACAAGCCCGCACGTATTTTTTTCTAACAAATCTATGCAACTTAGGAAACCAATAATCACGCTTTATTTCCTCTAATGTCTTCTCATTGACAAAATTTCCACCTTGCTTCTTTAGGAACTGCCCATCGTAACTGTCCATTAACTTTTTTTTATAAATGTTGCCATTTTTTTTAACGTAATTATTATGTATGTCTTTTGCCTCCCGACTATTCTTATCAAGTACTGCCTTTATATGACTTAGCCTAGGATCACTTAATTGAACAGCTTCTAACCCATGCAATCGTAAATGTGAACTCTTGGACCAAGAGCCACCAACGCGCTATTCTTGGTATAAGGTCCTTCTTTGTAAGAGTTGTACGTAAAGCGTTACTATCGGTTACCACTTTAATGTGAATTCCAAGAAGGTAAACCCTGAAGCGAACCAGTGATACAACAACTGCCAACGTTTCAAGTTCGTATGAATGAAAGTGCTGTTCTTTAGCTGATGTTTGTCTACTGAAGTACGCAACTGGCTGGAATGCAATGTCTGAATTTGGGCGTTGAAGCAGTACACTACCTAGGCCTAACAAACTTGCGTCCGTATGCAACTCCGTTTCATACGTGGGGTTGTAAATAGCCAACACGGGACGTGTCGTTAATATTCTCTTAAGTTCTTCAAAAGTCTTAATTTGTGCGTCACTCCAAGACCATTTCACATTGGACTTTGTGAGTGTCGTCAATAGTCTCGCGATTGTTGCAAAACCGGGGACGAATCGGCGAAAGAAACTCGAAAGGCCTACTAACTGCCGTACTTCGTGTACATTTTGTGGCGTTTTAAAATTTGATACAGCTTCGATTTTTCTTAGCCTTGGTAACACCTTCCTGTGATATCTCATAACCCAAGTATTCGATAGATTTCTTGAAAAAAATTGCATTTGGTCAGATTAAACGTAAGCTTTGCTTCTTCTAAAAGTATTAGAACCATTTGTAATTTTTTCTGATGATGAAATCATCCATGTACGCTAGTACACCCTGAATATTTCGCCGCTTTAGCATTTTTAAAATGAGTCTTTGGAACACCGCCGGTGCGGTTGTCAGCCCGAACGGCATACGATTATATTCATAATGTCCGTCCAGTGTTACAAACGCCTTTAAAGGCCTAGACTCATCTGAGACGGGTACCTGATGGTAGCCAGACGTGAGATCAAGTGATGTGAAATAAGCTTGCCCCGAGAGACTATCAATTTCATCGTCTATCAGCGGCATTGGAAACTTGTCCTTAATGGTTTTCCGATTTAGGGCCCGGTAGTCAACGCAGAGCCTAGTGTCACCGTTCTTTTTAGCAACTAAAATAATTGGGCTCGCATACTCTGAACGTGATTCGCGTATTATTCCGTTAGCTAAAATTATCGGCAATAATAGAATTGACTTTTTTGCGTTCACATTACTTGAGGTAATACATCGTGTATTTCGGTAATACCGGCAGAATTAGTACAGTTTTTCTCTAAATGACCATAACGCTTACACTTCTTACACCTAATTATTTCTTCATGCATTTAGAAACAGTATGGCCTGGCTGGTCGCAATTATAGCATTTTAAAATGAATGGTTTCCTTATATTGGAATCGGTTTTTTGCGACAACATTAAATTGATATTATCGCGATTATTTACTTTGAACTTTTGAAACGTTTCAGTGTTCTTATGTGAGATATTTCTGAAATATCTCAATACCTCTTCCGATTCCTGAATATCTGAACCTTGTACCTGTATTCTTACGTTTGTACCGAATATGCCATGAGTAAGGCAATCTACAGCTTGTTTTCCTTTTAATGCGCACCTATTTATCAGCATAACCTTATCATAATAGTATTCTTCTAGAGTCTCAGTACGGCGAGTTTTCCTAAACAACATATCTGATAAAAGATCGCCGTAATTTTGTTCACATGGGAAAGCGGATAGTAATTTGGCTTGCGATTCTGCCCATTTTTTTTTTTTTTTTTTTACAGTCTTTAACCCATCAAACCAACGCTTAGCTAGACCCTTTAATTTCGGTAAAGCATAAAAGATAATATGCCGTTCTGACCAACCATATACATGAGCTGTTTCATTAATTTTGGACAACCAATCTTTCATTGTCTGTGATTTTGCTTGGGGATCAAAATCCGGTAGAACGTTTTGAGCGCCATGCATTATTGAGCCAGACGAACCCGAATCCCTATCACTTAACGCACTGACTAATTTCTCTAAGAGGATAGTTGACTCGGATTTAGTCTCAGTGGATCTATCCCGTATATGATGTCATCTCCTAGCATAATGTCTCTTACTAGGTGAAACAGAAGAGTCGGAATCAGAAGGAGATCTTTTTTATAAAACATAAAATATTAACCATACCCTGTATTTATATTTTAGAAGTTATTATGTTTACCAAAAAGAATTACTATTTCCACGTCTATCAGATCGCACGCTTAGAATTAAACTGACCGAATCCAAAAAAATAGACAAGATAGAATAGATCTTATGCTACAAATCTTTAAAGAACGTTTCCCAAAAAAATATTTTTTTTTTTTAGTTAGGTCTCTTTAAGTCTAACGGTGCGAGATGTCGTCAGACGCAACAGACGCGATAATTCTATGCTAAGCTTGTGTAATTCAAAAACGGCGCTAATGCATAAAAGTATCGTCTGCATGGCACCTATAATATTTAATAAGTTACCTAAAAGTTGGAGGGAGCAGGATACTTATACTTTAAAAAGAAACCTCAAACTCCTTTTAGTAAAACGAGCATATTACAGTATCGAAGATTTTTTAAATGATAAATTTTAGCAAACAATTGTAATTAATATTGAAATAAGTATATATATTTTTTTTTTTTTATTAGGTCAAGCATAATAAGAAAGTAAATTTGATGATAGCATTATGATATATTATTTGTTTATTAAGTCTTAAATAAGATACATTTTTTTTTATTTTAAGTAATATAGTTATAGGTTTTAAATATTTGTACGCCATTAAGGCCAAACATGATAGATCTGCTTTTTATATTTGAACACCTTGCATGCTCTGTATGTATACTCATGTTTGACAAATAAAGATTTTGATTTGATTTTATTACGCAATTTATGTGCACGAACCCTTTTATATCTATCCTGTGACGGAGTGTTGCTTCTGCTACTAGAACTAATAGAGTTATCATGCTGACGTCGTCATGCATTAGAACTTAACCTACAACTATTTCTCTCATGATTTCGTACTGTAAGATCACAACCGATTGGGAGGCGTGCCTTCAGATTGGGCCGCCATGACATGACTTGGTTCTGGTAAGTCGAGGTTCATAATATGATACAATTTAAGGAATATGGGTATATACACAAAACATATACACATGAAAGATGGAATGAACTGATATTATCTGAAACATTTGCATAACATGAATCCACAGAACTTATTTGTAAAATTGTGACTGTTTTCAATTTGGACTCGTAGAAATTTATGACTGTCATCATAAAAAATTAAGTTATATTATATTCAAGTTATTATAATCAATTCTGTCAACTATTTATATTATACACCGCTAAGTAATGTTCACTATTTTATTCTTTTACACATTTTTTTTTTTTAATTTATAATTTAATATTTTAAGTTAATTATATATGATTACAAATGTATAAAGTGAATTGAAAATACTTTAACAAATCTACAAAAAAATTAGACATTATTTATAATTACATAAATAATAAAATATATTTATTAACCAAATTTTGTTACATTTTTTTTTTTTTAAAAGCTAATTAAATAATATTGTTTCTAAACTAAATAACATTGCCCGGGGCTCCCAACTAGGCCTAGCCTATCTTCTTGGGAAGCCATGGTGTAATTGTAATAGCCTAGTTATATTTTATAAGGCAAAACAGTAATTGCAATATAATCTGATAAATAAACTCTATAATATAACTGCCATTTGTAGTCTTATGTTAAATATGTCTTAGTTTAAGATTTGGTGTACAAAAAAGGATAAATAAATAACAGTTATTCTTAAAGTTATAAAATACATGTTACTTTGCACTGACAGAAATTATAAGTAAACCATAATTACAGAACAAGGTTAATGGGCTAATATATACTATTTCGTAGAGGAAAATAAACTAATGAAATGAAATGAGCTTCGTTAACTGTTGCTCCCTTTATGTCATACAACTTTGTTACTTTAAAGGACAGAGTGTAAACAACGGAAATCCCTTGGCAAAAGTGGAATCAACTGTAGGTTGATCTAGTTTAAAAATCCGTCAGTTTAATAGTGTTTCATAATCATCGGAATCAATCTTAGCTCCATGTGTTTGGATTTTGAGAATAAATAGATGACGGACTCCAAGGACATTCGCCTCCATCAACAAAGTATCTGTGGGGAATCTAAAGGGCCTCCGCAACACCACTTTTAAGACCGCCCGCTGCGACCTTTCAAGGGGCAGCATGTAGGATTTGCCATTTATATTCAATTGCTTTTCCTTATAAAACAAAATTAGTGCAACTTACCCAAATGTTGTCAGTTTTACCTTTACATTGTTAAAGTATGTAAGTTCGCAACGATCCCGCTTCTGAATTGTTAAATAATCTCTCAAGACCATCGTTTCATATATCTGTATATTTTACAATGTAATGTAACGTTACATATATCTTTAAATATTACTAAGTAATGTACTCCGTGAACAAAACCAAAACAAACATAAAAACAAACGTTCCTCCATTTTTCTTCTCCAAAATAATGTATGTCACTCTTCCAGTGTTGCCAATCTATATTCTAAACTATACCAGCGGTAATACGAGCGCATATTATTAGAAACAATAATTTTAAAATATAAACTAGAAAATTAATACATTTATAAAAACATTACAAATTTAAATTAAGTGTTTTTAACACACCCACACCCGAAACAACTACCTGTGGATCGTACAAAAATGTATTTTGGTGGTTGAAACCGCGGCCTCTCCTTCCACTGCCAGCGTCGAACCAACTGCTTCACGAAGGCTGCCAAATAGATTAACCGACGCTTAATACACAGCGACAACGTATTATCACATAATCAAACATTTAATGAAGTAAATATGCCAACAGTTATTACGCATTATACAAAGTCACTTGTAATTTTCAAACAAATCATTCGCGTTGCTTCCACAAACATCGCTATACAAACGTTTACTTAGTCTCAGCGCAAATTAACTTGTTACACCCCCCTTTCCCCTTTCTTCCCCTCCTCCCCTTCCCCTTTCGTGGCATAGCTCCAGCCAAACTTGACAACTTGGCTAATTATTGTAGTTTTGGAGTTGACGTCTTGGCTTGTTATGACGGTTTTTGTCGCTGTATTGCCGGAATTGTTAAGATCCGAGTAGGGCAATGGGGATTGGTGTTTCTATATAATTATTTACGAGGTTGTGTACTTTTTGTACTGGCAAAGTGACTGCAATGCATATGATGGTAATGCAGGGCAACCTAAATATATTGTAATATGGTGTCGTCTAGATTGGTACACACCCAGTGGTGTTTCGAGTCCAGCCCACGCATAACCGATTTCGACTAGCATGATTGATTCTGTTCTATATTTACCCATATACGTCCCACTACAGGGGACTGGTCTCCTTTACCACCGATTGGAAGTGACTAGGCCATACTTGATAGGTCTGTCATAATTACTATGTAATAGGCTATTTGGGTAGGTACCACCACAATGTCTATTTGTACCACCAAACAGAAGTGTAAATGCACTATTGTGTTTCGGATTAAAGAACATTGTACCCGGAGTAACTACTGGACATATTAAGACTTAACATCTTGTGTATCAGGATGGCTTGCGCAATGGATTACCATTGCTTTGTAATTAACGGTGTTGTTAGGTTTTGCTACTGTCTATGAGTTGTCGTAACGTTTACTATCAGGCAAACGGCAGGCTCGTCTTGCCATTCATTACAATAAAAATAAAGTGGACCACACTGGCCTAGAAACTTTTCAACTATCAATTATAACGACCGATTCGTACTCTATTTCGGTATCAGGTATTGTAGTTTCTTTAAAGTGTCAATGCCAATGTAAAAGAATATCCTAGCAACTTAATGAAAGCACGAAAGATAAGATCCCCAATAATTGTTTTCATAATCTAAATCTGGTCCAGCCAGTATTTAATCCGTACGAACAAATCCCGCGAGTCCCCCGCTATCGCAGACAAAAATCTCACGCCCCGAGAAATAAATCAAAACTTTTGACGCCAAATCCGTAACAAGTTGCAAACGTGGTTATAAATGGTAGAATTAAAATGAGTGTAGAATGACTTCGGAGTCGTTAAAAAACTTTGAGGTTGTATACGATATTTTTATAGTATCACATACATACATACATAAACTCACGCCTTTTTCCCAGAAGGGGTAGGCAGAGGTGCCAGGACACCCACATTTCGCCTTGTATGTTCCGTCCCACAATGTAATAGGTGGCGAGCCTATCGCCATATCGGGCACAAATGACTCTGGGCTGATAATGAATAGAAAAATCCAATATCACTTTGCCCAACCCGGGATTCGAACCCGAGACCTCAGCTTTGTAAGCGTACCGTAGAACAACTACGCCACCGAGGCAGTCAGTCAGTTTTTATACTATTATACCGGGTTTAATGATGATTCCTATTAGGCTTCGTGAAATACAATGTCGAGAGTACAATATCTGAGCTGAAACAAGTGTTTGTATGATTCACACGTGTATATTTTGGGTTTTATTATGAATCTTAAGTATCTTAAGTATGCATCGTATGAATTGATAAGTGAAGAATAACTATGGAAACTCTTTCATTGAATTATTACCATCTGAAAATATCGATTCAAAAACCCCATCGACAGACCTGGATTCTCCACTAGATTATTTCCTACTATGCCATATAACCTGTCAAAAAGTCAGTTAACAAAATCATTTTTCACCTGAAATTGTTTTTAGATAACTGAATATTCTGGCATCATATTCATGAATCCTATACTTGAAAAAAAATATGGAAATTTCGCTTGCGCTCCATATCCTTTACAATTTTCATTCCGGAATGTTAACATTTCAAGCATACGCCAACAGTTTGATGCATTGAATCATATATTTCATCAAAACCGCGGCACTAAATACACGTTCGCAATTATACTGCGAGCCACTTCTATCCGTTTGACAACACATTTCTAATTTACACAGTTTTTTATGGAAAAATGAAAGGGCCTTTTATAAAACGCCTGTTACACGCCACAATGAGTAACATAAAAAAGTGAAAAAAAAAAAACTAATAATTAAAGACCGCTCGACGTTCACGCGAAACGGAACGCGGCGCGTTCTAAATTCAAACGCGGATTGTTCCATTTTCGAAGTTTTCGTTTTGCGCATAACCCGCGCTTTAGTTTTTTCCGTGTTTGCGCGAGGTAAACATTATTAAAACGGAGCGCTGCCGAGCGGTTCACCCGATGTTCGCACTACGTTCCGTTTTACGCTGCAAAGTGAAGTTTTATTCTGTACGTTGTGACTTTATGATTTTGTTTTGTTGTCTTTATAACGTTCCGTTCTTAAAAGAGTGCCGGGTGATTTTATATGATGGTTTATTTTGTTGAGTTTATAATATACTTCGCCAAATCATAATATATTAGAAAAAAAAAAAACCACAAGAAAAATATTACCCATACGTAACGTTCTGACAGCACATAACAAATATCCCAAAAAAGGTCGACGCAAAGTCAATAAGCCATAATTTAATACGCGAACCACCCTACAATTTGAAGGATACAAATATTCAAAGTAGCGAAAGATCCAATTGTGAATAAAAGGTAACCGTTCACACATGGCGTGACACGTCACGAATTTAAATAAGCCCTCAAGAAATCACGAGTCCAAAACATCACAGGCCCGATGGCTCTAATTCAATAGTTTGCACTTAGATACGGTCGGTTTGGTATCAAAGTCGAGCGTTGCCATGGCAACCGTCCTTTCAGATCACCCCGAGCGTGAATAATGTCGCCTAAGGTGAGGTTGAACTGTGTTTGAGCAAACTGCTTTAGAACAGTCCTTCGTGTTCCTGAGCCCCTTGTACTTGGTGGAGGAAATGATTTTACCATATTTGGCGGTTCATAATAATTTCTAGTATCGATTTTAATAAATGATACGAGTATATGATTTTTTGAAGTCTGCGGGCAAAAAACAATTTTCATCTTCAACAAGGAAATATTTGAACATTTTCATGTGTAATTGACTTGATTGATCATAATAATGTTATTGACGATAATCGTAGTGTAGGACACCCTCCAACGAGGCGGAGAGACGATATTTGAAAGAAGGCTGGCAGCGGTTGGAGACGTTGGGCTGAAGATCGAGCCCAGTGGCGTGCCATAGGAGAGGCCTATGTCCAGCAGTGGATGCGAATAGGCTGATGATGATGATGATAATCTACGTTCAACAAAACACGTATAATGTTATGTTCTGAGACAGTTTTAGTATGAGTGTTCGTTTAATGTGAAAGTGGTTTAATATGCGAATAAACAATCATAATTTGAGGTCGTCGCGAAAGGGGACTTAAACAAACCCAAAACCCGCTGCTTAAACTCAATTTGTTGGCGTTACTCCAAAAACCCACAAAAACGGTCTAGTTTGTTGTATAATCATCCCCATCTTTCATAATTTAGGGGTGGCGACTACAACCGCTATGTAGGTCATGAAAACTCCAATATTTCCCTGTTAAAATCTCCAAACAATTTAATTTCGAAGCTTACGTTTTCATTTTTCCACTTTTTCCTGATTTTTAAACTAACCACGAGCGCTGCATATTTCAAGCGAAAAATATCAAAATTTATGATCGTCCGTCCCGCTCGCACGTACGATAATGCCGTACGTCCATCTCTTTCGTGCATAAATCTCATCTCGCCAAGTAATACGCATCATTTCTGTTGCGCCTCACGGAAAAGTATGAAATTTTTCATATTTTATTAAAATATTTATTCGCGAGTGGTACTTATGGGACGCGTGCATGGTTCATTAGCGGAGCGCACGCGGCAGCGGAATTTTAGGGAATAGAGCATAGGCGGCAGCGGGATGCAATATTTGATAGCTTAGGTGTAACACGCCGGATTTTTCTTTATTTGGCCCACTTGCCATACAAATTGGATATATACATTTATTTCATTGTTGATAAAAACTTACGTTGTTACTACAAGTTGCATTCATACATTCAAGCACAACGTTTGAATAAAGTTAATAAATTATAAAAAAATTTATAATTTTTAAACTATCTTGAAACCATATCTTTAGGAATCTTTTTTATTTTCAGCTCTGTATTTGCCACCATATTAAGACCTCACTTTCCATTTTAACCTGGGGCAGTTTGAATACTGTTAATTTAATTTATTTCCACGTTTAAATGAAGAATTTTAAACTTAAACGACAACTTTAAACAATTTTAACCCAAATATTTGGTTGACCCCATTTCGTCTGGATATAAAAATGCCAGATCGACGACGTAAGTAATGAGGTACGGTACTATTATACCTATATTTTGTTTAAAAATCACGTTTGAAGAAAGAGATGAAAGTGCATTTACATAATATCTACTTGCAAGTTAAATTTAAATGCAGTTTTCAATTTATGAAGTTCTATGTGTCTGTATAAGTTAGGTATGACGTTATGTTGGTATATGTTACATACAGCCCCCTAGCATTATTGGTTAGCCGCTAGTTGAACCGAGAGACGGCGGGTTAGATCCCCGCACCGAGAAAAATGTTTGTGCGAACCACAACTATGTGGTAAAAATCACAAGTAAAAATGTTCCTATTAAACCTACTTCTCTCATACCTCGGGCTGACAGACAGTGGAGGCGGCTGGATTAGATGCAACGTCATAGCACGTGTAATACATCTACACTGTCACAACGACACCGGAACACTGTGTTCACACAGCCCCTTTCTCCCTTCGACATATTTTCGTTTGACGATGACGATTAAATAAATAAATGAATACACCCAACAGCCACATACATGGTCCTGACCCCACACTAAGATCGAGTTTTGTGTCGTGGTTATCAAGCACTACGAGAGGCTTTTCGGTCTCACAAACACCCAGACTCGAAACAAATTTCTACTGGTGGTAGGTCTCTCATATGTGAGAGGCCATCTGGGTAGGTAGTACCGCAATGTCTATTACTCCCGTTTAACAGCAGTGTAAATGCACTATTGTATTTCTGATTGAAGGGTATTGTAGCCAGAGTAACTACTGAACATATTGAGACTTAACATCTTATGTCTCAGGATGGCGAGCGCAGTGGAATGCCAAGCATTGCTTTGTAATTCAAGGTATTGTTTGGTTTTACTACTGTTTATGAGCGGTCATCACACGGTGGCCTAGTGCGGGTTGGCGGACTTTACATAGCATAGAAATTACTATCGCTATGGTATGCATGTTTCCTCACGATGTTTCCTTCGCCGTGTAATACATGGTGATTAACTATCAATACACACATGATTCCGAAAAATCAGAAGTGTGCACTGGGATTCGAACCCGTGACCACCGTGAAAGTGTTGACAGCTGCGTCTGATCTAATTACCAACAGGCAACCACGCACTTCATTCATTAAAATTTACTCAAAAACCTCTAGAAAATCCTGACGCGTCATGCAAAAACTGTGACCCACATTAAAGGAGCATAACCGTGTTATTATTCAAGAGGGCGCCTGAGGGCTGCAAAAATCCCTCCTCGGAAGTGAACCTCGGCCTCCGACACACATCTCATCAACGCTGTACGCACCCGCGCTCTCATTTACAATGTTACACACGGCAGTTATGTTTAGTCAACATGCAGGCTTGTTAAAAAGACAATTTATGTTCAGGTAAAAATCGCGTAAAAATTCCAAATCGATTTCATTATTTTGTCGGTATAAGTCAATAGAGTTATGGTTGAAATATTTAAAAATCGGTTAGGATTTTTCTCTTTTCAACATGCTTTTACTTTTAGCTTGTCTCTTTGGCATATAAAATATATTTCACATAATTTTATCGACGTATGTAAAAGTTCTAAGGATTTCTATATGTTTGTTGCTCTTTCACGCAAAAACTACTAAACAGATTTTGATATAACTTTGCAGTATTATAGATCACACATCAGAATAACACATAGGCTATAATTTACCATGCAAACATTCATATTAAGCCAGCTCTCTCTAACAAACAACAAAACAAATTATAATTCAAATGCAGTTACCACGATAATCCCATTAAAGTATGCACAAACTTTCGTCAATTTAAAGCTGTTTTTGGAAGCCAAATTAAACATGCATAAGGCACATATGTCGGCCAACATGTTGTGTAATCCCTGGGCCGCTGCGTGTCGAGTCCACGAAGGCGTTTTCTCATTAAAGCGTTGTATTTGAACTGGTAATGGCTTGATTATCATATTAAGTGGTGACCTCACGACGGTATTAAGGTGGATTCCGTGCGAGGCAGTCTCGGTGAAATAATCTCGCATAGCGGTTGAGGTTTTGATTTAATTGGGCTGGTTTTTCTGGTGCATGAAAGAATTGAGTCGAGAGTCATTTTTATTTTAAACACTTTGTACAAAGACGTAGTACAAGTGGACTTAATGCACAAGGGCATTCTCTACCAGCCAACCTTAAGGTAGAGCAGAGAGATTTATAGTCATGTCATGTCAATGCCAAGCATTGTTTTGTAATTCAAGGTGTTTGGTTTTGCTACTGTTTATGAGCCTACCATCAGGCAAACGGCATGTTCGTCTCGAAATTCGTTGAAATAAAATAAAAAACTTTTAAGTATCAAGAAGTATTCAATAATAACAGACAGGCTTTGCTATTGCCGACTGGAAATTCGAATGGAAACATAATTATAGTCGTGTACTTCAAAGTTTCAAAAAATGTTCTATAGTAAGTAACAGACAGACTTTGTCATTGAGTACGGCAAATTCGAGGTTAATTTTAACTACTATTATGCAATATGTATCATAAGCTTTTTGCTAAGTTTATACAAAAAAATCCTAACAAAAAATAATTGACCGAACTATTGAGTGGATTGTCTTTGCACTTATAAAATATGTTTATAGATTAAAAAGCGATACAGACTAATTTTTATCACGAAAACTTCGCAATATCTGCAAAGATTTAAAAAAAAATCTAACCAAAAAACATTCCTTATGCAGAGCCGAAGAAAATAAAATTGTTTTCCTACCCTACAAAATAAAACCTAAATCACCTCAAACCAATTAATAATTCACATAACAAATGCAAATTTGACGTGAATTTTCGCAATTAAACATTAGCAGCAACACGACGCGGTTGGAACTCGGAACAATAATTAAGTGCGCTCTACAACTCTACTCTGGAACAATGGAGAGTTCGCGGCTTTAAAACTGTTAATCCTTAAACCCCAGGTATTTGAGGTGTGACTTACGTGGGGACGGATTACTTCGTGTTTCAAAACGTTTATGAATTTGTATTTTGACTCTATGTAGAGTTGGTAGAGTTCGGGGAGATGATTGTGTTGAAGTTTGGGAAAATGTTGGTGTGATTGGCGAGTTAGTCTATCGTACATTTATTTTGGTATATAGTCTCATTTTACTGTGTTTTATTGCAATTTATATCGAAACGAACATGCCGTTCGCTTGGTAGTAAGCGATACGACCCCTCATAAAAAGTAGCAAAACAAAATAACACCTTGAATTACAAAGCACTGGTTGCCATCCTGAGACATAAGATGTTAAGTCTCAATATGTCCAGTAGTTACTCTGGCTACTATGTCCTTCAAACCGAAACACAACAGTGTATTTACATTGCTGTTTGGCAGGAGAAAAGACATTGCGGTGGTACCTACTCAGGCAGCCTCATACATATAAGAGACCTACCACCAGTAACACTGCTTATGTTGATGTGTCTGTTTAAAGGTCAATTGACAACATAGACAAATGTTTATAGTTAGATGAAATAATGTTTCACTTGATAAAATTAAAATTTCTTCCTACAGTAACGAAAATTATGCTTATCAGCTAATATTCAAGTTAGTTATTTTTCCATAGTAACATTTTTAATAAGTAATTAAATAGGCTAAAAAATTATGTCAAGAACGGTGTTGGTTTTCCCTATTGGCATTCCCTATTTGACAGTCTCCGTGGCGTAGTTGGTTAGACGCCGACTGTGAGACTTGAGGTCGTGTCTTCGATCTCCACACCGAGACAAAAGTTTGTGTGACCCACATTTGTTCGGGTCTAAGTGTTTGAGAGACCGCAAATTATCTTGTAGTTTCCGTACCCACGACGGGATCTTAGTGTGGGGTTAGAACTAAGTATATTACCGTTTGGTATATTTATTTATGTGTTTATATCGAAAAACCTCATTTATAACCAGAATACTAATAGTGGATGGTCGCATTGACTTATCATTTAATATGTAACAAAACATGTTTGGAATTTTAATTGAAACTACAAATCCCGTCTAAATTCCTGAGACTTGCTTTATGATTAATGATAATCGTATGGGATTACAAATTGCATTTATTTCCACATACCTATCCAACCAAGAGCAATTAGTCAATTGTTATATCCTCATTGTTCAATTATGATTGAATTCCCATAGTTACATAATCTATCAAATTAATTCCACGTACAATTACGGCTGTGTTTCGTCGAGGACGTCCTGGCACTCCACACGAGCGTTAATGTATGCTAATAATACAATAATTAGGTTACATATATGATATGCGACGACGTATTGTTGTCCGCTAGCTCGTATGATTCCCAAAGGGAGTTATGACAGCGTGCCAAAAATGTTATGCATGTTTGGAAATGAATGGCAATGAATTGGTTTAGGTTTGTACAATCAAGCATATTAGAGATAGATCAACTGCTTGATTTGAAAATTTAGGAATATAATATTTATGATTATCTATTTAATTATGTATGTCTATTGGAGCATTTCTTATCTTGGTTTTTACACTGCCCTTTCTTTCTCCTTCTTTTATATCCAAATCCAATCCAAAGGTTTTCTCGTAGAGATCGTTTATGAGCGATAAGAAAGTCTACTTTTGTACTTTTAATAGATATTATTTCTTTAACATAACAATATTTTCTTTTTGTTTGTGTACAATAATGATTAAATAAATAAATAGGCGAAGTGAAAATTAAAGATAATTTATATACATGATTTACAGAAAAAATACCTTAAGTAAACCGTACTACTAACCCGTGGCTTCAAGTAACATCAAATTTCAACCAGCAATTGAAATCAACTGTGAAATAGTCATAGGCGCAGTTGTACTCGGGTATGATTAGAAAGCTGAGGTCTCGGGTTCGAATCCCGGATCAAGCAAAGTTATATTGGATTTTTCTATCCATTATCAGCCCGTGAGGAATTTGTCCCCGATATAGAGACAGGCTCGCCCCCCTGTCACATCGTGGGACGGGACATACAAGGCGAAACGTGGGTGTCCTGGTAGCACCTCTGCCTGCCCCTTCTGGGAAAAGCGTGGGTTTATGCATGCAAAAATGTCGTTAAAATCGCCCATGTTGTTGCCATCTTTCGTTGTATCTGTATCAGCCCATATACGTCCCACTTCAGGGCAGCGGCCTACTCTGCAATAGACGGTACGATTGAGAGTGGTTAGGCCATATAGTCCACCACGCTGACCTAATGCGTGTTGGCGAACTTACGTTCCGTAAATTCTTATAAATCGCTATGGTATGCAGTTTTTGTTATTTACATCCTCGACATTGTCAATTATTATACTAAGAAAATTATATGAATATGGTTTACCATGTCTCATTTTTATACGAAGTTAGGACACACACTTCTCAACAAATTAACATTTTAGAAATACCAAGCAGGTTACCTAACATACTAGATTCTCGTGAAAATATCACCCCGCAATAAATTACATAAACAACCTGGCGAAGATTCCCGCCATTTCCGGCGAATCTAGCCACGTAAAGGGACGGCCGGAAATAACGTCATAACTTTTAAAAAAGTCGTCCGAAAGTATTTACATTTGGCATAAATTTGGACGCGGGACCTTATGTAGAGTTGGAGCGCGTGAAATATGTGCCACGGGCGAGCCGCAAGTCAGAGGCGACGCGGTAATGGGTTAGGTATTTATGAGATTTTGTTAGGTATGCTAGCACATTTGCTTAAATATTATTGAATGTTGGTATAAGCCTTCTGCTTCGTAAAGGAGTTTGGGTCAGTTCGATGTACATACATACATACATACATAAACTCACGCCTTTTTCCCAGAAGGGGTAGGCAGAGGTGCCAAGACACCCACATTTCGCCTTGTATGTTCCGTCCCACAATGTGATTGGTGGCGAGCCTATCGACATATCGGGCACAAATTCCTGACTCTGAATGAATAGAAAAATCCAATATCACTTTGCCCAACCCGGGATTCGAACCTGACACCTTAGCTTTGTGACCTACAACAACTACGCCACCGAGGCAGTCGATGGTCGATAGTCAGTTCGATGTGGCAGTGGGGCTTAATGAAATGTCAAAAGTATGTTATGACTTTTACTTTATACGACTTTACACCGCAATATGACTTTAGGACTTACCAACATTAACGGCTTAACGTGTTATGGCGGCACGAAGGAGCGTAATATTATCACGAGCACATTTATCACAGCGTCTCAAAAGTCTTATAAAGGGTGTCCCAGAACTACACGATAAACCAGTAACGGGAGATAGACCAAAAAGTTACGACACTGCAACAAAAAATATCATAGCTCCGATAGTTTTTAAGAAACAGCCATTCATTGGCATAAATATACGGAAAGGCGGAAAGTGCGTAGTTTTCCATTGGTGCGTGCGCTCCAGTACGCCTCTAGTGAAGCGTTACTGAACTTAATCATCGAATGCAAAGATTTAAAAAAAAATGCTTACTTGTCATAAAGTTTAATACAAATTAATATAATAATTTTTATCGTAGTTTAGACAAAATCTATTTAGTGAATTTAATATTTATTTGGGCGACTTTTTACGATCATCTTTTTGAAACTGCAAATGTACTGAAGGGTCCTTAGTTTTTAAACCAATGCAACCGTTTAAGTAAAATTACAAACAATCTATTTTGACCGACACTTTGTAACACTGTGACTAGTGATTACGATAATTTATGACTTTAATTAAGGTTTTGAAATTCTAAATAGAAAAGGTTAAGCTTCTTATTTAAATACTATATACAGGATTGAATCAAAATAATTGCATTGAACGCGACGAAATATGAAACATGTGTGGTCATACTCGGAGTCCCCAAAATATGTAAGTCCATATAAACAATAACAATTACTTTGGAACGCTCTAATACTCCTACAACCACAAACATGTATTTCAATATCCGTAATCTCATTACTCACACCACACTAAACCGAGATTTGTTATGCAAGAAAAATATGATGTCGAAAATTGTTTTGATGGTACACCGGTTCGGCGTGTCGTAAAGCAAATCTTTTGAAAATATCGCTTTATCCGCCCGGCGTTATATCAAAACAGGGAAATGGCGATTCCGAACGAAATTTAAAGTAAATCGTCCGTGAGAGAAATTTGTATTTTAACATTTATATTTCACATACCGGCGTGTTGCGAATACGTTCTTTAATAAATCATACGTTTTGGTTATCACGCTGTAATGGGTTAGCCGGCATACGCTTTGTTATGCGCTGTGAAGTTTCATTTTAGATATGTATGTTGTTTTCGCGGCTTGAAATACGTTTGAAAATATGTTAAATGTATTATAATAAATTGTAGCACATTGACAAAATAATTATCATCGTATTCAAACGATACATAGTTTGTTACAATGTCATCAACTGTATATACCACTATACTAGTGTAGTGATTGTGTATATGTTTTACACAATCGTAAATACAATTTCATTATTATTATTGGTGTTCGGTAATTTATTTACCACTGTAACGATACTTACGTGCTTCATAGTAATATTAAGCGAAACCATAGTCTCCAGGCATGTTAGTTACAAATTTTATTGCATTGAAACATGTAACTACTGGGGTAGGTCTCTCATATGTGAGAGGCCATCTGGGTGGGTACCACCGCAATGTCCCAGGATGGCGAGCGCAGTGGAATGCCAAACATTGCTTTGTAATTCAAGATGTTGTTTGCTTTTGCTACTGTTTATGAGCGGACGTATCGATACCATCAGGCAAACGGCATGCTCGTCTCGCTATTCAATGCTACAAAAAAAAGTAGAAATATATATTCTTCCCATTCCAATATCCCATAACTCAAAACCTTTCCCAAACCGCTGTAAAAATACATACCAATCTATCTACACGAAGCCGGTCAATTGATTAACAGACAAAGACAAACAGACACGGCCACAGTCAGGGGCGTGCGTTACAGTCCGATATTACAGGGGCCAGCGCAGCGTGACAGTTATCGCGGCGTGTTTGCGCTCGTGTGCGTCCAGCCGAGTTTCACGCTCTGGAACACGCCATCCCGTCGCTTTGGGAACCGTAGGTTTGATGGGAGTGCTTTAGCTTTACCCATCATAGTCAATATTTGGCTGGGTCACTTCAATTTTTAAGCACACGTTGTTTTAAAAAAAATACAGGAACATGTTCTCAATAAAGTAGTATTAAACTACGACGTTCTTTTGGTCTTCTCGCGATATTGCAGGGTATAGCACAGCGTGACAGTTATTGCGGCGTAACAGGTTTAACGCTCTCGAACACGCCTTCTCGTCACACTAGGAATCGCGGGTTTGATGGGAATACTTTAACTTTATTAATCATATCCATTATTTGGCTGGGTCACTTGAAATTTCTACGCATTGCTTTTATCTATTTTGCCTGTGCCTAACTCTTTAGATATTAACAATGCGAGCTTCAGAGCTCAATTTTGCGTAACACTGTTGATTCAAGCTGATGGGAATGCACTGTCCACCAGTAATGAGAAAAAATAAACAGACACTCAATATTTAAAATACAACTCATTTATCTAAGCCGAGTAGATATCGAACCCTAAAGATTCTATAATCAAGTAAATGCCCAGCATGTTGATGCAGTTTTCGTACCGATGAAAAATCGAAATACCAGGGCACCAAAGTGTTTCCTGCCACACCGAACTCTACCTTATTTTCTCGGTGATAAAGTTTTTTTTGCTTCGTCAGGGCGTGACGAAGAGGCAATTTATTCGCGCACACGTCACCGAGATGGCGTTGAAAGCACCATTAATGAGGTCCCAGTCAGTGACACTACCATCGGTGCCTGGTGACTGTGACAGTGATCGAATAGTTAACTATCACGTTGGCACGTTTGGCTCGTCTGCAAATAGTTTTGTCAGTGATTTTTCGTGTAACTGCTGCCCAATTTACAAAGGTTTATTGATGTTATCCGAAAAATACAGCGGTTTCTGTTCTTTCGTAAATATTGCTGCGGTAAAATTACTGTTTTTATTCATATTTTTATTTAATTTAGTATAGCATATTATGAGTACCGTAAAACAGCAATGTATAGACATGGCTTTTAAAACGTCTAATTTCTGATAGTTCTGTTACAGGTCTTCCAGAAAAGTTATCATGTTGGTTTTATCATAAAACGAAGTGCTACCATTATTAACCGTCGCTTGACCAATTACAAAGTTAAAATGTGCTCGAAACACACCTATGTAGTTAACTACAAGTCTTACTTCACAGTTAACTACAGACACAATAGTAACGCCACAGTCCGTCGTGAAACGTGATTATCGACGCGTATTGTTTTCTTATTCACTGGCAGCCGCTGCAAGCGCTGCGAAGCGATGCAAGCTGCGATTAACATCTGATGCGCTGTTGTGGCGGCCATCTTGTATACTAGGATTGTTACAGTTGTGATTGGGAAAAGCCTGTCTGTTTATAGTGTGACGATTTTGAGTGTTTATGAATGGACTGTCCTTTAAACCATTCCTAAAAGTTGATCTAAAAGATTTCATGAATAAAGAAAGAAAGTATTTTTATTGACACGATTACAACCATTGAGCCATGAAATGGCAAATATGGTTATAATTTAAGTTATCCATAAATCTGAATATTTCAGCACTCCTAATGATGAATATGAATACAATTAAATGACAATATATCGTGGTTACAAGCTGATCACTATTGCTACACATAACAATATCTGAAAAAAAAAGAAACTAACAGTCTTATTAATAAACAGTTGTAAAACCTAATTTAGGTATCGATTTTTTTGTCCGATGACTTATGAATTCATTTTGAGAGAAGAAGACCAACTAAAATAGTATTCGATAATTGAAATAATCTGTTGATGCTTTTCTTAAGTCCATCCCATGGTAGTCTGTAAGATATTGCCTTTTTGCGATAAGACCGCCAATTGTATTTTTTATGTATATCAGTTTCGTTTTTATTCGTATTTTTTGTGTGTACAATAAACTGTATATCACTACATAGTATAAAACAAAGTCGCTTTCTCTGTCCCTTTTTCCTTTTGTATGCTTAAATCTTTAAAACTACGCAACGGATTTTGATGCGGTTTTTTTTTAATAGATAGAGTGATTCAAGAGGAAGGTTTATATCTGTAATACGTAGATATTATTGTACAGTAATCTATTTGTACCCGGGCGAAGCTGGGCCGGGCCGCTAGTAAATAAATATAATAGGTTTTAAACTGTCTGTTAATGAGGCTATTAAACCATACTCACTCGTTTATAATTCAGACGTCTAAAAATAAACTACAAAAATACATCAACAAAAGAAAATTCTCGAAAACTTTTCCAATAAACACAATATAAAATTAAAACGTAATAAATCGTCCCAGTTGAATTACGATTTTGTAACGCAAATTGGTTTTCCCGATTACCGCGTCGTTGGTAAACATCAAGGGGGAGAGGTAAGGAGGGGGGAGGAAAAACTCTTAACGCGATCTCAGAGTTTTTTATAGTCGATTTTAACGATTCTGTTGATCTGGATTTTATTTGTTTCAATTACACTTATTGGAGCAAATACAATATCGAGATTTTCATTCCATATTTCATTGTATTTTTACAAGAAATCAAAAACAATTTTATGAATTTATTTTCAAAATTAAAATACATTTTTGTTTTAAACAAATGATAAACATAGAGCAGCTTAATTTTTTGCCTGAAATACACTGTTAATTTTCAACACGATGCTTATCAAATATGGAATATATTTCTATTTTTATCGACTACAATATTCAAAACTAAGGTTTGATAAATACACTCCTTTTATGGTGTCATGTATCATAATACCGCCTCGGTGGCTTACAAAGCTAAGGTCTCGGTTTCGAATCCCGGGTTGGGCAAAGTGATATTGGATTTTTCTATTTATTATCAGCTCAGAATCAGGAATTTGTGCCCGATATGGCGATAGGCTCGCCACCTATCAAATTGTGGGACGGAACATACAAGGCGAAAAGTGGGTGCCCTGGCACTTCTGCCTACCCCTTCTGGGAAAAGGCGTGAGCTTATGTATGTATGTATCATAATATTTAATAGAATAAATAATAATCATTAACATCTTTAACCACAAGAAATCCACAACTGAGTACATATATTTTCCCAAAGGATTAACCATTGCATCGTTTTGGATGCAACCTGTATCCAGCGACATCAACAAACCTCCAAGTCTTTACTAACTTTTTCCACTTTAAGATAATACTAATGCAATAAATTCCTTGTCCACAGGCAACTGCTAGCACCAAACCTCAAACAAACGCAATACCTCGCAAACGGTGCTGAAAGTGACATTAGAACGGTAAGTAACTCATTAAATTTGACAGCCTCCGTGGCGCAGTTGGTTAGACGCCGCCTGTGAAACGAGAGGCCGCGGGTTCGATCCCCGCACCGAGAGAAATGTTTGTGCGGCCCACAAATGTCTCTTCCGGGTCTGGGTGTTTGTGAGACCGAAAAGTCTCTCGTAGTTCCTGATACCCACGACACAAGACACGATCTTAGTGTGGGGTCAGGACTATGTATGTGACTGTTGGGTGTTATTTATTTATGTATTTATTTATAAATCTTTAAAGGAATTCGCAGTTCTTTGAAAAGCAGTGACTACTGATTTTAGTCATTTTTGTATTGATACGACAAAAGGCAGGCCACCTAACAGTCTGTACCAGCCCATATACGTCCCACTGCAGGGCACGGGCCTACTCTACGATCGAGAGTACGATTGAGAGTGGTTAGGCCATATAGTCCACCACGGTGGCCTAACAATACCATAATGATTTGTAAAGAATTTCTAAGGTAAGGTCCACCAAGGCCAACGTGTTTGATAATATACCCTAACGACTTTAAATCGCACAATTGAATGTAGAGGAGGTCCTTGCCTTGCAATGGGACGTGCATAGACTGATACAGATAAGTGCAAATGCCAACCAAATAGGGTATCCACCTACGACGTATGGTTGTCTTATATCGGTTCACACAATTATGTCACCCTATTAAATCCGGCTAATTCTGAAACCGATCGCGACACAATTGCATCTGTCATTATAAAGACAGTTTTTATACTATCGGTTGCAAGAGTCACCACCTAGTATGAGTAGAGGACATTGCGAGTATTTAAGCAATCTACATTCAAAGTCCAGATTATGAATTAAGTGTATTGCTTTTGGCTTTGCCTTCATGAATATTTTCTGGGATTTAAGGCCAACCATGCGTTTTCCTGGAATAAAAGTACCCTATAGACTTCCCAAAAAATGTACTACCCAACAATCGAACTAGCAGTTCCTGAGATCAGCGCGTTTAAATAAGGAATATTATCTTCAAATTACCTTTAAAGCAAATAATATTAACTAAAAAAATACACACTTTACTTTGAAAATCCTGGCTTCTGCACCTGTATTCCAATGGCAAAGCAATAGCATCATACCGGCCAATGCAAAAACTTAACAAGTACGGATAAAACTGAAACTTTTTCTACCAATTCGCAATCTGCATTCGTTGCTACAAAGTGCGCTACTGAACCATGGATTTCCAACGGCCCTAGTACTGCCAATTTCACTCTCCACCGCCCGATGCGGTTGTTTTTTCCTATCTATTTTTATACCCCTGTCAGGCCCTCTTCTGAACACTTTCCACTGACGAATTCCCGTTTCGCCGATTGACTTATATGAGATTCGCTGGCTGTCAGGAATTCGGTTTGGCTAGATGACGATTGACGTAAAGTCCTTTATACATTGGTCGGTTAGCTGAAGACTGGTTGAAATGGCACAATTTGGAGTAGGCCTATTTCCAGCAGTGGACAACAATATGATGGTGATGGTGGTGATATATTGGATCATAATAATGTCATTAATCTCAGAAGTTATTTTGAGATAAATAGCTGGATAAATTATAGGAAATTATAATTACTTACAATTGAAATCAGGAAATCTTTCAACGGATCATACAGTTATTTTTTCTTTCTAGAGGTTTTACTGCAGTCTAAAGAACCTTCTATTACTGAAACTTACTTTTTGCCTCTGTCCTCCATTATTCTAAAACAAGGTCACCGATTACAAGTACTCATTCTTCTTCAACATCACATTAACCCAGTACCTCTGCATTAAACTTATCCATTTCTTTAAATTGTCCACAAGAACTTCGAGGAATTATTTTCCCCAAAAGATCTAAAACTTGTGTTTGCAGTTAAGATAGCGTTGAACACAACATTAGCCCATATATCTCCACTAATGCCATCTATCGGATTTATCGGCAAGATTTGTACCACAGTGTCCCAAATAAGATTAACCGTTGGGAATGTGCAATAGAATGGTGCTACTATTGTATGCGTACGAATTAGTATCTACTTTTCACAACTGAATAAAATTGAAACGACACAAGTTCTGATTTATATTTCAGTAAATATACGTCCCATTGCTGGGCATGGAACGCTATTGATATTTTGTGAAGAATCATACGGCTGGGTATGATTATCTAATGGGTGTTGGTGAATTTATGATAGTCATAATTTCAGTTAAATTGTAACTGACACTGAGTGGATGACTAATACCTCAGTCCACCCCGTGACCACGAAAGCTGTAAAATGATCGAAGCGTCGTGAAGTTAAAAAACTAATTTAAACCAAATCCGCGATAAAATCCGTAAATAACAGTTTTATTTCAATATGTAATATTCGCATAAATATAAGAAACTATTAGGAATAATTTCTATATAATTATCAAAATATTTGAATGGAATTCAAAGAATCACAATTCACAAGCTATGTGCTTATCCTTATACATCGTTAATAGCTTATCCTTATGTAGGAAATCCAAATTTCTAAACAGAGTAAAGCTATCATGTCGCCATAGAAGCTGACGGACGCTCAATTTTGTTGCGTTGCAAGATACTCTGCAACGCTAGGATAATCTTTTTTACATCTAGTTTTGAGTCGGTTTATTGTGTGACGTATTTCGACTGTGCTGGACTATCAGTCTTATTAGTCAAAGAAACTGAAGATATTTCTGCAAAATATAAACCCATTTTTAAACTAAATCCCAAAATATTTACCAATGCAACTCCAAGAAGAATACATCACTAGTAGATAAATTCCTGCTCGAGCTGGCATCGCATGTCCATACAAAGCCCTTGACAATACGTACAAATATCTGACGGTCGACACCGCATCACTCTGCTTTTAATAAAAGCCAGGGAACACTATTTGTCAAGGTGGGAGATAAATGTAGGGTTAGCGGACGTGGGTGATGCAACTGGAATATTCACAATGGTTCTTTGTACGTTCTTATTTAGATTGATTTATAGATAGTTTAAAACGGTGAAGGAAAACATCGTGAGGAAACCTGCATACCATAGCGGTTTATAACAATTTCTATGGTATGTAAGTCCGCCAACCCGCACTAGGGCAGCGTGGTGGACTATATGGACTAACCACTCTCAATCGTACTGTCAATTATAGAGTAGCTACGTGCCCTGCAGTGGGACGTATATGGGCTGATACAGATACAGATACAGATAGATAGTTGTACTTAAGGAATGTTTTCTTTATTAATAAATATTTGACTCTGAATATTTGGATACTCTAAAATTCTTTATACTTTCTGATAGGGATTATTAAAGACAATTTTGTCTCCAATTTGAGTAAGGTTTGCAATATCTGTCGTAATTTTTAGATACTAATAGTTTTCACATTCATTAGTCAGTTTGCGGCTATGTGATTCCTGAAAACATAATTACTCTACATTTCTAATAACGATTGCAATGTTTCAAATCAGCAATGCTGTTATAGTAATTGCCTTGTTTATGGGTGGCCCACTATCCCCAATACGCGATATTATTAAAGCTACAAAACTACTTTAGATTCAAAGTCGTTTACAACTTTAAAATTGCTCTACGATTGCAATATCCATAAATATTAAATCCATATAAAGATTTGTGAATGATCCAACTTTACTGAGCAGTATCCCTTTGATAATATAAGATAATTATATTTCGTACTTGTGATATGTGAGAAACCTACTAAATTCAATATTTTAACGTTTATTAACTAAAACGATAAACAATTTGTAGCAAACAAAGTTTCATTTCAGAGTGGACTTTGTGAGCTAAGTAATGACACTTAAACTTAAACTCAAATATCGTACTTTTTTTTTACTCTTAGCAGCGTCTAAATTCTTTGTTACTATTTATGTGTCCAGTATACCCATTTACTATATTCCTGAACTACACTGTATCATTTATCATCCCAATATAAAAATATAGATACCAGAAATACTCAAGTATCTCGACAATCCTAAACGAAGCCTCCGTACAATTCAAAGTTCCTCGGTGTTTAATTCCAATTTATACCCGCTTTATAATCCGAGCTCAGTGATTTTTTAATTATACAATCTGTTGTCGTACTGTTGTTCTGTTGTTTAACTACAGTTCTGTTGTAAAGTCGGCGAGAATTAATTCCATTAAAACGTCTGTAATTGATATTTATAAGTAGAGTTGAATTCTAAATTTTCGTTTGTTTGGATTTAAAGGTGAAATTATTATTAGTATCGCAAATGCTTGTGAGGAATTGGAAATAGGTTGTTTGTATGGTTATGAGTTCAAATTTCAAGTAAATATTGATTAGATTAGTCTGTTATAAGCCATGTTAGTACAGATTTCCTTGGAACATCACAGAAAAATGCATAGAGCCCACATAAGTGTGGTCAAAATGTAAAGTACAGAAAAACAGATTTACATTTCAAATGTTTTATTTTAAAGCCCATGAAATGCTGTATTTATATTTTGATTGCGTCTTATTGAATTTATTGGAGAAATAAATGAATCTGAAACCTCAAAAACACATTCGGCCTTCGCCATTAGACAGAGCAAAACGACCTACTTAATTCATACTATATTTTAAAGGCGCAGACAAATTCATCAATTAACAATCCTGTAATGCTCAAACAAATATATATTCGCCTATAAGATTAATCAAACAGAGCCTGAGCCTTCAAGGTTCTCAGTCTCCAGCACTCCGTCAACAATTGTTTATCAATGACAACACCTCACCAAATTAAATTTCACCTAAATTTTCGACGCGAACACTTCAAAAACTTAATTAAGTTTAAGATTGAGTGATTCGTTCGGATCTGATCCGTTTGTCTTGGTGGAGAACAATGAGATTCAAGGGCTCCCTACTGCGCGTGATGGTCGGTGTAAAATGTTTGCACGAGACCTTCTTGACGGTTTTAAGTAAATTTAGAGACTTTATTTAGGTTCTTGAAGCTACAATATAGATCCACCCAACAGTCATATACATCCTACCCCATATTGAGATACCCGTATTGTACAATCAAAAAGTCCGAAAGACTTTTCGGTCTTACAACACTGAGGCCCTAAATATTTGTCGGCCACATAAACATTTATTTTGATAATGGAGGTCGGGGCCTCTCATTTCATAATCGGCTCTAAAACAATTGAGTGAGGTCACTTCGGGGGTTGTACCAATGTGTACCAAACTACGACGTGCAGAAAGGTATTGGACGCACAATAAGTCAATACTGACCCTTAAGGACGTTGGAAATATCAAAGTTACTACCTACACAACCTTCCACAAAAATGTACAATATCGATGTAATAAATAGTACTGTAATTATTCAGAACCACTTAACACGAGTTAAAGAATTCAAAAACCCATTATCGAGTTGCTTTGAAAAAAGTAATCTCGCGAAATTCTATTAACCGCAGCGGGATCAGTGAGCCGACAAAGATTATCTGGCCGAGAGAGCTTGTGATTGAACGGAATATTATCATTAAAAAAAGCGAACAATCACGGGATCGATCGGCCCCGGGACTCGGCTATTTACTCCGGACTCCCGGGATAGGGTTTAATTAAACCCGGCACTAAGTCCGGGGCGCCTACCGACGTTTAATTGCAGCCGCCGTTTCGCCGTCTGTCCATTTTTCCCTTTTCGATTGTATAATGCGATATTGATGTTAAACATTTCCATTTTTTTTTTGCTGTGTGAATTTATTAACTGGCCCTTTCAGTTTCTGGTACGGTTGGAATAGGATTTATTAATTTGGGGTTTAATTGTTGTTTATTGCGTTAGGATTAAAGTATCTTTTCTGTCAGGAGAGGAGTGAGTTATTATGAAGCTTTAGCAAATTTTTGGTGCGCGATAATAATTGTCACATACCTTTAATCTGTAAATTACACAGGTTTTCCTACAATGTATTTATTTATTAACATTTATTGTACATTAAAAAAATGTAACAATATAAAGAAATAAAATAAGACAGAAGTGCAAAAGGCGGTCTTATCTCTCTGAGCGATCTCTGCCAGACAACCTTTGAATAAATAAGTAAAGGAGAAACAGAGGACAGTGTGGTGTTTCACTGGTGGTAGATCTCTTATATGTTAGAGGCTGCCTTGGTAGGAACCGTAGCAATGTTAATAATTCTCCCGCCAAACAGCAGTATAAACGCACTGTTGTGTTCTTGTTTGAGGGACATTAGAGCCTGAGTAGATACTAGACAGATTTAAACTTAACATCTTATGTCTCAGGATGTCGAGTGCAGTGTACCCCTACCCTGTCATAGACTGGTCAAAATTAACTCTTAACTCAACTCAACCCTTCTAATACTTTAAAATATCATAAAACTCTTCACAGACCAAGGAACCTACCAACACCAACAAATCTACACCAAAATAATTCGCCAAGTTTAAACCGTACTAACATTAACGCATCCCTGACAGCGCAATCCCGGAACGGTTGAAACGGTCGGCAAACGGCCAGAAAACTCCTTTAAAACCAACTTAGTGTATGCAAACGGGATCGCATCGGGATTCCGGGACGCGCCGTAAAATTCACAGGAATACTATCGTGTATGGGTTGGATAGACAGTCTTTGATGTTGGATATCGATTCACCTATTTTGTGTATATATTTAGGGCTATGCTCTTGATGTTTCTGCTTATCTAATTTTCGGTCATTCATTATTTATCAATAGTCTAACAAAAACCGCTTAAGGGGCGTCCATACAGTAACTATGATAGAACAACAATGTATTGATAGACACACTACACAATAGATTGTTTTTATTTTTATTGAGTTATTAGATGGATACACCATCGGTCCGCCACCGATAAAATTACATGCTATTTTATATAAGTATTGTATACAGTTAAGTTTTTTTTTGTATGTATTTATGTTCAAAATAGTACTATTTATTTAAGCTTTGATATTTGCTTTATCATATACTGCCCTGTCTATGTGCTTCTTTTATATCCATCCAATGGTTTTCTCGTTGAGATGTCGATTTTTATATAACGTTATGTTTTTTTTTTGTGTACAAGAAAGAATAAATAAATAGAGTGAGATTCCTTTAAAAATGTATGATATATACAGCATTACAATTTTTGATATCAGAAATAACCACAACTTAATCGGAAACAAAATATAGTACAAAACAAAACAGAATAATGATGAACTAGAGACAAATATAGCATTAATAATAAAATATTTGAACAATGTAACATAGTTAAAATAAAAAAATCGGATTTCGAAACACACACAACAACAACAGCGCAATTAAATTGAAGCCATTGTCACCACATATTAGGCAACATTACTTAACATATTCGGACACGACAATATGAACTAACAATCAATTTTATCTGATGTTGCTGTTTAACATTTAATACATGATAATTATTGTTATCAGCAGGATATGTATTGCTGAATATAGCTCTATTAATTATTTTCTCTGCATTTTTTTCTAAACTGAACGTCCAACACTAGCCTTAAAGAAGCAAACGGTATCAGTTTGGCTGCCCGTTTGGTGACGGGTGTCCATCATAGCTCTTCTATATTCAAGAACTTTCAGCTCCAGGCCATGCACGCTTGTGCATAATTTCCAACTGAATACACCGACTGTTCAATACAAGCATAGATGACGCGAACGTGTTGATGGCACGCATTCCACATTCCATTCACTATGCACGGCAATTAGTTTCCGGAAAATATTTGTCGCACATACAAAAGTTCGTTAGGTTTTCATAATACTTTTATGCCGGCATTGTCCGCCGGCTACAATAGAAATGTCATTTCTATCAAAAGAGTGAATAATATTTTTTATTAAAATACCGGTTCGTTTCAAACGCGTTCCATTTTGACGGATTTTTGTAACTGTGTGAATTTAATTAATGTGTAGTATATCATGGAAATAATAATAAATTACGTGGTAGAAATAAAAATGTCCATTGTAATCACATACAAGGTATCATATTATTATGTACAGTTTAAATAAAATACATAAATGATACCCAACAGAACAGAAACAACTAAATTCAAGCCTAACCCCTGGATTCCTAGCAGATGAATTATTAAACTCGAAATTTTACCTAAAACGAGAAATCCGAAATTCTTCAAAAACCCCAAAAGAAACCGCATTATAAAACTCAAACAGCAATTACTTAATAAATTATTGTCCGCAGAAAAACTATTCTGACTCCTGACGATTCAAATAATAGGTGATATACAGCCCAAGTTGGGAGTCCGTCGCCACATTTCACGTAAAACGGAACGATAAGTGCCCGAAGCAGACGTGTGATTTATCTCCAACCCACATTTATACTTTGCGGTATTTTGCCTCTGAAACCAACGGTTAGGTCGTGATAATCTTGTGTACTTTCTGTAGGAGATTACCAAAAAATCTTAGCTAAAAGGGTAAATTTTTCATAGTTGTTTACCAAATATTTTATAGGTGATTACTTCACGACATGATGTCATGGTTGCCTGGAATACATTGCTATAAAGCGATAAGACCGCCATTTGTAGGTTTTTTATTGTTTCTGTATAGTAGTTTAAGTTTTTGTACAGTCAGCATCAGATATACTACTGGAAGAAGGTCTCTCATATGTGAGAGGCCGCCTGGGTGGGTACCACCGCAATGTCTTTTTCTCCCGCCAAACAGCAGTTTAAATGCACTGTTGTGTTTCGGATTTAAGGTCATTCTAGCCAGAGTAACTACTGGACATATTGAGACTTTACATTTTTTGTCTCAGGATGACGGGCGCAGTGGAATGCCAAGCATTGGTTTTAGACTACAGGCCCGTGGCAAAAAGTGATGGGTCATATGAACCACCAGGAGACCTATATAGTAAGATACAGGGGCATTAAATAATAATATTTAGCACTATGCCGTCACTTGTAAGCTGTCCATTTGAGTGCAGGTGAGAGTTCAAAAGTACACGAAGTGGGTACATTTTTGCTTATATATTTTTGTACGGCATTCCTACCATCGATAGATCCATGAAAAATAATAAGAAAAAACGTAGTGCCGTACAAAAATAGTGGGCCACAAAATCAGAAGAACGTTAGATTTTTCGGAAATTTTCTCGGTAAATTTGGTCATTTGATTTTATACGGCATCGGTTCCATACAATTTCAATACCTCTTCTAATCCATTATTCCGCAACGCCGTACAAAATCCATGCGACAAGAGAGAAAAATCGATGGTTGCAACCTACTCCCCTTCAGTGGTCCAGGGGGTGATTTGACGCAACATAAGATTAATTTATTTTGAAAGTGTTTTACGCATAGATAACGTTTTTTCACATGCCGTAAATTTTTTTTGGTCCAAATGTCTGTAGGACGGAAAAAACTGTCGAAAAATCTATGTAACGAAATATACTTTAGTTTTATATTTGGTATTATATTTTTTGTACGGCATTTATAAACTTTATTTGTTTTAAATGCAATCGCCTATAAAAAATCAATGCCGTACAAATCTCAATGTTCATATTGATAAAATGTTGTGATGTTGAATATATTATTAAGTTGTCGCTATTTATGATGATAAGGTTAATGAAAAGTTATTAAACTCGTACTCCGTATCAGCCAATATATGAGTACGTCCCTCTGCAGGGCACGAGCCTATTCTACAATCGAGAGTACGAATGAGAGTGATTAGGCCATATAGTCCACTATGCTGGCCTAGTGCGTGTTGGCACTCGTACTATTACTTTAATTTTAAGATTATTTTATTTGTAACTTCCTACGTCCCTACTGCATTAGTTGCTATTTTTACTATTTATTATACATACTTTGGTAATGATTTATAATAATAAGATGTTACAAAATTTGTTTTCATTTTTTATGTCACTAAGGATCCTAATCATTTATGGCTATTTACTGAAATTGTGCAAAATGGTATACTGACATTGCCTAGCCAGTTTTACCTCCTAAAATACTCCCAAAATATATCATTAATATTGGGTCGCGTATTGTCTTGTTATTAAACTAAATTTTAGATTGTGTCAGCACATAACAGTTTAATTAATTATTTAGGAGTAAATGTATTAGGTAATGTCACAGACATGAGATCATGACTTTGTCTGATTTTGAATTTTTTTTCGAAAACTATAGGTATTTACAAACAAAAATTGTGTAAAATAATTAAAAATTATAACATTCGTTGGGTTTTTTTACGATAATATGTGTAAATACCATGAAAATCGATCGTATATTTAACTTTATTTTACGTTAAAGTGCATAAATATCAAAATCCAGGCAAAGGTAGGGCAGTTGATGATACCTTTATTTTTCATTTTTGTATATATGTATCATTAAACCTATTTAATCACACAATTTAAAAAAATATGTCCACGTTTAAAGTATATTACATCGAAAAGTATTCAAAAATCTTAATACTGAGATAGATAGTTTTTAATTTTTGGATGAAATAAACACGCAGTTTCACTTTATATAGACGGCATAACGATTTATAGATATTAACACTTGTTCTCTTCAAAAACATGTTAATGCCGTACGGTATCAGATGACCATAAAGTACCCCTGAAATGGTAGTGTCATTTTAATCAGCAATAAGTTATGATCTGCATTAAAATGTACGGCATCATTTTTTCTCCATTCATTAACCTGAGTTCTTTTTAAAACAACAATAATATTCAGAAAGTTGCTGTATTTCATTAATATACGATAATTTAAACTTAAGAAATAATTTGAAAAAAGTCATATTTTGTTTTTCTCCCAATTTTTAACAGAACATTTTTTATTGAACGGCTATATTATATTACAATAGTATTTAGCAATATCTTATTAAAAAATAAGTAGCCGTACAGGATCAAATGACCTTACAGCTTCCAAGATCAAATTTGTGATAAATTTAGGTATAATTGATATTATACATTCAAATGAACAATAATTTTTTGACGCCATGTTTTTAAATAGTACTTTTGAGTGCTACATAATGTTATGAAACCGATGCCGTACTTTTTCACATCACACCCTGGACCACTAAAGGGGAATGGGTTGCAACCACCGATTTTTCTCTCTTGTCGCATGGATTTTGTACGGCGTTGCGGAATAATGGATTAGAAGAGGTATTGAAATTGTATGGAACCAATGCCGTATAAAATCAAATGACTAAATTTACTAAGAAAATTGCCAGAAAATCTAACGTTCTTCTGATTTTGTGGCGCACTATTTTTGTACGGCACTACGTGTTTTCTTATTATTTTTCATGGATCTATCGATGGTAGGAATGCCGTACAAAAATATATGACCAAAAATGTACGCCACTTCGTGTACTTTTGAACTCTCACCTGCACTCAAATGGACAGCTTACAAGTGACGGCATAGTGCTAAATATTATTATTTAATACCCCTGTATCTTACTATATAGGTCTCCTGGTGGTTCATATGACCCATCACTTTTTGCCACGGGCCTGTAGTCTATTTGTAATTCAAGGTGTTGTTTGGTTTTGCTACTGTTTATGAGCGGTCGTATCGCTTACCATCAGGCGCATGGCATGCTCGTCTCGCCATTCAATGGAAAAAAGATATATTGACGCATCTCAAGTGTTCAAATATATCTACACTCATAAGATAACCAAAGTCATTTACACATCGAAAGCGTTCTGAATATAGTTCTGTATCTGTATCAGCTCATATACGTCCCACTGCAGGGCACGGGCTTACTCTACAATCGAGAATATGATTGAGAGTGGTTAGGCCATATAGGCCACCACGCTGGCCTAGTGCGAATATAGGCTTGAATATAGTTGTTAACATCCAACTCGTCAAATATATCTAAACACGTTTGTCAAATACTTCTACACAATCAAATATTTACAATTAATTGATCAACTGAAGTTGTTAAATGTAATGACAATATATTATTTGAATACCAGTCAATTCTGAATCTGCATTTGCATAAAGTTTGTCCTAAGTCTTTGTTAACTTCATTTTGAACACCTGCAATACTTAATTACCATTGACAGCCTCCATGGCGCAGTTGGTTAGACTCTGCCTATGAAACGAGAGGTCGCGGGTTCGATCCCCGCACCGAGAGAAATGTTTGTGCGGCCCACAAATATTTCTTCCTGGTCTGGGTGTTTGTGAGACCGAAAATTCTCTCGTAGTGTCTGATACCCACGACACAAGACTCGATCTTAGTGTAGGGTCAGGACTATGTATGTGACTGTTGGGTGTTATTTATTTATTTATTGACAGTTGGTTTGTATAGATAATAATAGATTGAAGGTTGATAAGAACTACTCGTATATGACAAAGATATGCTCAGATATATTTGAAACATTGGATGCTCACAACAATCTGAAAAGTTTGTTGTACAGAAGTTTATGACACTTTGAATGTGTAGTGCTTTATGGACACACACACATACTTAGCTACTTTTGACCTTGACTGTACAGTAAGGCTGGTTTTAGGCTGGTTTTAGAGTCACGCTGACCGCGCGCTGACTGTCAGCGCTGACAGTTGAAATGTATGAGCTTCTAAGGAGCGTTTTAGAATAACGCGTAGTTGTCAGCGCTGACCCCCGCCCGTGAGCTACGCACTGAACTGTCAGCGCCGACAGTCAACGCGCATTCAGCGTGACTCTAAAACCAGCCTATAGATTGAAATAAATAAATAATTCCTAGGTTGATACCGACAATCTAAATTATACTTTTAGATAAGTTGAATATTTATTATCCATTTAAATCAATACCTGTTAATGTTAACAGTACAAGTTACTTATAAAATGTAAGTTCAGTTCATCTACCCATTTCTCTATTTGCGCATCAGAGTGTACATTGTGTGCCTTATCCTCGTAAAGATCTAACTACAAGATTTGTCAAGTGAAGTAAAAATCCTAAAGTACACTAAATTGCATCTGTGTATACTGTTTTTTTTCGCGGTATTTGTATAAAAAATACTCAAAATCGAATCGTGAATCGAAAAAGGCCGGTAATGGCTTCGTTCCACTTTGTCCCAAGCTGTATGAATTTGATACTTGTGAAATTTGCTTATACTTTTAATTTCGAATTTCAAAAATAGAAAAATATTAAAGTCTTTTATTTAATTATTTATTTGGTTCGATTTTCAATTATTTATGATTTTAAAGACACAAAAATTTTACAGTTTAAAATTTAATAATTGCTAAAATATCATAATTTATGTGTCATAAACGGTCTTATGAGTTTTCAATTATCATAAGTATTGGCAGCAAATCCAAACCTTTCATTCTCTAAACTACAAAATAAAGCCGCCACAAACACGTAGTGTTGCGCTGATTATCGATAAGTGACGGTTAAATCGACAGGGTACATACGTCAGGCCCCGCCGCGGCAAACATATCGACATATTACCGGATTTAACCGGTTAGTGGAGTGATTTTTAACCCTGATTGGATGTTTAGTTTATTCAGAACGGTTTGCTCGGCAAATCATGTACGGAGCGGAATTTGTTTTTCTCGGAAAGAATTTGCCCGCGTCTTCTCGTATTTGCTTTAAAAGTGGACTTAGGATTACAGTTTTTTGATGAGTGCAATTTATTATTTCAGTGTAATAATATTTGATGTTGCAAATAGGTTTTGATAATATTCCTTTAAGCTTGTAAAGATTTTTGAAAAGGTGATGGCCGACTGGTTTCTTAATGTTGTTGGAAAATAACTAAATATCCATATTATTATTAAAAAAGGGAAAGATTTGTTTGCATTAAATAGGCTCTGAAACAACGAGACTGATTAAAAAAATATTTCATGATTATTTTTCTGATGAATGGATTTGGAATATTTTAAAATAAGTGTACCTCCATCCGGACGGAGCCGGGCCGGGCCGCTAGTTAGAACATAAAAAGTGAAATATGCTATAGCGGCAGTTTTCTAATTTAAGGTTATATAATTAACGTGACAATAATAACATAAAATAAATAATATTTTTATACCCTTATTTTTAATATTTAATTGACTCCATTTTGTTGGGTTTATTAAAATACATTTTTCTTTTTACCCTAGAAAATATTTAACTTATATTTTGATACCTAAAAAAACACAAAATAAAAATAAACGGCAGGAAGTTAAAAAATGAAACTAAATCTGGGATAAAAACCTTAATAACAGCTTTATTTCATTGCGTAACATTCCCGTAAATCTAAGAACCATTACACTAAAATCTTTTCGATCTATACTAGCACTTATCTAAACAACTCTAAGACAGCACGTAAAGTTCCAAGTCTGCGTCTCCAATCCTATCGGCCGGTATAAACCGGTATAAACCGGGTACAAGTTTTGTTCATACAATTTCGCTTGTACCTACATCTTTGAAGGCGACGGATTGGCGCACCTAGATGCTGCGGGGTTGTCAGCTGTTCTAGAAATACGGAAATTCGGTTGGTTGGTGAAGAAATAATTTTAAATGTTTTGGAATATACGTCGAAAAAGGGTGTAGGTAACGTACTTACATATCCAAGTTATTTTTTTTTTAAGAAAATTGGATGTAATTACTTATATATCTTTATAATGGGCTGAGATGACTGCATTAGATTTAGGAATCACAGAATCTATTTTGTGATTTTCTGCATTCAAGAAATATTATTTTCTAATCGACCTAAAACGCTGGTGGGACGATCTAGGAAGCTTTCAAACCGAACCTGAAATATCTTTGGAGTGCAAATTGGGAAAAGATAAGAGGGAAAATCTTTGCCTAGCATTGGCATAAAATAGCTTAGTTAAAAAATATTCTAATCTAGATTATACATTCTAACTACTAGATCATATGCCCTAACTCTTCTTAATCATACTCAAGATTGTACAGGGTCCGTGCCCTACTGCGGCAATTGTGAGCTGATAAAAACAACCTTCCATAACAAATTAAACTGTATGGAGCAGGGGTATCTAATCTCTTTTATTATTTATATATATTAAATTCGTATTAGGGGCTGACGAACAGCACGCCGAATGCATTGAACCGAATTCACCCATAAAATAATCTATATTAAAAATTATCCCGAAATATTATATCACAGGGGCCTTGCAAAACAATCTATAATCTGGCAATACAAAGCCGGAGCAAAATAAATTGCTCGGATAGGAACCATCGCTGGGGCGGGGGGCGAGGGGCGTGGGTGGGGGGCGTCGCTCAGGAGCGGGGGGCTAGGGGGCGAAAGGTGAGGAAATTCAAATTGGATTGAAGGAAGTTTAGATTAGATTGAATTTAGAGCCACCTTGTTTAATTTACTATGGGTGAACGGAGTCTCCGCCGCATCTTTTTGTTTAAAAGAAAAAACCGGGTCAAGATTTTCGGGGGCTCTTATTTTTGAGTGAATTTCCATATGAATTTGGGGGACTTTTTGTTTCAATATTTATTTACAATTAGAGACTTAGAGTATTTGTTTACGTGATGAAGGAACGTTAGCTTAATATTTGATTTTGAAAGTAACATTATTTTAAAAAAGCCATGACTCAAAATATTCGCCTAGCTGATCAATTATGAAAACTAAAAGTATACCTCAGCCCATTATATCGTTATTATTTTTTACTATTATTCAAATTGAAAAAAATACTGACTGAATTAAATATTTTTTTTTTAACACTATCTTATAGGATTAGATATTATAGAAAATAAAACGACAACATGATAAATGACATGAAAGTAGATTTCATTTCTACCTTTGAAATCCCAATAGACATTATAGCCTGAGTAACTACTGGATATCTTAAGACTTAACATCCACTGTCTCAGGATGGCGAGCGCAGTGAAATACCATTTCTTTGTAATACATGGTCTTTTTTTAATTTTGCTACTGTCCATGATTTTACCATCAGGCGAATAGCATGCTCGTCTTACCAATCATTGAAATACAAAAAGTCAAAACTAACTAATACAGTTTTCCCCACTTTACTCCTAAATTAATAGCCTCGGTAGTCAATTATTTAACACCTAGCAATACCTAGTACAAGTACAATACCTAGATATATTGTCTAATGCCCTCGTTAGAACCTAACAACTGCTTCAAAGACCCGTCTGCTACCGTCCCAATTTGTGATATAAAAGCGTTTCTAAGGTAGCTTCCTTTCTCTTTGAGTACTCTCGTTCTTTCTATGTTTCCAGAATTTCGGAGATAATGGCCATTAAGTTGTTAATACGTTACTAAGAACATTATATTGTACTTATTTATTACTTATTTATTATTTTCATGACAGCCTCCGTGGCGCAGTTGGTTAGACGCTGCCTGTGAAACGAGAGGTCGCGGGTTCGATCCCCGCACCGAGAGAAATGTTTGTGCGGCCCACAAATATTTCTTCCGGGTCTGGGTGTTTGTGAGACCGAAAAATCTCTCGTAGTTCCTGATACCCACGACACAAGACTCGAACTTAGTGTGGGGTCAAGACTATGTATGTGACTGTTGAGTGTTATTTATTATTTTATTTTATTAAAGAAAAATGTATTCTTATCAACACAACATTGAGTCAAGTTATCTTTAAAATATAAGTGTATAAAAATATTTTCTATGATGTTTCTGTAGGCGTTATTATTGTCACGTTGATTATATAACCTTAAATTAGAAAATTGCCACTATAGCATATTTCACTTTTTATGTTCGAACTAGCGGCCCGGCCCGGCTCCGTCCGGGTGGAGGTAATGTATTTGTATCTGTATCAGCCCATATACGTCCCACTGCAGGGCACGGGCCTACTCTACAATCGAGAATATGATTGAGAGTGGCTAGGCCATATAGTCCAACACGCTGGCCTCTATGTATGTGACTGTTGGGTGTTATTTATTTATTTATTTAGGTATACATACCAAATTTTTAAACCGATATATCGTGATTAAAAATATCTTGGTCTTTACCTTGGCGATATTTTTATTGAAATGAATGGTGAGACTATCATGTCGTTCGCCTGATGGTAAGCTATACGACCGCTCATGAACAGTAGCAAAACCAAATAACACCTTGAATTGCTAAGCAATGCTTGGTATTCCACTGCGCTTGCCATCCTGAGACATAAAATGTTAAGTCTCAATATGTCCAGTAGTTATCTGGCTATTATGTCCTTCATACCGAAACACGACAGTGTATTTACACTGCTGTTTGGCGGGAGAAATAGACATTTTGGTGGTACCTACCAAGACGGCCTCCTTTTACATATGAAAGGCCAGCCAACTAGATTGGTTTGGATTTTTCTAAATTTGAGATCGTGAATTTATTTGTTTGGTATGGTCACAAGGAAACATCTTAAGATAATTACATTGCCGTATTCAAAAACTAGAAATACTATTTCGCTCTCGATGCATTCATTTTAGTTTAACTTGTTAAGAAACGTATAAATCCTAATCCTGAAACCGAACACAATTGCTTGGTTCCTTTTATCAAGACTTACACCTTTCATAATAATTTCTATTCGCCTGAATACAACCAATATCTTTGGATATGGCTGAAAAGGCAAACTAATAGAAACGAAGCCCAATGAGTTTTTTGGGATTAATTTCAGCGCGTCAGATATATATAGGGAGAAACCTTGCATCCTATTGATTACATAGATAGATAAACCTTCGCCTTTTTTCCAGAAAGGGCAGGCAGACGTGCTACCAGGAAGCCCAGGTTTCGTTTTGTGTATTCCGTCTCACGATATGATAAGGGGCGAGCGATTTAGAGCGCGGTGATTGAAAATATAATTAATAGACACACATGACTCCGAAAATCTCTAGGATTTCAGCCCAAAACCACCATGAATATGTTGGCAACCGCGTCTAACCCGTTACAATGTTAAAGAGATTTTCCAAACCCATATTTACCACAATCATGTATAAAAATCTAAACAAATACATGAAAAATCCTCAAAACTCGTAAAACACGGCACAGCAAGTAAAGAATAGACGATCGTAATCCGTCCCCGTTGGATATCGGGTGTTGTCAGCAATTTCGATCCCTACTTATATTTTATGATATGTGAAAGTGTATGTGCGTTTTGGACTCCCTGAGGATCGGCGGTTTCTCGAACGTTCCTGGTAATTCTAGCATTCTCTTTGCGTGAGATAAGACGGGGTTTAAAATTCTTTACCTATTGGGAGCTTCGGGTCGTTTAGATAAGCTTTGTGTTTGCACGGAAATATTTTATTAAAATATTTTGCAGTAAATATAAATATTAAAAGCAAATAATGTTTGCCCATCGATAATTTTGCTAAACATATCTTTAATAATTTCATCTTCAATATAATCGTAGCAAGCGTTCCAATTCGTAATATTAATCTGTATCTGTAGCAGCCCATATACGCCCCACTGCAGGGCATGGGCCTACTCTACAATCGAGAGTACGATTGAGAGTGGTTAGGCGATATAGTCCACCACGCTGGCCTAATGCGGGTGGGCGGACTTACATACCATAGAAATTCTTATAAATCACTACGGTATGCAGGTTTGCTTACGATGTTTTCCTTCACCGTTTTAGTGCGTGGTGATTAACTATCAATACACACATGACTCCGAAAAGTCAGAGGTGTGCCCTGGGATTCGAACCCGCGACCACCGTGAATATGTTGACAGCCGCGTCTAGTCCGTTTGCTACCAGGCCACCACGCATTTAAGACTTAAGACTTAACAGTAATATTAAACTAAATAAAAGCAAAATCATTAAAGAAAATAAAGTTGAGAATTTAAAAAATACTGCTAAATTTTTCACGTCTTCAAAATCTATCTATACAGATAACGATCAAATGAAGTCCACACCACGGAATTACCGACTGGTGGTAGATCCAATAAACAATACACCCACGGGTTTCAATAAAATGGGCCGGCACAATTCTCTGCTCTGCGGCAACTCCTAATTTGTCATTCACGATACACTCCGAATAGATGCCGAGGAAAAAGAAGTAGATACGTGTGGGGCTGCAGAACACGAGGATTTGAGTCGGAATTGAACTTTAGTTGGCAAAATTATCAGTGCGTTATTAACAATGTAAGATTTTTTGAGTAAGTGAGTGGGCTTTGCCATTATTATCACTGAGCGTTTTATGGCATTTTTTACCCTAATACTTGATTTATTCCTTCCTTTTTCAATGCCTTTAACACTGTTTTATGTTAATCCAATATTATTAATTAACTGTATGTACTCATATAGAGGTAAATAAAATAACCAATTTTGATGGCCCTTAGCACTTGGGCTTAGTAGCAAAGCATCTGATTGAAAGGACTTAGTCGCTCCTTACAATCACCAGCGTCCTTTCATCGTAACATTCCTGCCAGTCCTTGGCATCTTCGATCGTAAGTCCATTTTCAATATCATATTATTTTTTATTCTAAGACTTCAGCCGCTTCCGCTACCTCTCATCTTAATTCACCACGCAAACTTCGTGGCCGTATCCTAAAAGCCCCGCTCGCAATTAGGTCGCGTTGTGAGCGCTCTTTTTTGCGTTTTGTTGCGAATGGGAACGAATGGAAGATCGGACCGCATTCCGCCTTCGCAAGAAATCGAAACTGGCGTGTCATTCACTCTGAATGAATGAATAGCGGTGTCACGTTGATGTCTCAGATATTGTGTCACATTTAATTAATTTGACTCTTTTGAACGGCCATTTTGGATGGATGAAAAGAAATTGATATGAATATGGTTGCGTTATTATGCCGTTTCAGTGAGCTTTTGAACGTCAAAGAGTGTTTTTCTTTGCAGAATATGTGGTACGAATTATTTGAGTACAAAGTAATTAGCTACGATATTTTGGTCTTTTGCTGATGCTTTCTACACATTAAGAAATGAGTTGATTTGGGGAAAAATATTTGTATATTATACGATCTTTGAAAGTCAACGTAATTTAGTATTACATATTTCTAAAGAACCTTAGCATTCGTTGTTAGAATACCTTTATTAATCAATAAATATCATAACCTTTTTAGAAATTGGATTATTTAATATAACATTAACAAAACATTAGAATAAACGACAAACCTACTTTGAAGCCAGCGGTTTCTATTACTTACTTGTATGTCGATAAAGTGTGATTTATGTGACTGAGTTATTTTCTTCTACATCATTAACTTTAACACTCACTAAGTAACCCTGTACTGTCTGACTAAATCAGCTCATAATCGACCACTGCTGACACTGCGCACTGCCAGCCCGCACTAGGCCAGCGTGGTGAACCATATGGCCTAACCCCTTGAAATCCTTCTCGAGATTGTAGAGGAGGCCCGTACCCAGCAGTGTGATGTATAAAGACTGATACAGTACAGTCCGTACAGCTGATTTTATTGCGGGTCAAAGACAAGTTAGACATTCCCGGAGACTCGCCGAACTTCAATGCTCGGTGTCATTACAATGCGTGCCACTGTTGATCTTGACGTACTGGAGTTGCAGTGGTGGTTGTCAGGGCGAGTCAGTTTTCAAGTTGATACAGTACAGAACTCCTCCAACAACAGCGAGTTCGATTGACCAACCTTCTCAACATATGCTTGACAGCCTCCGTAGCGCAGTTGGTTAGACGCCGCCTGTGAAACGAGAGGCCGCGGGTTCGATCCCCGTACCGAGAGAAATATTTGTGCGGCCCACAAATATTTCTTCCGGGTCTGGGTATTTGTGAGACCGAAAAGTCTCTTGTAGTTCCTGATACCCACGACACAAGATTCGATCTTGGTCAGGACTATGTATGTGACTGTTGGGTGTTATTTATTATTATTATTTATATCCTGACAATTTTTATAAAAAATATGTTTGTTTCCCAGGAAATCGAGCACTGCTACTACCACGGGACGGTGAAGGACTATCCCGGGGCGTCGGCCGCGTTCCACACGTGCAACGGCGTGTCCGGGGTCATCCACATCGGGAACGAGACCTTCGTCATCCACCCCTTCTACGGGGGTGACTTGTCGGTCAGTGCATTGTGTTCGTAGATTTATGGGTTGTTGACTTTCAGGGATGATTGCAGGAAGCTTTCTAGTGTGCAATTTTTATAGGTCCGTTCTTAGTTCTTAACCATCTTCTAGGTTCGCCGATGCGATTTTCGGTAACAGAAAAAAATCTCTAATCATATTTTGAGGATACACTGTCGAAAATATAGGCGAAGAATATAATATTATACGGCATCTATACCTAAATATAACACACAGATATAACATATTATAATAATAAATACTAAGTGGTATAATAACATAATACATATAGATTGACGTGTTATAAAACAAATATTAAACTGCAATGAAAAACTTAGCTAAACGTAAAACGCACTACATTGGACATCAAGACATTGTTTTATTCATTTTCCAAGTAAAATATATTCTTATTTTAATTAATTTCTGTAGCCTCAGATGTATACATGTCGAGAATGTAAATCAACTGATTACTTACGGCTTACTATTCAAATTTTGTGCCAACTAACAAACTTTTGAGCCAGCCCAATGTTAACAGCGGCCATCGTTAAAACTATGGATTAGTACGTGGCGACGAAAACTTTACTTTAAAACTCTGAATTTGGTATATTTACAGTTGCTTTAGAAGTCAATAGCATCTTTTTAACATTTTTAAGGTAGTTTTACCTTTTTCTTGTATTTGAGTTCGTGGCTGTACTATGAACGTATTAGGCGAAAAAAATCATTCTTGGAAGCACTATGGATCACTACCAGTCAGTGTAAGTGACCAGCCAGTGAAATGTCACAGTAACCTATGCAAAGTTTTTTTTTTTGCTAATAATATGTTCATCGAACAATCACAGTATGACGAAATACCCAAGACTTGTTCAGTGCCTATAAGCAAGGAGCTGATGTATATATTTATACAGTATACTTAGAACGATATTCCAGGACACAAATAACTGAAAAACGATCACATTTTCAAACAAAATATGACCCACAAAAATAACGAGCAACCTCTACCCAATTATGCAAACATTTTCAACCCACAAAGGCATTTCCCCACGGAAAAAACACGTACAAAAACCACATGTAAGCCTCAAATGAGGTCCCATCTGTAATCAATACTGTTGCCCCGAGACACGAACTCGGCCTAATTAACTATGTATTAACAATCAAACGTTTAATATTCCGCTCAACACGTTACCCAGAACAAACCGCAGCGGGTAATTAACACATTGGTTTACACTTTACTGTGGTATAGTGCAAGATCCGACGTCAAAGATTTCGTTCTATGAATTCACAGGAGAAATCTGTTAAATAGTTTTATTCTTTATTTTTTGTCCACCAAATGGGGAATATGTCCAATACCCTTTTCCTCTTCCCGTCTTTTTTACTTCTCGCTATCTTCCCGATTTAATGGCCTGGCAACACATCCATGATCCAAGCGTTGTGGAGGTTCATGGGCGGCAGTGATTATTTACTTACCATCAGGTGTTTGCACGTTTGCCGGAATCATGCATTAAAAAAATGCTTAAAGCTCGTCTGGAAAAGATTACCATTATCCATGAATATTTAGATCATTAGTAGATGCATTGTTTCACAGATGACAGATATTTCATATTCTTGATGAATGAAAATGTTGGGAATTCTCAAGCCTCATAAAACTATCATACAAAAATAATGCTATAAAAATCCACAAAATTTTATCTTCAAAATTATACGACCGAAGCTTTACTGTCAACAAAACGCGACAAAATATTCTTTAAATTAACCCTTTATTTATAATAATTCAGATTTGAACGCCGCCTCTAAGACCCCTTGTTCCAACCCCGCCGAGTTAATTAACAAAATCTCATAAAATATTTTACGTTCAATACAAGAAAACCTAATAATAGAAGTGTATAAAAGAGGATTTGGTGGTAAAAAATGAATGGATTCATCAATATTAAATGGTAAAGGGTTTCGTAAATAAAACTCTTGGGAAAGTAGGTCTTAGTCCTAATGTATAAAGCAAGAGGTTTAAGTTTTAAGAGATAGCGGATTAACGCTATTTGGCATCGTAAAACGCTATGTGTTTTATTTTACATTTAATTTACGGCTATATTTTATAAGTACGTTTTTAATGCGTTTTGTTTAGGTCATCTCTTGAATGTATATATTTTTAACAGAAATATAATTATGATATCAATGATTTTTCAATTTCTTATCGTCTCCTATTAAAATATGCTAAATATGTGTTTGGCCGTACCAAACACATATTTAGCAGCTCAATAAACGGCAAAATATAAAAATGCTAATATTATACAGTACTGTATCACCCCATATATGGCCCACTGCAAGGCACGTGTCTCCTCTACAATCGAGAGTACGATTGAGAGTGGTTAGACCATATAATTCACCACGCTAGCCTAGTAAGGATTGGTAAATATTTTTGCAATTTAATTTCAGTATCGACAAAATCAAATTCAACAAAAAACTAACAAATTGTATAAATAAAATAGTTGTATAAGCGAGTGATATTCGCTCTCGTATTCGCTATGGCCTACGACTGCCTCGGTGGCACAGTTGTACTACGGTACGGTTATAAAGCTGAGGTCTCGGGTTCGAATCCCGGGTTGGGCAAAGTGATATTTGATTTTTCTATTCATTATCAGCCCAGAGTCAGGAATTTGTGCCCGATATGGCGATAGGCTTGCCACCTATCACATTGTGGCACGGAACATACAAGGCGAAATGTGGGTGTCCTGGCACCTCTGCCTACCCCTTCTGGGAAAAAGGCGTGAGTTTATGTATCTTTATATATGTATGTATTCGCTATGGCCAGATTAGACAGATCCCGAGCGAATCCGTTCATTATGATATTCAACTTGAAATATTCCTCTTAATTAAGGCCCGATCTCGGCCAACGGAGGTATTTAAAAACTGGCCAGTATAAAAATATTTTTTTAATTTTTCATCTAATTGGTGAGTAATTTGCGTAATTTGAGGATGATGGGATGGTTAATGCTTAGATGATTGTTTAGCGAGCAGTGGTAATATGTAAGGTTATGTATTCTGTTCGTCGGAAGCCAAGTTAGTAAGCATAATGTGTATTTGGGTTAATATCTAAATGATACCTTGATAACGGGCAGAAGCGTCTTCAATACGGGAGCCTACAGGAAACCTGTATTCACACATGGACTTCTTATACATATAGGCGGATCATCGCCTATACCAGAATCGGCTAGAGCGTTTCGCGTGGGCATTTAGGCGTTTGGAATGATTTCACAGCCAGATTACAAACGAAGTCATTTTGATTCGACAAGATTAATATATTGCGAGGAACTATAGTGATTCGTCTAAGACGTGGTGCGCAGCTCTTCAAACTCCTTATTCCACTTCTCCAACACATGACAGCGCTCCATCGATCAGAGGCTCCGCTAGACTGACAACTGCCAATCTTGTCCCTACAAACTCAACAGATGGCGTCAGGGATGCCTACGCCGTCATTCAATTCAGGCAATATGCGTCCCACTGCATGGCACGGGCTTCCTCTACAATTGAGAGCACGAGAAAAAATATTTCCCTATTAGAATCCCACATACTGATGAACATAGGCAATAGAATATTTTCAAGAAAAGTGTATCAACACCCAGTCGGATCCGGGACGGGCCGCTAGTAAATAATAAAAATGCGTCACATTACACAAGACGTATGCTCCCCACCATTATTTGTACATTACTAGGCAATTTGCATTAAGAGGAGTTTTCCTCAGGCGCCCACTTTCGATAAAAAATGTTTGACATTTGTAAACTTATGGCGAGGTGGGGTAGGTGGCATAGGATGAAGCGATTGCGGAAATTATACGTATAGTTAGGTTTAATAATTGCTTATTAAAAGGATTATTTAAGTGGTTATACTTTTAGTTTAATATAAGTATACTGGTGTGGTATTTTACTGGTGGTAGGTCTCTCATATGTGAGAGGCCATCTGGGTGGGTACCACCGCAGTGTCTATTTCTCCCGTCAAACAGCAGTGTAAACGCACTGTTGTGTTTCGGGTTGAAGGGCATTGTAGCCAGAGTAACTACTGGACATATGGAGACTTAACATCTTATGTCTCAGGATGGCGAGCGCAGTGGAATGCCAAGCATTGCTTTGTAATTCAAGGTGTTGTTTGGTTTTGCTACTGATCATGAGCGGTCGTATCGCTTACCATCAGGCGAACGGCATGCTCGTCTCGACATTCAAAGCAATAAAAAAAAAAAAGTATTTTCTTTTAAATCCATTGATTTATTTGTGTTATTTTCTAAGCTGCCATTTGCATTTTTTTACAATATTTTTTGTACTTATGTATAGAGATCGAAAATATATTTAACTCCCTATCATTCTTTCTCTGTTCAATATACTTTGACATTTTTTTTCTTTTTGTTCCTGTAAGAAATTGACAATTACACAGACTGAGTCTACACTCTCAAATACGAATACAATAAATAGTTGGCAAAGTTAAATTAAGAATACGACTTGGTATTTAAATGTCATTCACGATAGTATTTATTTACTTATAGATTTGTAGAAATACAATAAAAATAATTTCCGCTTTTCTCGTGTGAATTGGGCTGGTACTAAATTTATTAGGGCAAAAGCAGATTTGGCGTTGACACATACAATACTCAGTCATGCTGAATGAGTCGAATAAAATTATTACCAATACTTATTTCTATTTACGTACGTAATAAAATATTTTATATACAATACGGCTTTTACAAGAAACAAGCGATCTAGTAATCGTATCGAGCAGCTTAAAAGCTTCTTTGTAAATAAATATGTAAAACTAGAAGTTCGGTTTCCCTTGTCCAACCTTTCACAATTTAGGTATTGAAAAACTTAGTTGACTGGATTACCAAGCCATATATACGTGGGTTTCAGAAACCGTCCTGACAGCTATGTCTGACGGGCTTAACTGCTAATTTATGGCAAGAACAGGCAGATGTATATCTACTACTACCTACATACTATAATCACGCTAAAAAGTAGTGGAGAATATAAGGAGTGAATAGGCACTGATATGCCAGTCCATATTTTAAACTTTCTCTCTTTTCTCCTATCGGGCTGGTGCCAGGATCCATCTTCAGGCTAATTCTCCTCCTTTTCGTCCGAATCGTCCATATTAAAACTAACGGAGTAAAATAAATCAAAATCCCAAATTACATTGTGAGGTAATATCACGTATAAGAGCTCCTACCGTTCTTAAGCTTTTTCCTATTATAGACTTATTTCATTAAAAATTTGAATTAAACCCCTGTTAAAGCAGCAAGTACGAGTAATAATGACTCTTAAACATAATTATCACAAATTTAATTACCAGACACTGAAGGCACAATTAGCGTCTCCTGGAACACCTTTTTGAGTAATTAAATTTAATATCGAACATCTTAATTAAACACGTAATACGGAGCGCGTTGTGTGTGAAAGAAAATCGCTCTAATATTGCTCTATACGATATTAAGATGTTAAAAGCTAAAGCCCCTTTTAAATAATTACAAAATTCAACACCCGTTTTTTCATCCGGATTATATATTTTTGGAATATAATATTATGCGAGAGTCCGCCTGGGAAGGTACCACCGCAATGTCTATTCTTCCCACCAAACATACTGATGTTTACACTGGTAAACGCGCTGTTGTGTTCCAGTGTGAAGGACATTGTAGCCAGAATAACTACTGGACATAATGAGACTTAACTTTTTATGTCTCAGGATGGTGAGCGCAGTCGAATGCCAAGCATTATTACTGTCCATGAGCGGTTGTATAGTTTACCATCAGTTGAAAGGTATGCTCGTCTCGCCATTCAATAAAAAAAAAACATAACTAAGTTAATAAGTTGATCGTCTTAAACAGCCAAGGCACGTAGTTAACTACACCTGAACGGGTTGTCTCAGATGCAATTATCTCATAGACGTGGACCAACTTGCAAACGTTCGAATCGACGACGTGTCCCAATATCTATATTGCATTAATATTAATTCTCAAAGGCTGGATATAAAGCTACAGTTTGGGGTATTGTAGATGCAAATCAATTTCAAATCATCTACATGATAATTTAAAGTAAAGAGGCGGTATTTACTTAAGATATAAGTTGTTTAAAGCAATAATTACTTTTCGAATAATATTAGTTTTGTAGTTAATATTCGCTTATTGTACTTAAGGTGAAGTGTGTACTTACCATCTCATGTCTCAGGGAGACGAGCGCAGTGGATGCAAAGCATTGCTTTGTAATTTAAGGTCTTGTTTGGTAACATCAGGCGAACGAGATGCTCGTCTCGCCATGCATTAAAATAAAAATAGAAAACGAAAATATTGTCAAGAAACCTGAGATCCACAAGTATGTCAATGGTAGGTCTACACAACTCGCACTAGGCCAGGGTGGTTCACTTAAGACTAAACCATTTTCAATTTTACAAAGACCCATTCTCTACAGTTGTATACGCGTATAGATTTCTACATACATACATACATAAACTCACGATTTTTCCCAGAAGGTGTAGGCACAGGTGCTACCACGATACCCATATTTACTCATATTGTGTTCCGTCTCATGATGTGATAGGGGGCGAGCGTATCGCCATATCGTGACTCCAGACTCCGAGCTGATAATTTTCCCGACCCTGAATTTGAACCTGAGACGTCAGCGATATAATCCTATATCGATTTTTTGAAAAATCCAATAATCAACTGAAATAAATTATTAAAAAAATATCTGCTGCATTTTATTCTTTAGCTTAAAAATTCACAGAATTTTAATTCATTAATCCTACAAAGAGCAGCATATTTCAATACAAACAATTCTCACTAAGCGAGCCCGAAGTCCGAGACGTTACCAAATTTATGCCCCGGCGCGATAAGGGTCCCGGATTATCGGTCCCGGGCAAACGTGTCACTACGGGCCCCGGGACAGAGACTTAGGACTCCGCCTGTCTCACTAATGGGATTTTAAACTTCCTTCAATAGAGCTATTACGGGAGCGAAATAAGCGGTATTTCATCATTTGTCGGAATATTAATTTGTTGTTAGTTTTATTTTGCTTAAGTTCCTTTTAATTGCTTGAAGGAGTATTCGGTTAATTATTTGGTTCTTTCTTTCTTTGTAACTAGCTGCCCAACCTGGCTTCGACGATAAGAAAAGATACACTTTTTTGAAAAAATATATCACCCATGTTCATCGGGGGTAATGTGGGATTGTAATAATGAAAGAATTTCTCAAATCGGTCCAGTAGTATCAGAGCCTATTCAATGCAAACAACAAATCTTTTCTCTTATACATGTCCTGACCCCACACTAAGATCGTGTCTTGTGTCGTAGTTATCAGGAATATATTATACATTATATTAATATAGAAATATATTATATAAGTTTAAATGAAATGAAATGAAAATTTATTTGCAAGAATGTGGTTACATAAAGATAACATTTTTGTTCCATGGAGTCTCACAATCTGTCATGGTTGACGAGCAAATATTTTAAGAAATTGGTTTACATTAATAATCAAATAAATGTTACAAGATGTCAATATAATTTTGATAATCATAATTTAGATTTTATTAGCTGTTTAAACGAAAAACGAATAATATTATGTCAATGTTAATTCATATTAATATTTTTATCATTAAAATAATCATTTATGTTGTAATATAACTTATGTAGGAGTATTTGTGTCAATTTCTTTTTAAATATATTTGATTCGCTTTGTTTTATATAGTCAGGTAAGTGATTGTAAATTTTTATGCCCATACAATAAGCATTTTTTTTTTTATAAAAACATTACATTGCATTTAGAATACAATAAACAGTGACAAATTAATGCCTTACAACAAAATACAATATGTAGTATGTCGTGTCAGAAACTAAAAAATACTTTAATGTCCTTGACGACGGCGTAGGAAACTAATTTTGCTGTGACATTTAATTTAACGTGATATTAATGTATTGTGATTGACTCAGCACTTTTGCTGTGGTTTAATTTAAATAGTTACTAACTTACCTTATTCATAGACCGTTTAAAATTTATTTTAGTTATAACATGTTTTGTCTAATTCTTACTAACAATTAGACAATAAGCAAATAACTAACAAACACTAACAAACAAATGATAAATTGAAATGGAAACCAAGGATAAAGGAATAAAGGCTTTTTATTTAATTTTATTATAACATGTTTTGTCCCTTTCGAACGACTTTTAAATTCAGTTTTAGCGAAGAAGATAAGTCCGCCAGCGTGGTGGACTATATGGCCTAACCACTCTCAATCGTACTGTCGATTTTAGAGTAGGCCCTGCAGTGGGACGTATATGGGCTGATAAAAAAAATAAAAAAAAATAAGGATAGTTAAATTGTAACAGTCACTGATGACTAATACTTCAGTTCGCCCCGTGACCATGAAAGCTGTAATTGAAACGTCGTGAAGTTAAAAAATGTAGAAATTAATCCAAATTCGCGATAAAATCCGTAAATAATAGTTTTATTTCAATAAAATACTTTTATAAACTGTCTATAATAATAATAACTCTTTATTATAACACCATGTAACAAACAATAAAAATAAGGACAAAATAGAAAAACAAAATACAGTAAACACAGAAACACAATATATAGTTGGTGATATAACTGGCGGTCTTATCGCTTTAAGCGATCTCTTCCAGACAACCGGTTGGTAAAGGAAAGATCCAATGGTTATGGACAGTGCTTAATATTAACAATAAACATGCAATATAAATATATAAATACCGATATAAAAACAAATAAATACAAGGAATGATACATTTAAATACAATATAATACATATACATACATACAATACATACCAATATTATAGTGATAATTATAGTGAATGGTAATAAATCTACCATTCACTATAATTATCATTTGTCTATGTCTATGTCATATGTATTTTATATCTCTATACATATAATTATGTTATATACAACCTTTCAAAAACCCTAAAATTCCCTTCCGACTATAATATAAAACCCCACAATAAAACACATAAAGCAGCATTCAAACGAAGTGTAAACAAAAATTAACAACCAATGGATATTCCCCTTAAATCCTGGCACAATAGACCCCTTATCTGTGACCCCGTGACCCCGCGGACAATGCGCACGGGTTAGTACAACCGACCCCTTTGTATCACCTGGTTCAATATATTTGTCATTATAATTGTTTATGGTTAAGGGGGTTTTATACTTGATGGGGTAAAAGAGGTGTAAGAATTCCTAAGGGTGTTATTACTGATGGTCTTACTTGGTCATCATTTTTTGTATTTTCTTTTTTGTTGCTTGAAAAGGAATATGTTAGTCCCAAAAAATATGCCAGTTTGGTTTGGTTATATAAAAAAATACATGATAAATTGAAACGGAAAACTATTTATATTTGGACTAATCGAAAATAGGTTTGTTTATTTATTATTCTTTATTGTACACAAAAAACATGAGAATATGAAGAGATGATTAAATAACAAAGAACAAAAGGCGTGACTTGACATTTGCGTGTAGTAAAACCGAAGAAAATTATATTCCTTCCACCGCGCAAATTACTTTAAAATTGCAATTCAGTTGCTCACTAATTAAATGTTAATACGACGACGTGGGACGTTAATTTATGAGTTTTAAACTGTTAAATAAATACATAATAACGATGTAGGTGCGCCAGTAATGGCCACCCGAAGATTATGCTTTCACGGGAGCTCTAATGGGTATATTGTTAAGATTTATCGTGTTATTGTGAGGTTTTGTAATGTATGTTACCGCGAGTAGGCTGTGACATTTCTATAGAGTAATTTTAATAATGGCACAAGAAAGTGGCGTGTGTATTGATATTTAATCACCACGCACTTTAACGGCGAGGAAAACAGCGTGGGGAAGCTTTGTGAATGTTGTACACATCTCTAATAGGCACGTGCATCAGAATTTTATTTAATAAGTGTTTTGGTAAATTTGTAAAGAATAATGTTGTTGGTGTGTCTTTCTTAAATCTGTATCTGTATGTGTATCAGCCCATATACGTCCCACTACAGGGCACGGGCCTACTCTACAATCGAGAGTACAACTGAGAGTGGTTAGGCCATATAGTCCACAACGCTGGCCTAGTGCGGATTGGCGGACTTACATACCATAGAAATTCTTATAAATCGCTATGGTATGCAGGTTTCCTCACGATCTTTTCGTTCAGCGTTTTAGTGCGTGGTGATTAACTCACAATATACACATGAGTCCGAAAAGTTAGAAGTATACCCTGGGATTTGAACCCGCGACTACCGTGAACATTTTGGCAGCCGCATCTTAAATAAATGAATAAAAATAAAAATCCTGCACACTATACCGATTTGTCAGAATTTATATGGTATGTAAAGTTTGCCAACGCACTAAGCCAGCGTTGTTGAGTGTATGGCCTAAGCATTCTCAATCGTACTCCCGATTGGAGAGGAGGATTACCTTGACAGCCTCCATGGCGCAGTTGGTAAGACGCCAGCAAACGAAAGTCCACGGGTTCGATCCCCGCATCGAGACTAATTTCTGTGTGGCCCACAATATTTGTCTCGGGTCTGGGTGTTTGTAAGACTGAAAATTCTCTCGTAGTCCTTGATACCCATGACATAAGACTCGATCTTAGTGTGGAATGAGGACTATGCATGTGACTATAAGGTGTATTTATTTATTATTTACCCTATCAAATCCTTAGTTACATAATCTTAACGACTGTAATCTTCAGTAATCTACAGACAAAGAATAGATGAGTCTAACACTAAACGAAGCCTCATTCCGTCTGGTTTTTGTACCAAACGCATAATTATCACAATAATCCCGAGCCTCGACGCAGCCATTAATCATTGATGTTGGAAGACAAGTATAAGTGCGGGATGACTCGCACTTTGAGTCAAGTACTCGGCTATTTGTGACTCGAGCATTTGAGTCATGACTCGACGTTTCTCTTTGATAGATTTGAATCCTACAAAAAGCGTGAGCGTCTTGTTTCTGAAAGTATTGGTAATATTGTTCATCAATTTCACTTTGCCGTTTTTCTTTAGACATTTCTTGACTCTTAAGAGCCTTCTGAACATGTTTGAACTATATTTTAATGTTATAAAGTGTCCCACAGCTAGTTCTGGTTGATCGCTTATAATATAAATTGATAAAATGTCTTAATGGTTTAATATTTATAAATCAATCATAAAGTATGATTTACTTCAAAATATTAATTTTAATTGGAATGGTATTAGTGGACTAGTTATAAAATCGGTCTATATTAATTTTAGGAATATAAATAAGTTCGATAAAGTGGGCGTGGCGTAAGTGGCACCTCTGCCCAGTTCTTCGTGAATTTATGCGCTAATTTATAGTATGTATTTTAGCAATATGTTAATGATTGAAATACTCATATTGCTTATATTATTTTTCATCTTCCTAACGCTATTAAGGTTGATGCTCCGATATCTTACTCGCCATTCGCAATTTTGCACTAACCTTATCATCATCGTCTGTAAAACCATTTCCTCTCATACCTTCCATGACAATATCAAGCCAGTATTTTGATAAATCTCGAGGCTTTCGATAATCATATTAGACTGCCTTCTGTTTATCCTTTCCCTATATTCATGCCATGGTTGTCTGTAACGGCCGGTCTCTATATCATATCTGTTTGTAACAAGAGGTTAGAATGGCTACCATTACTATGTCCATACAATTCTATGCTTCAATAAACGAAGATAGACATAGGTATACATTTGTCTTGCAAAACTATCTATAAATATATGCACCATGTCTATACCTCTCCATCTTTGTTAACTGAAACAAAAAATGTATCGTAATATCTCATGAAATCTCTAGTTAAAGATAGATAGATTATTGAAAAAGGGTCGTAAGACATTGCCTTACACCAATAAGACCGCCAAATGTAGATTTATTTTTATTAATTTGTGATTGAATTTATTACATTTGTCTGTGTGCTATAAAATGTATATAAAAAAATAAATATTGAGACGCATTATAGTACTATTTTACCCCATGCCAAAAAGTTAATTTTCTATTCATATCCATTATAAAATGATTTAATATAATATTAAATCATATTATCGACTGCCTCGGTGGCGTAGTTGTACTACGGTACGGTTACAAAGCTGAGGTCTCGGGTTTGAATCCCGGGTTGGGAAAAGTGATAATGAATTTTTCTATTCATTATCAGCCCAGAGTCAGGAATTTGTGCCCGATATGGCGATAGGCTCGCCACCTATCATATTGTGGGACGGAACATACAAGGCGAAATGTAGGTGTCCTGGCACCTCTGCCTACCCCTTCTGCGAAAAAGGCGTGAGTTTATGGATGTATGTATGTTAATATAAGATCCAGCATCTACCGAAGCAAATCCGCGCTAAACGCTTCAATTCTCCACATTAAAAGCGCAGTGCTAACAAGTTTTACAATTTCATTAATTGCTTCACAGCTACAAGGACAAGGAGCAGTTTTACTCCATTTTTATCACGAGTACTGTCTGTTCGTTGGAATTAAAAGATTGGTTGGTTTATGTAAAACGGTTGGATGGGAGACGCTCGTGTTCATTTTAATAACTTTAAGAGTATTTAGTTTGTGATGAACGTTCGTTTCTCGATTGTAGACAATATTGTAGAGGAGGCCCATGCCGTGCAGTGGGACGTATATGGACTGATTCAGATACAGACCATCGCCCTCTCTTCTGCCTAAGGAAGTTCAATACTGAATATCGATTAGTAGCTTATATTTTGTACATTATTAATATTTGAATTCAGAACCTCCTTCGTCTTCTAGGAAATCGACGTAAATCAACAGCTTAGCTATCACGTTTGTTCGATGAGTAATGTCGGGTGCCCATCCTTTTTCATTCCCACACTTCTCCTGATTTGATACATACATACATACATAAACTCACGCCTTTTTCCCAGAAGGGGTTAGCAGAGGTGCCAGGGCACCCACATTTCGCCAGTATGTTCCGTCCCACAATGTGATAGGTGGCGAGCCTATCGCCACATCGGGCACAAATTCCTGACTCTGGGCTTATAATGAATAGATAAATCCAATATCACTTTGCCCAATCCGGGATTCGAACCCGAGACCTCAGCTTTGTAAGCGTACCGTAGTACAACTACGCCACCGAGGCAGTCGCACCGATTTGATGGGCTGGCAAAACACCCATGATCCAAGTTGTGGATGTTCATTGGCGGCATTACCATTACGTACCATCAGGTGACCTGCATACCTCAACTACATTCCAGCTAGACCAGTGTCGGCATTAAGACCTAACAATGCCTTTCGTATTATTATTGAATTAATTTCATGTTAGTTACAGAAGACGTAATTATCACGTAGAATTATACAACGTGCGGTTGGAATTGCTTGCATCTGACATAATATTATAGGGGCGCGATTGCAGCTGGCTTTATGTGTAATTAATATAATTTAAGTAATAATATGCATCCGATAGCCACATATATTATTATAAATGTAGAATAGTATCGTATTTGCACATGTATAGTATCGACCCTGTCATAAATATTGTGTATTGTGGTGGCTATCGAAAACTATCTAAAAGTGTTAAGAACTGTATAGTACTAAATGGATTCAGACCGAACCGGTTGTTATTTAGAAAACAATCTACACTTGATTTACCTTTATAATGTCATGGCATTCACCTAACTTATACATTTCACAGTCAAACGTCCAGATAGCAAATCCATCCTGCATATTCACAGTTTATCAATCCAATTAATCAAAAATATTCTTTTATATTACTATAATTATATTAATGTAATATTACTATAAATATAGTGATATAAAAGAATATTTTTAACATAAGGTGTAACACCCACGTTTCACTTTACGTGTTCCGTCCCACGATGTGATACGGGGTGAGCATGTCGCCATCTCGGCCACAAATTCCTGACTACAGGCTGATAATGAATAGAATAATCCGATAACACTTTGCACGAGCCGGGATTCGAACCCGAGAGCTTTGTAATTTTACCGTAGTACAACTGCGCCACAGTGGCAGTCTTTAAGTATTAACATTAATAAACCAGCACAAAGCTTATAATCTATTAATTTCATTCTATGAACTAATTTCTTGAAATCAATATTATCAAACTAATATAATACGCCATTTGAAGAAGGTAAACGAAGGTGTTTGTCATTGGCACGTACTTAGTCTAAATGCGTTAATACCGCAAATGTTCTTGAACTAAACATGGCATAATTTGTCAATAATTATCATAAACTATATATTTTATAATAACTTACCAACAACTTAACAGTGACTTTAAAATAATTGTGAATTGTCTTACCGACTAAATACATAAACCAAGCTTCCACTTATGTATATTTGTGGAAAAAAGATCTTATGTGTATTTAAATATATATAAAATAAATAAGATAATTTTTAGAATCATCAAAAATGTTAGCAGTCGATATTGTATGAATTTTTTACTCCTTTTTGTTACATACTACAGTACTAATCCCTATAAACAACATTTTATTTTTATCCAACGATCGCTGAAACGAAAGATAACTGACCGAAATTTCTTGTCACAGTCTCTACACTGCGACTTCACTGGACGTTAGCTCTCCTCTCTGCTCGCCTTGCATTTAACGACACTGAACATAATGACTGGCTAATTAACAATCCAAACTCAATCCACCGACGTGGAAAATAGATGTAGTTTTTCCAACCGAAACATTTCCCATTAAACGGAAAACACTGGCATAACGAATGAAAAATTGACCGAAAAAATATTCGCATTTTCCAAAGTGGACTTGAGTGGCGAACTTTTGAAACAGTCATTTTCATAGCCAACTAAATTTCGTTCGAGCTTGGAACAAATGAATTTCGGAACGAAACAATAAGCAATTCTATAGTGGAACTAATTTCGCAAATAATATTCCGGGAGGGAAGCTGGGAGGGCGTCATCCCGGCTGATCCTCTTATGCCGTAATCTCCTTGTGGACAAAACATTCCCCACTATTATACGTTTCGTGTAGGATGGCCAAGTGTGGATTAATGGCCTTGACGGACACTCAGCTGGTATGACGTGTTTGAATGATTACTAGTGACGGGTTATGGTAATCGTTTTTGATGAATGAAAAACAGGGGTTTTAGATGTTTTTATTATATTTTTAATGGTTCGACAAAGTGGCTATAACTTATCTGATGGTCAACTTAGTGCAATCCAAGTATCCACACCGTCGACACAGTTAGGTCAGCTTTCCTAAAGGCTGGTGTACAGAATGCACCTTGTTTTTAAACCTACATTTGTTAAATAACGCGGGTATAAACTTTAGACAAAATTTTATTCATATTGTTTTATCATCCAAGGTCTTCCCAAAGTCAAAAGTTTTTGAACCGCGAATATTGAAGTCGTATTCAATGAGTGCTCCCTGTGATTGGTAACATCGAGGACCATTCAGATATTGGGACTCTTAAATCTGCTTACTACTGATCACCTTTCATCCTATGATTAGTTGGGCGTCGTACTACATAAAACAAACTTTGAAAAAAAAGTGTGTGTGTGCAATTCACACAAGGCCGAAGTGAAACTTTGGAAAAGTAGCCTGCGAGAAAATGTGTAAAAAAAAATAAGGGTGCAACAGAAAATCGGCAAATTTGGTGGTGGGAGTAAGTCCGCTTAAACGACATGCTATCCCTACTTCGCTGAAAAAAGTACTCTTCGTTCGAATCGACCGTGGTAGGGCAAGAAAAAGATGGCGCGTAACGGAAAAATGTGACGCATAACAGAAAAATGTGAAGGTAATTTTTTCACTTCAAAAACAATCAAAAAAATAAAATACTATTACTTCTAGCGTTTCTGTCGGTTTCAATACGACTCAACTTAAAGAAATAAAAGTTGATAGTGGGAAAAATCAGGAAGATCCTCCGTTCCACCATATAATGGTCACTTTACACGTGTAGGAGTGTACGTATTAGTGCTCACAGTCGTTAGGAGAAGGATTTAAGGCACTCAGTTTCGGGATAATGACTGCTATTTTTTATACAAACGTCTTGGGCGGGAATCTTGTTGGAACCAGTGACGATGATCCCTAATGCCTTTGTCTGAGTAAAGGATTAAGTGTCTCGTTGTTTTGGATAATAATAAATAATTAGGTAAATACGTCTGCTTGAGCTTATGATATAAAATAGAACTTTGCTCAATGAAGGAGCTGTCTCGTACCAATTTAAGATAAAAAAATATCATAATATTATACTAATGGGCATGAAACGGAATGTTTAATAAAAACAGCGTGATTTATAGTCCTGATGGGTCAATTTAAATACCAAATTATATGATAAAAAATCTTAAATAAATTTAAATATCTAATCTTAAGGAAAAAACCTTTAAATTTGCGTGATATTTGATCACGCAACGCGCACTCAAAATGCGATACCATGAATGACAATATTTCTGCATAAAACCCAATACCAAAAAACGGTCACTAGAATTTCATTTTAAACCAACAAAAACGTATATTATAACAAGTGACCATATAATTCTGATGCGGATACGCTGTGGCCGACAAAACAAACTAAGCCCACGCCGTAGCGGACAGATTACCGGCGACGTGACAAATGTGTCCCGCCCGTCACAAGAACACGTGTTCCGAGCGTCACGCCGTAATATCGTCCGACTTGTTTAGTGTTATTATTTTCTTTGAAATACGATGCTGTTGAAAGTGATTGGCGGGTAATTTTATTCTTTACTGGGTGAGGTGTTTTTTGGTCTTGCGCGGACGTGTGAGGGCAGTTTTTGGTGTAATTTCTGCTCAATATTTTTACATTGAAACGCATTTCTTAAGTGTCTCGATGAGAACTTGAATCTATAACTGAAAAATTCTGACAAAAACTGGCCAGTGGAAAACAATAAAAAACTATCTTTCTTCGGCTATCGTAGATAGATTAAAATCTGAGTTTTCAGCGTCATAATTTTATTATTATTACTTATTCTATAAGTGGACATATCTAAAAAGTTTTCTTCAATGATTACATTATGGTAATCATAAATACACTAGCCAAAATGCTCAAATACTAATAAAGAGTTTAATCCCAAATCCGATACAGTTTCGACGGTCAAACACAGTCAAACATACAGTTTTATCAGTGCGATAGCTACTATTCAAACCACTAAAATTATTCTCGCAAACTGACACAGATACAGTACCAAACAAGCTGTACAAGATGAGAGGAAAAAAATCACATAAATCCAGCACAAAGATTGCATATTTTACACACTGTAAATAGAACAGAGGATAAACTAGATTATGAAGAACGTGACGCCCGCCCGAACAGCGTGACAATGTGTCTCGTTTAATACCAACGAAGGGTTATTTTTTGTTTGTTTTAACATAATATGACGTGATTAGGTTTATTCATCCCGACGTGTTTTGGTAATACAAAAGAATTAAACCTTTTTTACGGCGTAAAAAATAATTGAACAACTTTTTGTGTTTAAAATTTAGAACACGATTTAAATTTGCTCCGTTTTGTAACATATTTGACAAAATAATGAGGAGATTAAAAATATTATTCCTAACTTAGACGAGATATTTTATGTAACACTGTTTAATTCCAAGCACGTTCCACTTTCAGGTCGTTTTAGGACATTTTATTGAGTAAATGATCCCACTGTTAGATACATATTGAAGTCCCCTTATTTCGTTTAGGAGATATTTATACGAAGTCGCTATTTTTGTATAATATACAGCCTGTGATGTTATCGTTCGTTATTTTTCTTGCTTTTCCTTTCTTTAATTTCAACAGAAGGCTAGCAGTTGTTTAATAAAACACGATAGTAGATGTCATCAACTTATGGGCTGTGATCCTTGACATCCTTTTATTCCCAAGTCAGACAATACAGTTTTAGTTATTTATCGATTTGTTAACTCTTATAATATGATTTTCCCAGGATAAGAATACCCAACATGGCGATAGGTTCGTCCAATATCTCATTTTGGCAATGAATAAACTCGGATTACTGTGAGTGGCAATAATGACCCTACCTTTCAAAGATTCAACAGAAATACAGATTGTACTGGTGGTAGCCGGGATAGGTACAACTATAATGTTTATTTCTCTCACCAAACAGTAGTTTAAACGTATTGTTGTGTTCCAGTTTGAAGGACATTGTAGCCAGAGTAACTACTGGACATATTGAGACTTTACATCTTATATCTCAGGATGGTGAACGCAGTGGAATGCCAAGCATTGTTATGTAATTAATGGTATTGTTTGGTTTTGCTATTGTACATGAGCGGTCGTATCGCTTACCATCACCTTGACATTTTCCTATCGGCATTCTTTGCATTAAAAAATATATACAACCTTGATCTTACGCACATAAAGAATAATGTTTCATACCCAGTCTACCAACAACACAAATAGTCTCTCAAACAAATTACAGTACTGTGTATTTCTATTTACTCGGTGTATCGACACACAATAACTCTCATAAACTCCAATAAACAAAATAAACACGCGTAATGTTGAGCGAAAACTCAATATTTGACCCACATTGGATCCAAACAAAGAGCTCAATAGAATTTTAAATCGAGACAAAATGCTTACAGGTAGGTTAAGGGACCAAACACATTTATTACGTACAATTCATCTTTTCTTTTTAGAAAATGCCTATTTTATACAAAGACGCTTAGGCATCTGTACAGCTGTTCAATGTTTTTCGACTTCAACTGAATACATACATAAACTCACGCCTTTTCCCAGAAGAGGTAGGCAGAGGTGCCTGGATACCCACCTTTCGCCTTGTATTTTCCGTCCCACGATTTCATAGGTAGCGAGCCTATCGCCATATCGGGCACAAAATTCCAGACTCCGGGCTGATAATGAATAAAAAAATTCAATATCACTTTGCCTGACTCGGGATTCGAACCCGAGCCCTCAGCTTTGCATGCGTACCTTAGTACAACTACGCCACCATAATAAAGCCAAGTTTATTTATTTATTCATGTAACATGTAGTTTTAAAGAGAGAGTCCATAATACAGTATATTGACTATCCTATTATATTCTCTTATGTTCTAAGCTTTATAGCTATTTTTAAACATAGCAAATTATGAACATTGACCTTTATAAATTGGGTCCGTCTCGAGGCCAAATCCCGGGTCAGGCAAAGTGATATTGAGGCTTTCTATTCACTATAAGCCCGAAGTGGGAAGCGCCTGAAAAATTTGTGCCCAAAATGGCGGAAGGCACACCTCCTGTCACATCATGGGATGAAACAAACAAGGCGAAACGTGTGTATTCTGATTACACCTCTGCTTACCCCTTCTAAGATGAATGCGTCAGTTTATATATATATTTAACTTCAAACACGTCACTGACTCACCATCTTGGCGTGAACAATACGCAAAGTGCAAATCACGGCACATACGCGTTATTTCACGTGATTAATATCAGCGCCTTTAATTCCCGGCGTTATTTTTCGCCCGTGCTGTTCATAATTGCGGTGGTGGGTGCCTCGCGTTCCACAGTGACTCATAGAATTACACGGGATGCCTGCTGATTACTTTCCTGTTTTAATTGAAAACTGTAAATGTTTTCGTCGGTTTTTGTTATTAGGTATTAAATAGAGTAGAAGGGAAAGGGGGAGATGTATGGTGGGAAAAGGTGTTTTTTTATTGCAATAAATAGCGTGACGAGCTTATTGTTCACCTGATGGTAAGCGACAAAACCGCTCATTAACAGTCCTAAAACCAAACCATATTAAGTCTCAATAAGTCCAGTAGTTACATTGGCTATAATATTCTTCGAACCGAAACACAACAGTGCATTTACACTGCTGGTTGGTGGGATACATTGAAATTACAGCGGTACCTACCCAGGTGGCGTCTCATATATGAGAGACCCTAGTTAAATTAGTTAATCTATTTAATGAGGCTTATAGATGATACGAAACAATACTCTACAATTTGTAAATTTTGCTTTGATGAGATCAAAAACAAATTACTTTCGAAAGCGATATAATGGCATATAAAACAATCTAATACAACTCTGTTTATAATAAACATTGCTTAACAGAAAGCTGCCAATTGAAAACCTCAGTCCCCACTCAGAACCAAAAGCTCAATAACCATCTCATGACCAAGCTAAAAGCTCACAAAAGCTTCAGCGCTAGCTATAACATTAAGCCCAGCTATCCAGAGCTAAGTTTGAGTAGCTAATACAATACGAATTGGAAATTGTTGTTGAAGACAACGCGGTACGCGCCGCAGATAGTCTTAGTGCGGGAATGAAGTGAGGTATGGACGTTGTGGATAAGACACTACGGCCATTAGAAATAAGAAAAACTCGTGTACTGAAAGATAATGGAGTTTTCATACTCATTTATCTCGCTCTCAAAAACGACGGTTTTAATAGTTTATGAAATTAAATGAAAATTAAATAAAAATATGTTATTTAATCCAAAAAATGTCATTAATTTTTTATTTAGATTGAGCTACTCTTTTTCACTGCTACCCGGATCACAAGACTGTTTTTGCCCGAGAAGTACGTACAAAAAATCGTTGCTAGCAATTCATAAATGAATGAATATACCAACATTATAAACGTCTCTATTACTGTATCAGCCCATATACTTCACACTGCAGGGCACGGGCCTCCTCTACAATCGAAAGTACAAGTGAGAGTGGTTAGGCCATATAGTCCACCACGCTGGCCTAGTGCGGGTTGGCGGACTTACATACCATAGAAATTCTTACAAACCACCATGGTATGCACGTTTCCTCACGAAGTTTTCCTTCATGGTTATAGTGCGTGATAATAGACTGTCAATCATTTTTTTTATTAATCGATTGTATGCAGGTTTCTTCACGATCTTTTATATACACATCTATATAGAGTGACTCAACGCGATTACCTAAGTTCCAGCAGTAACATTATGCTAATACAAGTGCCGCCAAATTGCAGATGTTTGCTGCACCGCGGTATCTGCTGCGGCCGCTCTTGAGTGCATCATTAAGCGTCCCGGCCACGTCACGTGACCGTTACGTCGCCAAATGTTTGCCACGCGTCTCTAATTGAACATTATCCTTTGAGAGCTTCTGGATTTGTGCAGTTGTTGTAGTATTTTTTTTATTTTATTTTATTTTTTTTAATTTGGTTTTGTAACTGGTTTTGGGGAGACATTCCCCAAAACCTAATTATGTTGACCATATATGCCATATGGGCCAACATTATTGTTAACTATTGGTCTGTACCGCTTTGAACTAAACCAAAGTATACACTTTAATTTTGTTGTTTAAATATAAGATCATATTCTAGTTAGGGGTATTTTAATATCATCAACTATAATATATATTCTATTATAATAGTATTATTCTATGTATAAGTAATATAAGATGTATCATGCTTTTAAATCCTGACACATCAATTCTTTTGTTACAAGACAAATGTTCAACATCTACAAATAAACCTCACTGAAAAGATTGATTAGTAAGCACTTAGCGTTAATACAACTACACTTAGTTATTAATGGTTGTAACAAAAAACAAATAATATTCCATACAAACGTAACGTTAACAAAAATGATTAATTATTCCAAATCACGAGCACCAACCTTGTGAATCAATCAATTCGTAGACACATCTACGGAGCTACGACGCTACAGAGCTACAGCGCTACGAGAGCCGTAGCACCGTAGCCTTCGGTAATGAATGGCGGCTCTCTCCCGGTGCCAATTGACTGGCACTCGAAAACGTTAGACGTGGTAATTCAATTTCTTTGGATGAGAACTCGTCATAGCGTGTGATGTGTGGTATAGCCTGTGAGATATTTCCTTTCTGATGTATTGAAAATTGTATTTGAATATGCTATCGTTCTTAGTAATAGAATATTATTTTTTCTTGGTAAATAAACTTTGACTGTCAGGTGGTAAAAAGACGACCGTAAAATGACAGGTCGCTGGGTCCTTTAACCGTAAAGCAAAAATGTACACGATCAACAAATAATTATGTCTGAAAATCTGGCATAAGAAATTCAAAATAGTTCTCCTCTCTTATCGTTAAATCATCTTCATATTTCTCATTGCTAATTAATTATATATCAATTCAACTACTCGATGTTCACGAAACTGTATTTCCGGCAAGTTACAAAATAATTCACAGTCGTCCAGTGAATTAATTCGCAATCTGCGCGGAAGAAGACGAACAACAATTAAACCAGCATTCTACCTTTCAATTAGTTGAAATTTAAATTGCTCGCTCAAGTGAACTTTAATTTGTGAAGTTGAGGAGTGAAGGCAACAGAGGATGGCAACCCGTTCGACCGTAGTTCTTATCTATCAATTATCATTGAGATGCCCTGGGAAGACAATTGGTAGGGATGGGATAGTATCGATAGATTTTTAAAATAAGTGTTTCTTGTTTTGGGTTTAAAACGAAGAAAGCGAATCCAGTATTTTATGGTATTAAACCCGTCATAGACGCCCATGTAAATGTATCAGGTTTTCAGATACCACCGCGCCGTTGTATTTCACAAGGACATTGCGAGAGTAATCACTGCACAATCATTTTTAACATCTTATGTCTCAGGATGTCAAACATTACTTTGATGAACGTAATGCAAAAAGAACCATTGCAATTCTCCTTAATTTTAAGGAGTTCCCCTCTCCAGGTCTGAAGATATTCATCAGATCTTCACCATATTTTTATGGGACCAAACGACAAGCACCAGCTTTCAATTAAAGAAAGAATGATCGAAATCGGTTCACGCAGTACAGAGAAACGAGGTAACAAACATAAAAAAAGCAACATACAGTCGAATTGAGAACCTCCTCCTTTTTTTGAAGTCGGTTAAAAATAAGCGAATTTGCGATGCACCAATCCAGTTTGAGTACGGTTTCATATAATAATTCTTATAAATAATATCTCTTACCAAGATCGCCACTCCGAACGATACTAATAGGCTTTCACCACTGCATTTTTCAAAATCAATCTTTCTCTTTCTCTCTCTCTCTCTATCTTAAGCTACTGTTGATCATAGTCCTGCATGGATCGCCATAGACTAGGGAGGTTACTATATGAAACGATACAAACTTCGAATCTTCGGATGTTCGACGTCCAGAGTAAGTTTTCAACGTCTAAAAATCAATACTATTCTCTATTGTACTTATCATTTTCTCCGAACGTAGTCTATGGTTACGATGTACGATAGAGGATTTCAACATTTTGTGGAGTATCTAGGCACATTAGTGAAGTTTTACGTACGGCGTCCAAACATTCGAAGTTCGCATCGTTTCATTGATAATCAATCACCACGCACTAAAACGGTGATGGAAAACATCGTGAGGAAACCTGCATACCATAGCGATTTATAAGAGTTTCTATGGTATGTAAGTCTGCCCGCACTAGCCCAGCGTGGTGGACTATATGGCCTAACCACTCTAAATCGTACTGGCGATTGTAGAGTAGGCCCGTGCCCTGCAGTGGGACGTATATGGGCTGATACAGATCGTTTCATAGAGTAACCTCCCAGGTCGTCCGTCCATCTTGACTTCTTAGTACGTAATCGAGCCTGACGATTTTTAAAATATCTGAAATCCCATCGATGTCTACCATCTACCACCACTTCGTTGCTAATGAACCGCAGTTCGAAATAACTCGGCCACGATCCTTTCTCAAGTAATAAGTGCTTTACTTTGCATGTATAAGCCATTGTTCAGTGGCCGATCCATTGTCCCTTTGTAGTTGAACTGATAACTTCATATTGGCTAGCTAGACAATTTATCCATTGATTTACTTTTCTCAATTTTAAGATTTTTTAAAGAGGCTTTTCTTAAAACCACTTTAATTTCATATTTCTAAATATCCAAGGGTTGATGCAATTATCTGTGGATTATCTTTGATATTAATAACTATTCTTTATAGCTGAGTATTTTTTAATCGTTAACTTTCTGCCCTCTCTAGTCCAGTTCTTATCTGTTTTTCAAATTTTGAGTCCATAATACATCGTCTGTTTTCCGCTTCAACTAGTATTTTTTTGCAGTAGACACATTCCCTCCCGCACTAGTACAGCGTGGTACTAGTACTATATTATGGCTTTAAGCCGTCTCAGCAGACCATCAATTGGGTGGAGGCCTTGTAGTGATTGATATAAAGACTGATACGTCATATGATTCAGCGCTCAGTGTCAACTCCTTGCATGCCACTATACATTCAGGCAGACATAAGTTACAATAGTAGGGGAGTGGATAGTGTTTTAAATTCTTCCGACTTGTCTTGACCTTGGAATAAGAGCAAAAAGCTAAAGTGCCAAGATTCTGCCATCTAGCACGTAGTTATCTAGTCTCCTGCAGTAATAAAATTCCATTCGATTCCATGTTTTTTAAGTTCTGTTAACGCAAAGTTAGGAAACCAGTATTTTTTTATTATTATTGATATCCTAGCCTAAAAGATCACACTACTAGGCAAAGGCCTCCCCTAAGTTCTTTTATATATCGCTATTGAGAACAATTTTCGTCCAGTCCTTGTTAAATTTATTGAGACCTACCCGCCATCGCTTTCGGGGTCTACCTGAGAAACCAGTAAATATAATTACTAAATTGCAAATATGGCTTCACATAAACCTCTCGTCCCTTTCAGACGAATTGGACACAAAATACGATTTGTCGAATATAATTTCATTTCATCCGATATTAAGAGCGTTTACACCTTGCGCGCAAAGTCAACTATAGGCATTTCTTCGTTTAATTTCACGCACACATAGGCGACCAAAGCTGTGTGCGTAGAGCCGCCGCGTCGGCTCGCTGTAAAATCAGATCAACCAACTTTGATCCGTGCGCTTCAAATATTTAATTGAAATGCAACGTATGATTTATACATTGGTAATATAATGTAATAAAAATATTTTATTTACATTATAAGTAGACAAATATTACTTTACGAGTAATTAACAATACAAATTTAGGTACTAATCATATTATCGTTATTAATACATTGTTAAGTTGAATTCAAATCAGTGTTCAATCAGTAGACACTGCGGACGTTTTATCAATGATTTCGTGTTCGAACCGACACGCACTCGTTCGAACACAGGAATAGAGTTAGGGACCATACAACCCCTTACAACTACGAAACATATTGAATTTCAAATTACAGTACGTAACATAATTTAGCCTCGCAATTACATTTGTCGCAATGTATTAAATCAGTGATCTATAGTCCGGTCATTTAAGACATAAAAATAGTGGTCAAATAACAAAAATTCCGACAGAGTCAAATTTTTGTGGACAGCTTGGGTTCACCATCAGAAAGAAATCTTCAAAAGTCCCCATCGATCCCATGTGTGCTAAGAAAGTTATTCAGGGTCAAAAGTCAAAATTTCAGTTTTTTTGGATTTTTCTCGAAAATGGTAAGTTTTTCGAAAAATAACCTTAGACCACATTTGTCGATCTAAAAATTATCTACAAAAAAGTTTCAGTCATTTTTTTTTCTAAGAGTCACCATTTCTGAGATATCGCGACTGCAAGAGTTATACATGATATGCACACATTTCCACGCGTTCTCTAGCGTGTACGAATTGCCGAGGTCAGTCTTGTTCAAATGTTGATTGAATACAATAGAGGAAGACTTATGTGATTTTGATGAAGAAACAGCTGATTCACCTTCATTTGAACAATTTTTGAACATCCAGGAAGAGGAAGAAGAAGAAATAGAAGAAGACATGACTATTGAAGTAGACTTTGAAGAGTATGAATCAGACTAAAATATGAAAATAAATCAGAACTACACTTAAACTCAATAACCAATACAAAATCAATATCAATATCAATATTCATTATGCATTTAGAAAAGTATTTTGATGTCATAATTATTCTAATACCATTTTTTTCTATACAGCGCTGCTATCTAAAATATCGTAGTACGCATATCTAATAACAATAATAAATTGTATTTCTTTAAAATTAATAAACTAATCTAAACTAAAATTTAATATTAATCTAAAATTTAGTAAGTTAGTTTAAAATACTATTAAACTCATTATGAAACTATGGTTGCCATGATAATGGAACGCAAATCACTAGTACTGTGTATGCTTTTTTTATTCTATTAAATGGGAAGAGGAACAAATATAACAACTTTTATAATTATCGATATGACGATGCTATTAAACAAGGTTATTTTGTTCTGAGTATTCAAATTTTAAGAGGAGGTTCAGAATCATGAGTATAGTCCATTAGTGAATTAAAATATATAGGGCATAAATGCATGACATATTATTGAGAAACTATAGCTTTAATATCGATTTGATGCATGTCTCTGTTAAATTTTCTTTAGGATAATAGCTATGTTCCACGTGTCGGTTTTATAGGTGTACTAGCGGTCAGACCCGGCTTCGCCCGGGTGCGGAAGGCTTTTGAGTCCAGTATTGAATTAGCAACAACATATTATTTCGCGTACTAACTATATTTTTCCCGCGCACCGTCGTCTATATTTCCCGTCCCGTTATATCCGGTTTATGTCCCGTCTCATTCAGTCCCAAAATGAAATTTTAATTATCATTTATTGTTAAATTTCTTTATATACAATATTTTGTAATTGTGATATTGATTTGTTGGTGGGAGAAGTGGTGGGGGGCGCCCGACGTGAGAGCCCAGTGGTAGCATGCGCGTGAGCTGCGCGCGGTACTGGACATTGCTTACTTTATTTTTCTAAAATAAAGAATTTTTCTAACTTAAATGAAGCCTAAGTTACTCATTATATCAGCTACCTGACAATAAAAGTCCCGTCAAAATCGGTCCAGCCATTTCAGAGATTAACCCGAACAAACAGACGGACAAAAATTTTTTAATATAATTTTCGGCATATGTATCGTGTATATAACGATATGTATTAGGACATTTTTTAAATTTTCAATTTACATACAGACACTTCAATTTTATTTATATGTATAGAAGATAAGTGCATCCTAAAAAAACAATTATATATTTTCCAAACAGCCTAAAAAACAACAAACTTAATTATAGTTTCACGCTATAACATTAGTATTGTTCCAGTCAACTTTCCAATATGTTGTTTTATTTTATTGCTTAGAAATGACTTAGTTTTATTTCTCATTATATTATCTGAAACATAATTTATACTAACAACAAAATCATTGTAGGTAATAAAAATAAAATAAAATATTTTACTACCAAAGTACCAAGGTGTGGCATTCGCAGTACACGCGTGGCTATTTTTACTACGCACGACAACGATCAACTGCAGCCAGGCCGGAGCGACGAACGATACGTCCTCCCTCTAGAAGGCCTTGCGGCGGTCTGATTTGTTGCAGGTCGGACAGCGTGTTTTATAGTGGTTTTTAAAATATTTGTAGAAAACATGAAAACTAATTTGGCTGTAATATAAAAATGTTAATTTATTGATAAGATGTTCTTCTATTATAATATGCAATTGCTATAAAAAAATATGTACGATAAGTTGGTGAAAAAAAATATGTTCTTGACGGGAGTTTCTGAATAATTTTGCATTGTTTAAATTTTTATTTTTCAGGAACTAAACACAAAAAGATTATTTTTCTTAGCAAAATCCCTCCATAAGGGTCCTATTAGTCTAACAATATTTTTATTTTCATCTTATATTTAGTGATTTCGGATATCTTAAGCTTCTAAATTGCCATTCGAGGCCTAAATATCGAAACCTGGGTTCAGTAATCCTTATAGTATTCACAAATTATCTATCAATATATAATGTTCTCCACCAAAATCCCTAGATGACAACATTTTCTAAAATTAGTATTAGTTATATTTCCTTTAAATTGTTTATTGGTGGATATTAACTCGTTTGAAAAGTCCTGTATTAAAGCCAAAAAGCGCGCGGAAGGTATAAACGCTCTTAAGGACAGCTTCGGACGTTCACTTAAACGAAAATAAAAGGTTTCTTATGAACTTTGACATTTTACTGTCCTATATATGAGTTTGATTTTACTGCAATTTTTCGACGATATTTTAGGAATATTTTGAAGATTAAAAGAGATTTTGATTATTTACTTTATGTTTTTACGTCGAATCTAAAGCTAATATTATAAAAACGAAAGATTTTACTGTCTATTTGTATTAAATAGACTTCAAAACTACTAAACCGATTTGAAAAATTCTTTCACCATTAGAATCCTAATTATCCTTGATGAGCATGGTATGAAAAAATATTTGGGACGAGCTTCTAATATTTCATAGATACTAATTACGCAAGCTTTATTCTTTATATTAAGTTTTACATACATACGTAAACTCACGCCTTTTCCCAGAAATGGTAGGCAGAGGTACCAGGACAGCTACATTTCGACTTGTATGTTTCACGATGTAATAGGGGGCGAGCATATCGCCATATCGGGCACAAATCACTGACTCCCGGCTGATAATAAATATTCTACTATTTTTGTTCAGTTATTTCAATTTTCCCTTCAGCTTTGATTTATATATATTATATTTGACCTTAATTTCTCCGTTGAACTGTGCCATATACTCCCAATTTGCCCAGTGAACAAAGGAATGTTAAAAAGATAGGTCTTAGCTATAAATCTTTATATAGCCAGATAAATCTAAGGGCATCACGTTCAGAAGGTCACAGTTCACGCAGGCATTACAAGTATTGATCGGTCCAAATCCACGGTATTATTGTCGAAACGCCAAAGACAATACTTGTGTTATAATACGATTACACCTATTTTATGAGTTATATTGGAGTTATTTTCGAAACTGGGTTGGAATTATTTTGTACAAAATTTTAGGTGTAATTTCGTACCGTAGTTCTAAATGATTCCACGCTCTATCAAATATTTTGTTACGGTTGAATAACGGTCACTACTGAATTTCAACTATCGATAAGTTTACCTTTTTATTATTATTGCTATGAATGGCGAGACGAGCATGCCATTCGCCTGATGGTAAGCGAGCGCTCATGGATAGCAGCAAAACCAAACAACACCATGAATAACAAAGCAATGCTTGGCAGTCCACTGCTTTCGCCATCCTGAGACATAAATGTTAAATCTCAATTTGTCCAGTAGTTAATCGGCTACAAACCGGAATGCAACAGTGCTTTAAAGTTTTAAGTCACTACAACAATAAGTATGGTGATAGGTCTCTCATATGTGAGAGGCCATCTGGGTGGGTACCACCGCAGTGTCTATTTCTCCCGACAAACAGCTGTGTAAATGCACTGTTGTGTTTCAGATTGAAGGGCATTGTAGCCAGAGTAACTACTGGACACATTGAGACTTAACATCTTATGTCTCAAGATGGCGAACGCAGTGGAATGCCAAGCATTGCTTTGTAATTCAAAGTATTTCTACTGTTTATGAGCAGTCGTATCGCTTACCATCAAGTGAACGGCATGCTCGTCTCGCTATTTATAGCAAAAAAAAAGTATTTTAATAAATAAATAGACTATTTTCATTGCTATGCAGAGTTACATGGTTCACTATGGCAGAGACCTTTTTAATATATAATTGGCGAGACAATTTCACCATTGCGCTTGTTGGTCACCGTACAGTAGGAAACACCTAACCTCCAGTTAAATATAAACGACATGTGCCACCAAATAAAAGCCGTTATACAACGTCAATTCATTTGCTCCAAGTTAGCTAGATTCAGTACTGCTAACTCATTCATCTGACATTAATTCAATGCGATCGCCGACCTCCACAGTGGCAGCAATTTACGAAATGCGATCGCATCGGGCCGCGCCGCCCCCCATCCCGCGGGGCCCACGACCCCCGACCCCCCAGCCCCCCACGATCCTCAGGTCTCCCGGTCCCGCGGCAATTTTTGCAAATTCATCCAGTTGACTTTTCATTTGGTAATTTTTATTTTATTTATTTATTTTGGTAACGTAAGACTGTAGTTGTAAATAATGTTGTGAGCTTGTGAAAATTGATTTTTAGTATTTTAAATGAAGTTGTAACCCATTTTTTTATTAAAACTTATTTAGGGGCTTTTAGACAAAAGTCTATGTCAGTCCTATCATAGCCAATATTATATTGCGAGTAATTTTAACTGCTAACTTATATAATTGGATTAGCTGAGTCATAAAGAGGTTTCAACAAAATACTCTGAACAATATCAACATCCATGACATAATTTTGAATTTGTTTATTATAACTGCAATACAATATATACATATAAATTATCAACACAGTAATGCCAGACAGATCACAATAGGCTTAGTTGCACATATGATTGTATCGGGTTTTCCGCCATTTCGGGATAAACTGGCATACCTATACAAATATTCTATACTTATTTATTAAATCATTTATTGCACAAGATATAAAAAATTACTGTGAAGAAACACTACAATAGCATTAATACAAGAACCAGACTTAGACTCTAGGTAATTTCTTCCACAACAATAATATTTTTTTAAAATTACATTTTCTGTATAACATTGAAATATTCTTTTGAAAACCCAGCTCGAATCTTCTAGAACCCTAACAATCTTATACACAGACCTTGCAACTACAAATATCAGTGAACAAAATAACTTTCTACAACATGCGTTGATTTATAACCACTCTTCTATTCCACAAGGAACCTTACGAGTTGGAGTGCTTCGTGAATTTTTTATCCGCATCTCTACGAATCAGTTTCGGTAAATATGATGCGCGACCCAGTAAATTGACACAAGTGGAGATGGTTTTGACAGCGCAATGTCTATTTCTCCCAACAAATAGCAATGTAAATGCACTGTTGTGATTCGGATTGAAGGACATTGTAGCCGGAGTAACTACTGGATATATTGAGACTTTACATCTTATGTCTCAGGGTGGCGAGTGCAGTGCAATGCCTAGCATTGCTTTGTAATTCAAGGTGTTGTTTGGTTTTCCTACTGTTCTTGAGCAGTCGTATCGCTTACCGTCAGGCGAACGGAATGCTCGTCTCGCCATTAATTATAGAAAAAAACATTGTTTCGAAAGTTGTTTTTAAGATGCTTAGGTTGTGATCTGTGAATCTTTGCGTTTTATTCAATGATTTTTATTACACACCACAAGGTACAAAGCATACTCTTTCTAGCGCCTGTTTACCCATTACGCGACAAAGATTGATGATAAACAAACACGCCACAGCTTCATTAACCGGAGTGGCATTACGAGCGGAGTCCGGATCGATTTTTTTTTCCAAAAGCAATTTATTTAATGCCCGAAACGAATGATAGCTCTCGCCGACGCCACCGAGTTTGATTTCAATTATATTAAAAAATGAGACTTGGTTTTGTCGCCTCTTGTGCTTTTTTGTATATTTACCATTTGTATTGAAAGCCTGGTTATGTTTGAAGGTAAACGCTGCGTGGTCAAACTCTGATGAAATATTTTTTATAAGATGTATATTTATGATGTAGGCTTTATAACATAAATAGTATTTAACTCTCAATATGTCTAGTACTCTCTTTACAATGTCCTTCAAACTGAAACAAAACACTGTGCATCTACATTGATAATCTTGATATTCCTGATTTGAAACATTCTAGACGTCACTTTCCATCGAGTTCACTTGACAAAGTGCCTACTTCGTCATACCCGTACAAAAGACACAAAAGTATAGCAAAAGTATAGTATAGCATAACCACTAATTTTGCCTTCGAATACCAATATTATTTGTCGAGATGTTCTTGAAAGATATTTCACTTTTGTGAAGTTTGCCTTTATCTGAGAAAATACAAATTACATTACATAAGTCACGCCTTTTTCCCAGACGTGGTAGGCAAAGGTGCTCCTAGGACACCCACCTTCCGTCTTGTACGTTCCGTCCCATTATATTACAAGGAGCCTATCACCATATCAGGCTCTTATTCCTGACTCCAAGCTAGTAATGAAAATAAAATTCCAATATCACTTTACCCAATCCAGGATTCGAACCCGAGACCTCAGATTGGTAATCATACCGTCGAATAAATACGCGACCGAGGAAGTCCGGGCCTGATACAGATACATATAAAGTACAAAGAAACACAAAAGCATTAACCATTAGCAGTAATCTCGCCTGCGAATACCAAGAACTCTTTGTCAAGATGTTCTGCGTCGTGTCAAATTGAATCGATGGGACGCGAGCGTGTAAGTTGTCTGGCGAACCGTACGAACCACATTTAATCTAATCCCCGAACGACGTCGCCATTTAACACAAACGGGAAATTAGATCTCGATTTGAGATGCGGCGTGTTTGATTCCGATCTTCAACTGGAATACGTGAAATTGTTATTTGAAACGGATGTTTGAGTGGCGGAAAAACCTTTTTTGGGAGTACGTGGTGTATCCTGTCATGTAATACCCTTATTTTTTCATCTTTCGTCAACATCATCTTCAATAGTCTTTTTTGTCCTGATTTAACGTGATTCCTTATAAAACCAAAACTATGACTATGCAAGATAAATACTTCATATTAAACCTTGATCAAGGGTTAAGAACTAGTTATAAAAATGTTCTTTATTTTGCTTTTTTTTCCAAAATATGTATCGGAAAAGTTGCTTGAGAAATCTAAGATTGAACCAGTCAATATTCACTCCCAGCTTCAATTATTTTTCAATAATATAACTATAACAATCTCGTGTATTGTAACATATTATTTATCTTTACCGCTATAGGAAACCGTAATTAAAATGCGTACTTTAACAATTTCAACTTTCTCCATGACAATTTTAAACACATGATGTAAAATCCTCTTTAGAATCCTCTTTAAAATCCTTTTTAAAATCCTCTTTTAACAACTATCTTCAACCTCCAACCACAAATCTCAAACCGAACTTATCAAAATCATTTAGGATTCCAGTGCCCACAAACAAACAGTTGATAACCTAACTTATTAAACTATTTAATTTTAATAGCTATATGAAGTCAACCGCATTGGAGCATTAACTTAGCCCCATCTCAATCGTAAAGAAGCCACTGAAGACGAATAACCTAATTATCCTATTCATTATTGTCACGTCATAACCAACTTTCGGATATGATTCCCAAGCGTGCCGGGTATGACGCCAGTCACGGCGCGGTGCGTGATCCCGATGACGGACATTAACTATGGCTAAATAATTTATTAAGATACGTATTATTGTATCTTAAATTGTACTGTACTGTACTTTATCAGCCCAGATACGTCCCACTGTAAGACACGCCCCTCCTCTACAATCGAGAGTAAGATTGAGAGGAGATAAACCATAAGTTTACCACGCTAGCCTAGTGCTAGTTGGCATTTTATGTCCAGAATTAGTTTAATGAGATTGCTTAGAATGTACTGCACGTTTTTTGCAGTATATGTTTTCAGTGGTGAATAAATAAATGCACCAAACAGTCACAAATATAGTCCTGACTCCACATTAAGATCAATTCAGTATTGTGTCTTGGGTATCACAAATTACGAGAGACTTTTCGGCCTCACAAACACCCAGACCCGAGACAAATATTAGTGGGTCTCACAAAGATCGGGGAACGGGGATCGAACCCGCAAATAGTGGCGTGTAATTGTGTGAGCAGTTTAATAACAAAGTTTGCTCTACTGTTCGTTTGTTTAATTGTTCATTGCAAATTATCCTGCTGTTCAATATTATGTTAACATAAGCTTAGTGTTGTTTAATGTTTAGGATTAATTTATTATAGCGTGTAGTTAAGAAGATTTCATTCGGAATAAAATTTTGCCAAGAATTTCATTTTATTAAAAAAGGAAATATATCTTAAAAAATCAAGTTTAAACTTCCAACTTACCAATAGAAAATCCCATTTCACACTGTAACTCCATAAATAATACTTCAACGTTTACAGCACTTTGAAAATTTCATAGAACTTTCTAGACTCTGTAAGGCGCAATAACTCAAAACCGGTGTTAAATCTTATCTACAGCTCACACTAAATAATTTTTAAATTGAAAACAAAAGAGATCCGTTTTATTTACGGCCTGATACTGAAGATGAAAGTGGCGAGATAAAGCCGCGTTACGATAGGGCTGCCCCATCGCCGCGGGACCATTAAGCTTCGCCCCATACCCGATCGCTTCAACACTCTAGGGTTGTCGCGAATGACTTTACTTTTTTATCGAGGATTGTTTGGTGATTTAAAATACTGAATACACACTTATGGTCCTATTCATAAACCTATTTTAGTAATCGAATGTTTTGTCTTCTTTGCTGAAACTGAATTCAAAAGTCGGGCGGATAAAATATTCGATAGCTAAAAAGTTGTCTTTAAGGTCCACTTTATTTTATATTTAAATGACACCACTAATTAAAGACAAGTATAATAACCGCACACTGAAATAAAAGTCTTGTGTCGTTGGTATTAGAAACTACGTGAGATTTTTATGCTTCATTACATTATCTCGACAAAAATATTTGTAGGTTATACAAACATCTTGTTCTGTACATACAACATAATATCATTAATTTAATTGCAGATTAGATACAAACTAGTCTACCAAAGTGACTCGTGTAGTTTCAGTTTTACGTGTCAATTCTATGCGTTCTACTTTCGAAATGGTTAACAAGATTTACACCGTTGGGTATGTAATCCTTTCGGTTACGTCATTCTCATCATTAAATTCTTTAAAAATCCCCTTAAAACTCAACTCCAAATTCTCAAAGGAGAATGCCCATTCTTATATAAAACTAAGCATCGGTGCGAAGATTTGTGTGCCTCAATTAAACCTACTTTGTGTAAAAAAAAAAATATATTTTCAATAAATATAAACACAATTGCGACCCAGGCCCGGAGTTCTAGGAGAAATGAACATGAAGTCAAGAAAAAAATTTTTTGTCTTTGCCCCTGAACAAATTTTCAAATGTGATGATAATGACTTTATTTTATAAAAACCTGTCGACCGGGATTAAACAGGAAAACTTTAAGAACAAATCATAAAAAATGCCATAATAAATTTTACGCAGTATCGATATCGATATCGGGATCAACAATATTTTTTACCGATACTATGAATGGGCATTCTCGTTTAAAATGTCAGTCTTAAAGTTGGGCCAAAGTTACCCTGTGTGGCAATAAGTTGTGGGCGGGGAGTAATTGCGACGGGGTATCGGTTATGCCTTTCGGCTCCGCGTTAAGGATTTATGTGCGAAGATAGTCGGATAAACTGGGCGACAGGTCGCTGCGGACGACGAAAAAACGCTCAACACTTTCGTCTTTGATTGAAAAAGTTTTCGGCTTCTTTCAAACTGGGTTTTTGGGTGTAAACATTTTGAAGGTATAAGTTGAAAAAAAAAAGTTTCAGATATTCATGCATATTTGACGCAATTGATACTGCAACACTTGTGTACATTACTTCTACAATTATTACATTCTTAACTAATAAATACGCTAAAAATTACAAGTTATTGTATATAGTTTAGAAGATATTTAATATTGATATGGTCACTGTTGTATGTTGTTAGGTTAGCTTATTACGTAATAACTACGACACCTCACAAGACACAGTCCCTTAAGTAGGGACTGAATTAATTAATCGACTTTGTATTACATGGATCTCACAACTTTTTACGGTAGTAGAACTGAGTTGTGAGACTTTGTTCTCTTTACAAGTTTTGTGGTGGGATTGAATTTACAACATACCGGGTATCTCAAGACTGCTACCGAAAACGAAGCCGGGTGGTAGCATAAGTGACTACAAACACAATGCAACTAAAAATTTTGCTAAGAAACGCGACAATTTTTTTTGTATTTTTTTAAATATCGTCATTTTTGGGTGGTAAATCCGTAGTTTTTGCTAAAATAATAATTTAAACTGTTTTATACTTAAAAGACGTTATAAATAAAAGGGTATACACTATTATTTAAGCAAAAAATATATTAACCACCCAAATACAATCAAATAAAAATAAATAACCAAAACATAGTCGCTTTTTTTCCAACATTTTCTGTCGCATTGTGTCTGAAGTCGCATAAACTACCACCGGCTTCGTTTTCGGCAGCAGTCTTGATATACCCTGTATAAAAAAGGTCTCTCTCCCAACGACAACACAAATATTATCACAACACCTGTTATGATTATAAAATTGCATACCACACACTCGGACACGTAGTAAGCACAAACTAATCCGAGTTACAAAACTAGTTGCAGCCCGAGGTGTCGTAGTTATGACGTTCGTATAATCCGTTTCCATTCCATTGCATATGTTGCAGTTCCTTCCGAGTTTCAGTTGAATGCCCCGTGGGAAACCGTTTAAGAAACTGTCATTTTCGCTCACGTAAATGTCGCGAATCTGGTTTATTATGTGTGTAGAACTTAAAATTATGTGAGTGTAGCACTTGTGTGTATCGGAGTCACAGTTTATCCAAATAAACTCCAAGGATGGCACTTAGGATTTTCTGGTGAGTCTCTCATATGTGAGAGGCCGCCTGGGTAGGTACCACCGCAATGTCTATTTCTTCCGGCAAACAACAGTGTAACTGCATCGTTGTGTTTCAGTTTGAAGGATATTGTAGCCGAGTAACTACTAATATTAAGAATTAGTATGTTATGTCTCAAGATGGCGAGCGTAATGGAATGCCAAGCATTGTTTTGTAATTCAAGATGTTTGGTTTTGCTACTGTTCATGAGCAGCCATATTATTTACCATCAGGTGAACGGCATACTCGTCTTGTTTATTCATTGCAATAAAAAAAACTGTATAAATTGTATTTCAGTCTCCAAAGCGCGGTAAAATACAGCTAATTTATTTAAACTTTAATAGTAGCAAATCAGTAAACGTACTGAACTAACACCGATTCGTCATACTTTCACAAAATTAAACCGCCTACAATGTGCCACCGACTTCACCAGATGACTGACGACTGACGACCAGTAGGTTCGATATAGCGATCTTTGGGGGAAATCTATGTTCAGCAGTGGACTGTGACTGAAGAGAGAGAGAGAGTCAAAAAATCATGCCAGTCTGTTCAAAACCTACACACAGGATAAATCCAAAACTCAATGTGGATCACTACAGCCCACCTCGCAATATCGAATAAAACCGACCTGCAATAATGAATGCAAATTATTCGTACGTACCACCAGTTGTCAATGGAGCGAGCTCTCTGTTTAGATTTTAGAATTAGTTGGAGTTTAGCCGTGATTTTATCTGGCCGAGTGTTTTGTTAGGGCTCTTTGTCAAGCGATGTCGCTTCAACAGTTTATTAAGTTCGTACGATTTAATTTTCCATGTACCATCAGTTTTGTGAGTTTGTTCAGCTCGTTTAATCTGCTGTCGTCTTGGAGTGGTAGTTTAGATAATTATGGTGAAGTAAAATATTTGACTCTCAGGTCGAATTCTCGATTGTAGAGTAGGCCTGTGCCCTGCAGTGGGACGTATATGGGCTGATACAGATACAAAAAATAATTGCGTTATCCAACTAAAAAAAATAGATACCGTTTAACGTTTCATACTTTTCAACTTTTTACTCACAATTTCAAGAACCTTTTTCGTAAAGCTATCAACAATAGGTCAAGAAATAAAAGATAGATGACAGAGTTTGCACAAAACAATTTTTTTTTCTTAAAATGTTCAAATCAAATCAGAGGTATTAGTGAATAATACCAATGGATACTCTGCCTGGGCGGCATTTGCGCTTACCATCAGGTGCAATGCCGCCACTATGCCGGGCCATTATAAAAAAAAAAAAAAAAAAAAAAAAAAAAGAATAACACAAACACTTGTCTTGGTACGGGGATTGAACCTGCAGCCTCCCTTTTCATAGCTGGCATCTAAATAACTAGGCTATCAAATATATTGTGTTAACGAAAGTTAGTTATCGCATTCTTGTTGAGACTATCATCAGATTTTGCTACCGCGGAACTTCAAAACCGAATTACAACGTGATAATATAATATTCCACCATTGTGAATTGCGCTATCCAAGTGAAAAAAAAATTACATACATACATACATACATAAACTCACGCCTTTTTTCCAGAAGTGGTAGGTAGAGTTCCTACCAGGACACTACATTTCGCGTTGTGTTGTCCTATCCACAATGTAATAGGGGGCGAGCCTATTGCTATATCGGCCACAAAAAAAAAAAGCACCGGATACATAATCAATAGAAAAATCCAATATTACTTCATCCGACCTAGGATTCAAACCATACACCTCAATTTTTCAATCATACCATAGTATAACTACGCCACTAAGGTAGGCAATTCAAATTATCTACTCGTATCTACAACAACTATTCATGATTATAATATTGAGTTAAGAAAATGATACGATATTTGAAAAAACCATCGTAACTTCTAGTGAAAGATGGATAGGTTATAGAGACCGATGTAACCTGGTTCCTTGACCTCCAATACTATGCTATCAAAAACCCAGATAGCACCACTCACCCACATTATCGGACAGACATTAAAAACTTTCAAAACAGCCAAATAACGTTACTGAGACAAACAACTGAAACTTCAAGTGCCAGGGCATTTAAAAGAGAAAAGTTTCGCAGTAAAATTTTATCTCGCAAATTGGTTCACGATGGTGCCATAAATACACGAGGTTCGTAAATAACGTCTAATTTTGATATACGGAGAGGTCACAGTCGCTCGGTGCGGTTAATATGACACACCGGGGTATCTTGGACCCCAAAACAGATGGGATGTGGTTATTTCGGATTTATTGTCAATTTTTTTCGTGCGATTTAACAGTAGAAGACGTTTAGGGGCTATTAGTGACCGTGTGGCGTAAAAAGATTAGGTTTGATAAGAATAAAGATGGTGGCTTTTAATATACGTTCTTTTTTTATTGCAATGAATGGCGAGACGAGCACACCGTTCGCCTGATAGTAAGCGTTACGACTGCTCATGAACTGTAGCAAAGCCAAACAACACCCTGAATTACAAAGCAATGCTAATTTTTTTACGTTTAAATAAGTTTGAAACTGACGTCTTTAGGACTCCAAACACACGTTTTCTATTGATTATAATTGATAAATATTCCTAGCACAAAAATATTAATACTTCTGTTTTTTTGTTTACCTTCCTATATTTTTAAATGGGTTATATTTTACCACGAAATTTCCTATATTACCGAAGTGTTACATACCCCAAAACGTTTACCGCACGTCTCACCTTAACCCTGTCGCCGCGTCGCTGAATTATTGAGGAAATGAGTTCGGCTTGGGTCGATTGTACCATGTGCTATCGTCCCCCCAATACTGAATTATGTTTATTATGATTCTGAAATACTTTAGGGTTATGGGCGTATTGGGACGTTTATTTAAATGTGTATTTATCTTTGTTATTTATGCCATAACCCTTCATAAGCTAAAGGCCATTATTTGGAAGAATACGAGTTTAGGGTAAATATTTACCATGGTTTGCAAAAATCTATGGATGATTAGGATTTGATGTGTACTAAATTCATTAACCTTTGAGATACGTCTAATTGACTCTGAAGAATAGCTGATAATTACTTGCTATTTTTGTACTACGATGTACCTAATTAGTAACTGCAGTGTAGAACAAGTAGAGCATCCACCAAAATATTTTGTAACTCAACGCTACCGAAAGTTTGTGAGTTACTAAGCGCAAAGAACAGAAGACATAATACATGAAATATATAAAATATATATTTCATTAGCATCTTTAATTCTAGCCACATAGTAACACGACATGATAACGAACACCGAAGCCCGATGTATCCCTAAGGACACCTTGTCTTTAATCCACGGTGAAATTAATCACAAAGAAAATAACTAGGAGTTGCAAACATATAAGTGTCTATTTTCTCTTGAGCAAAATATAAAAATAATAAGTGAATATGTAGCAATATAATAATGTTGAGGAATTAGTTTATTTGAACCCAATAATATCTAAAAATAATAATTGAATATTAGTCATTATTTTTGCATTTGATAGCCTGATTTTTACGGAAAGTTAAAAAATTCTCACATCACGTTAGGCCGTTTAGAAAAGGGAAAAAATCATGAAATATTTTTTAATCTAGTATAAAACTGACATGAACGAAAAGGTGTAGAATATATTTTTCATTCGTACAAAGCTTAACCGAACCATATTCACACAAAAATACAAAAGAGACAGCGGTCTATCAAGCATCACAGCCATAAATAAAACAACATAATTTACCATCGTCAAAAATATTAACCCTAAACCGCAAAAAAAACATAATCCAAAGGCACCGGGTCCATTGGACCGAGCCGACATAACAAATTATGACCGTGTTTTCTCTGCAGAGTGGGCCATAACTCGCCCTGCACGATAGAACTCTCATTTAACCCTCACATATATTTTTCCAATTGGTCGCTGATACCACGATGGAAAGAATTTTATCTCGCATGTTTAATGTGTTTTGGATTTTATTGCAGTACCATTAATTATCCGATTCACTCAAAGGGGAAGTCTGAAAAATGGGTTGTAAATTTCATGTTGGTGGTAATTAGTGTTGTTGAAATATCAAATTAAAAAATAAGATTTATTCTTTAATATCTTGATGATTTGGATATCTACTTGTAAGTCATACGATTATTACTTATTGTGCGGTATAAAAACCAAAATTTTTAAAATACTAAACACATCGTGACATCTCTTAGATTTGATTCTCTAAATGTCAAATTGTGCGTTATTTTTCGGTGTAATCTAGACATTTTACTACATAAACTTTAAATATTATTGCGGTATTTATTATATCACATAGACCAAAACATACTTTATAAAGATTATAACTATACATAGATAAATGAACTTATCACAAAAATGTTTAGTATCAGACTGACCAAATCATACATTTAGTTACACTACCACAATTCACTAAGCCGATTACCCGCACAGCAAAATTATCATAAAGCTAGCATAGAAGAGTAGACAGAAGCCATAAAATAGAATTAATTCGAACATCGCAGCTCTGATTGAACGCGCATAACACTAACACATCGGTCGAATAGAATGCACGATAAGCATTTTAATGTCGGACGCAAGTTACAAGAGAACTACTTATTAGATTAATGAATAGAAATTATTATGGTAGAATAGTAATTATTTGATTGTAGAGTGTATTATTTTACTGTCGATTGTAGAGTAGGCCCGTGCCCTGCAGTGGGACGTATATGGGCTGATACAGATACAGTAATTATTTGTTAGGATAGCGACAATGTTGTACAAAAGTATTGATATTCGACTTACAAGCCTAGTTTGTGTTCAGTTTGTATTGTTACAAGTTATTTTAACTTACATATAATAAAATTGGGTGGCTTGGTGGACTATATGGCCTAACCACTCTGAATCGTATTCTCGATTGTAGAGGACGCCCGTGCCCTGCAGTGGGACGTATATGGGCTGATACAGGTAATAAAATGGAATGTTTTGACAACATTCAAAAAGCGAGCTTAGTTGAACGTAGTATGTCTTGAGATAGAATCTATAGAATTAAACCCAAGATATTCAGCTCTGATTAAGTATAACTGCACTCAACAGTACCATTCGGATGATGTTCTCCTAGATGACACGATTGTTACACATTGAAATAAAACTATTATTTACTGACATTATTGGTAGTTAAAAAAAATTAAAATTTTAACTAAATCTGCGATAAAATCCGTAATTAATAATTTAATTTCAATTCAGTACGAGTATCATTCGGGTGAATGATAAAAAACAAACTTTTTTGCGTCATAGGTTCTGAGTTTTGTTAGAAAGTTTTCCTTCCCACCCAGACCTTTCAAACATTTGTCTTAGCACTTCCCAGTCCCCCAATTGACTACCAACTTCCCTCTTACCATAAAGTCTATCAATTTAACCAGCATTTAACAAACAGCTATCCCAAGAAAGATCAGCACTAAATCCTGTACCATCAATTAGGCCTAAGAGAGTATTCAGCGCTTGTAAATTGCGTCGCGTTCCCGCCATTCCCTATCGTTCCCGCGGGAATCTGTCGGGAATAATGTCACACGATTCAACGTATCGGAGCCTACAATGTGCTGATATTTGGGCATATTTGGGAATTGGTGTTATTCTTACGTATTGTCGTTTATTTCACAGTGGAATGCATTTTCTTTTATGGTTTTCTGCTAACAGAAAATTGCGTCAAGTATGATCACTACTTTCAAGTTTAGCCATGTGACTGTTACACTTTTAAAATTCCAGATGTATGAGATTGAAATTGTTGAAGATATAGGCAAAATAGTTACAGCCTTGCTTATAGACAGTATATAAACCGCTTTTGCTATAGATTTTCAAACGACTTTTTAATTTACTTTGATAAAACATTCGATAACCTTTACTTTTTGTACTTTCACTTTTGGTGCTGGGTCTCTCATACGCGAGAGGCCGCCTGGGTGGGTACCAGTTTACTTTCTACTGGAGTTACTACTTAGTAACTACTGGACATATTGAGACTTTACATCTTATGTCTCAGGATAGCGAGCGCAGTGGAATGCCAAGCATTGCTTTGTAATTCAAGGTGCTATTTGGTTTTGCTACTGTTCATGAGCGGCCGTATTGCTTACCATCAGGCAAGCGGCAAGCTCGTATCGACATTTATTATAATAAAAAAAAAGTTTTGAAACTGTATATGAATTAGGTCGTAAAACTATGAAAAAACGATATTTTGGACTAATTGATTGAGCAGTTCCACTATCTAGCAAAAACACACGTGAAGATAGTTTTTGGTTTGTAAGGACACTAGTTGGATTTTAATACATCACTTCGATACGTCATCGTGTCCCACAGTCGCCATCCATGCGAATACAACTACCAACAAAATTGTTATTTTCTAAACTTTTGCTACTAGAAAAAGCGTTGACCAAAACTAATTTACTCCTCGTGCAATATTAATTCGATCCTTCAAGCCAGGGTCGTCAACAGGTCCATATCCATTAGGGGAGTCATAATAAAACACGGACCTCCCAAGGCGTTAGACAAAATAAACAATTCAAGTGCGGAGCCCGCGTCGGGCCCCTCGCGAGCTCATTTACTTGAAGTATAACCCAATAAATAGTGGACGTAGCGCGGGTGGGGCCCATTTTTCAGCTGCCTAACACCGGCCCTGCCTTTGTGTGTGATAAATAAGCTTCGAAGTGTTGCCATTTAAGAATTATCCCTGACCTTTTTTTAGTTTATTGGATGTTTTTCCTGTTGGATTTTCTTGAGAATTTTCATGTGTGAAAAGTAAAATTAGTAGTCTCGACTCGAAAATTAGTAATCCGACGTTAATATTTACAATTATTTTAGGGTGGAATCTAGTCAACTATACCTATTGCTGAAATATTTTAAAGGTATTTATTTTATTACTACGGTACGATTACAAAGCTGAGGTCTCGGGGTTCGAATCCTGGGTCCATGGTAATCTGGATTTTTCTATACACAATCATCCCTGAGTCAGGTGATAGCACCTCTGCCTACCCCTTCTGGGAAAAAGGCGTGGGTTTATGTATGTATATATTTATTGATATTATTTTGAAAGGAATGCAGCAATACCAGCATACCTCAGTGTAAGTTACATATTACAGTTGTACAGAAGAAGAACTTACATTTTGATCGAATCATCTACAAGTATAATATATTGTTGGATACGTTTAAACGCACTCACACACTGAAACAACAAGACCCACACAAAAATTTAAAATAAAAAACTCATTTTAAAAATATACTTTTTTTTGCCAACTTTTACAACTCTTTACCCAGTCAAAAACCAAACCTGTTATCGACGAACCTAATTCGCTCATACCATTTAACTCAACTTAACAACCTAATAAAAATAACAGCGCATAAAGTCTGCATTCCCGATGCCGTGGAGCTTCATAATATGCTAACTACAAGCAATTTCACATGGACGGAAATTCCGCTGTGACAAAGCAGGCACGCTCTATCATTTCAACACGGGCTAAAATTAAACACGTCGGTGGCTTCGAGACAAAGGCGAGCACGTCATGCGGCCGTCTTGCAACTGGAATGCAGCGTGACAGAGAAATATTGCATATAGCAAGTCCGTTAGGGTTTGAAATAGATTTGCTAGAATCCTAATAGATGTAGATGTAGTAGTGACCTATGTTTTAGCGTTTCGGATTCATTGTGTAAGAAGCAATCAGACTGAATGAATATTTTTTTACACATATCGCATTATTTATTTTATTTGGGTGGCTCACAGCTATTAATACCAAACACACATATATCTATTACATATCTATTACAAATTGTATACAAAAGATAGCCAATACGAGCTACGCAGATAGGTTTTAAAAGTTACAAAAAATATTATTATATACTATACATATGTGATTCAATGCACTGTTTTTGTCATGACAGTAAATAAAAGTGTATAGGCACATTTATATGCATCAATTTTCATCAATCTGGGTTACAAAAACTACCACAGACTTCTCTCAAACTCCCGACATTATGGAACACACGACATTTCGTTGTAGATTTAAAATCTACGGTTTTTTCATTGCCTACAACCAACGAATTACTCAAGAAGACTGTCAAGTAACAGCAAAATATTATATTTGATACATCTGTATAAATATCTGACTCATTAACGCCACTTGACATGCACGCAACACCGTTGTGAGGGATTAGAGTATCCATCACGCTGGCCCATTGGCTATTAAAGATTGGATGACTTCTCATACTATAGAATACTTCCTGTTAACATTTCTAGATACAGTTTTCCTCGCGATATATTCAATCAAAGTTAAACTGCATGTACAGTGTACACGCTCTGCAAATACAGTCATACCGTCGTGAAATGGTATAACTATATTTGGTCGCAGTCAGCGTGTTCGGCCATTACAGCGTGTCGAATGCGGACCCATTTTGGCGTGACGTTTCAATGTTGGAATCGGAATGGTTTCGTGTGGAATTCGGCTATCTGTCGGACAGTTTGTATTGCTGGATAAATCTTGCGGACGCGCGGTGATGTGTCATTGTAATGGCGATAAATAAAACGGTCACGTACGTTGATGGATTGTGCGTGCGTATGTTTTTTAAAGTGCACTCAAGTGAAATGGGTATTTTGTGTTTTTTCCTCGTTTGAATATGAGTTGAAGCTGGTTTCTGGTTTAAAAGGGTTAAAGCTAGGAGTGGCAACTAAAGTGTTTGTATGATTCTGATGTTTGCAAGTCAGTGACCGCCGTGATTGTATCTCGTCAATTATTATAATTAAAATTACTTTCATTACCTATGCCACTATGATGATGCAGTTTACGATGATATTGTCGGAATTTCGATTGCTTAGACGAAGACGGCAACCTTGCGATTACCTCAAAAAAACCTATAAAAATTGTTTGTAATAATGTTCTTAAGTAATTTATCACCTATCATTTTTTAACATCACACACAATTTAGAATTGATACATCACTTTCAACCTTTAGTATTTATCACAACAATGGACAATACACATCTCCAGACAATAATCTGATCTAAAAATACATCAAATGCACTGGTCAATTATCACGCTCTTCAAGGAACAATGTCACGCTATACTGTGACTCATAAACACGCTGTCATGGAACACAAACAACATGAATAATGCCGTATAACACTTGTAAAGTGTAAAATAGTATCACAGGCTTCAAGTTGCCCGAGTTATGACAAACGAGCCGAGCGCCTAATCCCGCCGAATCTTTGCGCAAACGTTGGCCCAACTTTCTTGGCTAATATAAATATTTTTGCACATCGCCGTACTCGCTTGGAAGTTTTGATTAACACCTGCTTTCTGATTGCTTAAGATTTTAGTTTGTAAGTAGTGTTTTAGCAGGTTCTAGGTATGTGGCTAGCACTTATTGTAATGAAAAACATAGTAATATTGTGAATGCAAAAGTAACTCCATCTTTGACGTTTTAATTTTTAAAATGCTGAGCCAGATTTGATGAGTTTTTGTATAGAGATAAATGGTACCATAGAAAAATACATTAATAAGAATTATAATTCTTCCAAATTTCAACTCTTACCGAAGGAAGGGAGTTGCAAGTTTTTTGGAGTTAAAATTCATATTTTGCTCAATATTTTTGACTGTTATCATTTTGCTAACTAGACACAGAATAAAGCGAAAACACAATTATGCTATCGTGATTTTAATATGCAAAAGCATTTCTGTCTAACAACAGCTTCCTCTTGAAACTCAAATTAATTTAGTTTTTTTGCATGGCATTATATGCCACCTAACATAGAAAAAAATATATTACTATTAAACACAAATAGCACCAAAAAGTCTAGTTTTCCATTCTAACCCTAAATTTTAAATGAAATCGTGTGCCTACTCGGCCAGCTGATCCTACAAACAGCAAATATTTGCAAAGTCGAGAACATTGTGATTTATTATCGTCAAAGATTTGGTACGGACGCGTGAATATGTCTTAATATGTCTTTTGTGCCCCGAGGGATTAACCCTTCGCCGTGGCGGGCGATTGACGTTTATAAAGTAAAGCGGGTCTGAAATACCCCATTTTCTAATAGAGTTTGTTTAGAGAAATAGTTTTTTAAGGGTCAAAAGGGCCTATTATGCCGGGTTTGTACGTGTCAAGTTGATTCTTGTTATTTATCGAAGCGTGAAATATTTTTTCAAAAGGCTCACGCTGGCTGTAATTCTCACTTTATCTTTTTTGGTAAACATTTTGGAGGATAGTTTTAGATATTTCCTATAGGCGGACGGAGGTGGAAAGATATTTCCCCTGGGTTAATAATATATGCTTGGATATATCGTGATAAGTCCATATAAAAAAGGACAACATCATAATAAACTTATTTTAATTATTGGTTTTGAATATTTTCATTCTCCATAGATCAACCACATTGCTTCTTTGTTATATTCTTAATGTTTTTTTGAAAATTCTTGATGATACATGCGAATCGGACTATATTAACAGCCCAGACTCATAGAATAACTTCATCATAGGCTCAAACTTAAACCAAACAAAAACACCAACACACAACACAATAAACCTAAAATAAATAACAGAAACACGGCATTAAATCTTTTTCGCAGACAACTAGGCACTCCGCGGCGCTATCGTCGCATAAATTCTAATTTCCGAACCATTCGAGTCGAGTACAGGTGGCAATAAAACGGCTACCTACCGCACTGAACACTGGGTACATCATTGTCGTGATAAATAACAAAACGGTCGGTTTAAACTGAAAGTGTTGGGCCTATGACATCGAGTATTGGTGAAATAAATAATTATATTGAATTATATCAGCCCATATACGTCCCAATGCAGAGCACGGGCCTACTCTACAATCGAGAAGTTGATGAAGTGGTTAGTCCATATAGTCTACCACGCTGGCCTGGTGTGGGTTAGCGGACTTTACACACCATAGAAATTTGACGAATCACTATGGTATACAGGTCTCCTCACGATGTATTCCTTCGCCGTTGTAATGCGTGGTGATTGACTATCAATACATGACTCCCGAAAAGTCAGAGGTTTGCCTTTGGATTTGAACCCGTCACCACCGTGTTCATGTCGGCAGCAATTCTTATTCTTACTGACTCGTAATACAACTTTGCCATGGCTAATATAAAAAATACTAGCAGTAATTATACTATCTGAACTAGATAGAAATCCCAAAATATTTTTAATAACCGTATTTTATGAGTATATTTCGACGAAATACTCATTACTTAGCATTCCACTTACTAATATTCCATATAATATACACGTTTATGAATAGATATATGCTCAGCTTCAATCAAAGTTATACGATACGCTCCAGTTGGCAGGTATGCGGGTTCGAATTCTACGAATATGTCCAACTGGCACGGATTAATATCGCGTTTGAAAGCCATTCGCCTTTACTGATTTGAATAATGCTTATTGGTTATCGAGGTGTACAATGCTGCAGTTAAGAATCTGGCTTAGGTTGAAGCTTTTGGTCCAATTTCAAACGAATATTTAATAATCTGTATTAGCCCATATACGTCCCACTGCAGGGCACGGGCCTACTCTACAATCGACAGTACGATTGAGAGTGGTTAGGCCATATAGTCCACCACGCTGGCCTAGTGCGGGTTGGCGGACTTACATACCATAGAAATTCTGATAAGCCGCTATGGGATGCAAGTGCGTGGTGGCCTGTTGGTAAACGGACCAGACGCGGCTGCCAACATGTTCACGGTGGTCGCGGGTTCAAATCCCAGGGCACACCTCCGACTTTTCGGATTCATGTGTGTATTGATAGTCAATCACCACGCACTAACACGGTGAAGGAAATATTTAATAATAAATGTAGGTACTGAAATTAATAAAATAGCATTTAATAAGAATTTTAAGAAGAACAGGAGTGTAAATGTAGTGTTGTGTTCCAGGTTGAAGGACATTGTATCCAGAGTAAGTACTAAGCCTATTTAGACTTAACATCGTATGTCTCAGAATGACGAGCGCAATGGAATGCCAAATATTGCTTTGTAATTCATGGTGTTGTTTGGTTTTACTACTGACCATGAGCAGTCGTATCATTTATCATCAGGTGAAAGGCATGCTTGTCTCGCCATTTTATACAATCAAAAATAATAAAAAATCAAAACAAGTATTAAGTTTAAGGGTATTCAAATATAGCGACGTTTTGCGGTCATTAGGATGACAAATAATATTGCATCAAAATATTTTTTCGTTCTGCGGAAGAAAAGGCTTCAACTAATCATCGTCTAGATAAAATATATATGTATAATTCTTCACTAAATTGAAGTAAGTACTACTTTTAGTATTCAAGACCCTTTTACAAACAAGAGAAACCTTTAAACCTTAATCAACCATACCATACCATTTCGCATTCGCATACGCATCAACGAACAGGCGTATCAGATAGCTACAACACGAAAACTCATCAGCTTGTGCGAAATTAATGCGAATTCTATCAGCGGAACGGCTAAACGGTATTGCTTAGTTATTAATGCCGACACAAATCGCTCCACTGCCATATTGGGGAGTTAATTCTACACTATCGGATCTGGTGTTGCCAGAGGAAAATAATTTGTAGATAAAACAAGTGAACAAAATATAATTTTTCAATGCAATAACTCATTATTGTCAGATTTTTTACTGATATCGTGCATATTTTAGATAAAACAAACACGAAACTTTTATTTGCCCAGACACTAAACAAAAATCTAAAAAGGATGTTATGTATCCGCGTGTGAGTTAAACCCACAAAAAATATTAACTTCCCTATCAACGGAGGGTGCTCCGTTGATTCACGGGCAAAGCTCTGGTGATTGGCCAATAGCTTAATGACAATCACAGAGATAGACAAGTAGATGACGGCCAACAGCGCCATCAGCACGAAAAAACTATGTCCTACATTCACCAACCCGTTTACCTAGCTTGCCTGGCGCAAAACTTTTTACCATAAAAACATCCACAACTAAAAATAATAAATGCGTCACCTGTAACGCAAAAATCTAAAATAACCCTCCACAATAATTGGGGAAAATTTTATCCTGGTCACACCATACGCAACTGTGACATCCAAAATTCATCAATACTTCCCAAAATCAATACCGTGCTAAAATCTACTTACGGCCTGTCACGTTCGCTAAAAGGAAATAACCTCGCGTGTACCGCATATTAGTGGCCTTCTCCTGGCAACCCATGATTTTGTCATCGGCACATCGATAATTGAATCCAACTGTTAAACATCATGTAGCTTAATGTAATGAACCCAGCGACTTTAACACAGGAATACAAAATAATCCTCCTCACTGATTGGGAAATTTTTCACCCTGGCCACACCATACCCAACTGTGCTAAGTCTATTATCCAAAATTCGTCAATACTTCCCAAAATCAATACCATGCTGAAATCTACTTTCGGCCTGTCACGTTCGCTAAAAGGAAATAACCTCGCGTGTACCGCACATTTGTGGCCTCCTACTGGCAACCCCTGACTTTGTCATCGGCACATCGATAATTGGATTCCGCCTGGCCATTTATCAGTTACATATTAATACGTTAAATATTATATTAGTATCCGTTATTTGATTATGTTTGAATATTGATACTGTTAATTATTCAGTGTTACGCTAATTTTAGATTGATGTGGAGTGCTGATAGCGCTTTTTAGTTATTTAGTTAGCGTATTCAGTATGTAGTTTAATTGAGTGCCTATATTTTGGGTTTTTTCAACTATAATAAAGTGTAATTTAAAATATGTTTTAGAAAAATTGAGTAGGTAATAGCTTTGATTTCGTAACTCATTCGGTAAGTAAAATGTTTAGTTACACCAATTAATTTGCTGTGCTATCTGATAACTTCATGCTAACTTGCAAAGCATGGCATACAAATATTTGCAGAAAACGATACAAGTATCTCTATGTGTATCGGCTCATATATACCTACCCCACTACAGAGCAGGAGCCTCCTCTACAAACGAGAGCAATGCAATTTTTTTAATTTTATTCATAATACTGTTATTCAATCCAGCATGATAAAAAAAAGTAATAAATTCGATACACTTGATTGAAACCTACTTACTACTCGTAGATGTGAATCCTACATACCTATATTATATAGATAATTGAAATTGATTATTTAGATATTATTTCTCTATTTTATATTAAGTAAAATAAGAATTAATAAACATATAATATAAACATAAAATTAAAAAAGAAAAACACAACAAACATAATCTCCTTAATTAAGTAATTAACTTCCTGAGCTGAGGACCTTGTTGAGGGTACAGAACCAGTAAAAATATATACATATGTAATTGCGAACGCAGTTGGCAAGATGGCGAGAAATGGGTGAGAAATAAGCTAAACTTTATCGACTATCGTGTATAAGAGGGGTTAGGCCATATATTTCACATTATCAAAAACTAACTAATACGTTTTAATTTAGTTTTAGTGTATTTGTTCATCAAAACCCACGCAGGTTCCAATAATCCCATCTCATTACACAGCGGGATTAATTGCGTCGGCAACTTGGCAACGCTCGATCCGCGCGATCAACTCGAAAGTTGTGCTAACTCGCAAATGTCGTTTGTGCGGTGAGCGAGCACTTTGCGGTAGTTCGACTGGATTTATTGCTTTTCGATCGCTGTGCAAGTTCGAGAGGCGATATTTTATGTGCGTATTTCGCTTTTGACGAAGTCGCCGATCGGTTTGGGAGTCGGAGTGCGAATATTACGTGTAATATACGCTACAAATGGGTCGTGTAATGGTGAATGATTAGCTGTGATATTACCAGTAAATATGGTTGTTATTGTTCATTTATGAGTGTAGTAAACTGTGTCAGCTGATGTTGGCGTACTGCTAAGCATGGGACTATTTTCTGAACAAAAATACGATTAAGAGAGCTTTGGTAATGGCCCGCTATGTTGGCCTAAAGCGGGTTGGTGGAGATTGCATGGCCTAGTGGAGTAATGGTCATTGAAGAAGGAAAATATGTTAAAACAGTACGACTGTTATAGATGCTTGGTGGGACCAGTGATTGTCACTGGGTATGATTACTGAAACGATTATAAAGAATTCCTCCACGTAAATATTTTAAATTTAAAGATATTGAAAATCCAATAACTGCATTTACTAAGGTATATTAGTATTAACTCAGATCACAACCACCGCAAAGGGGGAAAACCTTTTAGGTCGGCCTGTGTATCTGGTCTTAACGTAGTCAACATAATTGTGTAGAGCTGACAAAGAAATAAATTATAACCATTTCTCGCATAAAGATCGAATTCTTTCATTTGAATACCTCATAAAATTTAAATATACGCGCAAAACGAGATCTTCGCACTGCTTGCCCAGTCAGCGACATTCGATCCAAATATTAACCATGCAAATTCCAATCATACACCTTCCGCATAAAGCTCATATTTCTCCAACCACAATAACAAGAATACCCTTACCAGAACGATAAATCGCTAATATCTGGAACTATTCAAAATCACTTCCCACCTATAAAATGGCGGCTATATATCTCCGGCACGAATTACCGTGAATTTATTAGGAGCTGTAAACGTGCGGTCAGACTGACAGCGTTATGCGAGTGAAGCGGATTATGGCAGCGGTCAGCAGAAATTTGGTTAGTGTAATGTGTAACTGATATTTAAACCAGGAATTTCATGTTCCTGTTTTTCTATAGCCGATTCATACGGCCGATGCCAATAATCAATCGAAAAAATTAGATTGAAGTCAATCTGGATTGTTTTCTTCTTTTCGATTGGCTTTTACCATGTTGCCATAGTTTTTTCACTACTAAGATTGTTTATTGACAATATAGTATCAGAAAAAAAATTGAGCTGTCAATCTCAAACGACAAATTTTGGATTGGAATTGTTTATTGGCAGCGGCTGACAGTATTCTTTCAAACAAACATACATAAAGTGACATCCCACGTCAAATAGAGTTGCAAAGGCGCCATTAGTTCCACCCACAGTTTTTGAGCTTTAATATTCATCCCAAAATGTAATATGGGGCAACATATCCTAATTTTTACTGCAATTTCTAGCCTCAAGGAACTCATAAGATATTTTGAACCGAAAAACTCACAAAATTTGGATTACTCGACATATTTATTTATTACTTTATTGTACACAGTAAAAGGAATAACAATTTAGAGACAATACAAAACAATAAAGTACAAATGGCTGTATTATCGGTCTAAGGCAATTTCTGCCAGACAACTATACTACCACCCACCCCACTAACCCAAGTTTTTCATGTTTCCTATCATAGATGCTGCCATTAAATAGTCTCGACTTACTTTAATATTGCCTTCAATTGGAAATAAAGTCATGAATTTGTACACAAAATATTTATACCTATTTCGCGCAATAGCACCACCGCCCTCCTTAAAACCTAAGGCACCGTCGCATACCTTGAATACCCGTAATCCGTCATACTGACAGTGAAAAAGTTGGGACCGGACCGAACCGGATCGGCAACTAGAACTGGGCGTGCGTGCGTGCCGCCAAATTACCTACAGGACGAAAAACTGTTCACAATGGGAAAAACGGTGTGTGATAATTGTACATGGTATGCGTCATACTCGTGAACGGATGCGGGTGGGTGGACTGGTGACTGTCCGATTTGCTTACATTGTAAATTATTGACTGATAACTTTAAGCTTTCACAAGAAGCAGAGGACACTGATTCTTCGTTCGTTCGAGTTTGCTTCACTCAACGTATAAATATAACGTAAACATGATCGTATTTAAAATGTTATAACAATTTTTAATGAACTGCTTTGATTTAAACCACTTATAACGTTTGTAATATTCACTAAATTGTAAGCTGGTTTTGAAAAGAGTAACACTAGAATTTCTTGCCTGTTCTTATCTAGTGAAAACTGCTTTCCGAACCGGGTGGTAGATAAAAAAATAACTGAATCTAAATGATGTAGAACATCTTAATGGATTCAATAAATTGCCAATAGCCACAGTTTCGATCTTCACAATTTTTAATCGGTTAGCAGTAAAGCAATATCAAATGAAGTATTGTTGTTAATAATTTAAAAAAGCAGTCGAATTTAGTACCTCCTCTTTTCGGTCGGTCGGTCAAAAAATGTGTGTATATCCCATACGATGTGAAAAAACTCGCGACAGACAAAATTTAATTCAATGCGACTGACAATAGGCATTTTATCCAAAAATATATGTTAATATAATTTATTAAATCAAGGCGTTTCGTATATACGGCTTACATTTATTACTTAAACTATAATTTAAACCTTACTCCTATCATAATAAAGTACATTGTACAAGATTAAACTCGCATCACTTTGTCTCCTAGTTTCCGGAAAGTGTCCCAAATTGGCACCTTTGTGACAGTCCGCTTATCCGACGTTACGGCTTAGTTTGCATAATTGTATCTGATCGCGCCCTGATGCGGGTTCGATTTGTGTTACAGACACTTTGTGACTCAGGATTAACGAGATTGCATCGTAAAATACAAAGTTATCCCTGATTTCTTGATATGATAAATCTAAAGTACTTTTCCGGATATAGTGACTAGACTTTTTCCAATTATTAACCTTCTAGTGCCTGATGTATTATTTGATACTAAATATATGACATAAGAACATGTAAGGATATTACAATTGCTGTGTAAGTACTAAGTTGTTAGTATGTGTGAATATAATGTTTGTGGAAAATAATAGGTGGTGGTAGGTCTCTCATATGTCAAAGGCCACCTAGGTAGGTACCACCGCAGTGTCTATTTCTCCCACCAAACAGCAATGTAAATCTACTGCTGTGTTTCGGTTTGAAGGTTATTGTACTTCGGTATAATACAGTTAATCTGGAGAAACTAATGGACATATTAAGACTTAACATCTTTTGTCTCAGGATGTCGATCGCAGTGGAATGCCAAGAATTGCTTTGTAATTCAAGGTGTTGTTTGATTTTGCTAATGTTCATTGTCTTGCCATTTTACAATTAAAAAAATAATAATAGTAAACCCAATCTCGTGCAATCTCAACGGTCTATTAACATGCGTATTTTATATAATGTGTAAATAGTTATCAGCAACTACTAAAGTCTTGTCTATCCCAACACACATAGACTCAAAACAAATATCAGCTGAACACACACAAACTTTTCATTCCTTAACTGACGTAACCCTACATTTATGTGGGATTAGTTTTGTCTCGGTTCAAATCAAACAATTATTGTTGACATAATTTTCAACATAATAACTTGTTTACAATACATACGTCTTTAAATCGTCGTCTTTCGTCCATGTTCCATCGTCTTCCATGCCGTTCTCTCTTATTCCATCCTTCCGTATTTCAACATCTTAATCACTCATCGTCTACCACTATTCCCAATACTGCCCATCCCATGGTTGTCTGGAAGATATCGCTTTAAGCGATAAGACCGCCCTTTGTAACACAAGTGTTTCTATATTATTTCTTATTTATTGTATTTTCTTGGTTTGCAATAAAGAGTTCTTGTATTGTATTGTCTAACTCTTTCCATCATAAGTACTTTCATTTTCGTCACACACAAATCACGTTTCTTAAAAGTCATTCGTCTAACGTTCCATTCCACTCATCTTCCCATTCAATTCCTTCATTTATTTGCTTAACAAACATGTCAATGGAAACAGTACTTCTGCCTGAGAGCATCAAACAATGCAACGCTATTTGTTTGTGCTTACCGCCAATATGTTAGCTCGAGAGACAATATCTTGTTGAGATACTGCGGTGTGATACAGGGATGGATGCAGAAGATGAGCGGGGTCATGGTCCCCTCTGTTTCAAAAATAAGATGTATTAATTAGATTTACTATCACGCTTTTCATCATGTTTTATAAGCTTAGTTTCTTTACCTCGTAACTCAGGGTATATGAAAGATTTTGGTCTTAGTCAATTAAGCAACGTTAATTCTTATTACATGAGACTTAGATTCTTGCTAATCAATTATAAAATCATTCTTTTCTGTGGATATTTCTCCAAAATTTAGTACTTTTTTTACAACTCTAGAACTTTTAATAATATGGTATGTCCTTTCAACAATTATTTGCCTACCCAATCGTTCACACTTTTAGTAATTAATGAATTCACTTCTGCACTTTTCTCAATAAAAAAAATCCCCAATAATATAACGATAATTTTATCTAACTACAAAAGCTATTGCCACACTCTTCACACAACTGATAACCTCAATAGTCTATCCCTCTCCCAGCTTATAATTGAGCAGTAGAGCTGTACCTCTTGTACATTAACTTATAGACGAATATTGGCGAGATGCGTTGTATCGGTTAATTGGGGAACAACGGGCCTTGTAATTGGTTACCCAATTAATACACGATGACAGACCGACGGATTTTACATCGGCTGGTTGATTCATTTAAATTGATATGATTGGGTGGAGTAAATTATAGGAATTGGCAATTTTAAATATGAATAAATTGGGACTAATAGTGGATTCAAGAATATATTAGAAGTTGGCTTAAATCGTGAAGCTTGTAGATTAGGTTTTAAATCACTATTACGGCGTTTTTAAATTAAATACCACTATTGGCCGTTTTCTATACTCTATCTATCTTTAACTAGAGATTTCGTCAGATAATTTGATGCATTTTATGTTTTAGTTAACACTGATAGAGATATATAGATATGGTGCATATATTTATAAATACCTAGACAACATTAATGTATACTTCTATCTTTTTCATTGAAGTATAGAACTGCGTAAACATAGTCATGGTAGCTATTTTAATCTCTGGTTAAAGATAGCTTGGATATAGAGACCGGCCGTATATTAATATAAATACGACTCTTTTTGCCTTGGAAGAACATGATTCGTAAAAAAAACTGAGATTGTGTAGCTTTCTCGATTTGGGACACGAAATTTGAAGCTCATCATTCACGGCCCAAACACATTGCTGCTGGACCAATGAAGAGCAATCATAAAATAAATTTGATTTAATACTAGACTGATGTCATTGTGACCCGAGCCACTAAGAGACTCTCCTAAGCGTTAGAAGTAGTAAAATGATTAAATTTAATTAAATAAACATACTACATTAAATCGTTAGGTCTAAGCCTTTGTTCCTAGAATACCTACTAATCAACCCTTAATCCTAGCTATTGTTTCACTTTCAAGTTGATGGATAGAAATGGGTCTACAAAACATCAACTGAATTGTCTAGGTATTATTTAGTTTAGGCCTAATAATATAGTCTGAAATAATGATTCTGAAGTAGACCTATGGTGTAAAAAAAATTTTTAAGTATTTATATGGATAAACAGGTTTTCTAAGATTGCCATTTTACATTTTTTAAATATTGTTTATTAGTTTGAGGACTTTTATTCCAACTAAGGTACTTCAATTAATATTACTTTTATTTATATATTTAATGCATCTTGTCAGGCTTAAAAAGTGCGATGAGGATTGTTGAAATAAATTTGGTTACAAAAAATAATAATCAGTTGACTCAGAAAGTTATTGAAACTTAGAATATTATTGACAGCCTTCGTGGCATTTCGCAGCATCTAACCGCCTGCGAAACGAGAGGCCGCGAGTCGATCTCCGCATTGAGATATTTTTTTGTGTGGCCCACAAATATTTGTATCGGGTCTAGCTGCTTGTGAGACCGAAAAGTCTCCCGTAGTTCCTGATACCCACAACACAAGACTCGATCTTAGGACTATGTATGTAATTGTTGGGTATTATTTGTTCATTTATTTATTAACATATCGTCATTAATTCTATAACTTATCAATTATTTTGAATTTGGGCCCATTTACGAACTTCTGAATCCGTCCCCGAGCTCTGATACACTAAATCTCATTCAGAGAAGTAGATTTAAGAGGAGCATCTGCTTTGAATCCACCTGCGGATTATTTATTATCTACCCTCGCATATTTTCAAGATGTAATGTGTTTTTAGACATTATCTTGGCTTCGTTCTGATAAATAGAGTAATGTACGAGTACAAAGAAGTGTTTGGCTGGTGAATATTTAAATCCGCCCAGATAGACTGTCTTGAATGATAGTGGGAAACCCAAAGAGTATCGCGTTTCGCTTTCAGCATGTATATATTGAGTTTTTGTTACATTCTTATTAATTTGTACTTTCTTTACACATGAATGGGCCCATGAATCAATGAGTCAATTTACGTAATTTCATTTTACGGATCGGAGTGTGATAAATCGTCAATTTAAAGACGTAAATAAAAATCGATAAGTGATAAAAATAATAAAGAAATTGCACGGCATACATACACGCATAAACTCACGCCTTTTTCCCAAAAGTGATAGGCAGAGGTGCAAGCAGGTCAACCACGTTTCGCCTTATATGTTCCATCGCACGATGTGATAAGAGGTGAGCCTGTCGCCATATCGGACACAAATTTCTGACTTCGAGCCAGTAATAAATAGAAAAATCCAATATTAATTGCACGGGATCTACGGGATAAAGCAAAACAATTATATTTCACTACTTTACCCATAATATTAGTTAAGGCAACCCAAAATGGGACTCGAAATTTCAAAAGAGTGTCTTTCAATGCAGTAAAAAATATAGTTATATAGGGACAAACAAATTACCTAGATGACAGCGTGCCAGATTTTTAGAAATACGAGCACAGAGATGGCTCTTTAAAGAGTGGCCTTGCATCACTAAACATAAATTACTGCAGCAACATGCTAAGCAAATCTAACATAAAAAAACTAGCAAAGCAAACGACAAACTCTACACAGAAAAAAGTAAAAAACAAAGGCACCACTCATGTCCCGTCCGCATAAATTATGTTCAGGCAGCGTGTTTCCCAGATGTTTCGGATTTTCGTGAGGTCAGCGCCCCCCTCGTGGGCTGGATACGTGCCCATGTAATTAAAACAGCTCTAGTTTCGGCACTGGCCTCGTTCACTTAATGAATGCACTGATAGACCCTCATGCTTTAGGGACCATCGTGGAATTATGTGCGCCAAGATTTCACTAATTTTGTAAATGGTTTTTCTTTATAAATAATAGGAGTATTTTTTAATGTGTCTATAGCTAAAACAAAAGCATACATGAGGCATGAGATTTTTTGAATCGTGGAGCTTCTGTGTAAGTTAAAGCTATACAGCTATATGAGTGGTATCGACCAGGTTTTAGCATCCCAAGATAGCTTGCCGCACACCAAGGTCGAAAGCTACAACAATGACACACGCGGTTTCGAACGGTGTAATTGTCTCAAACGACGAAATACAACCAAATCTTACTATAATAACTCTAAAAAAATAGATTACACTATCAACCTCAGTAAAACCTGCTGTGAAATAAAACCCAAAAACCACATGAAATAAAACGAAACCTCTTAACATCGGAATAACAGCGTCGAGCTAATTTTTCAGGCCACGTATTCCCAACCGCAAATTGATACCGGTAAAAGTTTCAAAAACCACCTGAAACGGCACCACTTAGATTTATGACGAAATATCGCCCCCACTAATACGTCGTAACGGCTGTACCTGGCTAGAAAATGCAATTTTAAAATGCACCCACCCTCGACCGTATTTCTTACGGAATAAAGATCATTTTTGCATACCAAGAAAATGTTTTAAAATTTGCCATATAAAATTTGTTAACATTTCCACACCTTGCAATTGTTGACTTGATTTATTTGTGACAATATAACACTCGCCTTTGATTGATAAGACAACTGCAGTTTTCCAGACGATTTAAAGTAATTCCCGTGGATTTATTTCGTCTTACAATAGGAGCAGAAAGGGGAAAATTCTGGAGTCTTCTATAAGGATTTTGATGTGGCGAAATGTTTGCTATACTGTCAAACAAATGAAGATAGATAACTCAATTACTTCCCTGGACTTAGAACCAAATTTAAGGAGGTGAAATCACGCCATATATCATCTGATACATCAATGCTCTCTCCTGGCGACAAAACCTATGACATAATTTATAGCCTGTGTACGCCTTAAAAAGTACGTGGTTGCCTGTTGGTAAATTTATCAGACGCGGCTGCCAACATGTTCACGGTGGTCTCGGGTTCAAATCCAAAAGCACACCTATGACTTTTTGGAGTCATGTGTGAATTAAGAGTCAATCACCACGCACTAATAACGATGAAAGAAAACATCGTGGGCATGATATGTAGGTTGGATATCATAGCGATTTGTATGAATTTCTATGGTATCTAAAGTCCGCTAACCCTCACTAGGCCAGCGTGGTGGACCATATACCCTACCACAATCAATCGTACTCTCGATTGTGGAGGAGACGACTGCAGAGGGACGTATATGGGTTGATACAGAACGCCTTAATAAAATAAAGATTAGCCTCACTTCCACAACGCCATTAGTAAATTTAAATTACTTAGTGTTAAAACAGTACTGAATACTAGTTCTAGGTTTCACAGCACAGTTAGATTGAAGCATAATGGTGTCGGCTCTTAAACAGCTTCGATAAGCATAATCTGCAATTCTAAATTGAAGTTTAGCGTCGCGTTTGAGCGCTGAGCTCGTCAACTTTGCCTCATGAGACTAATTTTGTAAACTATAGTTGTGTACACGCTTCCGAATTTAAATTAGTATTATATTATGTCCGCCCCGTGACCATGAAAACTGTAAAGTGATCGAAACGTCGGCAAGATAAAAATGTAAAAATTAAATCAATTCCGCGATAAAATCCGTAAATAATACTTTTATTTCTTACCTACTTGGAAATAGTATTATATTTCCGTTTTTTTTTTAATGGGATCAAACCCTGTATTTATAATTTTATGACAGTACGTATGTCGTTACCCCACGGTGGTTCTCTTCAGTGCATTAGAACTCGATACAGCCCCAAGAACCAGAAGCAAGAAACGGGCTTAGCATATTGTCAGAAATTATGCGTTTTTTTTGTCATCACATGTTTTTTAGCGTTACATTGCGGTATTAAAATTACCGTATTTTATTTCTTTGATGACCAAACCGGCAATGTAAAATTATTTAAACAATGCAATAATTTGACGGCAGCGCAACTGTTGTTAACGGTTAGTGTCAGCTGCTATTGTTAGATTAATTAGTGTTTCATTGCATTATTTTAATTGTGATAGAAATGATAAATTGTTAACATATTAACAAATAATTGTTTTATGTATAATTATATAACCTAATAGTACTAATAAGTAGGTAGATTTCAACAAAATTTAAAGTGTGTCAACTTTAAAAAACATTGTTTTAACCATTCAACATAAATCTACTTGTAGTACTCAGAAATATACCATCAAATACTCTCAAAAACGTTCTCAAACGCAACTTTATTAATTCCGTGGAAGTTTGCGCTGGTTCAGAGTGAGTACAACTGCGGCTTGCTGGAGAACATTAACCAAGGAACAAGACCGTGCGGAAACCGACTTGGCAACTAGTTTCGGCAACTCTGGCGCTAGTGTGCACAAGTTCCTAAAATCGCAACTAGTTGGCGCCACCGGCGCGTGCGTATTGTCACCCGTCCGTCCGTTTTTGGCAGTTAAAACGAAGTTTGGCCGAGCGCATAGCTAGTTTGCATGATCCGGTGCTAATCCGCCATATCTGAGTTTTACACTCGCTGAGTTTGGGAGACAATGCTTTTAGTGACGTCATAATTCGTAGGTACAAATGCTGGTTATATCAGTTTTGCAAGGATAGTTTTCTTTTATGTGCCCTGCAAATTGTTAATTCAAATTGCTTATTGCCTTTAGAACCTCCTTATTTTTTATCACTCAGGGAAATGCTAAACACCAGTCGCAATGGTTCCGTATAGCCGATTCCTGCCGGCTTCCCTTTTATACCTACATCGAATTTATGTTCTTTATGTCACAATTGTGGTTTTTGCTCTTAAAATATACATAAACAACCAATGACGTTTTACAAATAGACACGTCATACACTAACATAATGGCACAAAAAAATGGCGCGATGCGATGAAACGCGATGAATAAACATCGATAGTTACGTAACAATAAGTGCCGCACTGTTATTGGCTAAAGCGCGTGTGACGTAGCACCAAGCATCAAGTACGGGATGACGTGGCGAGAGTTGTCAAACGTCGCCATGAGAGCGAATTTAATCATTTTATTTCATAAAAAAATAAATTTGTGTGTACTTGCGCACTAAATAAAATATTTATTTTGTTTCACAGTTTCAGAATAATTTGTACGTTATTTTAAATCAGTCTAATCTATTTTTCCGCAATTGGTTTTGAGAATACAAACAGAGAAACGCGTATCCGCGGCACTGGTTGAAGCGTGACTGATTGCACGTGAGGCAATTACCTTCCAAACGTCTTGCCATTATAAAGCTCGGACAACGCATCTATGCTTTATAAACATCTTAGTAAACAACATCTTACACAAAATCTTATGTGTTAAGTGTCAAGTGAAGCTACCTCTTTCCAAACGTATCATAGAAGAAGAAGAAATTGTTCATGAGACTCCTTCAGCAACACCGTCGAAGTTACATCTACAGTTTAATTACAAACCGAACGTTCATAATTCACAATAAAAAATATATACACGTCAGCCGTCGGAGCAACTTTTCTCATTAATAGAAACTTGTGACGGGGCTCTGTTAATTGCACGGATACAACTCTTAGCAAAGCCAATCAAACAGCCTGTACTGAATGTTGAATAAATTAGATTTTCAAACGGCGCATAATATTGACGGGAATTGATGGCCACTGCAAGTTTATCTGTACCTGTCTGTCACATTGACAGATTGCTCGCTTTGTAATTGGATGCTTTTTTGTAATTTGCACCTGTGGTTAGTGCAGTGTGATCGAAATATTATTTTTATTTTTGTTTTTTGGCCTTTAGCAGGCAGATGAGCATGCGGCCCGCTGATGATAAGCGATCTTCGCAAATGTATTTTTTGTGGTCTTTTATATTTTCTTGTGTTGAAATGTTTGTTTAGTTTGTTTATTTTTTCTTTTCTGCGTTTTGTACTAACAATAAATAAATATTGTTTTTTTTTTCTTTAGCTACTTGGTCGATACAAGTGTGACGGCTTAGTTGAATCCGGTTTGGGTGGAAAGACAACTATTGATGGTTATATTTCAATCATGGTAACGTGTTTTAGTAATTTCGACTGATCACCTGTTAGAATAAATTTGACAAATATAATATAAAGATAAATTAATTAACGCATTCTATAATAATATAATGGTAAAGTCCACGTGGTTTTTATAAAATTTTGGTAATTTAGTACTTACAATCATTCACTAAAAATTAAACACATTATGAAAATAACTTTACTTTGAACATTACCTTCAATATTATTACACCTTTTATAAAACTAACATTTAAATCATAGCCTACATTAAAAAAGACTAATAAAAACCCACCAAAACTTTCATTTTCATGTTTGACAAAACTCTGAATAGCACTTGACGTTCAAAAATGAAATCAAAAACACAATGGGACAGTAAAAACACACTACACGCGCGGGGAGGCTTACACAGTGAGAAATATCCAATTTGGCCGCGTTTGCCCGCTAAATTGACGCCATTTTTCATTTACACCGCCGCCATATTGCACAGTGGCGCCGTAGCGGAAACAATTTACACTACTGGAATACAAATAATGCTATGATAATATCAGCCGCAATAGATAATGTATGACTGAGCCTGCATTTTTTTATTTGAAGCTGTAATTTCTGTTTGTATGTAACCATATATTTCGAAAGTTTGAAATCATTTTTAAGTCGTTTTCATTAATTGATAGAGTTAATCATACAGAAAGTTTCTGTGAACAATATCAGCCCATATATCCATTTTTTCCAACTGCTTGTTAATAAGATATTAATCTTTACATTACCTATATGAATTAAACCACAACATTACTCAAGCTATAAGAAAGCTTTATATTATTATTATATTAAATTAAGCTTCATATACTTTGTATACAAGGCGGACTTAATGCCTGTGGCATTTTCTCCCAGTCGACCTTACGGTGATGCAGAGATGAGCAGAAATAGGTGTACAAATACTTAATTAAAAGATAAGAAGAGAAAAAAATATATAATTATACAAGTAAATACAAATGCTATTACATATATTATTATATTATTATATATTACTTGCTTATTAATAAAAAGAAGTTCTAAAAATGCTCACCGAAGTCTTAAATTAATAACAGCATTCAGCAACTTAATATCAGCAATTACTCCAGCAAATTCATTTAAACATTACCAAGCACCTTTGCCAACAGAACAGCGTCTTTCAAAGCAAAACTAATCAAATAGCCGGCAATAAGTTTTCAATGCAATTTGAATAGTAATTCAGCCGGTGATACATGAATGGGGTATTGATAGAGCCCGGGTAATGACGGATGAAATAGTACAGGGCGCGCCGTACGTGATCTGACTGCAGGGGTAACTCTGTATCCGACACGATGACGAATGTTCGAAAATCGCACGTAAAGTTGTACGAATATGCCTAAATACTTTACAAATTGTTCGAATTTTTCATCTATCTTGTAATGATTTCGTTAATTGATAGTGAATATTGTGAGATTGTAGTATTAAATATTTTACTAACTAAACAATAATATCAGTAATATGAATTACTCTTTTAAACTAAAGTTACGATTTAAGTGGAGTGTTTTTAAAAATAATTAAGATTTGAAATGTGCAAAATTAGAATGAGGAATAAAAAAATGTACAATGTTAGTATTTTGTTGGACGCCTTGTTTTGCGGTCGTTCCGATGGCAGAATGAAGAAATTGATGTAAAACAGTAGAGAAATAATATTGTTATTGGACGAAACAGAGTTTCATTTCTAACCAAAGAAAATCCAATCTGGAGGTAGTACTAACCGGACACGGAGAGGAAAAACCACGTGAGAGTCTGAGGAGCATTTCATTCAAATCTTTTATTTTATTGCACCTCTCTTCTTTTCCATTTCTTATATCCATCCAAAGGTTGTCTGTAAGAAATCGCCTAAAGCGATAAGACCGCCATCTGTACTTTTTATTCATTCTTAATTTATTTAAGTGTTTATCCTCTTTATGTGCAATTAAAAATAAATAAATAAATTTTATATCGTACGTCATAATCTTAGACCAAGTTCGAGGTATATGACAAGTTTCATAAAGGATAGTATTGATTTTTAGAAGTGGAAAACTTTTATCTTAAATATTGACGTACTACAGCCGAACATGCGAACTTCGTGTCGGAGTATAGTTACCCCCCTGGGCTGAGTTTGTGCGGACCATTTGCGAACGCCTCTAATAAACTATTTACGGTGTTTTGTTGTTTAGGTGATGGAAAATATGAATAGGCATTGATTGGGATAAGGTTATGAAAGAGTACTATCAATCGGGTATTTAAGGGAGTTTATAAAGTTTTACTGGTAAAAGTTGGTGGTAGGATTTTTTTTTCCTGCTAGTTGTCTTATATGTGAGTGGCCGCCTCTATAGTCTTTTTCTCCCACCTAACAGCTGTGTAAATGCACTGTTGGGTTCCAGTTTTAAGGATATTGTAGCTAGAGTAATAACTGGAGATATTGAGACTTAACATCTTATGTCTCAGGATGGCGCGCGCAGTGGAATGCAATACGTTACTTGTAATTTATGGTGTTGTTTAGTTTTGCTAATGCCAATCAGCGGTCGTATCGCTAACCATCAGACGAATGGCATGCTCGTCTCGCCATTCATCCAACTCTTAAATTTAAAATAATCTTTAATTTAATAATATTGTAATACTTGCCTGATTCTATAACTGCTTTAACAGAATTTTAATTTAAATAACGCAAAATAACACAAAAAACCAACCATAGTCAAATACCCTATTATAATCACGACACAAACCACATATTTGTGATTTAGTAACTCTATTATTGCTTATTTTGTATTCCTCATTCTTCCAGCACCGTTCAAAAGAATTGCACATAAAGATTCAGCGAATCTCCTGTCTCAAGTTGCGGGCTCGAAGCCGCTATCCCTAAGCCGCATTCCACGGACAAAAGCCACATCGAAGACGTTAAATCTTATTTAGCCACATTAATTTTAATTAAAAGTGGGTTTATTAAAGACGTCTCCGTGCGTCTTTGTAGCGATTACGAAACCGAAATGAGAACACCGCAATCCCCTCAAAATTGAAACGGCATGAGGGCGTCTGGAACGAATCAAGGTTGCGCGCGGATTTGGACTTTGTTGTTGGTTTGTGTTTTTGTAATTGTTTTTCAGACATTACGGAATATTTATATTTTTTACAGCTAAGTTTAACTTCTACGCTGAATTTGGATGTCGCTAGAATGGAATTTTAATGATGTCCACCTATATTAACTGATGCTATCATCATCATCGCGATCTGAAACGTCGCGGTACGACCAAAAAAGATGGCGGGATGAGTTGGATAGGTAGGACAAAGATTGGCAGGATTGAGCCCTGGACCGGGACGAATGGAAAGAAGAAGGCTTTTGCAATGGGACAGGGCAGGCTGATGTATGTATCATAATCATCAGCCCGTTGCAGTCCACTGCTTGACAGAGGCCTCTTCGAAGGTACGCCACAAAGCCCGGTCTGCTTTATGCATCCAGTCGCGGCCTTCTTATGCAAATTGTCCCACCGTCTGACAAGATGGCTATATGCCGAATAATTAGACCAATTTACTATGATTTACCATAATAGTATCTGTTGCTTCTTTGATACAGAACTAAATACAAAACAATTATTAACATTAATCAATAGGTATTTACTGAAAAAGACATCGCGTAAGGATTTTGGAAATTTATTTTGGAAGTGGATTGTAGTGCACAAATTTCTTAAAACTGTAATGTATCTTTGTACCTCATGACTGAAAATAATATTTATAAGCGATCGTTATTAGAACATATTTTCCACACTCAACATTTTCTTCAAAATAAACCGTAATACCACTATCTCAAGGAAAACCAAAATCAATCCACCACAGAGAAACTAATAACCGCAATCCATATTCTAAAATCGCCTAAAAACGAAAGATAAGTAAAATTTCCCTACGCCATTCGCCAGTATTAGATGTAAGCGTTTTCCGATAAGCGTTAATGTACGCCGCACCTAACTGCAACGGGCGAAATCTCAGATAATGCCACTGTCCATTACTGGATACGGCACTTCCACTCCTCTATTTTGGGTGAATCTTACTCCTTAGCATAGGGGAATGCTTTTTTAATTGATATCCCAGAATATCGTGAAACCTTTGGAGATCTTAACAGGTTTTTACGGTATGTGAAACCCGTCAACTCGCTCTAGGCCAGCGTGGTGACCTTTCAGTCAAATTTTCTGCTGTGAAGTATAGGGAAGTGAAGAATTGTGAAGTGTAATGTGTGAAGAGACATCTTAGCAGGCTGACATAATTGTATCGAAATGCAGGGAATTGGATATATTGCCAACCCATCAAATCGGGAGGGGAGTGGCAAACAAGATACAATACACACATGACTCCGAAAAGTCAGAGGTGTGTCCTGGTATTTGCACCCGCGACCACCGTGAAAATATTAGCAGCCGCGTCTGATCCGTTTACTAACAGGCCACCACGCACTTCAATGTTTTATTACCTATTAAAATTATTAATCCCTGAATAAATGATGATTGAGTGCGTACCTGTAAAGTCGATAAAATTGAAGAACCTTCAATGAGAGACCTTATACAAGTAAACTCGCGATTGGTCGAGACAAGAATTGCGGAGCCCTTAGACGATCGACTATTTACATGCCTTTACTAGTATTATTTTCTGGTCTGGGGTAGGCAGACAGGATGTTATTGAAGAAACTTGATGGTTGATCTACCTAATAATGTGATAGGCCTACAGACTGGATATTCGTGTCTCACCAGGGCAACCCCGTTGAAAATCAGCGTTGCAGTTTGCTTTTCCCATTCTGCAGCATAAAGCTGAATGGCAGTGGCGTGCCTAGTTTTGGACTAGGGCAAGCCCAATATTTTTTTAGATTTTATATATATTGATTTAGAAGCAAAATAGTATTAAGTCGGCAGACCTAAACACACGTCTTTTTTCTAGAAGGTGTTGGAAGAGGTGCTACCAAGACACTAATGTTTCGCCTTGCGTATTCCGTGCCATCATGTGATGAGGGGCGAGCCTATGCGATAATAATGAATTTAAAAAAAAATAAAAACGACCCGGGATTCGAATCCGACACCTCAGCTTTACGCCATCGAGGCCGTCCTAGACCTATCATTCAATCTATATAAGATTAGGATAAAAAACATTAAAATAAACACACAATTTTATCACTGTTGTTCCGTAAAAATCTAATAGATGGCGCGATTTTCACAGCCATCTAATATTCCAAATAATATACTGAAGCCTAATCATTTGTTATTAAATCAATGAATAAAACAAATATGTAACTTATATTACTTTTGGACATGCATCAGTAACTTTATATTGCATTTTAATAAACGTCACTCCAATATCAAAAGCATAAGCTACTACGGTGCCGTGTATAACTTCGCGGACATAAATTATTATTAATACATTCATGTTTTTGTGTAATTCAATTGATACAATTTCAATTGAAGAGACGAACTCATTTATTTTAAATTTAAATAATTTAATACATAAAACTTGGCGTTTGATAAACATTTATGAAACACGATTGTTTAATAATCAATAGATGATTGAAAACTTCTAATAAGAAGGGGAGCATGGAAAATTAAAGAACGTACCTAGTATATTAAATTGAGTTGATAACATTTCTCATGTGATATACCACGACTTTGAGAAATTTACAAACACTGCGTATATTTCGCGCTAGTTTACTATACTTGAATAAATTTACCTTTTTAACGGCAACGAACACTTTCACCATCACTCAAACCACACACTTAAACCATCACAGGAAGCAATAGTATTACATTTTAGTATCAAAAACTTTAAATAACATGAAAAACTTAACAATAACCTTAAATCTCAGCCATAAATAGAACTACTAATAACAATTACAAAATGTCAAAACTCAAAATATATATGAAGTTAGCAGAAATTCGTACAGATTTGAAAACTAAACGTAAAATAAACATTAAAACATAGTATTACATTTTATTACTAAGTATAAGAGAAACTCAATAATTGTAGTAAAATGATGAAAAATATTTTCGGATAGGAACCAACTTAATTTAATACCAATAAAAATAATTTACTAAAACATAATAAAAAATAATCACGTGACGACCATGAAACGTACGATGTTCACTCCAAAAAGCCGGGCATTTGGTGTAGTACAAATTGATATACAAAATATCTGTAGCTATACATTCGTAGTGCATTTCACCCGTCAGCGCCCCATACAAAACTCAAGTTGCCAAAAGCCTCGTAAAAGCACACGAGAGAGAAAGAGATAGATATATTGTGCGATGTTGCGACTAAGGGAACGCGTGGAGCCAGAGGACTTCATATTTTAATATCACTCACAATTGAATGAATTTCGCGTGGCGTTTCGGCGCGGCGCACCATCGCAGGCGCTTATAATAATATTAATTTGTATTTTCGCGCGCGCAAGGACGACGACCTCTATCGTTCTCGACAGGACGCGGTAAATTCAAAAATTGTTGATGTTTTCTTACAAAATATGATTGTGTTTTATGGAATAAAATGGTTTGTCTTCAGTACCGAGTATATACGTATTAAGTAGGGCAAGCCGGGCTTTTGGGCTTGTATGGAAGTACCGCCACTACTGAATGGGAGGCCCATTGTCGGCGCAATAGTTTAGCCACGTAATTTTGTTGCATAATGGTATTTTTTGTCATGTTTTTATTTTTTGTATATTTTGTTATTTTATAACCTACCTATGTATGTTTGCGCCTTCAATAAATGTATTTCTTTCTTTCTTATAGGAAAGGAATCCAATATTGGACTTATCGAAATTCGTACATAATCTTCAAAGAGCATTATTTTTGTTAATACGTTAGATGAGATAAGCCCAAATTATCATATTACAGATATTTTTGCAAAAGAGAGATTATTGTTCCCTTTGGCGATGGATCTAATTTCCATAATATTAATAAAGATATTTATTGAAATTCCCTTGAATCATGCCAATTTAATTATCTATTGTTGAAAAAATAATATAACAAGATTGATTCTAGAAATTAAAATAAAAACCAATCAGAAAAAGTCGCTTATATTTTCCAATAAGATAGATTTACAAAATAATTTTATCGTACTTATGTTCTGATCAATAAGCGGTCTGCGAAATCAGAGCCATTAAGGTCACATTGACAGAATTTCTTTATACTTTTAATTTTTATTAAAGAAACAACTTTCTTTTAGTTTTAATTTTTCGTGAACAAGGCATTGTCTGAGCAGAAATTTTTATAACGCTGACATACGCAAGCGATCGCGTTTCACTTTTATTTATTTTATTTTTTCATTCTATGAAGTTGTTTACATGCCTGCAATTATTATCCATGTATTTATCACATTAATTGTTGGATGCGATGATAACTCTTCTCTGTTTTAGTTAATTTATGAGGATGGATTGGATATGTACGTTTAGTTAGGTATGTAATTTTCTCTTTAACGCAAAACTTCTAAACCGATTTTGACGAAACTTTACCGTATTATTGCTTATATTCCAGAATATTATTCACGCTATAATTTATGAGGAAAAACCCAAACAAAGCAATGTCGAACGTTGGACAAACACAACAATAAAATTACAATTCCACTGACAATGAAAATGTACACGTAATTGTCGGTTTGTTTCAGCAGAAGCACCCACATGTGATCTTCGAGGCGAGGACCAAGGCCAACAAGGGCTGCGCGAACAAGCTCGAGTTCAGACCCAAGAACCGACGCACCAAGCACCTCAACTTCGTCGAAGAGCTCAGCGATGACCCTAACTTGTGAGTATTTTAGAGGATAAAAGACTTTTATTGGTGGGGTAACAAAGTGATGAAAGACTTTTATAACATAGCAAGATTCATCAAGACTTTTGGATGTCTTAATATTGTCGTAAATATGATATTTATCCAAGTAAATAATTAATCCAAGTAATGCAATTTGTAACCAGAGTGACTACTGGACATATTGAGGCATAAAAAATAATAGAAGTGAAGGTTGATGGGAAGAGAAAATCATAATAAATAATATCATAATGGTTTCTTCGATTTACGCGAATGTGTTCATTGTAATTAAAATATTTTTTACCGATTTTACCGCGTAGTCCACCTCATGACCACGAAAGCAGTAAAGTAATTGTAATCGTCGGCAAGTCATATAATGTAAAAATTAAATCAAAACCGCGATAAAATCTGTAAAAATTGTTGTATTTCAAAATAACATCATTGTTAAGTATGTACCTTTCTCACGATTGTTAGAATCCAGGGCTTAGGTCGACGAAATTAATTGCTAATGTAATGAATTTGAAATTATATTATATACATTGCTCAGTACTAAAGCAACACCGACAAAGCACTTACACACATCTAATTAAAATAAACATCATATTACAATAAATAAAACTAGCTCTCAACCCAACGTACCCAAGCGGAAACATTGAAAAACTTGAGTCTAAAATAATATCACTAAGAGAGGAAGTTAATCAACTAGTTACATTTCGAGTGGGCGATAGTTCAAACTCCAAGCACTATGTTAATTGAATTTTATTTGAGAACATGATTAAATTGAATAAGAAAATAACAATTTAATTGTTTGAGTTAACGCTTGGACTGTTCCAATTTCCTCAGGGTCCATTGAAAGAAGTTTGTTTGGTGAAGTCATTTGACTTCTATTTTTGGAATAATCGTCTGAAGTTAGATAATATGTTTTTCTGTAGAAAATCCAACTTTAAGGAGTTATAGCCGTTTGGGACATAAATAGAATGGTTATTTCCTCTCCAAGTTCGAATAAAATACGTAAATTTATCTGTTGAATGATATTTACACATTGTTACAGTGAGGGAAATCGTTCAATTTTAGTAAATATTTTATTTTCAGTAAATATCGTACTATGAATCAATTATTAGCTAGCCAAGTCTACAAAATTTTAATATATGAAAGAGTCTCGCAGTGTGTTGGCTCACTTAACTGATCGTAGCACTACATTCAGAAAATTACCATTGCAAATAAAAGTATTGTTAGGTAAATCAGGTAATAAAAATTCGAAGAATAACATTCTCTCGTAATCTTTTCATCTTCTATTAACAACGATTCACAACGCACCTACTTCTTTGTGGGTTACATAGGTATTTTATATAGGTCGATCAGTTACTTTCCTATCGCAATTGCGTCATAAAAACACTGCAACAACTTAATGCCCACATTTAAATAGTTCTGAACTTATAATAAGGTTAATACTGATAGATATTGCCCATAAGCAGATTCTTCTTCTTTGCTGGTTTCACTCTTGACAGAGTGGTCGTGGTCATCACTTCACGTGTTGGTGGCAAGCATTCACAACACGTCGCCACTCCTCTCTGATGGCCACCTTCCTCGTGGATTCATATAATGATTATGAGCTATATGCTGCCGCTTTTATCTGGTCAGTTCACCCCATAGGCGATCTTCCATAGAAGCAGATTAACCTACATGATCTTCACATGATAGAGAACACAAAACGCCTCAAGGAGATTTCACGTAGTTATTAATCACAGGTCAGAGCTAACAATGGTGGAATCTCAAAACTACGCCGAAAGAAGTGAATTATGCAGTCCAGTTTAAAGTTGTGCGCTCGTTTGTGATTTTTTTTTCCATCTCCAGTTGCCCCGTTTCAAACTGCTAGAGTACACAATGTGAACTTTCATTATGAATTCCATTTGAATTTATGTGAGAAAATAATTTAAAGTTTGCCGACAATGGAACTTCGCGTTTGTGCCGTCCACAGTCTTTATTTTTGATCGAATGGAATAGATATTCGCTTTATTATGTCGTTGGGGACCGTTACTGGCACCATTTCGCCGTGAGCGGTGATAAAATGCGGTCTTGTTGGACGCTACGAGTGACAGTATTAGAGATACGAAATGTAGATAATACGTAGTAACGCTTAGCCAAGGACGCGCTACGCTCAGTATGCTACGTAGTGCTACGCGTACATGTTATTTGCTACGTGCTGCGTATCTACGTTGTGTATGAGTACTATTCTACCGTTTTCTCTGACAAGGTCATAGATTAAGATTTGTTGACATTCCTAAAAATAATGCAATATATTTCCTTCACCAAAACATGGTTATAGAGATCATGGATTAATGTTATCGAAGCCAAAGCAACTGTAGTATTTAACTATTGATTTAGTGTTTATAATACACGAAAGTAAAGAAAATTACAGAAATAACAACAAAAATACAAATGGCGGTCTTATCGCTCTAGGCAGTCTCACAGAATACCATGGGATGGATTTACGTCTATCGAATATTCACACATTTCAACAGTTCACGTCGAAAGCTCATTGGCAGTGAACCAAAAATGTACACAAATGACATCAAACTATTTTTATTTAAACAGCGACACGTGCGAGCCGCCGCAGCAAATTGAATGGCCGATACTCTGTGCGTGTTAATGTCGATTAATTATTGCACATCACGGAGCGTGTGACGTCACTGTAAACCGGCGTATTTACTTGTCCCTGCAGCGGCCGCGTTTTATTTGGCACTCACAAAAGGAATATATTAAACGCGGAATGGAAACCGCAGCGGAGTTATATTTGATTTAGGAAAGTAGGTCAATAATGACGCGGTTTATACAAGTTCCTTTTGGATTGAAGTGGTTGGGCGAGCCCGTATAATATGGATATTCACTCATGTTACAAAATGTAAAGTTGTTTTACGCATTAAATACAGTATTTTTAAAGCTATGTATCAGGATGACGAGCGTAGTGAGAGTGGCAGTGGAATGCCAAGCATTGCTTTGGAATTCAAGGTGACGTTTGGTTTTGCTACTGTTCGTGAGCAGTGGTATCGCTTACCATCAGGTGAACGGCATGCTCATCTCGCCATTCACAGCAATAAAAAGAAAACCTAAAAATATTTTGAGAATCAATTGGATTCTCTTTTTTTTATTACTCATTATCCATTATTACGTGACTGCACACAACGATCGCAGCATACTAACGTCACTGCCCGAGCTGCAAGTTAAATTTAATATACAATAGCAGCAGTTACATTATTAATGACATAACAATTACAACTGACAATCCACTTGTACAACACTATTAATATCGCAAAACCTTCGATCAAAAATATATACTAGATACAGGGTCCGGAACAAAATCACACGCCAAAACTGGCCGAGGTTGCTTATACTTATACATTTGAATTTCGAACTACGAGATGTAGCAAAAAGTATTAAGTTATAATCAACTTCAGGTGAAAATAAACCTTATTCCTTTTAATTAAGATTTATTATGTTTTGGACCATACTAAAATCAAATAAGTTCATGCTTATTTGTGCTCGTTATTTATCTTGCTGTTTTTTGGCTATATAGTGTATATTTGATCGAAGCGCAGAACATAACACTACCAAAGCTACGTAAAAAAAGATCGTCAATTCGTACAAAACATCAATTTACATATGACGTATACAAGGCGGGTTCAAGACTTGGCATTGTGAAGGCCGCTTATAACATAAATCATTCTGTGGAACTCAATTTGTCTGAGTGATGAAAGGACCCGGTTAATATCCCGCGGATCCCGAAGGAATGCGGGATCCAGACAGGATTTCGTACGGATTTAGAGGCTCGCAGATACTGAACGTGTTTCGAGTTAATAGATTGATTTTGAGGGTGTTTTGGCTGATTTAATTTTAGATTTTTTTTTTTTTTCTATTTATTAGGGTCAACCAACAGCATCACACATAAAATAGACATAAAAGTGCTAAGCAGACAGATATAGTAAGCGTGAAACCAACATCGTTATTTTAACAAAGCTTCAAGGCTATGCCGTTATCATTTTTGATAATTTTGAAGTATATGATAATCCTACAGTACAGAATCCTACAGAAACAATCTTAGAGTATTTATAATAAGGAGGGAATGTGGTCATACATTTGAGTCTTCAAAAGCGTAGATTTTTCTGGTTGGTAATGTTGGTAGCGCTCCTATAGTAGTGAAAATTGAGCTAATTAATGAACAACAGAATGCCATAAATTATATTGATAATCAAAAGTATATTTACCTATTATCCATATGAAATGAATTTGAGTGGAGTAAAATAGCAGTAATTATTTTTTTCCAACTATTTCTCGCATGTTGCATAATCTGTGAAATATGAGCCAATAGGAGGGCAGCAAAAGGTGACCCGGGACCACCATTTTTATCTAATAAAGAATATTGACGAGAGAGGAAAAGGTAGGTTCTAACTCAACGACGGAAACAAGTTTTTCTATGGAAAAATTGTACCACCCCATTCAAAGTAACACTCCAACAGTCCAAGGTGAAACGTGGCTCCACCACCTCCAACTGAAATAAATTGAACTCCAAAACACGTTCAAAAACATTGTTGAATCCAGCATCGTGCTCACAATAACCGATCGGGTCGATTCCAATGAGGCCTTAGACAAGCGCGGAATGTCAATGACGTCATTAAGTCTGTGACATCATCAAACCGGGCGGAGTGAAACAGCACGAGCTTATCTCGCGAGCTAACAACCCCGATAGCGCACCCCTGAATATTCCGAATACCTCTTGATGTTCCGGCTATAACAGTTTTTCTGATTGGCTTCAGGTTTGTAGAGGCTTTGCCGTTTGTACGGGGTAAATATTGGAAATATTGTAACGTATCAAAAGTTTATTTGTCGAGTGTTCAAGAATTTTTATATTTTACTTAAAAACATTTTTTGCTATCCACATTGAAGTAGCTTGCAACGTGAGGCAAATATTTGTATTAAGAGTGGGACTGTAGTGTGGACATCTTGCTGTCTCTTTCAGACGTGCGCTGTGTAATGCATGTTAAGCCTAGTGACGTCACTAGTTTTTGTGTGCATCTCTTTTCTTATAATACCACTACAAGATTTAAAACGTTGCTAACTTGTTTACTGTGTAATTTCTAAATAGTATTCCTGTGTAGTGCAAAAAAGGATTAAAACAATAAATAAAAATAAATATCAAGTATATTAATTTTACAGTTACTACTAGTACATACAAAGGAAGCCTCACAGAATCTCCCTTAGTAACCCGACCCGCCCCAAGCCCTTTAATTGGGCGCATCAATTCTTCCCTATTTCCACTATTTACTCAGCATTAGCGTTATTCAAACAACATTATTTATCAAGACATTTCGCGGGAGACTGGGGATCGTGACGGATATTTTCGACTACCCCCCTGTGCCCGATCTCCCCTGAACAAATAATTACTCGGATCACCGTGACTTAAGCGATTATGGGACTTGGCAAATCTAGGATAAATTTGATAGGTAAATTGTTTTTGTTACTGCCAGCTGTAATTTATATTCATAAGTCGCTTTATTAGGTTAGTGACATCATTTAAGCTGTTAAAAATGAGATAAGATTCCCATTTTTAGCAATTCAGTAAATTTAAGCTTTAAAATGTATACCAGGTATATTCAGACTGCAAAAACACTGCCAATTTATGGATTTAGTAACTTCAGACACAAACATATTGATAACTTTAAACATTAATTGAGAACGCAAAAAATATTTGTCAAGAATTTCATATTCAATGTTTTTAGTGTTGTCATTCTTCTTCCCTTTCCGCTGTGAAAGCCATGACTGTGTGTACGCCATTTCTAAACACACTGATTTGTTAAGTTGTAAATAAATATTTATTAGTTATTCGTGGATTAGTTTATCTTAATTATAATATTAACAATAACACAAGCTTGGAGGAGCGTTGTTTAATTTGTATTGACAGCCTCCGTGGCGCAGTTGGTTAGACGCCGACTATGAAACAAGAGGCTGCGGGTTCGAACCCCGCACTAAGTCAATTTTTTTGAGGCCCACAAGTATTTTTCTCTGGTCTGGGTGTTTGTGAGAAAAGTCACTCGTAGTTCCTAATACCCACGACACAAGACTCAATTAATCTTAATGTGGGGTGAGGACTATGTATGTAACTGTTGGGTGTATTTATTTATTTAATACTCTTCCATCCGGTGAAATTATTGTCAAACGTAAAATATTTTTTGAACCTCTCTCACCTTTGAAATGACATAAACAAAAAACCGTACTCACAGAGGCTCAGAGAGGGAAGTTCCCTCGAGATGTCAGACAAGACATTCCAACGCAAAAATGACGCGACACTTGATACCGTGTCTATCAAGTTCGCGTGTTTAATATTTAAGTTAGAAAGTATTCCATCTTGTATTCCGTAACAGAAAAGTAGTAAAGGTTTGATAGGCAAACAGAATGTCTGAAGTTACCACAACTCACTACGAAATAAAAACTCTGTATCAGGGGCGTGCGCTCCTTGTAGGCAGAAATGCAGTGCTTTACTTGCCATTTACAGATATTTTATTATAACGTACGTACTTCTTAATGACTTTAATTAACAGTAAATAAATGAATAAACAAAATATAATAACTTAATAACGCCTAATATTTTATAAATAGCACCTATTTGCAAGCGCACAAACATTATGTTTGCCACTCGAAAAGCAAAAGGCGCTGCAAAGCAAAATAATGTACCTAATCAACCAAGTAATGCCGCCGCGTCCCGCATGACATTTGTTTGCATGTGTGTAGTAATTTTGGTGTCCGTGCATAGTCGCAAACGCACACACGCATGAATATTGAAAGCCGCGACTCCTGCGGCAGGCCTCGGAAGCTCGGCAGTTGTCGGGAGTAATCGGAAATGTTCGTTGCCTATAATCCGAGTAAAAATAATAGACAGAAATCTAATAAACTGCGCAAAATGCACATTATGCATTTTTGTTTGGTAAGGTTTTATTTCTTTAAATAGCACAATTTTTTTGTGTTTCGCGGGGGCCATTTTGCTTTTTTCATGTGATAAGCATTGTTTATTATTTTGTTTGCGTCAGTTTAATTATAGTTTTCTTATAATATTTTACATTTTAATATTTGAAAGTGTGTACATTTAACAGTTTATTTCTGAGTTTCTATAATAATTGTAGTGATTTGCTTTTACTAGTACGTTTGTTGATTTTTTAAAATGTTATTTGATTGTGAGGTTTGTGTTGAAAGTGTGTGTTTATTAAAAATTAAAAATAACAAGTTCTCACAATTGTCATTCAGTGAAAAGATTCAAATTTTGTCTAAAGGTAGGTGTGTACCCGAGTTACAACAATTAAATCAACAAAAAGGGAATGTAACTCGAAAGTTTCATGTTAAAAGTTATGAAACGTATAACTGGCTGTGTGGTTGTGTACACACGATTAAATTATATTGTTTTCCTTGCATATTGTTTAGTAATTCTAGTACAGTGTGGACTGATTCAGGATATTCAGATTTAAATAATTTCTATGCCGCGGCAAAGAAGCATGACCATACAGAAAAACATCTGGAGGCCTGCTTAAAATTAAATACTTTTGGTAAATCTCGTATTGAAATGAGTATCAACAGCCAGTTACGATTAGATATTGAGAGGCATAATGCTAAAGTTGATCGCAATAGAAACATTTTTCAAAGGCTGATCGATGTTGTTTGCTTTCTGGGAAAACAAGAATTAGCTTTTCGCGGTCACGATGAGTCAGTATCGTCGTTGAATAGAGGTAATTATTTAGAAATAGTAGATTTATTAGCCAAGTATGATGGAATTTTAGAAACCCATTTACAGAGTGCAAGTACCTCATTCACGGGCATGTCGAACCGTACGCAGAATGATTTGATCTCGAGCGTTGCATCTGTGATGATCGATCGCGTTAAAGCCGAAATTAAACAGTCCGATTTTGTCGCCGTCATGGTAGATGAGACTCCTGATGTTAGCGGCCGTGAACAATTAGTATTAGTTTTGAGATATTTTCGTGATTTTGAAGTAGTAGATCGATTTATCAAATATGTTGATGTCAGCGCGAATCGGACCGCTGTAACCTTGAGTTCTATTATTTTGGAAATTTTAGAAGAGTTCGATTGTGTATCCAAATTAGTTGCACAAACTTACGACGGGGCAGCAGTTTTATCCTCACAAATTAATGGCGTGCAGGCTTTGGTGAGACAAAAATGTCCACAAGCTATGTACGTTTGGTGTTCAGCACATATATTAAATTTAGTTTTATCGAAATCGTTCGAACGAGTTGCTGAAACAAAACGCTTTTTTAGTATTATAAAATCAATCGCGGCTTTTTTTCACACCAGTACAAAGCGAATGGCCCATTACAACAACTTTGCCGATATGAAAAAGCTGCCTCGTGTCGCGGAAACAAGGTGGACATATCATTCGCGCACGGTTAATATTATTAATAATGCGTCCACCCACCTCCTAGAATTGTTTGAAAATATGAACGAAAATACACAAGACTGGGATGGTGAAACACTGACACAAGTCAGTTCATTTTTATATATTATGAAAGAATTTGAATTTAATTTTCTTTTAAAATTTTTCGCTGATATTTTTGCAGAAACGGATATTCTGTACGATATTTTGCAAAAAAAAACTAGTGACATCGCGTATTGTGTAACAAAGATAAAAGAGTTAGAGTCATTTTTAGAACGTTTTAGAGAGAAGTTCGAGATCTATTATGATGCCGCCGTTCACATTACCGGACCACCTAAAAGAAAGCGCAATGTCGATGATGTAAAAATACATTATCGGCGAATTTTTGTTGAAATAATTGATAATGTAGTCAGTGAATTAAGAAATCGTTATAAAAACATTAAAGATTTAAAGTTTATTGAGCTACTTTCTTGTGAGAATTTTAAAAAATATAGTGAACGTTTCCCTGAAAATGAAATCAGAGAGTTCACCAATAATTATCAGGCACATTTTAATTTTGATAAATTGAAAAATGAATTGCGCTGTATTTATAGATCACCTCAATTTGCAAATAGTTGTGTATTTAGTATTATTCAAAATTTGTATAAGGACAATTTAAATAAAGTTTTTTCTGAAGTGTTACGATTAGCGAAATTCATTGTGACTATCCCAGCAAGCAGCGCATCGGCAGAGCGTTCATTTTCGTGTTTAAAACGTATCCACACATATTTGAGAAACACACAAAATCAACAACGACTCACAGAGCTTTCCATGATTTCTATAGAAAAGGCATTAATGATAGAATTAAAACGCAATCCAACTTTCTATGACGATATCCTAAAATCATATTTAAAAAAGGATAGGCGCATAGATTTAATCTATAAATGAATGAGTAGTTTTTTTTTACTAACCCGTAATTTTATTATTAAGTTTATTTATATATTTTGCGAATCACATGAAAATCGGTCTTTTTAAAGGCCACATCGGATATCTTGCAAGGGACGTGTTCTATAACCATCACTCACTTGGATAAGATATTTGAGGTGGTCGTTTATTTACATCGGGCTATAGTAATCTCAATTAACCGGAACCTTGAATATGTGAAAATTGAAGCTGACTCGGTGAGTAGTTATAATATTTTAGTTTATTAATCATTTACTTATTAGACTTTCTTCGGCCACGACAATCGATCGCTGGTTTTTCTGCGTTCCGTAGATGTATATGAATAGTAGTACATCTAAGACTTGTTCTGTTGGCATGGTTTCCGACTTAGAGATCCGTCGCGTGGCTGTGGCTATGCTAAACATCTATAAAAGAAAAGTTTTTGTGCCGAGTACTTCGCCGCATACCCAGTATCATAATCCTGTGCACGCCACTGCTCTGTATCAGTCCATATACGTCCCACTGCAGGGCACGGGCCTCCTCTACAATCGTGAATACGATTGAGAGTGGTTACGCCATATAGTTCACCACGCTGGCCTAATTCGGGTTGGCGGACTTTAAATACCATACAAATCGCTATGGCATGCAGGTTTCCTCACGATGTTTTCCATCACCGTAATATTGCGTGGTGATTGACTATCAATACACATGACTCCGGAAAGTCAGAGGTGTGCCCTGGGATTTGAACCCGCGACCACCGTGAACATGTTGGCGGCCGCGTCTGGTCCGTTTACCAACAGGCCACCACGCACTTTTTCATATTTTTAATAAATACTCGTTAAAATAAAAATCTTGTGCCGTAGATATCAGAAACTGTAATGTACTCGTATTTCACAGCTGGATTCTTATCCAATTATACTCTTTAGTCGCCAACCAACCGTACGTTGTATTCCAAAGACCACACGCCAAAAGACCAAACACATAAACCTTGTCTCTACATCACATATCACTTAAGTTATGATATAATCATCACTAAGACTGCCTCGGTGGCGTAGTTATACGACAGTACGGTTACAAAGCTGAGGTCTCGGGTCCGAATCCCGAGTTGGGCAAAGTTTTATAGGATTTTTCAATTCATTATCAGCCCGGAGTCCTCGATACCCGATATGGCGAGAGGCCAATATCACATCGTGGGACGGAATATACAAGGCGAAAAGTGGTGTCTGGTAGCACCCCTGCCTACCCCATTACTGGGAAAAGACATGAGTTTTTGTATGCATTAACTTCACTACAACCAACACAGCTTTACTGAATGCAAGAAAATCCCCATGCCATCATTACATGCCCCTCATAGTTCAAAGATATAACTTTGCATTTATAACTCGCGAATATTATTAATAATACTAGCGGCTCGGACCAGCTTCGCCCGGGTACAAATAGATTTCTGGACAGTAATATGTACGTATTATACATATAAACCTTCCTCTTGAATCACTCTATCTATTAAAAACCGCATTAAAATCCGTTGCGTAGTTTTAAAGATTTAGGCATACAAAGGGACATAGGGACAGAGAAAGCGACTTTGTTTTATAATATGTAGTGATGAGCAATTGAAAGTTTCCGAACGAAACCATTCAGGCGTTTCCACAGATAATCTAATAAAATTTAAAATTCGAATTAAGAAAAAATAACCCATACCCGATCGTTGTCGGCATCACATTTTATAATTTCGTCGAGAGGATGCAAAGCGATCGGTTTCTTTCAAATAAAGCCCAGTGTTACTTAACGCGCGGTTTTTTCGGATTTTTAAATAATAAGAGCTCAATAGGCTCGTAGCCGCGGCGGTAAATTAAAAAATGCGTCTGCGGTTTGGGTTTCGGTTGGAATTGGATTCGCGATACGTTTGCCCAACGCTATTAGGATTATGAAAATAATTTATTACTTTTTATTAATCTTGTTTTTCAATTTATTTTGTTTTGTGGTTCGGAAATCCCGATGTTTTTTCTCGTAGGTTTATTTAATTTAATTCAGTTCACACAAATTGAATGTGTATATTTAATTTTAATTAGTGAGCACAAACTGAATGTGTTATTTACGCTTAATTTCAGGCAGACTTATAACATTAATGTGAATAAAATGTAGGAGACCAACAACATAATATGTTAATCGCAAAAAAGTTTTAAACGGTTAATAATTTCAATTATCACGGATGACCTGGTTACGGTTGTAGGAAGTCGCTGAATGCAGGCCACTTCCAACAGGTCGATGTAGATATCCTTGGAGGAGACCTATGTTCAGCAGTGAACTTCCTGTGGCTGAAAAAAGAGTAAGACAGAGAGAAATATTTCAATCTTCTCATTAATCCGAAGCGATATTACCCTTTTTTTATCATGTTTATACTACATACGAGTATATGTATACACTCTTTCCATCACTAAAATTAAATTATCATCATATTTTTTCTTTCATACCGAACAGTAAGTGTTGTGGCAGGTTTAAACTGATATCACTTTTAATATATATATTGTGTATGTATAGTACTACCACCGGTTATGCTCATAAATAACTAAGCAAAAAACACCTTTCTTCCCAGTGGCACCGGCAACCACTCGACGGAAGGTCGCTCGTGGCGCTGGTGGCAGAACACCGGGCTGCGCGCGCTCAACCGACGGAGGCGGGACGTGCGGGAGACAACCAAGTACATAGAGACGGCCCTCATCATCGACAAGGCCATGTTTGACCGCAGGAACGGCAGCACGCGATCCGAAGTCGTCCACGACGCCATACAAGTCGCCAATATTGCTGATCTGGTAAGAAACTATGGTACAACTATCCCAATAGATAATAAAATCGGCAATAACTCGCCGCCTGTGAAAGGAGGGGCTGCGGGAGATCCGTGCACCGAGAGAAATGTTTGTGCCCACAACTATTTCTGTCGGGTCTGGTCGTTGGGGAACCAAAAAGTATCTCGTAGTTCCTGATACTCACGACACAAGACTCGATCTTAGTGTGGGTTCAGGACTATATATGGGACTGTTGGGTGTTATTTATTTATTTATTTATATCTAGTAAGGAATAACTGCTATGTATATAAATCATCTATCTAACTAGGCCAGGCTAACTGTTTTTATGTTTATCAGTCCAAATAATGTTATATAATAAGCCTGAAACTTGATTTTGTTGTAATTTGCGAACGTTTACGAAAATAAATTACATATACACAAACGCAAAGATCTGGAAAATCATTGCAGTCAAAGAAACTGAAACGTTTGACGTGAAAAGCCAATTTCTTAGACTCTGTCCCAATTAGTAGTCAATTATCCCAGCATCGCAATAAACCCTCGATTCGGTTGCATTTATTTGATTTTAAATCCTGTAAAATGCTGTTCTAAATGAATTTTAGTTGAATATTGTTTTGAATCAGTACACAAAATATATTCTTGTACACATTTATTTTGTTGAAAGGTTTATTTACATAGACAATATAGTGAAAAGTAATTATTTTGAAACAATAAACCTGAGATGTGTACGCTCTTTTTAATATAACCTAGTTACTTTCCGTCAGGTGTTTCATAACTTCGCCGTTCTAGGAAAAGATCTACTAGCTTTCTGAAAGTAAAGTACAACTTAAAAGACTGAAAATTTCTCTGATCATAAGTTCTAGCTTTCTGCAATATTTTATAAAGTGAATATAAAGTACAAAATAGGATACATTTGCCTGTCTTACTATATAAGGTTTTCTACCATAATGTACAGAATACTCCCCAACTTTAGACAATCATCATAACAGACAAAAAAACTATCCATGATCCGCACACGTTTAATAAAATCCAGCCCATTCTGCCCCAATATACCCCATACTCGCGCCACGGACAAAATGTACATGATTACACGGCGAAATTGCGAACGCCCTCCTCGTTCCCACTCGCCATTGTTGACCGTAACAATTTACTCCGGCCGCCTATTATGGCGGAGGCTTAGGACCACAATTGCTAGTACACCGTATGGGCCGTAAAAAGCAAGGATTACACTGTAATAACATTAGGAGACATTCCGTACAATGCCGGGCCGAACTACTTGTATAGTTCGCTTTAAAACTGAAAGCAATAACAGGACTGTTCCAATTGTTCTTGGGAGCGTAAACATAATGTCTGCAGTTTTGAAGACATCTCGGAGCGAAGACAATTTTATATTTAATAGTCAAAGGCAGTTGAATTGCTCATTTTATTTCCTTTTGAGTCTGTTGTTTCAAATGAGAATTTGTTGGTACTGTCAGATGCTAGGGTTCAGTTCTAGAATAGGGTTGTTATTTGATTTTAAATAGAGTAGGACATAGATCAGAGAATTGGTCAATTGAAGTGAGAAAGGACATGGGACAAAACACCAAAAAAATACTACGTAGGAGACGCAAATGTCTATTTCTCCCGCTAAACAGCAGTGTAAATGCACTGTCGTATTCTGGTTTAAAGGAGAAGCCAGATTAACTACGGGATAAATTGAGACTTAACATCTTATGTCTCAGGATGGCGAGCGCAATGGAATGCCAAGTATTGCTTTGTAATTGATGGTGCTATTTGGTTTTGGTTATCCATGAGCGGTCGTATCGCTTACCATCAGGCGAATGGAATGCTCGTCTTCTTCTTTATTGAAAATCTAAAAAAATTATGAATGGAATTGGAAAGGTAAGTGACATACCAACGTAACAAGACCAGCTATAGCGACAATTATATTAGTGAACGGTCCACTTGATATATATTGCAGTAAGTCGCTAGATTCAGCTCGCTTCCAGGTTGCTGTCGAGTTCCTTGGGGAGACTTAACCATGACCAGAATTAAATTAAACCAATATTACCTAAAGTGAATACAATACGCCCGAATTTCAGTTAGCTCAGTTAGTTTAAACAAACACGGCATTACAGATGCATGCCCCGCGGCGGCCCAAAGCAAGGCGATCAACGAATGTTATCGATCGCATAGATAATTGGAACTAGTTGCAACTAAGCACTCATCAGTACATGGGCTGGTTAGTAAATAATGCCGTTTTAACTGCTGTTAGAAATTGAAAAGTTATGAAGAAGACTTGACTCCTACAACGAAAAGGTATGAAGAAGATTAGACTCCCTTGGTAATATATAACATACCTACACCCAAGTATTCAATTACATAAATACATCCGCCCAAAAGTCACATACATAAACACCCAGACTGGAAACAAATACCTGTGGATCACACAAATATTTGTCTCGGCGCTAGGATCGAACCCGTGACCTCTTTCACAGCCGGCGTCTAACCAACTGCGCCACAGATGCTGTCGAATAATTTAAATGTCCATCATTCTAGCCTGCTCAAAACCGGAGATACGTAAACTAACCTTATAACGTGGCATATTTGGATTCCTTTGTCAATTTTTCCAGCATTATGTACTATGGTGACCTAAAGGGGTCATCGGAGTCACTGATGTCATGTAATTTTAACATGTTTGTACCCTTTTCTGTATCAGAGAATAAATAAATATTATTACTGAAAACACTGCAGGGGCGGTGCGACCTCACATTCACCGACCCTGAGGTATACCACAAAGCCTCGTCTCTGTCTAGGACGCCCATAACACCTAAAACTATGTCCAAAAATAGTCGTAACTGTGGGTCATCCGGGTCCCTATAATGGAAGGACCAGCAATGGTTTTGCGCGGGGTGGTTACGCGGACGTCAATCGGGGCGGTTTTCGCCCTAGGATGTTCGGTGCCGCCCACAATGTGTGTGACGGTCTTTGAGGGTTTTTAGTTAGTATGCTGACGTAGGTATTGATAGGGACCCAGCTCGGCCACAACATCCGCAATGTATTGAAAAAAAAATGTGTACTATGACAAATACGAAAATCTCACTGTAATGAAAAACAACAAATAATACAAATAAATTCCCCATTTCTCATGTAATAAAGTCAAATAAAAGCTAATTGCGAGACGAAATTGTTTTTATCCAAAAGATTACTGCAGTACCACGTTGAACTTTGTCCCGGCAACTTCTGACAACTTGTGAACTCCTGACAAGCTGAGCTTCAAATTTTGACAAATATTATTTTATTATTGTCGGGGTATTTTAATACTGGAATGGGGTGCTTTGTTAAGTAAACCGGGGGAGTTGGGAACAAAAAGTGGATTAATGTTGGATGTGGATTATGTTTGAAAGGATTTCAACTCTCAGTCTATTGACATAGATATCGAGTTAGGTTGCAAGATTTTCAGAGGCTTACATTGTCGGATAATTTGAGATGGATCGTCCTATATTTGTAGTAGGACATATTTGTAAGTTCTATAAATCTATATCTATGTCATATACATGTGTTTATTATATGAGTGTACCTATGAAAGAAAGAAAAAAACAAATTACATCTGTACCACCCTTTACCCTCCAATGCGAAATTTTAATCTTGATTGACACGTTAAATTATTTAGGAAGAGTATACAAGAAGAGTTTCATTATTGTCCATACACATAACATCTTATGTCTCAGGATGGCGAGCGCAGGGGCATGCCTAGCATTGCCTTGTAATTCAAGGTGTTTGGTTTTGCTATTGATCATGAGCGGGCGTATCGCTTACCATCAGACGAACGGTATGTTCGTCTCACCATTTATTACAATAATGCCCAACAGTCACATACATAAACCGGACCCCACACTAGGATCGAATCTTGTGTCGTGTGTATCAAGAACTGCGAGAGACTTTTCGGTCCCACAAACACCCAGACCCGAAAGAAATATTTGTGGGCCGCACAACCATTTCTCTTGGTGCGATCGAACCCGCGGCCTCTCGTTTCACAGGCGTCTAACCGCCTGCGCCACGAAGGCTGTCAGAATAACCTAATTCTCATCTTCGTTGCAGTACTTCCGCACGCTGAACACCCGTGTATCCCTGGTGTACATCGAGTCCTGGCAGAGCGCGGACCAGGCCGACATCGATCGCAAGCAGGACATCACCCGCGCCATACACAAGTTCAGCGACTACACTGCAAGGAAACTCTTCAAGATCGAGAAGGACACCACGCAGTTGTTGACGTGAGTTGTGGATTTTTTTATTGCGTAGATCCGTTAAGTGAAGAAAGTGCGTGGTGGCCTGTTGGTTAACGGACCAGACGCCGCTGCCAACATGGTGGTCGCGGATTCAAATCCCACGGCACAGCTGTGGCTTTCAGTTATGTGTATATTGATTAACATACACCACGCACTATAACGGTGAAGGAAAACATCGTGAGAAAACCCGCATACCATATCGATTCGTAAAAAATTCCATGGCATGGAAAGTCTGCCAACCCGCACTAGTCCAGCAAAGTGAACTATATAGCCTAACCATTCTCAATCGTACTCTCGATTGTAGAGGACGCCCGTGCCCTACAGTGGCACATATGGGCTGATAAAGAAAGTACAGCAAACGAGCAAATAGATCACCTGATGTTAAGTAACCACTGCCACCCATGAACACCCACAACACTTAGATCATGGATGTATTGCCGGCCCATCAAATCGGGAGGAGAGCGGGAATGAAGAGGATGGGAGGAGGAATAAGGTATTGGGCATCCAACAATCTCACTCCCCGAACAAAATGCGACAAAGCTGGGGCCCTACTATATTCATCCGAACGAACGAACGAACGAACGAAGTTGGGCCCTATTATATTCATCCGAACGAACGAAGTTCGAAACTTCTGATAATCGCAGTTTATATACGATACGAATGTACCTACATATACTTATGGTCGTAATTGACTTATGGTTACGATGTACGTTATACAACTTCGAACTTTGACATTCGTATCGTATATTAACTTCGATCGTCCGAAGTTTCGAACTTCGTTCGTTCGTTCGTTCGAATGAATATAGTAGGGCCCAACTTCGTTCGTTCGTTTGTTCGGATGAATATAGTAGGGCTGTCCTGTCGCTTCACATCGATTTCGTGAAAGACAGTGGTACTGCTCTGGACAAACCTGTCCATTTAGGCTGAATCGTGTCTGACAATAGCGTGGCTCTACCACTTTCTATGTGTACATATATAATTGAGATATTTCCCTAATCCTAATATTTCTATATTGAAATGCTAAATGACAATCATGTGCTTGATGTTAATTAAAAGATTACATATTGTACAGGCTGTTAGTTAAACCTTTTAAGTCCGGAGACATACGCCTCTTGTACAGAAAAGAAGGTATAAGTATTTTCTACTAAGATATAGAGAGATGATAAAAGTAGTATGGTTAAAAATAAGAATTATGTACTTTCATTATTAAAATAAGCTATTACACAAGCAAAGAATTTCTATTAAGCTCCCGAGTAGACAGTTTACCCTAGGGTATTTTCTTTGCCTATTTTAATTCACTAGATTCATTATTCACGACTGTTTTGTCTATGTTGGGCGTATTTAGTTTTAACTAATGAATAAACAGGTTTCCAGATTGCAACCGAAAACGAAACCAAGTGTTAGTTTTAGTCACTTTAGACACAATGCAACTAAATATTCTTGGAAGAAATAGTGACGTTTATTTGCTATCGTCGTATTTGGGTGGTAAACATTTATATAATATACACCTTTTTTTTAAATGCTTTTGTAAGCACCCAAATACAATGATATTTAGAACATAACGAAAGTTTTAGTTGCATTGTGTCTGTAGTCACTAAAACTACACACAATCTGTCATCGTTTTTGATCAAGCGAATAAATAAACATAGCAATATTAAATATGCTATTAAGAAACAATATCCCAATTAAACTTACGTAACGCTCAATCAATTCTAATTGTGCTCTAAGCTCATTACACAAATTACGCGATGAAATTCTCAATCAACTCGAAGCGATCCCAAAACAAACAGACACTCGGGCCCTCGGCACCATCGCAGATTTAATAAACGCTAGCAAATTAAATATTTCATTTAGCACATTTGCTACAAAAGCGCCTTTTGAAAGCGATCATAACGCGATAATCCCGGCGTTTTGAGCGAAGCATATCTGCATTTTCAAAATACACAAATATTGCTAGAATTTTCTGCTTCACAGTGGCGGGTGTAAAGCGAACTTCGCAAATCTGCTTACAAACCCTTTGAACGTAAGCGCTGGATAGACAGATCTGTCCGTTAAACATCTCGAAAATTAATCTGACCGAATTGAGCAAGTCTCGAATTAATTTGAACGATTTAACATGGACTGCCACAAGGTGTTTTACCCGCGCCGGGCAATTCATTACGCTTTGTTCGGTATGGATGCATCTGATGTTGCTTTGTGGGGTAATGAGTCTAATTCACGTCGTTTATTATGATGATTTGTGGAACATTCGCTTGGATTTCTTGTTAATTTTGAAGCATTTGGATGTATGACTACTTAGAACATTAGTTTATCCTGTGTATGTATGTCTCTTTTATTAAGCAAATATTACAGTATATTATATCCGTTTAATACATACATTTATATAGACTGCCACGATGGCTCAGTTTTACTATGATACAATAATAATACTTAGATTTCCGGATCGATACCTGGGGCAGGCAAAGTGGCATTGCATTTATCCATTCATTATCAACCTGAAGTCAGGAATTTCTGTCCGATATTGCATTAGGCCTGCCCCTGTCAAATCGGTCGACATAATACACAAGATGAAACGTGGGTGTCCTACCCCTTCTTGAAATAGGCGTGAGTTAATGAGTTTATGTATTTATTTAGATGAGATGGACTTTCTTAACATTTTTAGTGGATAATTAACTCATCTACTGCTCCAGTGTACCAAGTATACATTTTGTTTAGAAAAAAAAATACAAACAAATGCCAATTAAAACACCTAACAAAAAAATCGTTTTTTTTGTTATGTTCATCGATAACAGTCCTAGAAATACCACAGGACACCTCTAAATTAGAATAACATATACTTGATGGCCATCAATCATTCACGAAAGTAGAAACGTAGCTTACTCGATAGCGATATGTCGGCGGAAATCTAAATTATGTCACGATATCCGAGATGGATCCGGCCATGATTTAATTTGGAATCGGCTTGGGTTACAGGTAAACGCGTTACGTTTATATATTCGAGGGTGGGAATTACTTTTAGATTTATGCTTTTGGACGGTGGTTCGTCAATGTTATATACACATACATATGTACATAAACTCACGCCTTTTTCCTAGAAGTGGTAGGCAGAGGTGCTGGTAGCAACCAGTGCACCCACGTTTCGCCTTGTATGTGCCGTCCCACGATGTGATGGGGGCAAGCCTATCGCCATATCGGGCACAAATTCCTGACTCCGGACTGATAATGAAAAAAAAATCCAATATCACGTTGTCCGACCCAGGATTCGAACCTGAGACCACAGTACATTCATACCGTAATAAAACTGTGCCAGTTGCCACCGAGGCTGTCAGTGGTAACTATTTCTATTAAGATATCGTTTAGATTTTAAACTGAGCTAACACAATATTTACTAAGCAGCCCAGTTATCAAGTTATTATTATAAATAATTTATGAACTACTCTGAATTGCAACTCCTGTATAAACACTGTATTGTAACTTATTTTGAAAAGAGCAACGCTAGAGTTTCTTGTCCGTTCTTCTATGGCGAGAACAGCATTGTGAACCGGGTGGTAGTGGAAAAAAAGTGACTGAATCGAAATAATATATGACATTTTATGGATTCAATAAATATTTTCATTCGTTCATTTCATTCATACATTCAAGGCCAAACTAAGCGTCCAATTTCAATGTATCGGCTGCCATACAACAAAAGGTTGTCGGTACACCTGCCGGCATTACTATTGGTTTAGGATTCTGAAATATTATGTTAGGTAATTGTTACACGTGTACTATAAAGACTTCATATTCATTTGGTTAACTTACACAAAAGGTATGGTTAGTAAAATTTAAATAAGCACATCTGTACTGTACTCCAAGGACACGGGCCTCCTATACAATCGAGAGTATGATTTAGAGTGGTTAGGCCATATAGTCTACCAGGCTGGCCTAGTACCACATCTGTAGTAGATGATAAATAAATAAAACCAGCCAACAGATATGTCCAGTCGTGAACCCACACTAAGATCGAGTCTTGTGTCGGGGGTATCAGAAACCACCAGAGACTTCTTGGTCTCACAAACACCCAGGCCCGAAACAATTTGAAGGACATTGTAGCCAGAGCAACTACTGGACATATTGAGACTTCACCTCTTATGTCTCAGGAGTTAGGATGGCGAGCGCAGTGGAATACCTAGCATGGCTTTGTAATTCAAAGTGTTGTTTGGTTTTACTACTGTTGAAGAGCGGTCGTACCGTTTACCATTACGCGAACGGCATGCTGTATCGCCATTCATTGCATTAAAAAAACACTATAAGAGTGAAGGAAAACATTGTTAGGAAACCTGCTTACCATAGCGATTTGTAATAATTTATACTGTATGTAAAGTCGTCCAACCCGCACTAAGCCAGTGTGGCGGACTATATGGCTTAACAATCGTACTTTTAATTGTAAAGAAGGTATTTGCGTTGTAGTTGGACATGTATGAGCTGTTATGAATACATATAGATAGAATATAATATAGATTCTTTGTAATCGTCCTCTTTGTTTTTATAAAAAGAACTAACACTTCATTTATTTATTATCAATTTTTTGGATAAATTTATTTATTAAATTTCCCAAATACCCAATAGTACTTGATAATTATAATATATCGCGCTGCAATTCGTAATAGCCACGTATAAAACCGACACCGAACCGCCTCGCCGAAAATTTCAGCGCAAAATAAATGTACATTCGAATTTTCAATTTCAATATGAATTAGGAAATCAATTTGGATATTAATTCGCCGCGTTTATGGCCTCTGCCAATAGCCAACTTAAACAAACCGGGCCTAACGTAATAAACGATAGTAAAATTAAATACTATGTACGCAACCTTTTGGCTGGGCCGCCACCCTAGCGCCCTCTATCGCCCGGGGTGGGCAAACATGGTGATTTTATCTAATTTCCTAACTGTTTCCTACGGCAATTTCAACGGGCGTGCTTCTATATTTATTTTGCGAATTTGATTTTAAATACGAAATGGAAAGGTTTCTTCTGACGTTCAGGGAATACGCATGTACAAATGCAATAAAAAGGGGTTATTTTATTAGTGATATTTTGGTAATGACTTTAGTAGACTGTTTGAAAATCCAACATACCTCTTATTGTAGAAGTGTAGAATCATATCCGTTTGAACTGTGGTTATTGTGCATGATGGTTCAATGACGCATGCAGGCCGGCATAATAATATTAACCAATATATCAGGAACCCCGCTCTTGCTCGTGTATTATCTATATGCATTACACTCCATCCACCACATATTGCATCTCTTTTGGACCTAGTAGAGACTTTATCAGAGGTAATTTACCTCTTTAGTCCATTGATTTGTCACCCGCTTTGCTATGCAGGGAAGTGGACAAACATATTTCCACCTACTTCTATTATTTACTTCATGGTTAATATTGGTGTGGGTTAAAGACAAGTTAGACATTCCCGGAGTTCACAATGTTCTGTGTCATTAGAATGCGTGCCAATGTTGATTCTGGATGTGAGGGCGGGACAGTCTCCAAAGCCTTTTCTTATTCCAGTATAAAAGTAAAAACACCCACAGTTAAAACCTCTTCTTTTCTCAACACAATTATGCCAAAACATTATCAACATCCTTGTTTACAAAAACTCGTATTTCACATAAGAATGGCCAACATGTTGCCATACCCTCCACAACAGCCCAACAAAAAACAATTATGATGGCCACGCAAAAGGATCATCTGTTCGGGAAAATTAATTTCCTCAAAGCTATTTAAATAAAAGGAAAATAAAAATACACAGATTAGAAAAATTAAAAAAGCAATCAAGTTTCGAATTAATTTCTATTTATTGTAGCCGCTGGTGTTTGGGTTTTTTTTATTTGATTTTTTTGATGGTGATTATGGAAATAGTAAGACAAAATTGTATATTTTAAACTTGGAGCGCACTTTTTTCATGATACCTTTTTAAATACCGCATTAACTGAAAATCATTGTTTGAATAGAATATTTCAAATGTATTATTGTGATTAAGCCATTAATGAGAGCACATTATCCTATTTCCGTTGTTTTTATTTTGAGAAAACTCAGTGGAAGGAGTCACCGTTTGACACTGTCTAAATAAACAGTTGTATTCGTAATTGTATCAAGTTAAGTGTCCCGAATCAATTACTTTGCTATTATGTTCCTTTAAGAACGTTCCTTTAGCTTTATTATAGTATAATAATAATGAACGTCAATTACAGCTTGTGATCAAGTTGTGTTAAAAACAAAAAGCATCCGTGATGTTTTTCCAGTAGTTACTCTCTAATTTATTCTTTTATAAATATTTTTGCTCGGTGCAAACTAATTTCTCTTTGCCAGCGGATAGCAGACCTATTTCCTTTGACACAAAGACAACTTTTTTTATAAACAATAAAAAACTTCACTCGTTAGAAATTCGAACGCTTTTGTTCTGATTCGACTGAGTTTTTTACGTCGCATAGATTTTAATGGTCGGAGGAAATTAGTTCTGAAATTATTTTTATGCTACTCTGGTTCGTTTGCTGGTATTTAATTCACTATTGGTGCCCCACTATTGAATACATTATAAAATATATTAAATACATCAAGTTCATATCACTGATTACCGAACCACTGGCCACACTTGGCTGGTTCAGGAAGAAGTAAGGTAAATACCTAACCTAAACACGAGAATACAAAAAAACTAAAGGGGAAGCGCAAATATTAATCCCACTAAAAATATTTCATGTAAAATGCTAGACCATAGACCACCATACATCGAAACCACAATACACCATAAATGGAACTGTTAAAAAGATATCAGACACATGAACAGCCAAGCTTCTTACTTTTCACACCCTTACTCCCTTACCCAAGGTGTAACTTCACAAAGGTTAGACCTTAATCGAAATATGTAAACCAGTGGATAAATTAAGAGTAACTAAAAATACTACCATTCACATTCTCGTTACAGTGGACTGACATTTTCTATCTTTATTGCAGTGGCCTGACATTCCCGGGGGGAGAGTCAGGCATATCAGTACCAGACACGCTCTGCACCACCAAGTCCGTCGGGATATCCGTGGACACCAACACTTACGAGCCTCATCTCCTGGCCGGGACCATGGCTCACATGATTGGACATAATATTGGTAAGCTGCAACTTACATTATTGACTGAATAACATGTGGTATGAAGTAGAACACTTTTGGCAGTTCTCATAATATATAAGAGACCACCTGAGTAGGTAACACCGCAATGTCTATTTCTCCCTCCAAACAGCAGTGTAAATGCACTGTTCTGTTTCGATTTGAAGAACATTGTCGCCAGAGTGACTACTGGACATATTGAGGCTTAACATCTTAGGTCTCAGAATGGCGAGCGTTGTGGAACGCCAAGCATTGCTTTAGGTATAAGTCATGGTATTGTTTGGTTTTGCTACTGTCCAAGAGCGGTTATATCAGGCGAACTTCATTCTCGTCTCGTCATTCATTGCATTAAAAATAATGTCCCAATTCAATTACATATACGGTGACTCTATTAAAAAGGTACCGGTGAAAAGAAATTTGTTTGAACTACTAAATTATTTCTTACCGGCTGATGATGTTCAATACTAATTCTAACTATATTAATTGCGTCTGATATATTTATATGATAATCATGTTTACACTTAGGTGTCATGGTCAGAGACCATGACTTAATATATTGTCATTGTTAATACAACCATGGCGTGCCAAACATAAGTAGTCATTTCCACTAGAGGCCATAATATGGCATCAAATTGTATTTTTCGCTAAAATATCAAAACATTCCTAAAAAGTGATACCTTGTTTGCAATATCGATGACACGGAAAATATGAAGCAACAATAATACCCCGAAACTTTTTCCGATAAATCCGAACTTCCACGACCCAATTGCGTCAGTCGGTAATGTTGCGTCTAAAATGACAACCATGGGCGTGGTTTCCATTCATGCTGTTAATTTAAACAGCTTTCATGCTGTAGAGGACACTAACAGTAGGTATACAAAGCTTTGAAATCTTACAAATAAACGCTTTATAGGATATTTATTAGAAATCCCATGAGGATGAAAAGAAACGCGCTAAGTTCTAAAAAATAATCTACATACTATAATCATTATAATGAGCAAATATCTACCATGCAGCATCATTATTGGTAGTAAACAACAACATATTATTTTACACTCTTCAGGTACTAATTGAAAGTGCTTTCCTTCTGATATAATTACTGATTTAATGAATCCACCAGGTATGGGTCACGACGACGGCCGCGAGCAGTGCTTCTGTCGCGACTGGCACGGCTGCATTATGGCGCAGTCGATCGTGGGCTCTGACAACGTGCAGCCCTACAAGTTCTCTGACTGCTCCAAGAATGACTATATCAACGAGCTCCGGATTGGACAAGGCTTGTGCCTCCTTAACAAGCCGAATCAGGTGGGTTTTGAACATATTTCTTTTTGACGTCTTCAAAATTCCAGGTGATGGTTCGAATTATAAGTGAAGCACTTTCAATGAATTGCATGATTATGAGAGCGAAAATAATCGCATGCCAACCTCAACTATCTTATCAGTATCTTCATTGAGAATGACATCACTGATCATTTCACGTGATATTTATGTAATGAGCGATGTGGAGAAGGCTCGTGCTCTTCAGTGAGACGTGTATGGACTGATACAGGTACAATTACAGAACCTTTATAATTTAAAAAATATGACAATCCAAAACAATCAGTTTTTTTTTCGTTTATGGTAAAGAAATACTTTTGTTTTTAACCGACTTCAAAAAAAGCGGAGGTTCTCAATTCAATTGTATATATTTTTTCGTTGTTATTGATATTGTGTTAGGATGTCTTATCATTGTCAACAACTTTCTATTCTGTTTTTACGGTATCATCAATACCAACAGACATATTGCACTCCCATAAAACTCCATTCCGCTGTCATTCAACGATATACTTTGCAAAATTTGAAATTCATTAAAAACCCAACCTTCCGAACGAATATTTTCGTACGAATTCTCGCCCCAATTCAGTACATTTTCAACGAAAATATAAACGCCCGTCATAAAGTTCGCGACGGGTCCGCGGCGCCGCGCCCCCGGTTATCGGCCGCTCGCAAACATCAAAACTCGGCCAGGTTTGCTGAATTTTGTTTATGCCGCATTAAAATCCGTCGAGGGATCAAATTTTAAATCTCTGACGTCGCTCTGGGTTATACTGCAGTTTGACGTGAAGTTAATGACACAGCAACTGATGTTGTGGGTGTTAAGTCTAGAAATCATATTGAGATGCCGAAACGAGATGCCGTGGGTTGGTTCCTGTACTGACATAAATATTTGTGTGATTCACAGGTATTTATTTCGGGTCTGGGTGCTTATGAGACCGAAAAGTATCTCGTAATTTCTTATACCCACGAGACAAGACGCGATCTTATGATCTAGTGTAGGGTCAGGACTGTATATATGACTGTTGGGTGTACTCCTATTTGGATGTACTTATTTATATTGAAGGCTTAGAAGCTATATTGGCAAAATAGGCTATTCAGAAAGCAATAATTTGCAGTTATTTTGTTCCCTGAGAGGCATATCGTCATAAAACATCCATCGTGATCATAAATTTCAACGTCTATAAAATTGTTCTTGTTCTGACTCCATGTGAATATAGGATAAATGCAGGTAAAAAATATAATAATTATCGTTTCACTAATATCCTAAAAACAGACATAAATCCAATTATTATATGTAAGAAAATCACCAATAGACACCTGCAGGTATGTTATTGTAATTGGATCCAGTTAAGGATGTCTAACAATCTATGTTTTGTTCGGATAGTTATAGTTTTCTCCCAGAAATGCGTTATTAGATGTACGAGTACCTGTAGCAGCGTTCAAACAGCAAACATGCATCCGGTGTCGGTTGTGGCATAATTTTATTCTAATTATTTCTCAAACTTTGTTTTCACAATGCGAGTGTTAGTTGAATGCTAATCCGAGGTCGAGTGGAGGTGGGGGATTTACAGGCGCGGACAAGCCGGACAGAAGTTCGGCAAAGTCGGTGCATTTCAGATTAACCCGAGTTATTTAATTTCCAAAACTGTGAGCTGTGGAAGGTAGGTAGAGGATGCGGGCTCTCGACCGCCAAGTTTGCAGGATGTGGAGTTACGCTTTTGACGATATGCTAATATTGTGGACAGTGGGCTATCATTGAAATGGTACTTTGGGTAGTTATAGATTTTAAAAGTAATTTAAAAATTACTAAGGCACGTTTGTTTATTGTTGCAACTATGTTTCGTAAAAAAACAACAAAGATATTTAAAAATATATTCGGATTTTTTAAATATTACATCGACATTTAGAATTGCTATTATACAATTGCGATGTAATGTTTCCATTTGTAAGCTCGGGTGAAGTATAATTTAAAAAAATAGATAATAAAAAATACCTTCTAAGTAGATCAATTGCTTACGTCTCCTATAAACGGTCAAACTACACTACATTTCAAATTCTGGTAGCCAATTATCTTCTTAAAGAAACCACTTGGATACTGCCTTGCCAAATCTACATTTTCCTAACCAAGGTCCCGTATACGGCTACTGTTCTTTAGATATGTTGAGCCCACTGTTTCATTGACTTGCTAATGCTGGAAATATCTGACTTGAAGAACGTTTATGAATCGATTTGAAATACCCGGGAGTCGGGAACTCTCATCGGTGATTTTTTCTTTCGATTGTATTTTACCATATCTTCAAATAACCTTTTCTGAGCGGACCTAGAAAATGGGTGATTTATAAAACTAGCTTTAATAGTACACCAACACCTCAAATAAAAGATTATCTTTAATCAATCCATTCGTTTTTAGAATCGAAAAACATAATTTGGGCAACACAGACGCTTACCAAAAAAACTTGAAGCAAATGTTTCACTGACATTCTCTAAACCCATAGTCCGTCAACCATCATAATATGTGATAATAACATCAATTCAAACTAATTGGGACCGATACGCTATAGTGATGCGACAATATAGCTTTTTTATAAATTCAACTACTCTCCTTTCTTCCGCCTGGCATTATACCAAATTTATTCTAAATTATCAATACAATATTCTCAACCTATAAGTTGCAGAATATCCGACACTGTCCGATCTCAACCCTTTCCCAAAGACTCCCATTGCCCCATTATCTGTTCCATAAACACCAACAAACCGTGTCACGGCATAAAAACTCACAATTCCGACTCAAAGCGAAACCCCAGTTCCATCTCAATGCAAAATGGATTCCCGACACGTTGAAAATTAATCAGCAGTGGGAGGCATTGTTAGTCGCAGTCCTCAGCCCCGCAGTACTCTTGGTACTCCTTTAATAAAAGTTATGTTAATGCCGTCCGCTCGGTGAATTATCTCTTCGTTTGCGAATATATAATAACAGAGACCAGTGGGAAGCTTTATTGGAATACATTTACATAGTGCTGGATTATAATGCCGGCATCGTCTGCGCTCCCTCATCGATTTCCAAGGTTTACATATTTATCGGCAGATGATTTCGTTCCGTGGGTCTCGTGTTTCAATTGCGATGTGTAGTGGATATCTCAAAGGATTCCAAATGGCTTTGTGCTGAATGGTCTTTTTTGAGGGAATTGGGGCGTGCAAATAATGTTTGAGGGATTCTAGGTTGCAAAATAGAGGTTTTTTCATAATACACATTTAGTTAGAGCAATATTGATTGAGAACTTGAGTCAAATGTTCGACTTTGACCACTAAATAATGTAAGTTATATAGAGAAGATAAATTTGGCGAACTGATGATTGCAGTAAATAGATCTCTGCTTACGCCTTCATAGAAAGGCGTAAGTTTATGTAATAAAACTAATTTACGCCATTATTTTATAGCTACAGTCACGCTAACAAACAAATCAAACTTGAACCGTCTAGAAAACAGCAACTCAAAACTGCACCAATAAAATCAAAGACAATATTCTATGAGAAATGAGCTCGTTATACTGCAAAACACTCCGTCGATCTTTATTGGCTGCAAGTGTACGAGCTGGCAACTTTACGATGTTATTTCCTGTTTCCCGTCGTCTACGAAATGTTTTCCAGTTCAAACGGCGAATGTTCAACTACTGTACCAAGTTTGATACTTTGTATTTTCTTAAACAACGTTCGCCCTGTTATGATGGCTTCTTTATCATACTTCGCCCTCTTTGAAGCGTGTGATTTTGTTTCCGAGTTTTATCAGGTGGATTATAGTTTAGATTTTGTTTTTGTTTGGAATTCTAGTCCTGGTTTTGTTGTCATTGATTGTTTAACTGGTGTTTGGTGTATGCTAAGTTTAGTAACCTATTTACTTAATTTGTCCAATTGACAGCCCCCGTGGCGCAGTTGGTTAGATGACGGCTATGAAATGAGGGGCGGCAGGTTCGATCCCCGCACTGAGACAAATATTTGTGTGATCCACAGGTATTTGTTTTGGGTATGGGTATTTGTGAGACCGAAAAGTCTCTCGCAGTTCTTGATACACGCGACAAAAGACTCGATCTTAGTATAGGGTCAAAACTATGTTTATGACGCTTGGGTGCATTTATTTTAATACTCAATTATTTTAAGTCTTCTATTGGAAGGCAACTGTTTATATTTTCTTTAGAAATAAGACGCCACCGCTTTGTTGGCGTATAATTCCCGACATTTTATAAATTCGATATATTATTTTAAAATCCTGTAAGTAAATACCCATTAAACCAGCGCAGTAGACTATAGACTTAGTCCTCTCAATCAAACTCTTGACTATAGACTCGTATTCTGCAGTGGGCGTGTATAGTCAAACATGTTATTGAATATAGTCAAATACACGAGAATTTACTTTATTGGAGATCTGACCCAGATAAACATCGCCGAAATTTCTCGAAATAAATTCTCTCTGCTTTATCCACACGAAATATTTGTCGGAACTGTGTTTTCAATTCACAAAATCGTACTCTCACTAATATTTTGATATTTGTTGCTACGCTGTATTGTAGATTTATCTGACTCTGCAATACTGTTGTAGATAATCTCAACTCTGTTCACGTACTGAATTATGGAGTTTGGTATCTATAATTCCTGCATTTCTATTCGAATTAGTCTATATCCCACTGATTCTGGTGTTTATTGTACAAGGCTATCCTAGTATAAGTACCAACCGTTACTGTCATATCTTAGCCTAACCACTTTTGATTTGAGTATTATTATTTTTTGTTACCTTGGTTTAGGAAAGATTTAATAAACCATTTTTTTTTTATAAACTACCTCAGTTTTGTAAAACGTTAGCATACATCCCCATATGCTTATAACACCGAAGAAAAGCCAGAGATGGTACTACCTTACTTCGGTCCTCAAATGATAGAAAGCGAGCCAATATCCTTAAAGCGCACAAAATCCAAATTGTAACCTTTGTCAGAAATAAAATTTAACACGAAAAGCTTCTCTCATCTTGAGAATCCAAAGCCTTCACGATTCACAGCCCCAACACTGCTACTAGCCCAATTAAACTATCTATACCAACTCATCACACTACTAGACTGCATGACAGCTGATGTTGCCTCATCATCAATGGAATATCAATATATCCTCTTGAAATTATACGTTAGTATAACGTTGTATCTCTTTTTCAGCTGGTGAACCAGCAATGCGGGAATGGCAAGCTGGACGAAGGCGAAGAGTGTGACTGTGGCACCATCGCTGAGTGCCAGCATAGCAACCCCTGCTGCGATCCCTTCACCTGCCGACTTACCAAGGAGGCCCAGTGCGCGTACGGAGAATGCTGTGAACGATGCTTGGTATGTGTTCCACCAGAACCAGAAAAAATATTATCTTGACTACAGACGTTGCTATTTCGCAATCTAATGCTATGTATTTCAAGGTGTTGTTTGGTTTTGCTACTGTTTATGAGCGGTTGTTTCGCTTACCATCAGGCGAACGGCATGCTCGACTCCCCATTCAGTGCAACAAAAAAATCTACTGGTCCGAGAGAATATAAGGATGGTGTTACATATTTATTAAATGTAGAAGCTATTGATACGAACGAAGAAGGTCTAGTCATTAGTTAGAAGGCAACTCAAACTACGTCAGCGCCATACATTTGGGAATTCAAATGTATAGCGTTAACTTGGTTAAAGTTTAAGTGATGGCCAATGTTAGTTGGTTCTTGGACCTTGGAAATGATTTGGTTTGTTAGTACATGACTTGTTGAAGATAGTGGAGCATTTTATATAAACGTGCAATAAAGTAAATACATAAAGGGTACACTGATTTTATATAAGTAATGGAATTTAGGTATAAAAAGCCTCCGCGTTATTGGATGTGAGACAATCATGTAGTCGAACAGACAATGCAGTAATAAAACTAATTGATCGAACAGTGTGAATCCACCTAGTTTGTTACTTTTAAAACATCATACCTGGGTAGAAACTCTAGTAAATTGAATCATATTGTAAATTGATCAAACATTTTTAGCACAGAATAAAAACACATAATCTTTGTCGCGGGGACATTAATGGGAGCTAAAAATACTATATAGCATTTACCGGTACAGGAAAAAGCAAATAAAATAAGAATAAGGGAGAAGTATAAAACGAACGGAAGGAATATTCATTTGTTTCACATTGTTTTTCTAGTAAAAAACAGAAATTGGCTCGTCTCCCCGACACAGAAGTCGATTTAAATACTTTGCGAAATTGAAACGAACCGGTTCAACACTGTTTTTAGAAGCCGGTTGAAGCCAAATTGATACGACAGATGTTACTAATTCTCAGTCTCCGCTTGTAACGTAATTAACTGTACCTCCTCATGTGGTTTTAGTAGAAACTAACGCTTCTGTCTTTTTGTGTGTTATTCTTTTAAAAGTAGTACAATCCATTTTTTTTTTTTGACTATGTAACAAATCAATACAATTCATGATGAGCATTTAAATTTAAAAAAATACTTTATAATCGTAAATGTCTTTAATCATAATAAGACTTCTGTGCAACATAATGTACATCAGTTACGGTTTACTACAGCAATCTTGTGATTGCGACCTAGTAACAACATATCATAATCCTGTAAACAACAAATATACATTTCGAATCTAAGTACACAAAATTCAGTACCTAACAAGATACAACAAAAACATTCCTAGATTGTTGTATTTATTTAAAATTGATATCGATATCGATGTTTTATCAATATTTTTTTCCCATTCAGCTCAAACCACGAGGCACGGTGTGCCGCGACGCGACCAACGAATGTGATTTGGAAGAGACCTGCACAGGAGTCACTGGGGCTTGTCCTCCCGACTCCTACAGGAAGAACGGGGAGCCTTGTGAAGACGGGAAGGGGTACTGCTTCGCCGGCCAGTGCCCGACCCTTTCAGTACAGTGCGAGAATATATGGGGCACTGGGTCTGTAGGGGCCGATAGAGAATGCTTTGAACAGTTCAACTCTAAAGGAGCTGTGACAGGCCATTGCGGGAAGGATGGGAACGGACACTACATCAAATGCGAGACTGAGTAAGTAGATGTTGACTTCTATTCTGATAATTTTGATGTGGAATCTGATATGATAGATCCAATAATGAATGTAGAGGAGAATGTACATATTCGTTCAGTAGTGATAAGTATAATCTTGTAAATGTTGTATTCAGCTTTAATTACGACTCTGTCGGTATGGTACCTGATTTTCCAAAGAAAAATAGTATTAAACTTTGCTCTTACATTTCGTGCGATCAAATAACATTACTCGGTATTTCTGGCGACTGTAAGAATACATTTAAGAAAATACATATCTGTCTAAATTAGTATGTTCCTACGAAAATCTATTTTGTTATAATTAAGTTCTTTATTCCAGGAATGTAAGATGCGGATCCTTACAATGTCAAACGGGGAACAGGTATCCAGTTGTGACGGGACTTGACGAGTATTTTACTAAAACCGTAATCACTATCAAAGGAAACGAGTATGAATGCAAGTAAGTGTTTATTTTGAGTAATCTTCATTTTCTATTCATTTCATGTAGCAAAGAAATTCTCATGGTGATAGATATAATATTACTATGTAACGTTTCACGTGATATATATATTTTATACTTAGTTTGTTCATAAATACTATTACAATTAAAAATAAACGAAATATTACTTTTTATATTTGAAATCTGTCATTTTATACGATTGTTCACTATGTTTTTTATTTTATTTTACACGCCAATATATTGTGAAATATTGTGTGATATTAAAATGTAGGACTATGAATGTAGTATCGCCCCCAGTGCATAAGTATCCGACTTTAAATGCATACGTCGGTGATGTGATCCCCGCACTAAGACAAATATTTTTGTATGTCACGTGACAGACTTGTACACTACTGAAAGTTGTATTATTATTCTACCTACAAAATATTCAACGATAACTACCATTTCTAGAGCGACGACAGGCCTGCCGAAGCACAATGACGTGGCGCCACTAGGCCTGGTGCGGGACGGGACGCCCTGCGGAGACAACCTGGTCTGCGTGAACCAGACCTGCACCTCCATCTTCCCGTACCTGGACCACACCAAGTGCCCCACCGACCATAACAACCACGAGTGCTCTGCTAGAGGGGTGAGTAGATATTACTATAAAATTATGAGACTATCCTGCATTAGACTACCAAGCCGGAGATTTTGGTTTCAAACCCAGTTTAAACAATGCCGTGATGGAATTTTGAAAGTAACGTGCAGACATCAATCGTTGCTCTGTTTAGGGGCATTGTCACGCAATCTTTCTAAAAAAATAGGACAAAAAAAAATAAGAACATAGGACAGAATACGATGAGAAGAGACGCAAATTGTTGTATAAGAAATCGTATTTAGGAACCTTCAAATCTATTTTATTTTCTTCTACAGAGATATGTGTATGATAATTATTTAACACGAGCTTAAAAAATATTGAAACAAAACCGTCTTCCGTAGAATGTATCTGATACCAACAACATAAAACTTAGTATCTAAATGTAAGGTCAAAGCTATCCTATAAATAAATAATAAATAAATAACACCCAACAGTCACATACATAGTCCTGACCCCACACTAAGATCGAGTCTTGTGTCGTGGGTATCAGGAACTACGAGAGACTTTTCGGTCTCACAAACACCCAGACCCGGAAGAAATATTTGTGGGCCACACAAACATTTCTCTCGGTGCGGGGATCGAACCCGCGGCCTCTCGTTTCACAGGCGGCGTCTAACCAACTGCGCCACGGAGGCTGTCCTATAGCTGAGTCCAGAGGGTATTTTTATTTATAATGATCTTGAGCGAACCTGGACAGCTAATAGACAAAGAAGTCTTAAACCAAAATCTATGTATTGATAGATTTGCAATGACAGTATTTTTAAAACCCGAGACATGTCGATATAGCAGGCGAAGCAGCGGATGCGACTTTGTAATAGTTTGAGTGGCGCCGCGTTGCGCATTATTAAATTTTTTACTTTGCAACTTGTACCATGCAAGCTGTGGATACCTGTGGCTTTAATTTTCTGTTTATTGTCTTTCTGGGGAGCCTTCGTAAATTATTGAAGTTAAATTTTGGATAAACACATGTTCCCATCAGTATTGCCATCAGTTGTTCAATCGTCAAGTTGTTCGATTTTTGTTACTACTGGACATATTGAGACTTAACGTCTTATGTCTCAGGATGGCGATCGCTGTGGATTGCCAAGCATTATTTTGTAATTTATGGTGTTTGGTTTTGTTTCTGTCCGTTCTTAAGCAGTCGTATCACTTACCATCAGGCGAATGGTATGCACGCCTCGCCATTCATTGCATTAAAAAACACATAATAACAAAATAAGTTGCGCAGAAAATATATGTAGTCACCAAGTGTTACGATCAAATATTGTTTTCGGTTTTCATATGTTTGTAATCTCTTCATGTCTGTCTTGATTATTGCGTGTAATCTCTTCGACCAACACCATCGCTTATTGTTTGCCATATAAAGATCTGAAGAATATATAATGAATGCGGTTTTTAAAGTTGCCAACCTCAAAAAAAAGCTACCACATTACCCATTAACTTCAATAGTAATACTTTCTAAAAAATATCCCACAATCCGCAGTAACTAATTCAAATAACCTCTAAAAGCCCTTTACTAAAGCCACTATTTGCCAGCGGCCACATTTGATCCGGTTTCATTCAATGATCTAATTCCGACAAAAGTTCCAACAAACGTTACGATTGAAAATAATGGCGCATTTAATTAAGTACATTTGTTTGTCCGTGCTATTTGCGTTTGACCGACACACGTCGGCACTCCGGTTTCACGATGGCGGATTAAAAGGGAATTACTGATTGTGTGCTTGCTTTTAATTATTTAATATTTGGATTTAATATTGCTTCTGTTGTTGGCTGTTCTTGATGCGCATTTTGTTGTTTGTTTTCTGATTCATTCATTCATTTTAAATGTGCGAAATATTGAAGATTAATACAGATCATACCTATTATACTGAATTATTATTATTAATAGTGTTTGGTGGCATGTAGGTAAAAGGAGATACGGCTGCCAATATGATCATGGTGGTCGCGGGTTCGAATACCAGGACACACCTCCGAATTTTCGGAGTCATGTGTGTATTGATAATCAATCACCACGCACTATAACGGTGTAGGAAAACATCGTGAGGAAACCTGCATACCATAGCGATTTGTAAGAATTTCTATGGTCTGTAAAGTCCGCCAACCCGCACTATGCCAGCGTGGTGGACTATATGGGCTAACCACTCTCAAATCAATAAAATAGACAAAAAAATTAAGTGTGGATTTTTAATAAAATATTCTTGTTTTTTTTTTTGGACAAATTATGCAATTAAGAATGAGATAATCAACATTTGACTACGCAAGTATAATTGCATCGAATAGCGAGATACTATCGTCCATCCACGTTTGATAGTTTATCTAGATGGTACTGCACTAACCATCGTATGTGATCAATAAATCCTGATTTTAATACTTTCAATATAAATTCTATTTATGTAGTTCATGTATTTGTATAACGCAATCTGGTAACTGATTAAAGTTATCAATACACACTAAAAATAGACCTACCTACAAGGTGAACTACATTTCATTCTATTTGATATTCAAATTGGATAAGTACTGCATTAATCAGGTATGATTTAGGTATAGCTTTTTTATAAAACCCATAAAAATAATAGTATATAACCCAACACCACATTGCCATCTAAAGTCCTAGTAACTAGTATCTAAACAATATCACTGGCCCTTAAAACAGTATCCGTTCAAGCGACGAGCGCCAGCGTTTGGCGCTTCGCTCCACGTTTTAATTCAATATCATTTAATTGGCCCGCTCTGAATACAGGTCGGACATCGTTAATTAGAAGTTTGGGCGGTGCGAGCCCGCTCTAATGAGGCGGCGTATGTTACGAGCGGATGGCGATTATGTAGTTTGGGTGGAAAATTGCAATAATAGTGTGGACTTGTTTATGTGAGTTTTGGAACACAGAAACATGAGCGCGGCTTTATATCATTTCCGTCCGTTGATATCAAAACAATATGATCAGAATAAAATATCTAAAAAGTTACTACTATAAAGTAAAAACTAATACTTTAAATAAAATATGAATAAAAACTAAATAAATAAATAAAATTAATTATAAATAGAAATAAAATAAATTTAAAAATAAATAAAATTAATAAATAAATTGATAAAAGCAAGAAATTAAAATAAGTAATAATAAGTATAGGAAATATATTGTAAATAGAGATTAAGTTCTATGTGTATTGACTTGTCATAAGAGCTCCTTAATTGCCTACGTGATACATTTCATTTCATTTCATATTATAATATGTTGTGCAGACTCTAATTAATTGTAAAATAAGAACACATAGGAAACATATGATTGTATATGTTAGTATGAATGCAAAAATTCACTTGACATAACGCGACCCTAAAATTTACCAGTGAAATCGGATTCCTACTCCATGAAGCCAATTCAGTAAGAAAACAAAGCTTTCTGGGGTTCAAATTGAGACCTTCATATTAACAGTACGATTTACTTAGTTATCACTACGTGCACTACACACCAAAGCCGCGAACTCGCCGACGTATGTTAGGAACTTTCGGCCTGCGGGCTAGTTGAGGACCTCACCCATGATGTTATTGAATTTTGCTGGGCAACTGAGCTGAGCATTTGCGTCGCTAATATGACGCTTACATGTCGATGGGTAACACGTGTGGGCGCCATCTGTGAAACGAGAGACCGCGACTTAGATCCCCGCACTAAAAAAATACGGCCCACAAATATTTCTTTCGAATCAGGGTGTTTGTGAGACCGAAAAGTCTCGCGTAGCTCTAGATACCCACGACAAAACTCGATCTTAGTGTGGGGTTACGGCTATGTTTGTGACTGTTGGGTGTTATTTATTTATTAATATGAAAATTTCAAATCGGCGGTATGTGAATTGCCATCGACCTCATAATTCATACCCCATTCTTGCTATAAGACGAACGATATGACTATTTCTTGCTTCAGTTTTACCGTAAATAAAGAAATATATATGCCAATTCGTACCAACGGAACGACAGTTTTACCTACATTCTTCAGACATTACATTATGAAATACATATATGTATTCACACGACCAAAAAGACGTAACAGGAATTTAGTCTGCGTCCGAAGCGGAACGTTCAGGAAGCCGAAACTTCAGGTGTGCGGTTTGGTAACTAGATTTGATGGAGCGAACTCAGGCCACCTAAACTGCGGGTCCGTACGCAAATCGGATTGCCCGGGGGTGAGGGGTGGGGGGTGGAATTCGGTTACCCAGCCCGTGGAATTGTCGAGTAACCCGGATTTGTGAGTTAGCGAGGATGTGACGGATTTAACCTGTGGACGGTTACTCTCGGATTGGAGATGTAGGTTTATTTTTTGTAGTTGTACTCATGGTACCAAAACGGGTCTCCAAAATTGATTTTGAACATACCTTAATACGGAGAATTGAAATCCAGGGCTTATTTGAATGAAAAGAATCACGTCACATGAGAAATAAAGTAAGTACTCAAAGGTAAAACATGATTAATTACCACCGGATAAAATATTCAGCGGTAAAAAATGTCTATAATGTAATTTAAGCCGGCCAGTTCAGAATTCCTGCATTCACCATAAAGCACAAAAAACAGCTACATTTTAATCAAAGTAATTACAAATTCTGTGTACCCTGCTAATTAATTTTGTAAGTGAAAATCCCAACGTTTTGGACGCCAGCACGCTCGACGCACAGAGTGCAAGAATTCCGACATAGTTTAATTCAACGAAGTTAGGTACCGCAGGAATTAGACACACTCTTTGGGGATTGGGGAGCCTCCCCAACTCTAACCTGACCTTTGACTTTTTTACACTCATTGGGTAGACTGCATCTTACATGATGCAATGACGTATACATCTGTATCTATCAGGTAATTTGGTGTTGATTGATAGTTATACATTTCTTGTTATTGGACATAATTCAGCCGGTGTACTTAATTGCTTGATCACGTTGGTAAAGAGGACTAAGGATATTATGAGCATGCTGTTGCATAGACTACTTGTGTAAGAAAATACTGTGAAATATCCAGACTTCGACCTAAAACGAAACCAGGTGGTAGTGCCTTACTGCCGTAACTTAAAACCTAATGCAACTAAAAAAATATTTCTTTTGTTTTCTTTTTTATTTGTCTATCGTAGTGTTTGTCGGGTAAATACGTAGTTTTTCTCAAATTATAATTTACATCATTTTATTTTTTTTAACTTAAACTCTAAGTAACGATATATTTTATCACCCAAACACGATGATATTTAAAAATTGCTAGAAATCTTCGATTTAATTTGCGAATATGTAGGTATACTCTGTGCATATTGCTATATGTATACTCGTATACTCTGTATATATTGATGAACCTGTTAGTTTAAGCCTTGGAGATATTTTTTGACCGAGCTCGTATCAAAAACAGACTACAATATCTGCTTAAAATTATTTGACCGTACTTAAGCCATAGCCTAAACCGTTTTAGTTCTGTATTCTAACCTAAACAGTGCCGACACTCAGCGAATTAATTGCTTCCCTGTTTATCTGTTGAGTGTACTGAGTAGTGGGTACTATGTTTGGTTTTGCTTAATGGTTTTAACTGCTTTATTATTCGTGAGCCTGCAGCCTAGGTAATCTCAACCATATTTCTATTTTCAAAACTGACCAACCGATATTTTTTATCCATAATTAATAATGTTTTATCATTTACGTTACTCTTAAAACTCTTATGGAAAATATCATTATTTAATGATACAACCCACAGAATACAACCGATAGTTTTTAGAGCTTATGTCAGTAAGATGTGATAGGAGCCGATACAATTTCAGTCCTGGTTAATTCATACAGAATTGTCAAAACGCAAAAACTCACTCTAAAAAAATGCTCGGCCAAGTAATCGAAGCCCTTTGGCTTTGAGGCCTTCCTCATAGTTCTCAACGCCTATAAATTCCCACTAAACCAGTCAATTTCATCTAAAATTGTTTTTTTGTAAAATAACGCATCTACTGCAAATAATATATTCCATGTCGGCTAACTTTGTAATAGCGAACAAAAGCATGAGCATGCATGCTCGGATTTCAAACTTGCATATGCGGCTAGGGTTTGAAAAGGGGTGGGTGGGGGTGGAAGGGGTAGGACGTGACGTGTGAACTTACAAATAGGGGTACGTGTCGGTTTTCACGTGAATCGAGGATTTAGTTTAGCTTAAGTTAAGGCTGCAGTTCTTGATGTTCCGTTTGGGAATTAATACTTTATGATGTTACTTTTTCTATCGATTCATTTTTAGAATTATACGTACATACATAAACTTACTCCTTTTCCCCATAAAAAGTGGGTAAGCGTGCAACAAAACAGTCACACATCTCCTTGTGTGTCCCGTCTAGTGTTGCCAGGTGTCCCGCTTTACGCGGGACGTCCCGCTTTTCAGGGGTTTGCTGACGCGTCCCGATTGAACCTTCGGCGGGACGCCAAATGTCCCGCTTTTTGACCACCCCTCTCAGAACGAATAAAAAACTAAATATTACAGACTTTTATTTATAATCCGTACTATATTTCGCGTTTTCCTACAATTATGAACCTACTTAGTATTTTATTCGATTCTAAAGTTGTTTCCATAGGCTGATTCTAAAAAAATACAGGACTTATGACTTATTGAATAAATTCTCGCGGTTTGTTCACGAATTCCTAGCTTTCTTATTTTTTTAGTGAACTTATGTCTTCGTGAATAATAGCTATTATCAAATGCAAATTCCTTCGTAACAATTTCAAGTTTCATACCGCTTAGAGTATTTCTGGCGAATTTTACTTTACGACATGCACATGTAGATGTAATTTAAAAGAAAACGCATCTTAACTTAACTTAATTCTCTACGAGCATTATAGCGAGCATAATTTGCCAGAATTCGTGTGTAAAGGCGTGCCGGGAAATATCAATTTTCCTCTTGAAAATAAAGATCGCTCTGGTAAATCGAAAAAGTTATAGTCTGAGAATTTAAGGAATAACTAGATGAACACCCGTGGCAAACGCTACAGGAAAATGCATTTTTTTTTAAATATTTGGAGTAAGTTAAGAAACCTCTGCCTATCCCTTTTGGAAAAAAGGCGTCAATTTATGTATGTATGCACGGTATGAAACCATGGCGCCTCAGGAATTGAAGCCTCGAGAGATATGGTACTTGGTCTGGTTGAGCTGCGCTTCCATTATTATAATAATAACCAAAAACGGCTATTGTCCTTGAGAGCCTCCAGAGACGCGACGTTTTTCGATGTGATAAGTATTTGCTGCTAGAAAGAGGGATATTAATAATGTATGAAAGCAAAAAAATATATAATGCCCTCTTCTTAATAGGCGTCCCGCTGAAGAACTCATAATCCCGCTTATTTTAATGTCCTGTCCCGAATTTTCAAAACCTAAACCTGGCAACACTAGTCCCGTCCCACAATGTGATAGGGGGCGAGCCCGTCGCAACATCGGGCACAAGTTTCTGACTCTGGGCAGAATCATATTTTAGAAATTAGAATGATGTATTATACAAATTTTATATAAAACATTTAGTGCGAGAATATAAAAAATCATAATATCGCAACCACACCGACACGTGTCTGGTTTGGTGACTATCAAACAATTAGAATAATCGTTTTATATCCTCAACATCCAGACTCGTTTGGAACAATATAAAATCGATAATATAGCTAGACCTCTTCGGACGAACTACTTATAAGACTAAACAGATAATCTTAAATAATAGACATCTATCTAATCTACCGTCGCAACTAAAAGGGTTGAATTAAAATGGTTTATAATACCACATATTAGCCATACTCCCTATAAAAGTTCTCCCTTTATACGTGTCATTATTTTCTTTGTATCAATTTTCATGCGAACTGCGCGCGTAATCAAATGATAGGCTGTTTGGGAGCCTTTGATGTACCGTCCCGCTGTTACAAGCAGGAACTTTTTAATCAGCACATTATATTTTGCGTGGAAGGAATAATGCCCATTTTACTATGAAACTTAGTATCGCTACGAAGATTTTTACCCCTCGATGAAACCTACTTCTTTTGGATAGGGAAAAATATAAATTTTCAATAAACATAAACATAATTGCGACCCAGGCCCGGAGTTCTTGGAGAAATTAACTTGAAATCCAATAAAAATATTTTCTTTCGGCTCTGTGAACAAAATGCAAAATGTGATGGTAATTACTTTATTTTATAAAAATCTATTGCCCGGGATAAAACAGTAGAAGTTTAAGGACAAACCATAAAAAAGCTATAATAAATTTTAAGCAGTATCGGCATCGGGATCTACGATATTTTTACCGATACTATGATTGGACATTCTCCTTTGAACAGTTAGCTCTGGACGTGGCTGTCGACTCGTCAATTATTACTAACTTAATCGAAAACCGGGCAGTACTATTGTAACTCATTTAATTGTGGATGTTAACATCCGCCCGAATTTCGACCACCGTGGTAAATGTTCTATCGATTTATGTAAGTGTCACCGTCCAGGATCTAGAATTTACGTTTAGTTTCTAAAAAAAAAATGTCGACAAAAATTATTATGACGATAATTGTCTTTCAATACTCCTTTGGTTTTACTATAAGTATTAGATAATATATAGTAATTGAACAGCATGACCATACCTTCTTTCGTTTTTACCCCAAAAGCGTACGTTAAGGTGATAATAGTTGAAGAAATATTTAAGCCACTAAACGTTAAACATTCTTCGGTAAAAGCCTTTGCAGATTACAGAGTTTTAAACTGAAAGGAAGCTGTATTTTCCTAATATCAAGATTATTCTAGTGGTATTTTCATACTGCTGATGTCTTTCGGAAATATTTAACTAAAGTGCGATGCGTTAATAACGCTCATTCTGGTATAAAATAGACCTCATAAGTCATACTACACAATAAAAGTTTTAATTGGTGTTAGGAAATAGAAACACGTAGATACGGTGCAAGATGTGCTGCCAGGGGGATAGTTTATCAATACATAAACCGGTCGAGTCCACACCCAACTAGTAACTTTAAAACGGTCCCTTCAACCCCAAACACAGCTCTAACCCAATCCAATAAAGTTCATTTTTCCCCAAACGAAACTAACAGCAAACTCGAAAATCTCTCCCGCGTCTCATTAATTAAACTAGAAGCAACATCGCTTTAACGCAATCGAGTTCCCGTAGTTAGTCCACATCGCATCCAATTTGGTGAGGTTAGGTAATATGATTCTATTCTAGTAGGAAATTAATTCATATAATAACGCTTCGCAACTTGTTCTAAATCCGCAATGGATGGTGCTTGTGGATACTTTACGTATGTGTGTTAGAAACATTATTAATCTACGTGAAACGTGGACTTAGGTTTCGCCAGTCGGTTGGTATTTGAGTGCGAAGTTTGGACTGATTGAATTGTTTTGAGATGTTGAAGATTAATGGTTGGATCGCTGAGTTAAATTGTGTAGCCTAGCTTGACGAAGATAATTTAACCCATATATGTTTCACTATGGAGCACAAGGCTCCTGTTAAATTAAGGAGATTTAGACTTGTGTCTTATACTACTATATGCGTAAATGTATGTGAAGGAGAATATGTATTTTGTTTATATATAATGTTGAATACATTCGTACATAAATTTCATGACATCACGCCTTTTTTCCAGAAAGGGTAGGAAGAGGTGCTAACAGGACACCCACATATCGCCTTGTCTGTTCCGTCTCATAATCTGTGTCCCGTAAAACTAACTTTATATTGTATAGTAATCTGCCGTCCTCAAGCTAAAATGTTGTTAAGTACTAAAGAGCGATATTTTTTTTAAACTGCGCTACTTAATAACAAGAGGTCATCTTTAAGACCTTGAAATAATGAATAATAGATCGCAGGAAGCACTTTCAAATAGTGAAACTTTCAATTTAGAACTGTAATATCGCTTTTTTTGTGCATGACTCAAAAAGCGGTTTTTGTACTTAACGGCATTTTAGCTTGAGGACCGATTCAGTATCCGGTCAAATTGTTTTTTGGATATCTTGTTTGATAACTGCTTGAATATATGTATGTACTTTCTCAGTCGAAAGTTTGATTTGAATTTGATTACTAGTCTGAAAATTATGCAAAAGAGGTCAAAAGACAATTCAAAATATACCCATTGACAGCCTGTATCCGATTTCCTGCTACCTTCATTAAGTCTGTTCATTTTGGATGTCAAAATCTTATACTAAAATCTGCGTACTGAAGGAATGTATCTGTAAATTCCAGGTGTGTTCTAACATGAACAAGTGCGTGTGCAACCGAGGCTGGACAGGGCCGGACTGTTCGCACCACGACGTGCTGCCCCCCTCGCCCACCCCCTACGTGCCCGAGAACGCCACCAAGGCGGCCTACAATATGACCAAGAAGGAAACACCGTATGGTGAGTCCACCCCAGTGGCAGAGGCCGTATTATACCACTCAATTGGACTTAATTAAGAGTAATTGGAAAGTAACAATTTGATTCAACATCCAAATTATTTTCTTGAAAATTAATAAATGAGAATAATTGGATTTTGTGAAACTTTAAAGTTAATAATCTTTTTGTAAATTGAAATGGAAGAATAATTTTAAAATTTTTCTTAGTAAATTGCAATATCAATGACAAACTTTAATGTTCCTTATAATGTACTCTGTTTATATTTTCAGGTGTCTTTAACAATGATCTATCAATATTCCCCCTACATAACATTGCAATTGGCCATACGATTCCGAGCACTGCTTTTAAAATGAAATAGTAATTAGTTTATTGAGCGCGGTGTAGCGCTAGAGTAGTATCACAGTAAGACAGTAACGCAGTAAGACAGTAACAGTAAGGCAGCAGGGCGGGCTCGTCCTGTCGCCGCCGGCGCGAGCAGAAGCATTGCTCGGAGCGAGCGCGTGATGCAGGGCGGCGCCGGCGCATTAACGCGCGGGCCCGGGGCCCCTCTGGTTGCAGGTGAACATGAGGGGGATAAGATGAGCACCATGAACATGGTGGTATTGTTGCTCGCGGTCGTGCTGTCCGTGTTCGTGGGGTTCGCGTGGATGGCGTACTGCTTCAGGTAACGGCCTGTAACTCGGTGTTGTCGCACTGCCTGTCGTGTCGTGTCGTGTCGTGTCGTTGTGTGGAGCCGACCGCGAGCCGCCGCGCCGGCGCCGCCCCGCGCCGCGTCCGCCGCGCCCCGCGCCCGCCCCCGGGCTCCGGCGCGGCGCGCAGCGGTTGACACCCTTCTGTTTGGGCGCAGAGAACTACCACGGCTCGAACACGGTGTTCCTCGTGGCGGTGCTCATGTCTGTGGTAGGGGGGGTATTCATAGTATTTGCCCTGAGCGCTCTCTGCTACAGGTCAGTCGTAGTACACAAAAACTTCTCCCTGTGCCTAAGGTTAGTGAGCAGAAAACAGACCAAAGGTAGTCTTTAAGAAGAAATTTAAATCGTCACCTTCGTATTACTTGTATGTTTACCTTAGACGTTAGCGTTGGTGTTTATGTTGGTTTTCATCACGTCGGCGATTGGGTTTTTGTTTGAACATTGCGTTTGGTTACGTTTGTGGTCGTAGAGCTAGAGTTGGCGGGTGGCGCGTCGGCCTCTGTCGGCGCGCCACAACTGCATTTGATCTGTGGTTCTGTGTCCGCGGCGGCGGCCGGGCCGCGCGGCGCTGCGCTCGCCGCCGCCCGCGCCGCGTCCGCACACGCGCCACTCCCGCGCCACCCCGCCACGCCCGCGCCACGCCCGCGCCACGCGCCACCGCGCCACGCGCCACGCACCCCGCGGGGCCTCGCCGTCCGACCGCCTCGCTGCATGCCGACAAGGCTTTCCTCGTTGTACTCGACACACCTCGACTCAAACCCTTAAAATTCTGGGCTCTTGGATGTATGCATTGGCTTATGTGAACTGTGACTTGTTTTCGTTTCCTTTCTTGGTGGGAGACGCGTCGCCGGGGCAAGCGGAGCCGCCGGCCCGGCGACGCGACAGCGTCTATATCTTCCATTACATTAATGCATTAAGGGCTAGCTCGGCGTCGGATCGAGCGCGCACAGTACAGTAAGTGGCCCGGCCAGGTACGTACCGCTACGAGACGGTAGACATGAAGATATAGACGACTCGACTCAGCACCGATCACTACCACTAAATTCTACTAATCTTTTGCACGAGAAGCGAATGTGCGATGCACGGATTCTTCTTTCAAGCAGCTGTCTATCTAGTTAGAAACGCCTAATGTTAATTTAAGACATCGGGGTCTTTCCAGTAAGCCCCCACACCTTTAGTCTTGTTTGGTTCATCCAACTGCAAACATCAGCCAAAAGGTAGCAGCAGCAGCCGGGCACTTCAATCTGACATCATTACTTTTGCATTAAATATATTAGTATCCTAATTGTAAATTGTCATCTGAAGTACTGCTGTCGCCTTGATCGAAATGTTGAATCTGATGATAAAGAAACAGAATCGTTTACATAAAAACATTACTGAAAGGACTCCAGCTATCATTAAGCTAAGATCAATCAGTCAATCAAATATCTTAACAATAATTTCACATGAAATGAGGAATGAAACGAAAAATAAAATTGTCTTGTACCAAAATTGATGTTGAACAGTTAAATTAAATTTGACCCTAATATCCAAAAGCGCCAGTTTTGCAATCAATTCAATTTAAATTCAAAGCGAGGGATAAAAGGTGACCAACATATCGGTAATGAGATAGTGACTTCTCCGGAGGCCCATACTTCAGTGTGACACTTATGGTACACATCAGGTAAACTTCGTTTTATTAGAAGAGGATTGAAGAAAATATAAACATGAATTTATGAACAAATGTCAAATGCTCATCAAACTAATAGCCATCTTTCGAAAGATAGTTACGATCATGCAAATCTTTTTTGTCTGAATTGTCGTTTACAACTTTGAAATCCATCGGTGAAACATTTTACACAATAGTACATACATATTTAGCGTTGACGCAATAAAGTAATGAAAAATACTATTCCAACCCCTTTTTTGGAATATGCCTTCGGTCATATTTCCTGCTCACTTGTCTTTGCTATTGACAATTATCAGTTTTCTCATAGCGATTCATATTTTAGTATTAACTTTACACTGGATAGTTTTAAAAGTCAGTTTAGCATTAATGATACTGGATTTATCATTCATCCTACACATACTAGTAAAAATTCTCATGCTAAGTTTGCATTAGCATAACAAATTATCGATAGTTCTAAATGAGATCACATAAAATTCACCTTTTGTCCCTCAAGAGTTCAAGTCTTGTCAAATCTTAAAGTCATCGCTATCACCGCATTATCGGTGTTGTAAAAGTAATCTATTGATCTGAGTGTGCGTTCCCACGCCACGCCTGCATCAGGAAAAAGAGCACGTCACGGAAGTACGACCCACCATACGTCAAGAAGCCGATTGCGAAGAGTTTCGCCGCTGGATCTACTGCTTCTAACAATTCACAAGAAGATATCTCCCTGGACGGCGGGAAGATGCACTCCTTCAACAACACGTTTAGGTGAGTTCAATTGTATAACCACATTTCTAATTTTAAAACTATTTAGCCCCGGATAATGTTCCTCTTTGTCTTCTATATCTGAATTTAGGAAAATCACTAAATCTTTATGTGACAACCTTGCTACTAAACTTGTCTTTTTACTTTTACCTTCAATTCTGAATTTGCTACTAACAATGTTTCTGGATTGTGAAACTTGTATTTTTCATTTTAACACAATTATTTGAGTTATTTCAAGTTCAAGGCTCTTCTACCACGACTTTTTAAGACTACTGCACGGAACGATTTAGTGTTGAAATTAAAGTATTCTTTCCTTTCCCTGTATCGGATCTGGTCTCGCAAAAGAAATTTGTTAAGGTACGTCGCTGCTTGCGTTGAGCGCGCACTGCAATGGTTTCTTTGTGCCGTCACGTTATGCGCTTTACCACACGTACTCTAGTCCCAAGGTGCTTCGGACTTGAGCGGCAGATTATGCTATGAATTTTCAGTTTTTCTTTCACTTATACCACACGACACACGCTTAAAAACACGTGATTTGGCAGGTGTAAATGTTAAATTCATATGCACTTAGAATTATTTCGATTTTTAAAAGTCTATAGAAGCCAATAAAGATGAAAAATACTTGCTGAATATAATGACCGCATTCATATGTAAGTATCTTCACCTATAGTGATTATAGATCCTACCACGCAGTAAGACTAAAATACTTGCCTGTATATTAACGCTTTTAGTGACAGTCAGATATGCCATGCAAAATCCTGGTAAATGGATTAATAATAATGCATTTTCTATCATTATGCTAAAAGCATGGGGATATCGTTAGAATGTACCTCAAAATGCATTTTCAACCGTTACGTTTACACCTGTCAATTGACAAAGCCATGATTTAAATATTAGATGAAACATAGAAGTTAGACAAACATGGGTTTCTATCACCGTGTTCCCATAGAACAGCACAGACCGCGTAGCCTTCACACTAAATAATGTAAATAGTTTAAAAAATTCTAACAAATCTAAAAAATAAGTTTGCTCATTATTTGAAACTGCTAGATCAAATACTACCTATTTACCAATCCATCAGCCCTATCAAATTCAATTTCATTATCAAATTTATTTAATCTCTCTACCTCTTTAATTTGATCTTTTCCGTATCTGCCATCAACATTTTTTTAAGTTAATACTATTTACTACCCAACCAATCAACCCTATCAAATTCAATTTCGTTATCAAGTTTATTTAATCTCTACCTCTTTAATTTGACCTTTACTGTATCTTTCATTAACATTTTGTTAAGTATTTTCAACTTGTAATATATCTTCATCGTCATTCATTATCCTCTTTTCCAGAATATCATGGACGGTTTTTCTATAATCTTCAGGTTGTAAATGATCATATAGCTAGATAGAATGCCTTGTAATAATGAAAGTGTATGTAATACTATTCCTTTGTGTTTCTAGCCGAGGCGACTCGCAGCGCGTGATCTTTAGGCATGGGAATCACATGTCAAGCGCAGGGTCTACTAGTAGATACCCGTAAGTTCATTTTTTTATTTGAAAATATAGCAAGAAGGAACTACTAAACATTTCTTAAACTCACTACAGATGCAATGAACTACATCTTTCACTTATGGTACATCTTTTACATACAGTCTCTCATGTGTGAGAGGTAGATACCACCACATTGTCTCTTTCTCCCGCCCAGCACAACAGCAGTGTGTTGTGTTCCGATTTGAAGGATATTGTAGCCAGAGTAACTATATACTCAATATTATGAGACTTGACATCTTGTGTCTCTGGATGGCAAGGGCAGTGGAATGCCAGGTATTACTTTAAAGTTCGTGGTTGGTTTGATTTCGCTACTGTCCATGAGCGGTCGTATCGCTTACCATCAGTCGCTTGGCATGCTGATCTCGCCTTTCATCGCAATAAAATAATAATAATAAGTCAACAGAAAAATGATCACCTACTCAGATAAAAAAAAACATTTTGAAGGAATCAGCTGACAAGAGACCCAATTCAAAATCTCTAGTTGAGGGTAGGATATATTGTATTTAATATTTTAATGGTAGAGTTAGGTGGAAAATACGCACTTTCACAGATAGAATAATTAATAGATAATGATGAAGTAATTTTATTCATTCCAGAGATCACAAGCAAATGAAACGAGTACACTCGGGAAGTGAAGATGAACCAACACATTCAGGTAAATATAATGGGATCTTTACTTATTTATCTATTAATTCTTTTCAGAAAATTTTTAAACGAAATGAAATTTTATACCGGTTATTTATCAAAGGGTGAAATTTATATGCACACATTCATACTTGTAAGTCCCTATACGTCATACAGGGGCACAGCCTATGATGTAAGCGATAGGCATAACATAGTTCGCCGAGTATAGTCCATTTTAAGATGTCATTAGAGAAGGTTGAGACTATGGCTGTAAAAGGCCTGAATTCCATTCCTATGCCAAAAATTTTGATGAAGAATGTTTAAACAAATAAACTACTAATTAGCAACTCTGTACATTCCAGGCGAAGAAGACATAGCATTCATAGACGTAGCTCCTAACTCAATGGCGAAGCTTCCTGAGAAGGGGATCCTGAAGAAGCACGGCTACGGCGCTGTGGACGGCAAGGACAAATGGGGAGACGACTCCCAGTCCGAGCAGTTGGAGGCGGGCTCACAGTCTGATGGACAGGAGCCTGCGGGAGCTGTTGCCGATATGGAATATAAGTTTAAGGTTAGTGATAGTACTCTTAAAAACTGGCGCGGTCAAATTGTAATGTTTGTGATGAGGGCAGTGCGGCCCAGAAAGGGGAATCGACTGGAGGAATAAATTAGAGACTGAAGGTCTGTTTTGTTATTTGAAACTTAAAAGCAGCGGTACTCAATTCATATTTCACTCAGGCTGAAAGATATAAAGGAGTGCTGATACCTTGTACCTCAGTAATAGTATGGTTATGAACAATACATACTTTTAATAAGTAACTAATAAATATTTCAAAATATTTCAGGATCTGAACGGCTACCACGAAAACATAATCGTGGCACTGAAGACTGCGGCGGCGCAGCGCGCGAGCGCCGGCGCTGCTGGCGGCTCCGGCGACCTGCGCGCCCTGCAGGAGTACGAGTACCAGCGCGAGCGCGCGCCCAGCGCCGACAAGATCCACGAACCCGACCTGCGCCGCCGAGCTGACGACGAGGAAGACGAGCCGCCGCAGTGCGGACCCATCCGCATCCGCAACCTCGAGGACCTCATCCGCCAACTCGAGCACCACTCCAGCCGACACATGAGCCCCTCCGGCTCCGAGGACATCCGCATGTCCGAGACCGAGGCCGATCGGCACTACAGGATCGAGCCGGGGGACATGCCCTCGTGAGTATCGTTATTTTGTTTCAAATATCTTCTTTTGTTAAGTTGCAAGATACAAACATTTTGTGTCAAAATTAGTAGCTGTTTCGTAGTCTTATATGAGACGTGAGTATTGATCAATATTATATAGGCATCTAAATACGCAACACTGATAAACATCTTCAGTCGTTGCCGAGGTCGAGTCGGCGGCGGCGAGGAGGAGTCTCGGTTCGGGTACCCGCGTTTCCGCGGCAGCGGGCGGCACCACTCGGCGCTGTTCGGCGCAGCAGGCGGCAGCGGCGGCGCGGCGGCAGGCGCGGGCCCGGCGCACGTGCATGCCCCCCACGCCCCGCACGCCCCCCACGCCCCACACCTGCAGCACGCGCCGCACGCGCGCCCTCCGCCCGATGACGACGCGCTCTACGAGACTGCCGACGCCGAGCGCCTGCGTGACGCCCCCGACAGCGAGAGGTGAGCTCAGACTACAGAAATGATTTGCCGCCACGGGCAACCTAGCAAATTGGCAATAAAGAAGCCTCAGTAGGCCCCCCTTTTCAAAATTTGTTAGGACTTACACATCACAACAATCAGATATCAACTTTGCACCTAGTGTGCGCGAGCCGCAAGTGTGCTCGGCACAGATTCGATACACACTCGAGTAGTGACACGGCACACGACACTGAACACTCTCGCGTGGGCTCCGAGGAGCGGGCGAGGCGCGCCGCCGCCGGCCTCGGAGCCCGCCGAGAAGCCGACACGCGCCTCGACTCTCCGTTCCTCTTCTCTATCATTTTCTAGTGATGAATTTATTCAAGCTCAACAACAGTTAGCCCGGTGGGCGAGTGAAGAAGCGGTGCCAGCGGCGGCGCAGCGCGAGTACTTCCCGTCGCCGGCGGGCAGCTCCAGCAGCGACGCGACCCTGCGCGCCGGCGCGGCGCACGCGGCCGCCGCCGCCTTCCCCGAGTACACGCACTGACCGCGCCCGCCGCGCCGCCCGCGCCCCCCGCGCCACCCGCGCCACCCCCGCGACACACGCCCCGCGAGCGCACAATAGATTACTAGTATTCGATGTATCGAGATCCGTTTGCACTGTTAGGGTAATCACTTAAACGAATAGTTTAACCGTTAGTAAGGAACACGAAAAATCTTCTCACGCGTAGTGAATACGTTAAGGTCTAGTGAAGTGGAGTCCGGGCCGGCCGCTCCGCGCCGACGCCGCCCGGCCGCTTGTGAATACGTAGTTATCGTTAGCGAATCAGTGACATGTAAATATTATTGAACTATGAAATATTAATTGCACATTATATAAACGATATGACTGACTGTAGTATTTGGAACACATAGAGTAACCGTCGATGTAAGTGTGGTCGCCGCCGCGCCGCCGCGCCGCCCCGCCCCCGCGCCCGCCGCCCCGTTTCCGTTGATGTTGGTTACGTTAGTTCCATTGAATCGATACGCTTTATGAGTCTTATGTAGGCGGGCGGCGACGGCGGCGGCGAGGCGGCGACGCGGCGCATTGTATGTCTAAAGTAACTCTGTGTAAGACTTATCGTTTAATGAAGTAGCGTAAGAGTGCCGTGCGGTGGCGAGGTCCTGTGAGACGTCGAGATCGCCGCCCGACTCCCGGCGGACGAGGCTCGAGTGGCTTGCAAATTAGATAGGCGAATAACAAATTGAGCTGTACTAATCGTAAGGAGAAGCTTTAATGTGTTAGTGGGGGAGGCGGCCGTCGTCGCGGACGCAGGTGGCGCGTCGTAGGGCGTGCAGCCGAGCGCGGCCGAGCGTGGCCGAACACAGCCGAGCGCACACGAGCGCGGCCGAGCGAGCGCGGGCGGCCCCTCCGCGCAGTCGCGGACACAGATCTCGCACCAGCGTGCACAATAACTCGTTATATCTAGCGCGTAACGTACACATATTCTAAAAACCTTAATGTGAATAAAAGTTATTTCGATTTATCAGAATATCTATTATTATTGTATTGATCATTAAACGAATTTAAGCCGATTGTAACTGACGTGGTGGCGAATGTGTTGAAAGGTACGTTATAGTTTTCGTGTTTATTTTATTGTGACAATTTAGAAAGTTATCGTTTAATTCGCGTTTACGCTAGGCTAGGTTGTGGCGCGGCCACTGATGTAACGTGTAGGTATTTACAGTTAAATAATTGTATGTGGGCGCGGCCCCGCGACCGCCGCCGTCGCCGCGCCGCCCCGCCGTCGCCCCGCGCCCGCAACACTAATTACTCAAATAGATATTCGTTAACAATTTAATTAAGTCTTAAACATAGATACTACAAACACGTACAGGGTAGATGTGATTGCAATACTCTGTGGCTGGGTGCGACGACGCCGCGTGGCGTGCGTCCGCTGCGAGCGACACGTCTCCGCGTGAGTCGCCACGTGAGTCTCCACGTAAGTCCTCACGTGAGTCTCCACGTGGGACCGATCCTCGCAGCGGACACACGCCGCAACACACGCGCTCAAGCTCATCTCAAACATCGTAGTGTGTCTATCCGACGATTTCGGTCATGCTCAAGGGACACGGGAGACTCGTGTTCGTGTCTCAAGACAAACTACGACGAATGTTCGAGTCTGTTGTACGATCGCGTCCTATTATCTGGTGCAGGCATTATACACTGAACTCTGAAATACCCGCTCTAATAAATATCTCATTTTATATATTCGACACAAACATGTTACATCAACTCTCATCGTGTTCACAATAAATATATACGTACTTAAGAATCTTAGCCAAATGGAAACGTATATTACGCATAATATTTAAGAAAATATACGAACATTAAACATCAAAGGGTATTGTGTAAGAGTTCATTGTAAGCGCATAATTGGAATTGATAGCTTGCGCGCGGGCGTATCGTCCGTCACCCAGTGGGCGTCGCGTGCGCGCGTTCATAACCACAAATGCGACTGTACGCACACCGTAGGTGCTAACTAACGTATTACTACCATACGTAGCGTATTTCAAAGTGATGCTACAAGGCGTTGTACTACTACGCACGATGCTACGCGGCGTAGCACCGCCCAAGTGTTTCAGGGCGTTGTGCTACATGGCGTAGTGCTACTCTGCGTATTGCCACCCGGCGTGACGCGGTGCGTACAGGCGTAGTTTGCTCGGGTAGGCCTAAGACGTCAATTGCGAACGGCGCCGAACGCCAATGCTCACGGCAGTCACCCGCCCTACGTACGAACATTCGTAACTACGCCATATCGCTCCTGTCGGATGTTTGTTACGCGCTGTGCTCTATTTCACAAATACATGAAATGTGTTTCAGACCACCAACTCGTCTATTAAACACTTAGAGTGCCTATAAAGCATTTACAGTGTGCTGAGACACATTTCCTTCCAAACGAAAATCTTCCCTAATTCTTTAGCATAAGGTATATTTACAATACATTTGTATTATCACTGCCATGATCAGATAAAGGGTAAATAATTGTCAGACTTAGAAATAGTCCTGCGAGGAACAAAAGACAAGAAGTGAGATCCTATCAACAATCCAGTGATATCAGATCCGATCCATTGTAAAAGTTTACATAGAGGATCCCTAGCATTATTTGTGTAAAATTAAGTTGTAGGGAGTTAATCATATTATCTCAATGGCGATATTGTATCCGTGTTTGTCAAGATAATTACGATTTGGAATTTCTGGAAACTGGATTACTGAATCCTCTCTAATACTAATGTCGAATATAATTCTCTGTAGATGTTTTTATTATAGATCATTGTCTTTGAAATGTATTGCACAAAGCAAGCACAAACTATTATTAAATGTATACTCCTGTCTACATTTTCGTTCTTTGTAACTGTCTCTGGTTTAAAATAGTATGTATAAGGGAAATATGTCCAAAGGGGCTTTAAATCTAGAACTGTTATTAAGTGAAAGATCATGTTAACTTTTATTAAAAAGTTTATTTCACGCACATCTCTCAATTTCATTAGTTTATGAATTTTGTTATACATGTAGAGCCGTCATAAAATATTTATCATCGGAATATCTTGGTATTCCAAATTTAAAATACATAAGTAATATTCATCGTCACGATCGCAATGATTAACAAAAAAGGTTGTATATCCTCAAGCCCCAACAAAGCACAGACGCGAACAAACAAAGTATTAGAACTGCCAGTAATTATATTTGCAACGTAATCAGTATGTTACGAAGGCTCGTGCCGTGCGGACTGCCGACTTGGTTTTTAAATGTTAAGTGATATATGTATATGATACGAATTTTAAAACGAAAAAGTTGACGTTCTTGTTTTGTTCACCGTATGATTTGTTTGTCCTTGTAAATAATATTTGCTATATGATTTACTAAATGAATGTAACATATTATTAATGAAAAAAATATAGATGAACACAAATTTTAGCTGTCGTTTTATTTTAAAAGTCCCACGCTTGCCCCTGTCAGAAAGGATGATACTCATACATTTAATTCAAATGTACAGTTATTCTTAGGAAATAAAATTAAAATTCTATATTATAAGTATCAAAATATGCATAAAATATACCGACGTGTTTTGAAATTAGACGAAACGAAAAAACACGCCCAAAAAAAGCGCTATAACTAAACCTATACACAGAACATATAATGTGATAATATTTCTCAGAGCACATAAAGTACTAGGGCGCCAGAAAAAGAAAGGAGGTAAACCTAACCTAACCTAGTTATCAATATGCGAAATATTTCTCAGAGCGCAAAAAGTACTAGGGCGCCTGAAAAAGGAAGGAGGTTAACCTAACCTTACCTAGTTATCAATATGCGAAATATTTCTCAGAGCACAAAAAGTACTAGGGCGCCAGAAAAAGGAAGGAGGTTAGCCTAACCTTACCTAGTTATCAATATGCGAAATATTTCTCAGAGCACAAAAAGTACTAGGGTGCCAGAAAAAGGAAGGAGGTTAACCTAACCTTACCTAGTCATCAATATGCGAAATATTTCTCAGAGCACATAAAGTACTAGGGAGCCAGAAAAAGGAAGGAGGTTAACCTAACCTAACCTAGTCATCAATATGCGCAATATTTCTCAAAACACAAAAAGTACTAAGGCGCCAGACAAAGGAAGGAGGTTAACCTAACCTAACCTAGTCATCAATATGCGCAATATTTCTCAAAATACAAAAAGTACTAGGGCGCCAGAAAAAGGAAGGAGGTAAACCTAACCTAACCTAGTCAATCAATATGCGAAATATTTCTCAAAGCACAAAAAGTACTAGGGCGCCAGAAAAAGGAAGGAGGTTAACCTAACCTAACCTAGTTATCAATATGCGAAATATTTCTCAGAGAAAATGAAGTACTAGGGCGCCAGAAAAAGTAAGGAGGTTACCCTAACCTAACCTAGTCATCAATATGCGAAATATTACTCCGAGCATAAAACGTGCTAGGGCGCCAGAAAAAGGAAGGAGGTCACCCAAACCAAAATGTGTTTTTATTATATTTATCTATTGACATAAATATAATAAAAGACCAAGCTCTCTACCACGCCACTATAGTTCAGTAAGTAGTAAGTAAAAGTAGCCAGAATTAGTTTAAAATTAATAATGAAAACACGAAGAAGGTGGACATTTGGAACCAAACATTGCTTTCAACTGCTTTCAACATAGCAAGACAGTTTAATGGTAACTATTATTCAATTAACAAAATAAAACAAAAATATTAGCACATAATAATATTATAATAAGATAAAATATCAATTAAACAATGACAATGCTAATAGCTACAAGGGCAACTCAATGCTCTCGCTTCTTCTTCTAATAACAAATTTTGCGTAATCGTCTTTCTCTGGATCAAAAGCCTTTATTTTCTCACACTGAGCCGCAGTAGCCGCCTGATGGATCTGCTCTCCAAATGCCTTCACATCATCACGTTTGAGCTCCACCATGTACTTCCTCGTCTCCATTATAACCGCAGCATCATCACGAGCCATCGACCAAACACTTGGTTTGATCCTTGGCAACAAGTTGTGCCCCACAAAAACTCCATGAAAAAGCCCTTGGAACTGCGGCTTATGGGGGTAATGTTCTAAAGCCGATACGGATAGAAAATGGACTTTACCATAGTCCACGTTGATGTACGTGTCTCGATCCTCACGAAGAAGGAGCGTAGCCTCTGGACCACTTTCGGAAATCTTAGCATCAAGCTCGCTTAGCACAACCATACCGAGATTTTTTTCAGTATCTAAATTCATTGCAGCCGCATCAAATGGCATTCGGTTCTCCACTTCATACAGCATTCTCATAACATTTCTCTCGGATATGTCTGTTGCTCTCTTGTAGTTCACTCCATGCGAAGACTTAAGCATGTCTTTGTCTTCACAATCTAAGCCATGAGCTATGTACGGAGACGTTACCAAGTCACCCAAATATCCTCTATGTAAATATCTATCTCCACATTTGTACACACCAGCTGCGAAGCTTACATTCGGGCGACAAACCTCGGTTTCCAGCCAGGTGAACGCCACACCACTTTCTCGGAAATGTTTGTACTCTTGAAAGCAGATTTGACTGCCAATCTCCTTCATTCTCATGTGATAGTCCCAGTCAAAAACTCCACTTCTACTATCGTAACGCACTCCGAGGCTGTGACGAAGCCTATGCTCCCATAACTCACACGCGTTGAACTGATTAGTATGACCAGTGGTCCAAAAATTAAGCAAATTCTCCATGTAATCCCTTTCGCGATATTTCATCTGTTCTACTGAGACGCAGGGCAGGAGACAACTCATGTATTCAGTGTTAGTGATCATGTCAACCAATTGACGCGCTTTGGCGACAACGTACCTTGATGTCGAAGGGCGGAGGAGCATGTTCCCATAGACTTCCAGGTAACGCCTGGTCTTCTCCAAGAGGCCGCATCGTGTGGTTCTTTCCAACGCCATTGACAATAGCAGTAATTGCCGCGCAACCAACTCTGGGCAGCCATCAATAACAAACAGGTTCATGTAGCGCCTGTTGTGTTTGTAAGCTTGCGCCAACGTCTTCAGCAGATGTCTTGCGTCGCATCCTCCGATGATAAGGAAGTTGAGTTCGTACGCGTGTTCATCGCCGCGCCTCAGATACTCTTCCTGCAAATCCAACGCAGGACTGATTCCCCAGAACATTGTGATTCCTTTGAATATCAGAGCTCGAGTGACGTGTTTGTCAATGTCATGAAGATAAACAATTTGCTGGAGCGTGGTATCCAAGGGTGTTGCTATGGCAACAGTCTATTTACGCCAGAGATACTCGCACGAGCACTCAAGGCACTGAACAGTGTTAATTATTACAGAGGTAAAGTCCTAGATAATCATTCGAGTGGCAATAATGTTATTGATTGGGTCGAGAGTCTGCAGAGGCTTTGGCGTCGAGTGGAGATTCAATTCTATTTATTACACAGACGATATATTATTTATAGTGGGATTTATGAAATGGTTTAATAAAATGTATATATTTCAAGTTATAGAAAATTTTATATTTAAGTACTTATATCGTAGATTCCAACGTGTCTAAACCGGAACTTGCAAAACTTTGAATAAATCGTCTTGACATATTCCACGATTGCTTAGAAGTTTTGTCGTAAATAATTTTATAGATATACATTAGGTCAGTTAGGTTTTGTATGTTAATCACTAAAAGTGCCTAATACATCATAAAGTGTCGGTTATACTATAGTATTCTATCATATTCTATAAAGATTACTTAATATATCGTCTTTTAACCTTTACAACGTATTATAAGCCAATATAAAATAACTAAAATAGATCGAACCAGGTCAAACGCGACGAAAAAATAATACTATTAACCTTATAAGTTAATCAAGCATTCGTGGTACCATGGATACAAAGATGACTTCAAAACGTGTTACTATGGGTTTATATTCATTTTAAGTCTTGTGATTGTAAACTCGTTGTGTTTTTTGATAACCACAAAACAAAACTTTTGTCGAAATGTGGAGTTTATTCGCTCTATTCATTTGTATACGAGTATGAAAAAGCCCCATAAAAGTAAACATGGCATCGCTTGTCGATGGTAATAACGATTCAAATTAATTTTAATTTCATTAGGAGGTAAAATTTACATTTCGATTTTTTCATACGTAAATACAGGGTATATCAAGACTGCTACCGAAAAGAAACTAATAAGCCGGGTGGTAGTTTTAGTGATTATAGATATAATGCAACTAAAATGTTTGCGAAAATAGGCGACATTTTTGATATATTCCTTCCTACTGTCGTATTTGAGTAGTAAATACATAGTTTTTCCTAAAATAATAGCATACACCTATATACAACGCTAAAGTACGTTATCGCTTAAATTATAATTTTAGCAAAAACTATGAATTTACCACCCAAAAACAAAATATTTCAAACGTCACAAAAAAAATATGTCGCATTTTTATCAACATTTTTAGTCACTTTGTGTCTATAGTTAGTAAATTCGGTTTTGTTTTCGTACTAAAATTAATGCACTATGTTAATGCCTTTTTCGTCACTAATAAAATCCAGTCAGCTAATCGCTCCACGATTGGAAAGCAACCATGCGCGCTACTGCACTTAATTAATAAACTAGCGGTCGGGCCCGGCTCCGCCCGGGTGCATACACGTTTTAAAATGACGGTCAAAATGTTTAATTCTGACTATCAGTTTAGAATATCGACCAATCGGACCAGGAAAAACAAACAAAATTTCCTCGTATTTGCTAGAAATATCACTAATGATTTCCTCCTATAGGTCATAGCGTGATGATATATATCCTATAGCCTTCCTCGATAAATGGACTATCCAACACTGAAAGAATCATTCAAATCGGACCAGTAGTTCCAGAGATTAGCGCGTTCAAACAAACAAACAAACTCTGCAGCTTTATAATATTAGTATAAATTCAGTAAAAGAGCGTCTGGTTTAATTAATTACTTCCACTCTTTAGACATGTGCCATTGTGTCACTTTGGCAATATTCATTTTAGTAGAACTTTTCATGTATAAACATTTTATTTATTTCTGATTTCCGCTCATAAATTGCCTCAGTTTACTTAGGACTTCTTTAGCGGTTTTGCAATATTCTACCAAAGCAATTTGGTGCGACTCCATCGACGATGTCAGAATGAACATTGCCATACCGTCATCTTTGTTCCATTGCCCTGCTGCAGCTGGCTCTAAAGGTTTTGGGCTGTTTAGGTGTAAACCCACGCAAAGCACATTTCATTGCAGATTTTTTTCCATTAAACTTTTCAACTTTAATTACTTTATTTTTCTTGCTGCTGCACTTTACATTTATTTCCAGCGTCCTGAACCCAAAACCTAATATATTTACACTGTCCGTATTTTTGTATTTATCGGTAGGTACCTACATGCACATGCACATGTGGGTGAACATGTCATACCATGGTCAAATTTAAAAGAAAATATTAACAACAATTATCTCAATTAAGCGTGAGATTGATATGATTGAATTTTTTTTTCAGCATGGCGTAAGCAGAGTTTTAACCATAACACCCACATTTCGCCTTGTATTTTTCGTTCCATGATGTGATAGGAGCTGAGCCAATCGTCATATCGGATACAAATTCCTGACTCCGGACTGACAATGAATATGAAAAAGCAACTATATTACTTTGCCCGACCTGGGATTCGAACCTGAGAATTCAGTTTTGCAATCATACCGTAGTACAACTGCGCCGCCTAGGCGGTCAATTATATGATTATTTTATCGAAAACCCGTTTAGTTCCCAAATGATTCATCAAATGTGTGACTATTCGTACCGAATAAAATATAACCGGCTCATATTAAGAAAATAATCATAATTAAAATAACATTATTCTCTACCCTCATTTGAAAATAATAGTAGTCACTAAAACAACCTTTACAGAATTCCAATTTGATACTTAAAAACGTACTATCATGGTTCACAAAGCTAATACATCACACTAAACAATTCACGAACCAACAATCGAAACCCGAACTTAAGCAAATAACGTTTCGGACACGCGCGCGCGCAATGTGAACTGAAATTATTAATCTGTCAACTGTCAAAATTTTCAAATCTTTTTTTTTATTCCTGCACGGCAAAGGAATCACAATACAACGGTGAACGGACCATTAGACAGAAAAGGATTAAAAGGGATACTTTGACCCGATCAAATTGATATTTAAGTACAAAGAAAATCTATAAAATCGATCGATGCTTCTAGCTGAAATGGCAAGTTGGAATGTTTATTTAATAATGTGTATATAGTATGTATTATCTTGTTTTGCCAATAAATGCAGTACAAAGCATGCAGTATCCAATGGTAAGAGCTAACCAGTCCCAGCAAACATAATGGATAAATGAAACAAATTTAACTTAAAATATACTATTTATTTGATTAATACTAATTAACACAAAATAAATGCCTCTGTGCTTAATACTTAGAAAACTGGTCTTGATTTTTGTGCAATCTAAATGAAATAGCTTCGTATTTGTGGGATCAGACATAATTTATTATTCATAAAAATAAATTATTCTTCCACATGTCTTTACACTTAATATCGGTGTAATTTGATTTTAAGATCAAATTTAAAGTTAATTCATAATTTCTTTCGGGTATGAAAATAACTACATCTTAATCCCAAATTATTCGATTCCAAGAACAAAATCGTAAGTATTAGGAAACATTTCTTAGCATGCACATAATTATTATTCTGTGAATTTGTTTTTGGTGATGCAAAAAATTAATTATTATTATATATTTTTGCGTGCTAAATAAAAATGAATAATAAACAAAATTTCAATTTACAACATTCTGTATTGTTCTTCGAACATGTAATGTTTTTTTTCTAAAACCAGTCTATAAAATCGCATGCATACACGTTTCCAAAATGATATAGAAAAATACCATTAAAATTTCCAAACACACCTTAAGTAGTATAAATATTCTTAATATATTTATCGAAAATAATCATATATGCACTATCTATTTAACACTAAGTATTATATATTATGTACAAGATTGATGTTTTACTTTGAAATCCGTACTAATTAAATTCCTATAGCCGATGTTCGGTGGGCCATTTATATTTCTAACTTTTAAATTCTAAGTCGTGAATTATATTTAGTACAGATTTCAATGTATAACTTATATTTGGTAACTCTCTTTGATAGTTTAAATTTAGCACTGGTAAGGCACATACATGCCTTAAAAATAGGGCAAATTTTTGTTTTATTTTTTATATTTTATACACAATAATAACAAAACATTTCTGCAAAAACGACATTACTACATTGAAATTAAGAATGGGGCGTACGCAACTTTTACTGATACCCATAAATAATTAAAAATATTAAATCCATTTTATTTATCAAGATATTTTACAAAAAAAAACTATTTATTGACATTTACTAATGTGTATAAAATAAAAAAATAAAAGTATCTACATAACATTCGTTATTCTAGATTTACTTAAAGACTAGATAAGCGTTTATTAAGACGAAAACTAGGCTTACTGTAAATTCTAAATCTAATCTATAAATTTTAACACAATACGTAAAACGAAGAACATAATTTAACAAAATCGTCTCATTTTCCAAGTCTATTTGCATACAACTTCTATTTTATTACAAACTGATGGGTCCGTAAAACAAAGTCGTATCTAAATTGTAATATACATTTAATTTGCAATGAAAAGGTTAAAGAAGACACAAAATATAATACCACTTTTGATAAAAATAAGACAACTAATTATATTTTATCATAACAAACGGCCATAATAATTAACTTTTAACTTTCCTTTGCGCTTTCGACATATAAAATTATATTACATACGACGTTATTCCATTAGACCATGCAAGTAGATAGGACCTGAAAACGTATTATATATTTCTTGGATTACTTACAATATGATTATTATTTAATCTTTACGGTGTATAATCCATACTTGGCTTTAAAAAGTAATGTATACTTAATTTATTGGGATGCCATTAATACTAATTAAAAAGGCAAGATTTTAAGAGACAAACATCGTTTGATAGTACTGTAAAAAACTTTTAAATGACCAAAAGGTTTTTTGAAATTCTAATATATACGACAAACAACCCTAAACAAAATGTTCTATGTAAATCAGATATAGTTATATTTGTTATGTGTCAAGCCTGCCTCGGCCATAAAATTAGACATCCCAAAAATCAAGCAGCCTCATCCCTGAACTATATTTATTTCTTAAACATAACACTTATATTATTTTTGGAACCAAATAAAATACAGTAGTGAACACATATAGGAAAACGACACAAGTGAAAGAAAGACTAGATACGCCATTGGGACGTGTGGGACAGTATGGGAACTGGAATTTACTGGGACAAACACGCCATTATAGGTATGTTACATTACAAATGTACAAAAATACTTATTTTACATTGAAACCAAATGTGAGGTCTTGGAAGAACTGCCAAATGTTTTGGCGTAACTACCAATTATTTGGTGTAAGAATTAAGTTTCCATACGTAATTAAAATAAATTGATTCAAAAATTGCATTCATCCCAGATACACCCAATACTCCCTGGCAAGGACAACTACATCTGGAAAGACTCGTAACTACCTATATACCAACCTTTTCGGGGCTTGCCTGCCTGTCAAGAGAACCTAGACTCGTCAGGTGAGGCCAAAGACCTGGGCTTTGAAGCCTTGGCCTCCATGGAGGAAGTATTACCGCTGGCCCCTCTCCAGCCAGGGTTTCCAGTACTTCTGTTGGTGTATGTGGAAGAAGTCACAGGCACCTTCCTAGTCTGCTTGATCTTCAACTTGTTCAGCCACAAATCTCTGGTCTTCTTGTTCCCAAGAACGAAGAACACAAAAAGAACAAACCCTTGGAATGTAACGGTGATAGTGAACAGGTATACTGTCACAATGTTCGACGCAAGGAAAAGACCAAATACCCACGGTAGTCCGAACAAGAAGACCAGAAGACAGCTGACAGAAGCACAGCGCAACGCCTCATTAGAGTCACCGTGCCTCTGGATCCTTCTAGAAGCAAACACGGAGCGAACTATCAGAACGAATAGCGTCCAGTTTGCGACCAGCATCACCGCGATAGGCGCGTATACAGCCAGCCAAAGACTAAGTCCTGAAGGATAACAGAAAGCTCCTTGGGGCACCTCACCCTCAAATTGACCCGCATAGGTTTGCGGGCTGATTGAGAGAAGGATCCCCACTACAGCACAAGGAGCTCCCCATGAAAAAGCAGACGCCTTAAGGAGTTTGTGAGACGCGTCTCTCGTAAATACTATGACAAGTCTTCTGTAAGATAATATCGCTGCCACCAACATCCAGCAGAATGACGCCAGGGTGGAATAGTGTAGCAGAACTCCGATTAGCATACAGATAACGTTGTATTCAGTGAAATCTACGAAGGCTACTACCAGGAAACAGCTGACCAGGATCAATATAGCCAGACACAACTGAAGCCAGATTTTATTGCTAAAATCTCTTCGCCAGGATCTGAACATTACCGCAGTCAGACCGACCAGTAACAGACCTATAATGGACATGCAACATCCTATTATGGAAATAAGTTCTAGGGCAGCCTCGTGGACCTCTGGGAAGGATGTCCTAGGTATGAGGATTTCGGCGAAGTGTGTGAGATGGTCGCAGCGACAAGTGTCCAGGACTCCTTCTTCGGTGGACGGGATGAAGGTGCACCCTTCCTGGGACCAGAACCCGGTGCTATTGTCGAGAAATTGCCAGAAAGCGCACGCTCGACTCTGGTTCCGTTCAGGCGCATCTCTCATTGGACTAAGATGTATGTCAATTACCTGTAACAGAAAAATAGATTTATTAATTATTTTTAAACAAATTTCATATTTTCTTTAAGTAAACGTTTCATCCATTTTAAAATCGATCCAGTTTGACAATTTCCGATAGGATAAATATCCATAAAGATATAATATCGTTAACAAGTTATATTAAACCATGAAAACTCATGCGAATATAGTGAACTCTGGGAATATCTTATACCCATGCTATTTCAAGCAGGCTAGCAAAATTATGATCTGAATTACACAACCTATACTTAAACATATAATAGAAAGGAGGAAAGAAAAAGAAATGATTTATTAGTCATAGACACAGGGTAAAAGTATGTAACATGCGAGTGACATTGGAAATCAACTACCTGCTACATCTAAGAACAAGGTATAATAATATTAAATTAAAATTTAAATAAACCATAAATATACACATATAAACACATTTTATACTGTTTCCTTGAAATGAAATGTCTTTGAAAGGGTGTGTTCTTATTTGATTTTAGTATGGTCCAAAACATAATAAATCTTAATTTAAATTAATAAGTTTTATTGTTACCTGAAGTTGATTATAATTTAAGACTTTTTACTACATCACGTAGCTTAGCTTATAAGCTTATGCTTATACTTATAAATTCAAATGTATAAGTATAAGCAACCTCTACCTCTTTTAGCGTGTGCTTTTGTTCCGGACCCTGTATCTAGTATATATTTTATCGAAGCTTCATACTAACCTCTCCAGTATCGAAACCGTCGAAGTCCTCCACCTTGATGCTGAGCACTCTGCTGTTAACCCTGGAGTGGGAGGAGCTCTGGAAGGCGCGGTCTGTACGAAACACCACGAAACTGATGCGCCGCTGGGAATTAGCCACAGAGGTGGGTAGCTGGACTACCACTTCGCTCTCGCCTGATTGTAAATGACTGGAGTTTATGGAATCTGTGGACAAGTGAATAATAATAAATAACTATTATTGACAATTTCTGACCCTACACTAAGATATAATTCTTGTTTCGTTAGTATACGAAACTACGAAAGACTATCAGATCTCACAAACACCTAGACTCGAAATAAATACTGGTGGTATAGTATTCACAAATATTTGACTCGGTGTAAAATTCGAAACTGTGGTCTCTTGTTTCACAACCGGTTCTAACTAATTGCGCTAGGAAGGCTGTCAATGTATAATCAAATAAAAATAAAGAGGGACTTTATTTAGGCGTAGCATTTTCCATTTTAGGAGATTTATTGTATTACTACAGCTGAATAAAAAATCTATATATCGAAAAGGTCTGACAATCCTGTGATACTGCTATCGCACAGAAAATTATGATCTCGATCCTTTAGAACCTTATTGGTTGATAGATAGATAAAATTGTGTTCTACATGTTTATGAACCACGGTGATGGTTTTTGATCCCATTATGCAAAAATAAATAAAATGGTTGTTAGAACTCCCTAAGTATTACTACTAGTTCGACTCCTAGCTTTTGTTTTGTTACAATGAATGGCGAGAAGAGCTATTTCCCATTGACATTCGCCTGATACTAAGCGATACGACCACCCATGGACAGTAGCAAAACCAAACAAAACCATGAATTACACAGCAATGCCTGGCTTTCCATTGCGCTCACCATCAGGCGCCAGAATTCCACCACGGTATCCCCTGCCTGTCGTAAGAGGCGACTAAAAGGGGTCATCGGGGTCGCTAAGCACACAGCGGGGGCTGTGTGCTCATGTCGGGAGTGACCCCGAGATGGGCGGCAGAACGTGTGGCCTCGTGTCTGTCGCAGACGCCCATCTCACCATGGGCGTCCGAAGTAGGGAAAGTGGGGGCATCTGCGCCCTCCCAACATGTGAGGAGCCATATTTGGCAGTGCGCCGGGTGACACGGCGAGTTAAATGGGCGCCATTCGCCTGTCCACATCGCCTGTCATCCATAACGCGCGTGATGGCAACCGAGAGGTTTTAGTCGGTATGCCGGCAAAATATATTTTCAGATCTCGGTAGGGACCCAGCCTGATAACAGGCTGGAAGGCCGGAGACCCCGACACGCCCCTTCCGATCTCCCCCGAGTGTTGGAAGGAAGGCTAAAGGAGCTTTACTCTCGTTAAAAAAAAAAGCTCCTTCAAACCATAACACAATAGGGCATTTACACTGCTATTTGGCGGGAAAAATAGACATTTATGCCTACCCAGGAGGCCCTGTAAGTTTAGCTTACTCAAAGATCTAAAAAAACTTACCCCTCATAATTTCAAATGCACCATCAGTGAAGGTATCTGTATCACGGGCTGATATCCTGAGACCTTTGACGGGTACTTCAGGGTCAGCATTCGCGGCCAGGAGAGCGATATTATCCCTAACAGCCATTGCGGGGTCCGTGCCGTTCAGCACGAGCCGTGATCCGATGCCATCTAGCAGATGAAGCAGCTCGCTAGGTATTTCCAACTCTTCGGCATCTGATAGTAGTTCATCTACCTGGAAATATTTTATATTGGTTTTGTAGGTTCATTCTAAATTCATATTTCAATGTGAGAAAAAAGTGTGAAATAAACAAATATTCCTAATAGGCTCCTGGGACCAAATATGCTGTATTTATGATTTCAGAGAGGTGCGCCATTGATAATCTAAATCAAATACGTATGAATATACAGAATAGTAATCAGTATACAAATGTCGAATACATTAACGTTTCTAATTTATGGTGAGATTCATATACTGGACAGCTGATCCCCTTCTTCATAAGGACTTAACGAAGTTTTCAAAGGCCGTAAACCTAAGCTGACTCAAGAACATTATTCATAGAGGTCAAAAGTCACTTATCCGCTATTTTACAGCTACTTGCTACTTAACTTTAAAATAGCCGAGACCCTCGTTTAAGCAAATTTTAGGCAAGGAAATGGCGAATGTATCTACATATTTCAGCAGGGCGTTTGATATTACTGTCAAATTAATGAAATCCCTTTTGTCTTTGAAGTGGCAATATTAGGTAAAATATTTAGAAAACCATTATGAATAGAAAAACTTCATCTACGTTTGTGAGGTTGATTAGCGGTCTTTTATGAATTAGGGGGTTAATATGATGATAAGGATGAGTAAAGCTGAGTGAATAATTTAAGAGACGTTTACCTGATCGAATGCTCGTTCAATATTCTCCAGTAGAACCGGTTCTGTGTCATTTAGCAGTGTCTCCAAGTCTTCCAACACCTGCTGAAGTTGATTTTCTGGCTGTAATGTAATATTATAAGTCACTTCTGATGTCTCTGACACTGTTTCCTTGTTTAATATGTATACGATATTTATACAACATGTAACAAGAAAATATATTTATAACCCCATAGTCACACATTCGGAATAATGTAGAATCGAAGGTTGCTGCAAAATTATAAATAACTATGAAAATTAATAAGGTGTCCATAATATTTATTACTTTTATTCGCTAGATTTTTTTATCTTTCGGAATTGTCTAATGTCTATTAAACTACGATCTTAGAACGTTTGCAGGAAATTGTCGCAGACCGCTTCGGATGGTTGCTGTATTTTCTTAGAAACCTATAAGCCACGAATTTCGTGTGGCTGATGATGGAGCCTCCAATACTTCAAGGTGTAGAATCCTGGAACTGTTATAACCGTTCCCATAGTTATGTGCGTTTTGCGCGCCTGTGCATTTTAATTAGTTACAAAGCTTGCCATAATAGCGATCTCCTTAGCATATAATTATATACATGTTAGTAGATCCTTGTGTTTTCATTTCGCCTCTTATTTAATGTGAGAACTTAGTAAAAATTACTTTCCAAATGTTCGAATCGTGACCTCGGTAATGTGTAATGAAACGGCAATTGCTAAAATAAATTAATTTTACTCGTATATACAAGTATTTTTCTATATGTAAAATCATATGTAAATCTGTAATCAAATATTCATATGTACCCTACTTCTGTCATCATCACATCAGTAGAGTGGCAGAGAATGCGTATGGCATTAATTCCACCTATATACAATATCTGTATATTAAGTTAAATAAAAAGTAAATAAAATACACGGCCTACCAAATAAATACTGGTCACGTTAATGGCCAGCGCAAGCGCCCTATTTTGGTTACTAACTCAGCTTTATGTTGCATGGCCACCAACACATTGTCTGTGTGCATTCCACTACACGAAGTCCGTTGTCTATGGTTTTAGAATAGACAAAAAATATGCATTTAATAAATAAAAGAAATAAAAAATTGTTTGAGTAAATTAAGCCCTATTATTGAAAAATTACGATTATCGTAAAGATATAAAAAGATGCATCGTGTAAAAAGATGCCGGAATACAATAATCTTATAGCAATTATCGCATTCAAAAATAGCATACGATTCTCGTCTCTCTGAAATCAGGCACGAATCTCGTGTAAATGGGTTTTATTGTCGATGTCTATTGAATAATAAACACCTACATATTCACTCCATTATATCATAGACAAACGGCATTCGTGAAATGAAACATTTATAATTCGAAATGACGTCAGTTCTGTTACTTACCGGTGGACGAGTCGGTCGGTCGGTGGTGGGTGGTTCAGTGGTAGTGTTATCCGGTGGTAGTGGGGTCGTCGTGGTTGTGGGTCGGGATGGCTTGGTATGATTGATGGCAGGGGTCTCTGTGAGGACGGGGTCAGGCGGGGAGTCAGTAAACGAGACGGTGATTGGAGGTCCAGGTGTGGTGGATTTTTCTGGAGAGTGGTGACGCTCCGTGTTCTCCTCAGAACTGTCTTCAGCCTCAAGTGGAGCGAATTCCCGTGTCTAAAATGTGTTAGTTATTAGCGTGCGTGCGAGGGATTCAACGAACAATTTTAACAAATGAGGGATATGTTCTATGCATTTTTTTATCGAATTTCGGGCGGTTTTGTTTTTGTTCCCGAATAGCAATGGGCTGCTTTCTACGTAGCTTAGTTAGACAATACATAAGGTAGGCTTTAGTTTCAAAAAAAAATACCCAAAAAGTATATAGACATTTAGCCTCATACAAGCAATTTCAATTTGGGGGTCGAACCCAAACTTCAAATAAAACCTTATTATGTGCTACTAAACCAATGCAGCGACGATTTCTTGCTGCTTTTTGTTTGAATTACAAGATACTACTTCATACCCATTACTAAACTGCAATACTTTTACTTATTATCATACTTTTTGTCTCACACTAATTACAGGAGGTGTTAAAAATTACAGCAATTGCAAGAATTGCCTCAATTGTTTAGCGTGTTGAATCGCTCTGATGTAATGCGGTTATGCACTCGTATTAGTGAACAAGTATTGTTAATATAATTAATTAATGTTGCATCGAGCAACTTGTTACATATTAATTGGAATTTTCGTTCATGCGTTACGTTAATAACACTTAAAATACATAGAAAAACCAATACATACACTTTAAATTGCCTCATTTAGGTAAATGTGATTTATGGACATCATTTCGGCATTTTATCGCAATTATTTAAGAACAAAAAATAAAAAAAAGACTCCTGTAGAATTTCGATGAGCAATTAATCTCAACCGCTCTCAATCGTACTCTCGATTGTAGAAGAGGCCCGGACCGTGTCGGACGGATATGGCCTGATACAACAGACAAATAGATGCCATAATCAAACTACCTATTTCCAGATTATCGTGTCTTGTATCATGTATTTCAGAAACAACGGAGATTTTGCTGATGTCCCATCACACCCAGACCGTAAACACTTATACAACATCACAGTTATATGGTCCTTATAAAACTTACACGACTGTGGATCCAATTTTATCAAGTCGTGGCTGTAAATTTTGCCTATTACAAGCTTACATATTAAGTACCATTATTCGTTCCACTAAAACATATTCAAAATGGTTTCTTAGATTTACGCGAATGTTATATACTGAAATAAAACTATTTAAGTATTTTATCACGGATTTGGTTTATTTTTACATTTTTTAACTTCCCAACGTTTCTATTACTTAACAGCTTTCTTGGTCCCGGGGCAGACTGTCATGCATGGAAATGTAAAAATAAACCAAATCCACGATAAAATCTGTAAATAATAGTTTTATTTAAACATACTCAACATTTATGCAATTGCAAAAAAAACATATCATATATGCTACGGTCTAGCCGAAAGTCGCAGAAATTGTACACAATATAATTTTGTTGATAAATTTGTTTTGTGTCTTCAGTTATAAAAAATATTACGGAACGGGGATCGAATCCGCGGCAACTCATATTAACAGCTCGCTTATTCTATCAAGAGGCTGTCATAATATTGAGAAGCCACATATAGTCTGGAGTAAAAATTGGAACATGTCTTGAAAACAACGAGGGCGATCGTACAATTACATCACAAAACCAAAAATGTTTTGAAACAATCTCACAATGACTTGAAATGTGTTTACACTTCAAGTCTAACTAATCTGTTTGGACTGGAGACTAAATAAACAAATATGACTAAACAGGCATGGATCCAGACACCTTGCCGAAATATTCTTCATAAAGATCTCGCAGTTCGTTCATGTCGAATTCATCGTCCGTCTTTAAATGGGGATTTGAAAATCTTATCCAACTAATGAGTACTAGAAAGTTTAGCTTTATATAGTACAAAATACTGTAGTGTACTCTAAAATTAAATAGCTATTTTCGTCTCTTCTACTATATTTAAATTGCATTCATCATTTTTATTACCCTACCTACGGTGTAAAATAAAAAGAACAATACAAAATAGGAAGCTACATTTAACTTCATTACTATTTTTAAATCCTTTATTAATATAAATAGTTATTGCTTATTACGGCACTGACCTCTCGCTAAATCGTCTGCATAATCGAATCCAAGTTTACCAAACACTTGTCCAATCGAATATAACAAAAACTGGGTTTTGACGTGTGAAGATTTGTATTTACCTATTTATAATGGGGCAGTTAGACATGCAGACATGCGTAGGCGTTACATCGAAGATTATTCAAACGAAAAAGTAATTTTGCATATGAACATCATAGATTTGACGAAGAAATATCACCGAAGTTGAAATAGCAATCACTGACCTAAGATTCATGACTACGTTAAATTATATTTCAGGGAACGTTGTGAAACGATACTAAAATTGGTATAGAAGTTTTGAGACCATCTACGGCACTGTCTAGCCTCTGAGAGCGAACAAAGTTCAATACATCTGCGCAATTCAAGTATATGACACTTAAAATAACATTTTGAATATAATTCTAATTGCTACAATTTACGTTGAATATCTTCTGGTACGTAAATACCCAATGGCGTATCGGAGTTCAGACCATGCGTATTTGAGCTTGTATTTTGGCCTAATAGTATTTAGGTTATCATTTTTCCAAATTAAAACATCAAGATTCATATTGATAGTCACTTTTACATCCTTATTATGAAACTCATATATATAAACCACTGAAGATATAATCTACACTTTTGAACATCAGATAACATAATTATCTATTTCATGAGCAGCTTCATAGATTTCCAAATTATCACAAGTTTCAAATCCATGGTTTATCTTCTTAGGCGTCAAGAGGAAAGTTGCTAAACTGGACCCTAACTGAATATTTAGAACTAATTCTACTAACCTAACTCAAGGCATATAAAAACACGGAAGCGTTATTGGCAGCCATTTTATTCTACATACCAAGCTGACCAAACTACACGTAAATGCCAAAAGATTTACCATACATACATACGCTTCAAACTCGTTTTGAAATACACATATTTCTATACATATATATTTAACTCCGTCGTCGTAAAACTCAACAATATCGTTGAAGTGAAAGTGACCACTCGTGTAAGCTTGTTCGTCAGACAATGTTAATCGCTCTATTATTTTACGATACTTATCAGGTCCGAACCTCAATTTCACTGCAATCTGGCAATAGAAATCCGTTAAATAATATGGGTTCATTACAACTACACATGATATTTTAAACAAAATACCCTTGAAGGCAACCGCAAGTTTTTTAATATATACAAATATTGTCCTAGAGAAGACACTGCGAATAAAATATGTGACAAAGAAAGCGGTACGTGGACTATCAGTTTCTATCTCTCATTCTTAAGCAGTCATTCTGTCTTCCTTCTCAATCCACTGAGTTCCCGTGATCTTGATACATCAATCTTATTCGCAAAGCCCGCTCCAGTACTAGACCTTAATGGACACAAAGCTATTTTCATCACCACTACTCCTTAATTCTCCCTTGACCTTTTACATTTCTATCTAGTAATTTAAAAGCTATCTTGAGACACTTCCAGGAATATCCAACCTTTAACCTGAGGTCTATTATATATATTTCTACTTTATATACTGAAGATCATCAGATACTCACAGGTATGTCCGGTATCATAGTCCCAACCGTGGGCATAATCATGGAGACATCGCTATGAAGCTTGACAGTACTGGTGACGCTCCTAGGGTATTCGGGAGGAGTGCAGTCCACGGCTTTGCTGATCAGCCACTGGACTCCTTCGTTGAAGTCTCCGATACAAGTGTAGTTGACGCAGCCAGTTGTGATAACAGAGGAGCCTGAAGATTTTCGAGTACAGAACAGTTTTACATTTATAACCTCCATTGACGGTAATGGATTGTAAAGATATGCATATTAAAGAATTTTCAACGAGATGTTTAAACATAATATGTAATGTCCACTAACCCAGATTACAGAGACATGAATGGAAAGGTTGATTCTCGACAAAATAAATAATAAACAAATAAATACACCCAACAGTCCTGACCCTAAATTAAGATCAATTAAGTCCTATGTCGTAGGTGTCAAGAACTACGAGAGACTTCAATTTCACAAATACCCAGATCCGAAAGAAATATTTATGGGCCGCACAAACAATTCTCTCGGTGCGAGGATCGCACCCGTGGCCACAGCCACAGCCAACGTCTAACCAACTGAGCCCCGGAGGCTGTCACCTAATCTGTAAAGTAGGTTTGTTCAAACTTGCTAATATTTTAAACTACTTTCTTTGACATGGGTTCGGCAAACGAGCAATCAGGACACCTGATCGTAAATGATCACTGATGCCCATGAATATACGCAATGCTTTAATCATGGATGTGTTGCCAGTTCATCAAATCGGGTGGATAACAGGAGGAATAAGGATGAGACGAAGAAAGGGGTACTGGGAATCCACAACTTCGGTTTGATTTTAAAAAATCCTTTTGGATTTAACAGATTAATTATTATGTAGGTTCGAGCTATAAGGCAAGTAAGGGTGGAGTGAAATCCACTGGAATATTATTAGTCTCTGCGACGAATAGATGAGTGAACAGCTACTGGGTTTACAAAAATGGATTAATTGATGATTGTTCTAAACATATTACTGTTTAAGTGAAGATTTATGCTTTCCTATTTCTCCCTTTCTGGTGCAGATTATAGCGTCAACAATCTAAATAACTGGCGGTAATATTTCAAGAAAAATATATTGGCAAATGTAGTAATGCGATTTATCATAGACATGTGATTGACATAAAGCTTTATTGCATCGATAACTTATCATTTATCTATTTCGTTGTCCAAACATATTGGCGAAAAATAACGTGGAAAAATTACATTGGCAATTTGATAAACGGTCATTCATTAATAGGCTATAAATTGGGTAGACTAACATGATCTTTTACGTCATGAAGTTTTCCTAAAGTTCTTTTTTTATTACAATGAATGGCGAGAACACCGTGAAACACTGATGGTAAGCGATACGACCGCTCATGAACAGTATTAAAAGCAAACAACACCTTGAATTACAAATCAATGCTTGGCATTCCACTGCGCTCGCCTTCCTGAGACATAAAATGTTAAGTCCCAATATGTCCAGTAACTACTCTGGCTACAATGTCCTTCAAACCTAAACACAAGAGTGCATTTCCACTGCTGTTTGGCGGACATAGACATTGTGGTGGAACCTACCCAGGCGGCCTCTCACATTTGAGAGACCTACGACCAGTATATTATACCAGATTAGGAAATAAATAGGTATAAGTAGTCAAAATAAAATTATGTACTGTGACCGGTGTCTTAAGGAAGTACCCTAAACAAACGCAAGTATAATAAGACCTAAATTGTAATGATCATTAACCCTTGACATGTCGGTGCAACTGTACCAATAACACTTAATGAATTACGTTGTGAATCATCGTGCCGTTCTTAAGTTTATATTCCTGACTTCTGTCATGCAGTGGAAACTATAAAAAGTAAGGTAAATACATTTTCAATAAACTACTACAACTAGGGTAACGGAACTGATTATTTTAAGGTTCATTATTTTATTCCTGAAAAATGATCATTATAGTCGAAAAGTAAATTCTGTGGATTAAATCATGGCTATAGTTTCAGCTGTAAAAATAATACATTAATTTTGTATAGTTCAAAGATGATGATTATTTAACAAACTATTAGGGATATAAGTTTCCAATTTCATTTCCTCCACCATTCGACAATTTTATGTACGTCTGAATAATTACTTGTTCACATCCCTCAAACGATTAGATTTACAAGAACAGGAAAATATAAGGATAGACAAGCTAACAACTCACACAATAAGGATCTTAAGAATGTCTTACCTAGCGGTTTGGTTGGAATTGTGTCGGTCTCATTACAGTAGTACACAGGTTTCATAAACGTCACTTTCAGGTCATCCCAGCTGCCAGGAGGCACAGGCATCATCTCTTTATTAACAGCCGCGTGGACCAGCATGGTCGTCCCGTCCAAATACAACCTCCGAATCTTCGCACTCCTTATCACTTCCCGGTCTTTCAAATTCACCTTCGGGATCGAAGACTTGAAGCTTTTCAACGTCCTTTCAATATTCGTTGGGTCATGGAACTCCCCATACTGTTTTGTATACTCAGTTCTGTAGTAGATGTACTCTGATAGCTTCTTCTTCCAAGACTTGTATAACCTCTCTAGATGGTCGAATTCGTACTCGTCGCTAATGGTCAATTTAACCGAATAGACATACATGAGAGACTGTTTCTCTCTTATGAAGAGAGCTTTGTTGGACTCCGAGATTCTGTAGTTCTGAGTGTCGCTGTAGAAACACCAATAGTAGCCATCGTCTTTGGGACTCAGTATATAGACGTTCAGAATCATGTCATATGCAAATATAATTGGTTCTGGAAAATAACTCGCGGAATCTGTAAAACACTGGATCTTTGTATGATCAACCAGTTCACTTGTGGATAAAACTATTTTGTTTTCTCTGAAAGAAATATACAGAATTTTTATTTATTTATTAAGAACAGATATTACACACTTCTTAGTGCAGTTGGTAAACTCCGGCCGTGAGGCAAACATTTATGACGCTCGAAAACAGTTTTATTTGTTTGTATGTATCATTTGAACAAATAACGTACCAACCCCACACATATCCTCAATGATCACAATAGGATACAAGTCCTATGTACCCACAACCCATCAAAAACTAAGATAGATTTTTCGGTCTCACTAACGCCCAAACCCAACTAAATGCTTGTGAATCATCGGACATTTGTCTGGGAATCTTCCGGCCTTCTCATTCCATAGCCGGTGTTTACCAACCCACAGCGCCAGGGAGATACAACTTACTCATCAACTTCTAGAGTCAAGGAGACATTCTTCAATGGAACTGGTTTCTCGCAGAGCACGTCAAAGAATATGTACGAGCTGTTCACAAGGTACCAGAAGGGGTTGTGTACAGCGCCCAGCGTCATATCCGTCGTAAACTCTTTGTCGCTCGAGAAATCGTTAGTCGCGAAGTTCCACTCAGATGTGTCTATCTACAAGTGTAAGAAAACATTAATGTAGGATTCGAATATGATGAAATATGTGTGTGGTGGAACATGGTTTAAGAGAAAGAGATAACGGATTAAATTACTAGATATAGTAATTTTATTAGATCAAAGATACTAAGGAAAGAGTTAGAGGATGAATTCTTAAGATGTCAAAGTAGGGAAGGATGGAATACCAGAGAACGGTATGGAAGACGATGGAATACGTGAAGACACAATTAAAGACGCAAATAAAAACGACTAAATTATGTTAAACATTACCAAACTAATCTTAATTTTTAATTTGACTCCAGACGGAACTATTCTCATATGTATGCCTAGTTAGGAGAAACGGCACACCTCTGCCTACCTCTTCTGGGATAAAAAGACGTGAGTTTACGTATGAATATATGTAGGAGAAAGGCAGACATGTATAAATCGCTTTATTTACATATTTCTGTAATCTGTAACAGCCCGTATACGTCCCACTGCAGGGAAGGGCCTGCACTACAATCGAGAGTACGGTTGAGAGTGTTTAGGCCATATAGTCATTTTACATATTTAGAATACAAAAAAGTAAGTTTCTCATTTTACTATAAATACATAGTGATTTTAAACCGCTCTCCATCTTTACGGTTTTGAGTTATTTGAGACCAAATCATAAGAAACTGCGTAACTTTTTTTCACTTTCATTTTTCTTCGTATATGTGTATGATCTACTTCCAAAGGTATGCAATAATCTATTATCAGTCATCGTTTATCTGCAACCTAATTTATGAGTATGAATTGTAGTCTTTTATCATTTTGCACTATACCACAAAAAATTTAGAATATTCTCATTTTATAACATTTTTATAACAAAAATTGTTTCTCAAACGTATATTCACACCTGAAAAAACCCAAAGGACTGGGTATAAGTGCCAGTAGTCTTATCCATAGTTTTCAACCGCGAGATATTCAGTCTGATTTCACACAAAATAGGGTTTCTTAAGAATCGATCCCAGGTTTTGCGATTCACAGCCATGTATAGGCTACAACTACACCAATAACAAAAGGCCTTAGAAAATGTTAATACACGAAATAAACATTTTAATCGTACGTAGCTAATTAGAAAAACGCTCCAACGTAATAAGATAATTACCTCAGTGGTTACGCCATCAGCATTTAACCGCAGCATATTATCACCATGGTCGAACACTATATTCAGAGGATACCAGGGATAGGAGCCATTCATCCGCGCATCAAAGAACGGGTGATTGGCGTACCTCCAGCCCTTGTTCAACAGCGAGCCTCCAAGCTTCTCACACAACTCCTCGGCTTGTCTCCACGTGGCTCTCACGTGACCCCCACCTACAGGCTTCACAGTGACCAAACACGTGGACAACGGGCTTGAAAACCTCGAGGAGCCAACGAACTCCTCACAACCTTTAGATACCACGTCACTGTACGGCTTAACAAAGCAATACCTGTAGAATTGGTCATCACAGCCAAATGCTGTAAAGTTACTGATCGGGTCGATGGTAACGCATAGTGTTTCGCTTTCACTGGGAGTGTATCTCTTCGTATCAACTTCAGAAGAAGTCAATAGTACGCTTCCAGATGATTCTGTGTATGACCAATCTACGAAAGGACCGCCAGGGTACAAATTCTTGTACTCAGTCCATAAGGTTTCTTCTATTGGGGGTATGTCATAGCTGTAATACAATTTCGTCGTGAAGAGGTTCCCCGCGCAGTCTTTGAATGTGTCTCTGAAAGACTCTGGTCCTTTTAACCGGTAGCATAACGGTTCTGCTTTTTCCTTTGAATAGGCTACTTGGAACCCTATAGGACATTGTACATCAGGCTTAAACGATTTCTTAGCGTGTGAATTGGTCTGAATGAACAGGAGGACCACGACTGTATTCACGAATATTCGATGCACTTCAACCATCTGTAACAAAACAAAGGAATGATTAATAAAAGCAAAGGATGGATGGGGCTCAAACGAAATTACAAGTAGTCCCTAGATTCTGGGTGATAACGGATATTGAGAAAATCTTTTGGGAAGCCTGTGTTGGGCAGTGGACTTTCTGTCGCTTAGTAGTAAAAGTAACTATAATGACTATATCATAAAATAGGCGCCCTACTCTGAAAATCCGACACGAAGTTCGAAACTTCGGACGATCGAATTTTATGACGATACGAATGTATACTTATGTTTGTTATTGACTTATGGTCGTAACCATAGACTTATGGTTACGATGTACGTTATACGAATCCTACCATTTACAGAGCAGGTACATTCGTATCGTCATACATTCTTCGATCGTCCGAAGTATCGAACTTCGTTTCGGATTTTCAGAGTAGAGCCCTAGGTAACAGTTATTGCTAACATTAAACCGTTGTTAATTTATTAAAACTATTGTTTAAATTAATATCAATACCGATTTAGTAACGACCCACACATCATATTATGTAGGTTGATATTTTAAACAAAATAAGTCGGGACCGTTAATCCCCCGCTTTTGGCTTAATTAACAGCCGCCGTCGCGCAGTTGGTTAGACGCTGACTGTAAAACATTAGACCATGGGTTCGATCCCCGCATCGAGACTAATATTTGAATGATACAGGTATGAGGCAGGTATTTGTTTCGGGTCTGGAAGGAGTCGGTGATCCGGAAAAATCTCTCGTAGTTTTCGATACCCACTATACGATACTGAGACATAAGATGTTAAGTCTCAATATGTCCAGTAGTTACTCTGGCTACAATGTCCTTCAATCCGAAACACAACAGTTCATTTACACTGCTATTTGGCAGGCGAAATATACATTGCGGTGGTAACTATCCAGGCGGCCTCTCACATATGAAACATCTACCAGCAGTAAAATTATGTATATTTTTATTTATATTTGTGTATATTTGTACCACCCTGCTTAGAGAGCCAATGTCCGCGAGCAGTCCAATAGTAGGATGAAATTGTCTGAATGTTCCGCTGTTATCTTATCGCCACGTTAATATAACCATTGATAAAGAGCTTAATCGAACACTTAGGTCTATCACGAATATTCGGCTATTATCGCCCCTGATTGTGCCAATTCTGGAAACATAGGTACTGTTTATTTTCCGCCACTCTAGTTTATGGTTTCCGTTATGTATGTTGTTGATTTAAACAGGGTATCTCAAGACTGCTACCGAAAACTAAGCCGGGTGGTAGTTTAGGCGACTTCAGACACAATGCAACAGAAAATGTTGGAAAAACAAAGCGGCATTTTTTTTGTTAATTTTTTTAATATGGTCGTATTTGGGTGGTAAATACATTTTTTCCTAAAATAATAGTGTATACCCTTTTATTTATAAAGACTCTAAGGTACAAAAGAGTTTAAATTATTATTTTAGCAAAAACTATGGATTTGCCACCCAAAAATGTTGATATTTAAAAAATGATAACAAAAAATTGTCGCGTTTCTTCGCAAAATTTTCATTTGCGTTGTGTTTCTAGTCACTAAACTACCACTCGGCTTTGTTTACGGTAGCAGTCTTGAGATACCCGGTATATAGTTATATTGCAGCCACCGTGACGCAGTTGGTTAGACGCCAGCTATGAAACGTGAGGCCGCGGGTTCGATCACCGTACCAAAACAAATATTTGTTGTATCCACAGTTATTTCTTTCGGGTCTGGGTGTTTGTGGGACCGAAGAGTCTCTCGTAGTTCCTGATACCCAAGGGACAAGACTTGATCTTAGTGTGGGTTTAGGACTATGTATGTGACTGTTGGGGTTATTTATTTACTTGCAGCGTAAGTACATTTTACTTTATTTTAACCCGATTTGATACCAAAAAGTTATACGTTTAATGTTTTGTAAACTCTGTATCAGTCTATATACGTCCCACTACTGGGAACGGGTCTTCTCAACAATCGAGTACAGTTGAGAGGGGTTGGGCCGTATAGTCAACCACCCTGACCTAGTGCGGGTTTGCGGACTTTACCTACGATAAAAAATCATAAAAATCGCTATGAGATTTATGCAGGTTCCTCACGATGTTTTCCATCACCGTTTTAGTGCGTGGTGATTGACTATCAATTTGTTCATGTTGTATTATAATTTATAACGCATAAATATATTTCATTTGACGATAGAAAAATCGTAGTTTACCAGCATTGTGGACTATATGGCCTAACCACTCTCAATGGTACTCTTTGACAGCCTCCGTGGCGCAGTTGGTTAGACGCCGCCTGTGAAACGAGAGGACGCGGGTTCGTTCCCCGCACCGAGAGAAATGTTTGTGCGGCCCACAAATATTTCTTCCGGGTCTGGGTGTTTGTGAGACCGGAAAGTCTCTCGTAGTTCCTGATACCCACGACACAAGACTCGATCTTAGTGTGGGGTCAGGACTATGTATGTGACTGTTGGGTGTTATTTATTTATTTTATTTACTCTCGATTGTAAAGAAGGCTCGTGCCTGCAATCGGACGTTTATGAACTGATACAGATTTTGATAGGCCTCTTATCACACTATCATCACACTGTATCAAACATTGGCGGGAATAAAATCGGGGCAACATACTGCCGTCCTCAAGCTAAAATGCCGTTAAGTACAAAAACCGCTTTTTTGAGTTATGCACAAAGAAGCGATATTACAGTTCTAAATTAAAAGTATCGCTATTTAAAAGTGCCTCCTGCATTCTATTATTCAGTACTCCAAAGTCTTAAAGATGACCACTTGGTATCAAGTAGCACATTTAAAAAAAAACATCGCTTTTTTGTGCATTACTCAAAAAGTGGTTTTAATACTTAACGGCAACAACACTATATTATTATACGTAGCTATATCATGGAATATTTTCTAAAACCATAATCTATATTTCTCACAAATTCTTTCCATTCCCTTGACCAATGAAGCGAATAGACATAAATAAAATATACGAGAGGAAATATCAAATTGATAGATAAATATTTACGTTGTACAGAACAGCGCAGTTCAAAGGCGACTGTCCCGAGACCACTCAAAATAATTACCTACGCCATCTGCCACCGTCGTAAAATAAATATATTAATTATACAAACGGGACGTAATTATATACGCAAAGCCCAATTATTTCAACCTGGTTTTGTGACATACTTTTCTATAATTACTGGATTTAACAAATTTTTCGCCATATTATTATGAGTGGACATGTCTGATGATACCCGTCACGCCTGGTCATAAATGTGAGCAATAACGCTCTGAACTTATATAAAGAATTGCATGACACAGGGTGGTTCTTTATTCATTACCCCTGCCCAATACCCTTGTCCTTTCTGTTTTAATTTTTTTTTTATTGCAATGAATGGCGAGACGAGCATGCCATGGTAAGCGATACGACACCTCATGAACAGTAGCAAAACCAAACAACAACTTGAATTACAACGCAATGCTTGGCATTCCACTACGCTCGCCACCGTCAAGTCTCAATCTGTCTCTGGCTACAATGACCTTCATACCGAAACACAACAGTGCTTTTAAACTGCTGTTTGGCGAGAGAAATAGACATTGCGGTGGTAGGTACCGCCTGGGTATCTCACATTTGAGAGACCCTCCACCAGTAAACAGTAAACTTGGACATATTTTACGAAAATAAGTCTAAATTGGAAGAAAGGCTTAATTTAAATGCTATTTTATGTGTAAGATACGAGATAATGAGTATAGAGTTTTTAAATATATTTTACCCTGCGGAAAGCCAGCCCTAGTTAGAAATCAGAAGTCCATCTCGGAGTCGATCGAAGAAGATGCCTTACGACTCCAACGTTTTTCCCTTTCGGTTGTATCTAAAAGTAGTACTTTTGTATTTAAAGGTGTTTCTTTTTTGTGTTTACTTTTAAAGTTTAAGTTTAGTTTTGTGTTTACGAAAGATAGTGGATACAGTGGGAAATTCATATTTATACTTTATGATCATAGCGAAGTGTTACGTGCCATTAAAAAACAACCGAGACTGTCAGGCCGTTAGACACGTGACAGATACGACAGTAATTATTCAGTGTCAAGAGAATACGAGTAGTAGGTATATTATATGGAATCAATATCATCTATATCAGCTGCTCGAGGCCAAGTCTCGCGAAAACTACAGTAGCAAAATGAGATCGGACAAAAAAGCGCAGGATTTTATCGTCAAGAAAGGTATGAGAGCTAATGATCTATAAATCGCGCGGAATAACGTAGTATGAGTTGGAAAATGAACCACAGCGTCACCGCAGTCCTTGTCGAGCGTTACCAGAAAAATTAAAATATGTAATAACATTGTGATTTCGTTTACAGTAAAGAGTATTAGTGTTTAAAAAGTTTGAGAGTTGAACACCACTATAACGTCTATTGATAACGCAATATGAACTTAAATCCAAAAGATTAAAGTTTGTTTTAATATATTTGCCACAGAAGCATTCCAAGTGTAAACACTATTTTAGTTACCTACCCTGGGCTCGTCCCGAACGAAGACAAAGCACTCATAAATTGTAACAAGAAGGTCGTGTCTCCGCTGATTCAGCGTGCAGTCATCAAAACAGCGGAGCGATAAGCGCCAGCGATTAGATAACATACCTTTGTACATCTACTGTCTCATTTTCCATTACTGTTAGTCACATTGACAAAACAACTGTACTTTTTTAAAACATTTAGGCTCAATTGCACAAACCAACTTTGCCAATACCTTTGACCTTGAAAATGTCAATCCCATACATTAGCAAGGTCAAATACGTCTCAAATGTATGGTGATGACAGTTCCAAAGGCAAAGGTATTGGCAAAGTTAGTTTGTGCAACTCAGCCTTAATAAAATAAACCTAATGGAGTGCAGGGCAGTTTATTTACGAGAATAAATTCATGAAAGATGGTTATATCCAAAGACACAAGTAACTAGCTTGATTAAAACCGTACAAACAGAAGCTGAATTCGAAACGTGATACTGATTTTAATTATACTATTGTGCACATACTAGATAATTATAACCATACATAAATACACGGATTTGCCACAAAAAATAGGCAGAGGTTCTACTAGGACACCCACATTTCGCAGTGTATGTTCTGTCCTACGATGTGATAAGGGGCGAGCTTATGCCTATATCAAGCACAAATTCCTGATTTCGGGTATTATAATGAGAAGACAAAATCCAACATCACTTTGCCCGACCCGGAAATCGAACTCTAAACCTCAAGATTTTAATTGTATAGTAGTAAAACTTCAACCCGCACTAGGCCAGCGTGGTGGACTATATGGCCTAACTTCTCTCAATTGTACTGTCGATTGTAGAGTAGGTCTGTGCCTTGCAGTGGGACGTATATGGGCTGATACAGATACAGTAAAACTGCGCCACCGAAGCACTATTGTGAACGGTTGTCAGTACCAGATATATGCGACTATCCTACCAACGACCAGAGTCACAATAGTACTAATTAGACCACCTACTGACGACAGTTTAGTAGGTTTACACAAGATTACAGTGATAGTACCTACATATTCCTTAAAGAAATTACTTATCAGTCAAACGTTGGTGTAAATCATACAGATAAAAAATGGAATTCAGTGGTAAATTATAGCCCAGATAATCATTTGTCAAACATGATAAAGCACTGAAAGAAACGTTCTTTACGGCTTGATTTATAAGTATTTAAATTTCTTAAAGAAAGTCAATGTTACTTAGGTCATATGTTTAAACGGGTAATAATATATTGTAGCTAACAGCTAATATCTTATGTCTCAGGATGGTGATCGTAGTGAAATGCCAAGCATTGCTTAAAAATTCATGGTGCTGTTTTGTTTCGCTACTGTCCATGAGCGGTCGTATCGCTTATCATCAGGTGAATGGCATGCTCGTCTTGCCATTCATTGCTAAAAAATAAGAAATATATTTTGAATAGGGTCCGCCAACCCGCACTAGGCCAGCGTGGTGGACTATATGGCCTAACCACTCTCAATCGTATTGTCGATTGTAGGCCCGTGCCCTGCAGTGGGACGTATATGGGCTGATACAGATATTTGAAGTGAGATCAGTGAATACAGAGATTACCCATTCCGTAACAAGAAACAATCTTTCTTACATGAACATAAACCAAGGATTTCAATAGCGGCCTGCATCCAGCTACGTCCTACAACCCTTGCTAAACCATCTGTGCAACTTGTATGCAGATGTCTAACGTTATGCTGATTCATTTGCAAACTCCGACAAAATCATCAGATTATTTTTTACTCCACAAGGAGATTGTATGTTTGTGTTTATAACTCATTATAAAAATTGTAGGACTCTCAGTGATCATACCGCACCGAAACCTATATTTGTACTGTTCAAATATTCAAAATTAAATTTGTAATCTGATAACCTGAAATAGAATAGGTTCCTCATGGCCTAAGCCCGCCAAAACGTCTCGATGGTAAAGTAATGCAGTTCTCAGTGGTAGCCGGTTATCAGGTGCCACAGAACACAATTTTGATCATAAAAAGATATATTGTAACAGTGCTCATGGCCCAACATTGTAAGGTCAAGAGCGGGACTGACCAAGCATAATGAATTGTTTAAATGCCGTAGTTGGTGCGTTTTTATGAATGTACTTTTTCGCCTTCGACGCAATACCATTAATGTGGAAAAAACATGCTTGTTTTGTATCAGATGGAATGGGGATAAATCTATGAGCCAGTATTTTAATATAAGCTTCCTTTTTTAAGGTTGTGCATTGCAAATTGAAAAACTAAACCCGGAATAAGGGACTTCGGTGCCTTTGAAGGCTCGTGCTTTCCTTTTGAAGTAGCTACAGAACCCTAAAACACGAGTTATATAAGCTTTCAAACTTGTCCATGAAAACCCCATTGATTCAATAGATTTGATTCGAATACGAGGCGTGGGCTGAAAATTACCAACCTTCAAATCAAAGGGGATTATCGTGGCTAGAATTAATAAAAATAAATCAAGATATTTTATTTTATGGTATTCTGACCGCCAAAAAAGTAGTTCGAATCGAATAGGACAAAACATTCTATAACTAAAATATGTTTATAAACTGACTAGCGGCTCGGCCCAGCTTTGCCCGGGTACAAATAGATTTCTGTACAATAATATGTACGTATTATACATATAAACCTTCCTCTTGAATCACTCTATCTATTAAAAAAACCGCATCAAAATCCGTTGCGTAGTTTTAAAGATTTAAGCATACAAAGGGACATAGGGACAGAGAAAGCGACTTTGTTTTATACTATGTAGTGATTATGAATAAGGCCGTTAAAGTTGATTGACCGATGGACTTTTTACTAGCGCTATTAATTTAATTCCAAAGTAAAGTAAACTAGGTACAATGCCGTCGAAATAGTGAATCCACCGGAGCCACTATCACCAGATGCTGTTTTAAAAGTCGATTGAACTATCTCGGTCTTATGATATCCAGATATGCACAGCTGGCACCTAAAAACGGCACAAGATTTGAACCCAGACCTTCACGATGTCATCCACTAGACCAATAAGACCAGATACTATCGAAATGTCATCTCTCCGACCCCAATCAAGCGACAAGGTCCAATTCACAATACATTGACAAAAACTCTCACCTTCAAGCTTTAAGTGAGCAGCGCGCAGGATCGCACTCTGTGACACAACATCTTACACCATCCGCGACCTTACTCCCTCCATTTAAAGTCGATTTTCGCTTGCCGGACGGATACCTGGAAATAAATTGTTCGTGTGAAAAACTTACTATGTTGTTCTTGAAATGACGTTAAATAGATAAAATTGGATGGGAGTTAAAGAAATATTTAACAATCTTTTTTTTTTTTGTTAGTTTTATAAAATATCGCCAATCGTATATCAACAAATGCCATTTCCGGACGCGAACCCAGCACCTAGTAACACAATTTGCGCATTCGCTTTCAGCTCGCGTGATTTGCAGCAATTAATTGGTCGAAATGATGGCCACGTCACCAGCCCACCGTTAGGTAATGCTTATACGTACACGTTAATCATTTGAAAACGTGGGATTATATTAACACTGTTTTAAGGGAGTGGGGCCTCAGGGTGGATGATTAATTTCTACCCATTTATCTACTGGAAATTAGATATTTATCTACATCAATATAGACATTGATGATGTACCATTCATTTTAAAAGACGGAATGGTACGTAAGAGATGCAATTATTATTTTAGAAAAAACTACGATGATAAAAAAAATCGTTGATTTTTTTGCGATTTTGTTCATTGCTTTGCGTCTGTAGTCACTAGAACTACCACCTGGCTTTGTATTCGGTCGCAGTCTTGATATCAGCCCATATACCTCCCATTGCAGGGTACGGGCCTCCTCGACAATCAAGAGTACGATTGAGAGTGGTTAGACCATATATACCACGCTGGCCTAATGCGGGTTGGTGGACACAAAATAGAAATTCTTATAAATCGCTATGGTATGAAGGTTCATTATATTTTCCTTCACCGTTTTAGCAGTATTGATATATGTAGATAATATTCTTGCACACGTCACAGCACTAACAAACATCATTGTTAAAGAACAAACACGAGATAAACATATCGTTCTGTTTTCATTGTGATAATAATACAACGCTCTGTGATTACTACTAATCGAATTTTGAATACTGTGTGAAAACCCACGTCGTGATTAGGGCGACAGTTATTTTTATGGGTTTGTTCGATAGTATGGAGATTAGATATGTAAACGATGACCATAATGACCCGTAAAAGACTTGACAGGTGTTGGGAATAATTATCAAAGATACATAGTCAAATGAAGGGTTGATGATTGACAGCAGGGTGACAAAGTACTTCCAGCTAGCTTACACGCCTGCGAAACGCAGACAATATTCTCTATACATCTCGGAATAAAATATATAATATCCTTGAGCGTGCGATGCCCTATGTAAATCTTGCGATTTGCGAATGTGTATCACAAATCAGATAAGCTTATATTTTTATACGATCTCGTGTAATCTATTCACGAGTGGGTATTTTTCACGAACCCATTTAAAGAAGAAACTGGATAATCAATTTTGTGTGTGTAATTTTAGATGTGAAAGATTGTTATAATATAGGGTCAGCTTTTTTGTTTACAAATTCTGTAGGGAGCAATTAGCAATAGCAGAAATATAGAGCATGCTAAGGCTTCAAAAAAACCAAGTTGGTGATGATAATTTAAAATAGCAATAATTCCCGTTACTAGTACACAGTGCTGCTTGGCAAGTGTTAAAGATAAAGCAGTGGTGCCTAGATCTAGACCTAGACAGCATTTCACGTTATTATCTTTCACAGAGTAGAGTCCCACTGCTGGGTATGCCAGTTTAGTTGGTCATGTACCAGGCAGTTCGACCAGCGACCTTTATTAATTCATCGACCCTTGCAATCACATACGCTTATCGCATCAATCAATCACTGGGCGAAACCTGTGCAACTTATCTCTTGTTGTTAAGGCTATAGCGGATGATCCGACCGGTTTGTCGATGTTTATTTTTGATGTATTCTCGGACATCCGTCGCCGAGCCCTTTCATCCATGATTAATTGAATGTTCCCAACAAAGCGCTTCCTGTTCCGACACATTCATATATTTAGTCGATGCAACTGCAGGGTGAATATGATTTTTAAAATATTTTCTTTTTAAGTATTTTTTATGGGTGAATTATATTATTTTAATAAATAAATAAATATAGTATTTTATCGTACCTCTCTGTAAGTTTTTCTACATGCAAAACATTTCAAAATTTCATAGTAAATAAATAACATTGACACTATGATTGCCTGTACTTCTAATAAGTTAATGTTATAAGTCGAATATTGACCTATCAACATATTCATTCTTAATAATACCTTGTCATCGTGAATTATTATTTAATAATAATAAATACACCCAACAATCACATACACAGTCCAGACCTCACATTAAGATCAATTAAGTTTTGTTTCGTGGGTATTAAAGAATACGAGAAACTTTTCAGTCTCACAAACACCTAAACCCGAGACAAATACTTGTGGGCCACACAAATATATGTCTCGGTGCGGGGTACGAACCCGCGGCCTCTCGATTCACAGTCGTCATCTATCTAACTACTATACGCCACAGAGGCTATCAAATTATTATTTCATCGAATTACCACACAACGATATGATAAAGGATTAACAATTTTATATACGTCATTTGTTTCTCGATTAGCCAGCGTAAATTGGCCTGTAGAAGTAATTGGATGGGCTGATGGGACGGGTCACCCCCGGTGGTCGGGAGCGGCCGGGTGCAGCATTACCGCAGATAAACAGCTTTATGGGTAGCTTCCGTGCTGTGACGTCACACGTTATAGCCATATCTTATTAGGGTATATGGGTGAAGTGCGCTCGTAAACGAAACGAGTGATCAATGATCATATTAGTTAGTATATAAAGGGTTTTATTTAGGTAGAATAGTAGGGATAATACGTCTTGATGTGGCAGATGTAGTGGATTCGATTCCTGTAATAAATATTTGCATGAACCTAAAATACTTGTCCTAATATGTTTGGAAATACATCACAATACAATATGTTAGACGATTTCATTCAAACTGTGTTTAATTAAAAATGTGTTTAATGTTAATCCATGGGCCTAAAAAGCTTAGCATATTTTATTAATTCTAGTCATTCATTCAGTCTAGGTCAACTGTCAAATCTAAAAATTCGTAAGCAAAACAGGGACTAAATATTAAAATATACTGCCCTAGACATATGACATAAAAAAAACATAAAATTATAATAATCTGTTTCTGGAATTGAGCACAAAAGAGTAGGCACTAGGAATCGGAAGAAAAACATTATACCAAATAAGCATTAAGCGAACAAAGGCTTATAAAAATGCATATTATCTTTCATCTGTATGAATAATACATGAGTTTGTCTGTTCGTTGCATTTATAAAGATAAATGAGTATCAAGTCTTAATGTCCCTATTTTAGTAGCACTTTCTGAATAGTATGATAATATTGTCCTGATTTCTCATGACCGACATCTTTTGAATAACAATCGGTTTTAATTAAGAAAAATTGGTTGAAAAATAAAACTTTTGGTCAATTATTATCTGTTTTTTTTATATCATTTTTATTTTTATCAATTAATCACCGAATTTAGATTGCAATTTGTCTCCATTAAGCGACCCTTTTTTATATGACAATATGAGTAGACCCTAATAGCATCCATCGTATATACAAATCATAATATAACGATATCCACGCAAATTTATATGTGTGGATTCAAGTAGACCGATGAAATTATGTCGACTTACAATCAGTTTCATTCATGTCACAGTTTTGTATTAAAAACTACAAACAAACCCACGGTGCTAGCCAAGTAGTGATATAAATAATATATATTACCCTCTGTGACAAACAAGCGACACAGTTATGGTATGAGATCACTATGCTACATGTATGGACTCAAATAAGACATAAAATGTGTAATGCTAATCGAGACGGCAGCCTTTTGTGGTAGTGGGGGATGGGTGACTATTGGTGACACGATAATATTGTTTTATTTATTAAGTGCGTTTGGAGAAACGCATGTCGTGTCATGAACTATTATAGCCAAGTGATGATTGACAGTAAAAAAATGCTGTATAAGTTGATTTAAAAATTAAGGATAGTACTGAAGGGCTTCAGTACATTTGGAGTTTCAAAAGATAACCGCGCTAAAATAAATATTAAATGTACTTAATTTAATAGATTTTGTCTAAGCGGTGATAATAATTATTATCTTCATTTTTAATTAACTTGCTGTTATAATACAAGCAAGTATTTTCAAAACTGTTACCAGCAACGACTGATTTCAGTAACGCTCCATTAAAGATGTACTGGAGCGCGCACCACTTACGACACAACACTTTACACGCATTCATTATCACAAGACATTATTTGCTACAGTTATATTCTGATGTATACTATGACTATATTGACATTACAGAAGAATTTTATCTTATTTTCGATTTAGAATTTATCTTTGCGATTGCTGTTACACCTTTAAAACAAAAACCATAATGTAAAAAAGTATAAGAGCAAAAAGTAAATTTCTGCGAAAATATTAAAAAAAAATGAACAGCTTGTCCGAATTAGGGCCATCTACCCTACATCAATTAAAATAATTGCGATAATGATACGGTCACATTAATGCTGTCGAAGCTTTTCAATGCATTAAAAGTTCATTGAGAGAGTAATTTAGGAGCCTTCGGATTCCCAGACCGAAATAAGATTAACATACATATATGGCACACATTGGTTCCGGCAACACGTAATGAGCTGGTCTTAAAATGCACGAGATAGGGTTGCCTCACATACCCTTCATATAACCATAAAAAATATTAATTAAATTGCTTGCATGTTCCAATTTATATTAAAAAATAATCAGATCTGATATGATCATATTTCATATGTCATATTATATGTTAACAGTTAAGGAAACTCGAAGATTTTGCTAAAGATTAGAAAAAAATATCAAAAACACACGTAACAAAATACTTCACCAATCTTTACATACTGATTATATCTATTCTACTACATAGATTCTAATTAGATAATTAGTACGATAATAAAAACTATCACTATATACGTAACCATTAGTGTTTGAGGCCCATTCATAAATTTATTAAGTAAGGTTGTTTATCAAATTTGGAATTACTTACCATGTATTTGTGAAGTGCTTATAGATATTATATAGTACATTTTATTGTCGTATTGTTGCTGTTGTAAACTCTTGTTAGCTCTAGTATAAACCTCTGTGGTTTGTTAGCACCCATATTGTAAATTATGTATTTCTGATTAAAATAAATTAAAAAAAAATAGCATGTCTGAACTAAATTACGAAAAAATATTCGATTATTCATCAGGAACAAATCGTTGTTTTCATCGTCTATTAGATTAGTTATCACTCGGATTAAAATTATTTAAAAAATATTGTATTGCACATGCCTGCTGCTCAATGCAGCGCTCTAGCAAGCCAATTTCCATAAATATGAACCTACATAAATGAATTTATAACAGTTCACACAACTTCTTCTCGTTGACTATATTTTTAGACAAGTGATTTTTAATAAAATAATGTTATATTTTATTTTTAGTAGACGTGACAACCCTATACTCAGGGTCTGTGTCAAATTATCGTATTTCGACTTCCTTGCAATGGATGCCGTTCTGTGGAACTTCTTTTTAAACAACGTAGTTTATTCAGTCAGATGAAAATTGATTGAAATCATGTGTCTTGGTGATTAATGACCCGCTATTTACAATATTGATAAACGATGAGTATTATTGATTGATACTTAACTCTTAATATGCATCTTATATTCCTGAATAAATCACAGTCAAATTGAATCAAAGTGTTATTTCGTTATACCTAGCGCTATACCTGTGTGATGCTAAATTCAGTGTTCTTATATACATACATAAACTCACTTATTTTTCCCTCAAGGGGTAGACAGAGGTGCCAGAACACCCAAATTTCGCCATGTATGTTTCGTCCCACGCTATCGAGCACAAGTTCCTGACTCCGGACTAATGATCAATGCACAGATCTAATATCACTTTGCTCGACCCGGGATTCAAACCCGGAATCTCAGCTTGTACCATACCATAGCACAACTACGCCACCGCGGCAGACAGTTTTCTTACTTTCTGCTAATTGACTGGATATATAGTGTTCACACAAGAGCATTGCTTAATATTTTCTTTGACGGCAACAAAGCAAAGCTATTTTGGGAAGTACCGACATAAGCGCTATGCGGGCGCAAGGAGACCAAGGTGGGGCGCTGCTAGCACCGGGCGTATAAAAGGCTAATTACGGTACTGATTTTGTGAGACATCACTCTGCTCCAAATTAGCATGCATTGGAATGGAATAATGCATCGTCCATGAATAATACTACCATTTTATTCAACAGATTCGCGGTTTAGCATTGTATGCAGACAAGGACACATCTCATGATTTTCTCACTTGCAACATGTGAAATATCTCGAGTCTAATGAGTACCTATCGGCGTTAGATAAACAGACAGTGACATACCCACTATTTATCTTAAGTACAACGTTTATCTGGCGAATGGAAGGCACGTTTTCAAATATTTCTCGCAATCGATACTGATCGAGATGTTTTCAATGTAGGTTAGTGGAAACTGGAAGATAGTGACAAGGTTAAATTGTTGATAGATCAACTTAACGTTTTTCAGGTTCCAAACCTGATGATTTATCCGAAATTGGAGCTTGACCCCGGGTGTTCGATTGGCTTATACTTAAAGTAATTTGTGCATCATATGAAAATCCTATAAAAATGATATCACTCGTATAATGGGTTTCGCATCCCCTAATATATTTCGCTCAGCAACTGATAAATTTAACTAATAAGTGCAAAACACAAAAGTCGAAACTACAAATTGAATTATTAACGCTATTTATAAATGGCATTTCCCCTACATTTGCATAAAAGTTTATAACAAATCATTAAATCAGACCTTGTCAGCGATAGGCGCATTCACCCTAATTGTATACGTTATGAGTTCGGGATGCGTGGGAAGAGCAGGAATGCCACCCGCTTGGGAATCTTTAAGGGACTCTTTTGTAGTTGAGCAGTGGCGTGGAACTATGGGAACTTTTAAAAAAATACCTTGCGCCTTGCTATAGTAGCTATTTCTTTAATACAATATTAGTAAATGTGTGCAACTGTAAAATCGCAGAAGCAATGCTGACCTTTGATAATAATCCATAGAAATGAAGAGGTGCCGAGTAACTGCTTCAATTAGCTAAAGTTGTACGAAATCGCAACATAGCCAGCATGTACTTGCAGCAGAATGCTAAGGAAATACTCCTGGAAGGCCTATGTTCAGTATCGGACCGCCTATGGCTGAAGAAAGAGAGTGTGTCTGTGAGAGAGAGACAGAGTGATTATCCACGCGTCATAGTTCACTAAATACGCAAACAAAAAATCGTCTCAGTCCACAAATATGGACAATATCAACTCAAAGGCGTGAAGCATTTCTCCCGGCAATGCGCCTTACTTCCCTGAGAAAGTTTCTTGGAACCGTGCCTTATTGCTTTCACTTTTTATTCTTAATGCAAGTTTGAGGAGCTGGAACTAATTATTAATACACATGTGCGTAAATACGGATGTGAGTGCAGGATTCTAAGGCTAAGTTCACATGACCGCGCGGTATAAGATCAAACTAAACAATATGTATTGTTCACATAATCGCGCGGGACCACGCGTCATGCCCCGATCCGCGCGCAAAATCTTTTATCGCGTCTGCCGCGAAACCATGAGATACTTTTCGGTTTCAATCATCTAGACAAAAAATAAATACCTACAGTTCAGTGAAACATTTCTCTTAGGGATCGAACCCGTGGGTCACCGTGAAAGGCGTCGTTTTGCAATCGGTGGCTAAACCAACTGCGCCACGGAGGCTTTTAAAGGTAATATAAAGGTTAACAATTGTAATTATAACCATTTAAATCGTTATCCACTGCAAAGACTTGTATTTTGTTTATATCCTTAGACACACGGTCCTCATTATAAAATATCACAATGTATTTATTCAATTTTTACTATTTTTTCAACAACAAAAAAGACACAAAATTCTGAAAGCAATACGTGTTTTAATAGATAAATAATAATAATTAATTTAAACATGCTAAATATAGAAAACTGAAAGCCGCGACATTAACTATAATAATTATATTAAATAGGCCAATCACGTGTAAAAAACACACATTATTTTTAATATATTAGAATTAAATCGTTGTACGTACATCCATTTATGTGTGCTACTTAATGTAAATGATTATTTAAAAACAAACAGTGATCGTAAAAGGAAAGGGGCCTGTATAAATGTAATATATTAAACTTGATACATTACAGCCTCCGTGGCGCAGTTGGTTTGACGAGGTCTGTGAAACGTAAGGCTGCGGGTTCGATTCCCGCACCGAGACAAATATTTGTGTGATCCGCAGGTATTTGTTGTCGGATCTGGGTATTTGTGAGGCCGAAAACTCTCTCGCTTCTGATACCCAAGGCATTAGACTTGATCTTAGTGTGACAGGACTTTGTATGTGACTGTTGGTTGTATTTATTGATGTTTACAGCCTTCACAGTTGTCTCCGCGTGGATAGCAACCCAGCTGTTAAGAACTTGACATAGGGTCTTACGGAAATGTGTCGCGTTTTAGGTACATCTCTCTCTTCCGCCACAGAAGTCCACTGCAAACATCAAAATCAAAATATTCTTTATTCAAATACTCTTTCTTTTAAATGTTTAATTTCTGCTAGCACTGCTTTAGGACGCGATGCAGCTGTGAAGAAGAAACGGTGCAAGAAACTCCCTCAGCAACACGAACTGCCTCCTTTTTTTTATAGCCATATAAAATAAAAATGGTTCATTTCAAATTACAATCATTCATAAGTCACAATAATGACTGCTGAACATAGGCCTCCTCCGAGGATCTCCACATCGACATTCTTTGTATATCCGGATAAAACAGGAGGATTTTTTACTACCGCATATGATACCTAAATACTGCCTTCATCAGATCAACAAATATATATGTAAAGTCTGGGCTTTGAGAGATTCGAAAATCGCTTGTAGCTACCGCATTCCATTCCAGTATTCAAGGCACAAGGTTATATTAATACTGGATCGGGGTCACGATTTGACATTAAATGCACTTTTTTTTAATAAAGTTAGTAATGAAAAAAAAATATTGTCCGTAGACTCGTGTCTCGGATTTGAATTAATTCGGCGCCATGCAATATGATACAGTCTAATCGACGGAGACAAACATGTGAATGTGTCATTAGCGACTAGCGACCTTAGTATGTTTGGTACAAACCCATTTCGTACGGTGACGGTTCTCCAAAAACGTGAATTTATATACTTTATTACAAGGCTCGGTCAATTTCTGCCCTATGGTTCTGAAGTATTTACAAATACTTCTATCCATCGTAAAGTCTTGATCCATAGATAGGACGTATCTAATATTTTTTATAATAGTAGAGCCAGGCTGTTGAATGACTCAGCATGAATAGGCAGGGGGGTTACTTCATGATCGGAAACTAATTCCGAATCTTCGGCGTCCGAAGTAAGTTGGAAGTTGTCCACTTCTAAAAATCAATACTACTCTCTATGATACTTATCATTCACTCCGAACTAAGTCTTAGCTTACGACGTACTATAAAGGATTCGAAGATTTTGTAGAGTACCTAAGCACATTACGTTTTAGTTTACGAAAATTTCAAATTCGTTTCGGATCATACAGTAACCACCCAGCCTTGCACGTAGTGGTACCACTGTCTCTCAGGAGATTGACGTGACCCGATCGCTTTGCTGTCACATTTCATTCAATGAGTGAGATTACTGGATGCCCAATACCTCTCTCCTCTTCCCATCCTTTTCCTTCCCTCTCCCCTCCCGAATTGGGCTGACAACACATCCATGATCCAAGCATTGTGGATGTTAATAGGCAGCGATTACTTTTTTTTCTGTGAGTGGCGAGACGAGCAAGACGTTCACCTGATGGTAAGCGATACGGCCGCTCATGAACAGTAGCAAAACCAACCAACACCTTGAATTACAAAGCAATGCTTGGCATTCTACTGCGCTCGCCTTCCCGAGACATAAAATTTTAAGTCTCAATATGTCCAGCAGTTACTCTGGCTACAATGTCTTTCAATCCGAAATACAACAGTACATTTACACTGCTGTTTGGTGGGAGAAACAGACATTGCGGTGGTACCTACCCAAGCAGCCTCTCACATATTATGAGAGACCTACCAGTGACTTATCATCAGGTGACCTGTGTCGTTAATTGCCGGATATATGCAATAAAAAGAAAATAAAGTGTAGTCGCAGGTAAAACCCAGTTCTCAAAAGAACTAATATGACCAGCCACCGCAAGTCAATCAAGGTGAGTCACCATCAAATCCGAATGGCGTTCGGTCGCCTCGTTTCCGCGATCTAACGTACATTAACCGTTTAACAGTCTTTTTACAATAAAACAGATGCGTGTTTGTTCAGCGTTAAACTTTACGTCCGTTTTATATCCACTGAGTATTGCTATTGTTCTATGTCGCGGGAATGTGTAGGATTTTTTGTGGTATGTCTAATATGGTAGTTTATTCATATGTGACCGGATAGCAAGCCTCACAGAAGGTAGTACCGTAATAGCAAACCACGTTGATGTCGCTTATTGTATTCCGGGTATTTCCAGACTGCAACCGAAAACTAAGCCAGGTCAAAAGTAGGTAGGTTTAGTAACTTCAGACACAATAAATAGAAATTTTGCAAAATAAATTACGATTTTTTTAAACCAAGCATCGTGTTCGGTTAGTATATTAATGTTATTAACTTTCATTTATTTTAAAGATGCAATAGCATGAAAGGATTTAAATTATAAATTTAACAAAACTATGGATTTACCACCGAGACTGATGACAATACAAATTACATTTTTTACGAAACTACCTGGTGTAGGGTTCTATTAGCCCAGCAAAATTGTGTCGACTCGCGACAGACAATCTCATGGTGGATGCCCTATCGGGACTGCGCTGCACTTACCATCAAGTATATTGCAATCTCTATATCGGGCAAGAAGAAAGTTTGTGTCTCTCTTCCACTCTCTTTCTCTCTCTGTTGCTCCCTCGCCCCTCTCTTATAGACTCTGCAGCTACAATATATCTACAACTATACACAGGCATCCCACAACTATAACCATTAAGACCAGTTAGATAGGTATGTTTATGGCCGTAATATTATGCACATACATATATCCTTAATTTGTCGCTTTCTTTTATCTCATATATAGTACCAACGTACGATGTATTACAGCGGCATTTGGCTAATCACTTTACGGCCGGTAGTGTGACGTCAATTGGAGTCGGCATTGCCAAATCAAGTCTACTCAATGAACTGTTTCGTCCTATCGTATACGATTTTCTGAAAGTACAGGAAGCGACGTTTTATTTTTATGTCCTTGTCAAACATAGAAAGTAACATCCTCTATATACCTTACCATTTAGGTCAGGGATGGGAATTATTTTATTTTTTTCTTTATACATTCGGTTAAGCAAACGAGGAAGCAGTTCACCTGATGGTAGGTGATCACTGCCACCCATAAACATCTACAACGCTTGGATCATAAATATGTTGCTGGCCCTGCCCTGCCCGTCGAATCAGCAGGGGAGCGGGAACGAAAAACGATGGGAAAAGAAAAAAGACTTCGAAGTTATATGTGCATTGATAGTCAATCACCACGCACTATAACGTTGAAGGAAAACATCGTGAGGAAACCTGCATACCATAGCGAATTTGTATGAATTTAATGGTATGGATTTAATGGCTCAGGATGGCGAGCGCAGTGGAATGCCAAGCATTGCTTTGTAATTCAAGGTGTTGTTTGGTTTTGCTACTGTTCATGAGCGGTCGTATCGCTTACCATCAGGCGAACGGCATGCTCGTCTCGCCATTCATAGCAATAAAAAATAAAAAAAAAAAATGTTAAGTCCGCCAACCTGTACTAGGCCCATGATGGACTAAATGGCATCACCACTCGCAATCGTACTCTCTATTGTAAACGAGGCCCGTGTCCTGCAATGGGACGTATATGGGCTGATACAGATACAGATACAGAAATTAAAATCGAGGCAACTAGCCTATTGTTTTTGGATAGAATTGCACAAGTACGTTCAAGTATGTTAGTCTAGTACAAAAAAAAACCTAACATATTTTGTCATGGTAAGTACGTCCCTAATCTTTCGTTGTTTATACAGCTTTTGACTCATAATTTATGGCTTAAAATTAATGATGCCTTTTTTTGCATGGTTTTTTTTTATATTCAGAAGATAAGGCGTGGGAATTAATTGCTCTTAAACGTAGCATTGTATTTTTATTGCAACAGGATGGCAGTTAGTTTTTTTTTTTTTTTTATTGCTATGAATGGCGAGACGAGCATGCCGTTCGCCTGATGGTAAGCGATACGACCGCTCATGAACAGTAGCAAAACCAAACAACACCTTGAACCACAAAGCAATGCTTGGCATTCCACTGCGCTCGCCATCCTGAGACATAAGATATTAAGTCTCAATATGTCCAGTAGTTACTCTGGCTACAATGCCCTTCAACCCGAAACACAACAGTGCGTTTACACTGTTGTTTGACGGGAGAAATAGACACTGCGGTGGTACCCACCCAGATGGCCTGTCACATATGAGAGACCTACCACCAGTAGAGTAGTTATTGTTGTTTTTTTTTAGAACAGACTAATGACTGTCTTTTAGTCATTTTTAGACCAAGGGAACTTCTGAAATACTGCCTCCATCTGAACTTTACATTTGTTTTGATTTTATTCTATTACACGATCCCGAAATAAATAATGACAGCTGTTTGCTATAGTAGCATTAACAATACTAAAATGAAGAATAAGTCTTCTAATCCGAGACAAATAAAACCAAATATCAAGTTTATGCCAACTGGTAAATTAAGAAAATGAATTAAACTTTCATTACAAACAGCTTATGAATTACGCGAGGGAGGGATAATAGTTTTCGCATTTATTATGCAGCGATGAAAGTTAGTGAGAAAATGCATGTGCTGAATGAAAGTGGCATTACTCAACGGTGAGAAAAACGGCCAGGTTGACGCATGACTGGCTGAAAATTGTATCAGCCGGCAGGGTTGCTAGTTGCTATCGTTTTGTAGGGTGTACGTATCAGGATTTCCGTGCTTAGGAGACCTAATCCTGCGTGTAATCCCGCAATTAAGTATTTTTTGCAATGAGTCCTGATAAACAATCCTGAGTTATCAAAGTTCATTTGTGAAAAATCAAAATCATGATAAATCAGCGTCATAAACCACACGAAAAAACTATAAAACAGAATTCAACTCAAAAGAGAGCATTGTCCCCAAGTAAATTCATTGTATAATGTTTGATGCGGATTACATCCAGCGACTCCCATACAATACATGTGTGCTCTTGATTAATCATAGCTTTTAGCATTAAAAGAAATCATTTAAAAATAACCTAACACGTTATTTAAGCTCTGAAAAAAAGAGGATGCCCAGTCATAGTACTGGTAAAATATATGGTTGATCCCGGTACCGGTACTGCTTAAAATTCATTATAGCATTTTTATGGTTTGTCCTTAAACTTTTCCCACTTTTATTCATCGCGACAGATTTTTATAAAATAAAGTAATTATCATCGTATTTTACATTTTGTTCACAGAGCCGATGACAATTTTTTTTTTTTTTTATTGGACTTGTAGTTCATTTCTGCAAGAACTCCAGGCCTAGGTCGCAATTATGTTTATATTTATTGAAAATATAATTTTTCCATATACAAAAAAGTAAGTTTCATCGACGCACACAAATCTTCGCACCGATACTTAGTAAATTGGGCATTCTCCTTTCACAATCAATCCACTTTATTATTTCAGGAACCCTGGCGCCTGGCGGTATCTAGGCGTACAATTAGACGGACTTTAGCCTATATCAAGTACCATGAATAATTGTGTAATAGACTTGAATAAAAAACACTTGCCTAGCAACCCTGCACTGAAACAATGCAAGTTTTTTATCTAGATGCGTCTGACAGTTGATCGTCACTCATGATCGGTTACATCTAAATATCATTATACAACATAATGGACATTGGCTCGCGGATTTCCTTATGCATCTCTATCATAGAACTTATAAAGAATATATATATTTTATTTACGATAAATGAAAGTAAGGGAGCGTCCATTAATTACGTGAGGTGTTCTAGGGAGGGAGGGGATCAAGCTAAATCTTTACAAAACTCACATAGCGGGGAGGGGAGGAAAGATATGAACAAATATCACATATTTTTTTAGCAGAAGGCGGTATAAATCTGCGAGAAAAAATATTTCTAGAATAAAATATGGCCAAATCAGACATAATGGAGGCAAAGTTAGGGGCAAGCCAAAACACTGAAGAATCTCACTTGTGTTGACTGGTGGTAGGTCTGGGTAGGTACCAACGCAGTGTATATTTCTCCCGCCAAAAATCAGTATAAATGCACTGTTGTTTTTCGGATCAATAATTATAGATAAAAAAGAGCAGAAAAATAAAAATATGTATATAGTGTTAGAGATCTTATGAATTTGTAATAGTAAAGATACATTCGATATTACCGAAGTGGGACACAGATAAATTGCACATAACCCAAAGAGACTATGACAATATGATGTTAGTAATAATTTGACACAAAAATATTTATAATTTACGAAAATGGAATTTTTACGAGTATGACTAGTAATTTCGGCCTGTCCAAAAAATAGAGTAATTTTAGAACAAAGTAACGTGCAACTGTAATTATTACAATTGCAAATTAGGATGACGTCTTTATAATTGACACACAGAATTATAACTAAGAATTATACATAACTATTGTTGAGGTATATTTCAAATGTTTTGTCTTCCATACTAAATTTAAAATTCGTTCGAAAGAGACAAACATTCGATAACTAAAATAAGTTTTAAAACTGTCTATGAATGAGACCGATATAATCTATGAAATATTTACCTATTAAATTGACAACTAGTAATTTTTGGTTATATGGCCCAACCACTCTAAAACAGCCTCAAAATTGGTTGGTAAAAGATGAGAAAATATGTTTATGATGAGTCAAAGTAAGCGAGGGCTTACTAGCAAAGTTCTCTCTTGCACACCCGCCATTTAATATTGCTGACGTCACGAATGTAAAATTCGCTATCTCTTTCGCGCACACGCATCTTAATGGCGGGACATCACAACTGAATCAATCAAAATCTAAATATTCCTTATTCAAATAGTCTTTTATAAGACCTTTCGCATCGTTAATTACTATTATCACCAATAGTGGCAGGAGTAAAGCACCCTTTTTCTGTTGACAATTACCGTAACTAAACAATTAATTTTTATTAATTTTATATAAAAATAAAACCCAACAGTCACATACATAGTCTTGACCCCACACTAAGATCTAGTCTAGTGTCGCGAGTATCAGGAACTACGAGAGACTTTTCGGTCTCACAAACACCCAGACCCGAAATAAATATTTGTGGGCCTCACAAACAATTCCCTCGGAGCGGAGATCGAACCCGCGGCCTTTCGTTTCACAGGCGGCGTCTAACCGACTGTTGCATGGAGGCTGACTCTTTCATACACTATTTAAATTATTTTACAAACAGTATTGTTCATTTATTATTTTTCTATGATATTTCGGTAAGCACGTAAGTACGTGAAAGACGAAAAAATAATTTTATTAATAACAATGGCCAAGTATTATGCACCGCGACATTGAGACGGTAATCAGTGTAGGGCTGGCACCAACACAAATTAAATTATCCCTTAATAACGGTCTTATTCATAATGATATATCGAAAGTTTATCAAAGGCTTCTTAAAAACCCAGGATATTTACATATTTATAATAGTTTAAAATCTCACTCAGATAAAGTTACCGAAGCTAGCCACTTTCTTTTAAATTAAACCAAACGCTTTAAGAACTAAGAATTTTATGATATTTTTTAATGGCTGCAAGAAAACATGTACAAAATTATATTTTTTATTGAATATTTGATATTGTCTGATCTCCTTATGATTAAGGAATAAGATATTATTTATTAATCTGGCCTCTAATCTCCAGTAAGAAGGTTTGACGTCCGCACTCAAGGCCTACAAAATAATTGCTTAGTAATTGACTACGTAATACAAAAGAACAGTTTTCCCATGTCCCTCGTGTCGTAACATTCTCTACGTGTACACAAACCTTAATAAGGGCTGGCACCGCACGTTTCGTAACGTAGGGCTGCCAAGGTTTATTACTGTAGTAAAAAAGTTTTTAATAAGTTCATGTCTTATGAATTTAAATAAATATTGATTACGCAGTTTATATGTTTATTATAAAATAATTTGATGTCAAGAGGTCTTGGGTTCTGGTGCGTCCATTGACTTTTTGAAGGTAGACGAGTGTTTATAGTAAATTTTCAGATTGTTTAAGGAAAATAGTGCAAAGATAATAGATATGCCCAGTATTTTGATAATAACAAATTATACCTGCCTCAAAAGAAAAATACAATACACAAAATGAAGTACCCGGTAACACCCACATGTGAATCATAGTTTTATCCAATTCACACTTTATTTTGATAAGATAATCAACTACGGCTTACACTATTTGGATTGCATTGCAGTTATTAGGTGCTTTGTGGTCACTATGTCGTACCAGTACATAAAAAAGAGCAAAATTAAAAAATCTAACACGATTTTCTACTGTATTAAGGACAAAATGGCCTGATAACATTTTTCAATTTCAATTACAGTATTATCTCAGACATAATATATTCAATATATTGAGGATAATAGATTAAGGAAATATTAATTGAATGTTTTTTCAACTATTTAAATTATCCACATGTTATGAGATTTTGTTTGGTCCTGCTTGTAATATATGTCAAGATTTTCTGTATTATTATAGTGTTAAAAAATTTTTTACCATGCATTTATAAATGCTATCTCTTTGTCATATTGTTTTGCCTGTGTCATTCATGCAGTACGGCATTCGATGTCCAGATTCGGCATCGGGTTGGACAGTGAATGTGACTATTCTTTGTTCTTTTTGTGTTAACAATATTTTCAATAGTGTATGCATAAATATGAATTATATGCCTGACTAAAGTTTGCTGTGGCTAAATTACTATAAAAAATAATTTATTTCAAGTGGCAGCCCTGCAATACGCTGAGCGGGCCAAAGGTTGTAACAGGACCGTACAATGTCTGATCAATTCGTCCTCCAAAAGAACTGTGCTCACACCAAATCGTGTTTAAATATTTATTTTACTCGATAAAGGTATAATTAGATGTTTTATTGGTCTAGTGACAGTCGGGTTAACCGTGAGGTCCTATACTAATATCCTGGTTGGACAAATTTAGTCCAGAAGGTAGTTCGGTATGAAAAATGAAATAATAAGCATATGAAACTGTAATTTGTGCCAGGCAGGAAGTTAGAACTTAGAAATAAGGTCGGCAAAACAATAAACAAATAAACAATAAACAAAAGGTGCATGTAACATACATAGTCCTAGCTGGGGTCAAGACTAAAATATATTCGTGTGGTCACTAAGATCGATTCTTGTGTTGTGGGTATGAGAAGGTACGAGAGAATGGTACTATGGATCAAACAAATATTTGTCTCGATGGGGGATCGAACCCGCAACCTCACATTTCACCGCCGGCGTCTAACCAACTACGCCACAATGCTAAAGGTAACTTTGCCAGTAGGTACCAAGTAACGATTAGTCAAAAAGGTATATTGAGTATAAAGGCACGAACTCATGTGTTAACTGTATCCGTCCCATATACGTCACTACACGGCATGGGCCTCCTCTACAATCGAGAGTACGATTGAGAGGGATTAGGTCATTTTCTTTTTTTTATTTAACGAATGGCGAGACGAACATGCCGTTCGCCTGATGGTAAAGATACGGACATTTATACTGCAGTCCTAAAATACTTTCCTGGAATTATAAGTTGACTATTTACACCAACAAAGTCACCTGTTTGTTCTATTTAATAATATCCGTCACAAATATGATACGGTGAAAGTAACAAAAACATCGGACGGAAATACCGACTTCTGTCTGTATACATTGCGTATGGCATGAATCATTGTGCACACGTATTAAGTGTATTGTTACGTCTTACAAGTGACTTATAAATGTGACGAAATGTATTGTTGAATGGTGTGTTGAGAGGCCAAGGGTATGGAACAAATGTACTACACAATATTATTATTATGAACTTTTTTTTGTGATCAATATAACATTTTTTTTATTGCAATTAATAGCGAGACGAGCATGCCGTTCGCCTGGTGGTAAACGATAAGACCACTCATAAACAGTAGTAAAACCACACAACACCTTGAATTACAAAGCAATGCTTGGCGCTCGCCATCCTGAGACATAAGATGTTAAGTCTCAATATGTCCAATAGTTACTCTGGCTATAATATCCTTCAATCCGCAGTACATTTACACTGCTGTTTTATGGGAGAAATAGACATTGCGTTGGTACCTACCCAGGTGGCATCTAACATATTATGAGAGACCTACCACCAGCCTACGTAAATAAACTCACGCCTTTTTCCTAGAAGGTGTAGGCAGAGGTGCTAGACTCTCCCATTTCGCCATGTATGTTCCGTCTATTTTCAGTCCGGCCGGATCCGACCGGATTGTCATTAATCCGTTTTTCCGGATTGCAATCCCTAGTTCCGTCCTACGATGTGATAGGAGGCGCGCCTATGGCCATATCGGGCACAAATTCCTGACTTCGGCCTGATAATGAATAGAAAAATCCAACATCCCTTTGCCTGACTCGAGATTCTAACCCGAGACCTTAGCTTTGTAACCGTGCCGTATTACAACTACGCCCCTGAGGCAGCGTCTGTGATCAATATTTGTAAGGGATATTAAATTAATATTCTCAACTGTAACGATTACGGTTTGTACGTCGTCAATATATTTTTGATATAAATATACAAAACAGTCACATATTTACTTCTAAATCATAGTAAGATAGGTACCAAGCCTTATGTAATGGGAATTCGAAACTACGAGAAACTTTCTGGCCTTATTTAGAACCAAAACAGATATTTTTGACCCCACAAACATATCTATGCAGGAGTAGAACCCGTAGCTTAGCTTTCAGAGCCGGTATCCTAGCAAATTATACCACGGAGGTTCTGTATCAAGAGGCCACATTTAAATAGATTTTATGTGTTGTACTACGGAGTGCTGCGGTCGAAAATTAACCCGACTTTTTTTTTCTATTCGCGAAAACAACGTGTTTCTAATACAATACAAGTAACGTATCTTACTGGGAATGATTTTCCGCAATTACTTACTTTTCAAACGACATATCGCTGCTTTAATTTGATAGTGGCACATAACTAAATGTAATTTTTATGATAATGTTACCATTTATCGCAAATTAATCTAAAATATCATGTGAATAAAACTGATATTTTTGATTGATTAATACGTTGATTTAAGCACCTTTCAAAGAGTTGTCAATATTAAAATAAAATTTATAAATAATTACTTATTTTGCTTTATTTAAACTGCTCCCCTGAAAAAAGTTCATTTTTGAGATATGTCGTTATCAAATTAAAGCAGCGATATGGCGGTGCAATAAGCCGAGCTATGTCGGAGAAAATGACACAACATTAGAAACCATTACAACGGCACCTGAATTCCTAGCGCTGTTGCACATCGATATAGACAGACAATAGACATTTACAATCGCATATTACTATTGTAATTTGCACTCAAATTATAGTTATATGGGGCCGGTGCGGCACAACATGACATTTTGTATTTAGAATTGATTTTTATTTTAAAATTTTCCTCCGACGTACTTCCAACAAAATTCGCGATTTTCACCAACATTTTATTTATACTCCCAATTTAATGAAGATCCCATGCTAGGTTCAAAATCAATGCAGAAACTCCAAAGTTTTGTAAACTCGCCTGTCCACCTTGTAGACAACCTCTCATCAATCTTGCATCTCAAATGCATTTGCAACAAGCATTCCTAATTTTCTTATTCTTATTAAAAAACAATAGTTAATTTTGAATAAACTGTGTATGTATGAATCGTGGGAAGTCCCTCTGATAAATACTTAGACGACCTTCACAAGGCTTGAAGTGATGACGAAGATTTGTCTTACACGCTGTTCGAAAGGTCAATGACACATTATCTCTACTTAATCTATATATATAAAAGAGGAACCTGACTGACTGACTGACTGACGTATCAACGCACAGCCGAAACTACTGGAACTAAAAACGTGAAATTTTCCACAGGGGTTCCTATTGTGACGTAGGTGAGCACTAAGAAGGGATTTTTGGAAATTCAACCCCTAACGGGGTGAAAAGGGCAAAAAACTGTTGTATGGAAAATCGAAACCGTTAAAGCTACAATTGTCAAACTTAGCACTTTGGTTAGTCATTTAAAAAGGAAACTAATTGCATACTTTGTTTGTCTAAAATTAGTGATAAAGGGGTTAAAATAAGGGTTGAAGTGTTACGAGTTTCGGGTGATTTAATGACCATCTAATCAACGCACAGCCGAAACTACTGGAGCTAGAAACGTGAAATTTTCCACAAGGTTTTCTATTGTGACGTAGGTGGGCACTAAGAAGTAATTATTGGAAATTCAATCCCTAGGGGGGTGAAAAGGGTAAAAAACTGTTGTATGGAAAATCGAAACCCTTAAAGTTACAATTGTCAAACTTGGCACTTTAGTTAGTCATTTAAAAAGGAAACTAACTGCATACTTTGTTTGTCTAAAATTAGCCAGAAAGGGGTTGAAATGAGGGTTGAAGTGTTACGAGACTCGGATGAATTAATGACCATCTAATCAACGGTCAGTCGAAACTACTGAAGCTAGAAACGTGAAACTTTACACAAGGATTTCTATTGTGACGTAGTGTAGCACTAAGAAGGGATTTTAGGATATTTCTCCCCCAAGGAGGTGAAAAAGGTAAAAAACGGTTGTATGGAAAATCGAAACCGTTAAAGCTTCAGTTGTCAAACTTTGCACTTTCGTAAATCAATCAACAACCAACATAGCTGCATACTTTCTTTTCTAAAATTAACCCTAAAGTGGTAAGGGTTGAAATTTTGTAGAACCGAACTGTCACATCAACGTACAGCTAAAACTACTGAAGTTAGGAACTTGAAATTGTACACGGGCCTTCCTATCATAATGTAGAGCAGCACTAATGAAGGATTTACCGAAATTCAATCCCTAAAGAAGTGAAAAGGGTGAAATTGTGTTGTATGGAAAAATTAACCGTGAAAGGTATAGATTTCAAACTTAGAAGTTTAGGTATTCAATTAAAAACAAAAACAACTTCTTACTTTTTTGTCTTAAATTAGCCTCAAAGGGCTTAAAATAAGGGTTGTAATTTTGTATGCAAATTCTAAACTGCTGTTGTTGGTACGAAAATTCGTAGTTTAGCTACCTATTATAAACACAAGAAATTGGCTTGCACTAATTTTGGTAAAATGGCACGAAGGGGATGAAATTTTATAAAAAGTATTTAGGGTTCCGTGGATACAAAATAACCAAAAAAAATGAGCTTGATGGTATAATTCAAGAACTGGATAGGGAAAACACTATTTTAATATTTACTAATTTTGTACGTTGTTCATGAGTGTAAGAGTTTCTCACTTACGGGAGGGGTCAGGGAAAAAGAGGGAAAGGACGGAAGGTTGTGTTGGAATATCGGGCATAAGCAACTTTCGTTTTAAATATTATATATCTAAATGGGTTTCGCGCAAATAATACTTATAAGTAAAATTGTGCGTAACTCTGGGATTATCAATTTTAGAGGGAGGAATTTATTATGTTGAATAGTATTTACTTATTATAGTTAAATAATGACCAATTGTAAGGTTTTGGATTTTTATGTTTTAAATGGATTTATAGCGGGAAATCGTTGTTGATAAAGTAAGTAATATATATTGCCACATAATTTGCCCAACAGGAGATGCTCACTAATAAGTAGTGACGTAATTCAGAGTTTTAGAATTTTCTCAGTTTTAGGAGAAAAATGAGGACGTAATATAAAACATATTGTAAATAAAGTTAATAACGCAGACGAAGTTGCGGGCAAAAGCTAGTCTAATATAATTGGAAAATATTGTTCGATATTACAACAGAAAAAAAAACATTACGTAATGGCTTATTCCACTTATAAATCGATCCCTGATCCCATCTATGGTACTCATGGTTGCAGTTTAAATAGTCTAATGATACGGCAACAAGAATTGACAGCCTCCGTGGCGCAGTTGATTAGACGCCGCCTGTGAAACGAGAGGCCACTGGTTCGATCCCCGCACCGAGAGAAATGTTTGTGCGGCCCACAAATATTTCTCTCGGGTCTGGGTGTTTGTGAGACCGAAAAGTCTCTCGTAGTTCCTGATACCCACGACACAAGACTCGATCTTAGTGTGGGGTCAAGACTATGTATGTGACTGTTGGGTGTTATTTATTTATTATTTAATTAAACTAAGAGGACATGTAAATATATTTCCCAGCGAACACTCTGTATATCAAGCATGTGCCTCTAAGCGCATTACAGCCGCTTCAATTAAAAGCTTTTAAAATAATTGCTTATGCAAGATAAATACCAGAATGTAAAAGAATTCAATACTTGCGTCAACAATGCGTAATCCTGTGTATCGCCAGCGGCTCATTCATAAAAAATATCTATTTTTATCGACATTTTACAGCCTATAAAATTATGTTTTCACTCGGCGCCTTTGATATTATTCAGTAATGGCATTTACTGTCCGATGTTCGGTAAATTATGTATTTGAATTTATTGTTCGAAAACAACTTATTTTAAAATTAGATTCGATTTTCAAATAAAATTCCGTAGACATTTCAGATTTCATGCTATGACCTTTTGTCAGAAAACTAATTCATAGACAGTTTTTTTCCTTCGATATAAATATTTCAAATTATTTACTTTAGTTTATGACTCTTAATTCCTTTATGAACGTGACTGTTAATTTGTTAAAAAAAACCTTTCAAATCCCCGTTATTTTTTATAAAATATTAATTATCAAGTGCCTTATTTCAATGTCAATCAAACTTTCGAACTCTGAAGTTAGATCTAACAATATTTGTATTTTCCTACAATATTTACTAAAATTCCTTGTTTTCTTTTTGCGAACAAGACACAATACATCTTTAGTCACTATCAAGCGATACAGACAGACTATCCACAAGAGATATATGATTATTTCCCGCCAATACACATAGTACTTTCTAGAAATGTTTTAGTAAATTTGTGGTCAGCATTATAGATGTCGTGAGAGCATGTACAATATGTCTAGAAATTAGTACAATACACGCTTTTCTCAGCGCATACACCTTTTGGAATCAACGAACTCTCACGACACTCGCCTTGATACACTGCGTTACTTAGCATACGCATCACATTCTACTAGGTTTAACGTACTCGGGAATGCAATGCAGTAAATAAACAAATGTAACTGGTAATCGATTACTTTTTGCAGAATAAATAATGAGGCATATCTTATTAAGCATTATGAATTACTAGAATAATTTATTTATATGTATAATCAAATCTGTATCAACAATTGAATAAATTGAAATATTGAAAATTTTTTTTGTCGAAATCGACTAGGCCGGTTACAATAGGATTAGTTGAGATGTGTTGTGCTGTTTTTTTTTTTGGAAAAACATAATAAATTTTATTACTTACATTATACACATATAGCGTTTTGATTGGTGTCGTAAAATTATGGTTTATTTTCACCACATGGTGGGTTCAATTCCCGTTTCAGACATGCGATTATTCAAATATCTTTGAGTGCAGTTTGAATTGTTTCCAAATTAAAATGATGTCTTCTTTCAGTATTTTTTTTATCTAGTATCTACAATATTTAAGATAATATGTTCCCCTCCATGTGGCTGTGGGACATCCGGTATATTAGTAATACTACGCAAGATGATTCTTAGTATTGTCCTATATAGTGTATTATCTATGCTTAGTATGGTCTGTGGTATGGTCACGTACGAGTATATTATATCTTATATGGATAAGCAGTGGTTCGATACGACTTATTCCGTTTAGCAAGATTTTGGTATGAATTTGGCTATGATAGATAAAATAAATAAAGTAATTTTAATTCATTCCGGAAGAAAAATGCAATATAGAATTAGAGATAAAAGGTGCAAAAATAATAAAAACATGACACGTATTACCGGCGCGGGGGCGGATGACGCAGAAAGAACTTATCAATGAATAAAAAAATAGGCAAAACCGGGTGTGAGCATTAGTATATGATTACCAGATTAATTTCTTTTTATTTTCCCATTACCTCCATTTAACACTGAAATTAAATTCGTTTTAATTAATGGATTGTAGAATAAGTAAGTACGCTTCAAATTAATGGATTCGCGCCATTATATCACTGAAAGTGGCTATAAAATCCGGCGGAAACTCAAAGTGATTTCAACGTGGGCTAGTAAACTACTTAGATAATAATTAAGTACATTAATAGTGAATGCTAATTATATTTACTTGGAATTCTAAAATCTCTCTCTTAGTTTAATGTAATTTCATAATTTTGAAGCACTTTAATCTCATATACATATTTGAATAATATTTTAAACAAATCACATGTTGTTCGCCTGAGTAAATAAGTAGCATCCCGCATAACACATAACGGTTAGGTTCGGAATTCGATTCCCAGTTTGCAGTTTTTAATTGAACATTCTTAAATAAGCTAGTAATTAGATAATTTCCTAATAAAATTCCTAATAAAATAAGCTAGTAATTGATAAATTAAAATATTCAATCAGATCAGCGACCAGCTAAAAATCAAAAAGCAAAGTCTTCTTCAAATAAATCATATTGCACCAATCACATGTGGGAAATGAAAAGCCGAATATTTGATTACTTTTGCTACTTTAATTTTTAAACTGACCCATAACCCAATGGTAAATTCTTTGGCGATTCCCTAAACGCCACTGAATGGCGACAGAAAATGATGTCTTCCACAATTATGCCTAACAAACAGTACACATATTCAACTGTAAAAAAAAAACATATATTACTTTTTCTATCATCATTAGAAAAATACAAATTGACAGCCTCCGTGGCGCAGGAGGTTAGGCGCCGCCTGTGAAACGAGAGGCTGCGGGTTCGATACTCGCACCGAAAGAAACGTTTGTGTGGCCCATAAATATTTCTTTCGGGTCTGGGTGTTTGTCAGACCGAAAAGTTTCTTGTTTATACCCTTCGACACAGGAAAACAGTTTTATTGCATTGAATTGCTAGACGAGCATGTCTTTCACCTGATGGTAAGCGATACAACCGCTCATGAACAGTAGCAAAACCAAAACACACCTTGAATAACAAAGCAATGCTTGACATCCCAATTCGCTCGCTATCCTGAGACATAAGATGTTTAGTCTCAATGTGTCCAATACTCTGGCTACAATGCATCATCATTCATCATTATTCATTTCATCATCATTTCTTGTTATTCATTCAAATTTTCAATCACATGTAAAAGTGTTATCAATGTGAATTCGTAAGTTTTCCGCTTTGTGATTCCGAGATAACATAAAGATAAATATAAATTCTTGCTTCTGATTGTGATACTATTATTTATACGGAGATGGAAAAAATATTTTCGAGTGTATAAAAAATAAATGTTCAAGTGTAGATACGAACATTTTTGATGATTTAAAAAAAATATATCCATCTTAATTTACGAAGCAAATGAGCTGGTTATTACGATTCTTATATTTCAAATTGTCTCGTTTTAATTATATGATTTAATAATAAAATAAATAAACACTCTAACATAATTAAAGTCCGGTTTTGAGGATATCAGAAACTACCATAGACTTTACGATCTTACAACATAATTACATCTGAAATACTTATATAGACGTTATAAACATATTTCTCGATGCGGTAATAAGACTCGCAACTTCTCGTTTTGCAGCCGGCTTGTTAACAATTACGCTATGGAGACTGACGCCAATTAACATCATAAAAAAACTATGATTGGAAAAACCACAGTGCTCAGATACTTACAAAACATTTTTAGAAAATTTTAGCATAGTTTGTAGTCGAATATTTTCAATCCAAAAATTTTATTCGCAGTTCTTATCAGTAAAATCTTTTCCCTAACACAGGTCCTTTTGAGAAACAGTAAAAATTATCAGCAACTCGTTAAATTACGCGAAGCTACCGCAATTTCAACAAACTTATTAAACGCTTGTACTACAATCTCCATTGTTACATATTGCGCCATAAACAACATAGAAGTGTGGGTTGATTCATTTACGATTCCACTTTCAAAATACCACCGGCACACCCAGACCCATATTCTTTAAACTCGGCTGAAAAACCAACTAGCCAGACCCTTAAATTAAAAAAGTTACTCACCTGAAAAATGTAAATCCGCCAAAAATGCAAAACTTAATGAACACCCGTTAGAAAGTATATGAATATGCAAACACTAGTCACAAACAGTTATACACCGCTAATCAAATCTAAATAAATAATTAGATAGGTTGTGTGAGATAAGTAATTTACGTTTCGTCAATTTTCGCGCCGCGCTCGCGAGCTGAGACGTAACGCGCACTCAAGAACGATGCCGGGCACAGACTGAGTTTTTTTTCCCGCCACTGAGCATCGTCAACCGCTGATTATGCCTCGTTACGCAAAAAACGTAAATAGAAATTATTTAGATATAAAAAAGATATATTCAAGAATATATGTATATATATTTTTTTTTGAAATCGCAATGTTGATAAGGAAATTATTTTCTTATAATCCAGTAGGTAGCCCACTTAAACCCTACAATAATAAAATTATAATTAAAAGTAATATCATTTATCTTCGCTCTTTTCAAAGTACTAAAGACTTAATTTCTGAGCTTTTTATCTAGTTTTATTCGATTTCTATGTTTAAACAATATTAAAACGACTTTGTACAAAAGTTTTTTAAAGCGTGTTGAAATAAATTAGAGCTGAAAAGCATAGTTTTAATAAATTAATAGATACTCATTAATTAGAATTGTCTATGTTAGAACGTTATGTGACAATATTCTTTTTCTGTTATTGTATCTTGTCCGTTGCTATGTATCGTGTGTCATGTTGCTATATTAAAGTCTTACAAAAAGTATAAGTGATCCGTTTTAATCACAACAGGTTATGGGCCCAGAATGCTCTAACCTGCCGTAAAAATATATAGAAAGTAAAAAGGAATCCGAAACTTCTAGTATTTTTGGAGAAAACGCCAATAATATTAAAATGAATAATTCCTTGATAACGATTCAGAAACTCACAGGGCGTGAAAATTGGGCGACCTGGAGGTTCGCTGTTATTGCGTACTTACAGCATGAAGAGTTGTATGAATGTATATTATCCGAACCTGCACCCGGCGATTCTAAGTCAAAGAAAAACGATATCAAAGCTAAGTCCAAACTGATACTATTAGTGGACCCGATTCTGTACATACATATACAGGATGCAACAACTGCAAAACAAGTATGGCAGAATTTGACTAATGCATTTGAAGACAGCGGTTTGACTAGAAAAGTGGGACTGTTAAAAGACCTGATTAACACGACATTAGAGACCAGTGAAAGTGTCGAAGCTTACGTGAGTAAGATAATGTCCTCCGCGCACAAACTTCGGAATATCCACTTTAATGTAGATGATGAGTGGTTAGGAACTTTGATGCTTACCGGTTTGCCGGACTGTTACAAACCGATGATTATGGGAATAGAAAATTCCGGTATTAAAATAAGTGCAGATATCATAAAAACCAAATTGCTACAAGAAATAAAATCCACTGATTCAGAAACGACTGCACTGTACACAAAGAATAATAAATTGAATGAGCCTAATAATCAAAGTCCAAGAAAGAAAGCGCCGAGATGTTTTAACTGCAACCGATATGGACACATAAGTAAATATTGCAGATTTAAGAAGGATGTAAAGGAGCAACATGATAAAAATTCAGGTAATGTAGCTGTGTTCTCTGCAACAGAAACGAATGATGATGGGTGGTATATTGATTCCGGAGCATCTATGCACATGACGATGAGGCAAGACTGGCTTTATGATGAGATACCCCCTCCGATCACAAGTATTAAAATAGCAAATGATAAAACGCTTCCGGTTAAGAGTTGTGGAAAAGTAGATTTGAAAATGATTGCAGAAGATGGTAAAGCATATAGAATCCAAGTGAAAAATGTTATATATGTGCCAGAATTAGCGACAAATGTATTGTCGGTAAGTCAAATAGTAAAGAATGGCTGTACAATACAGTTTACTTCTCGAGGATGTAAAATAAACAATAATAATACAGAAGTAGCAACTGCAAGTCTCATTAGCAACATGTATCGGCTGAACACAGACATTATTCCAGCATACAGTTGTAAAAGAAATGAGACAGACTCTTTACTATGGCACCAAAGAATGGCACGTTTGAAATTTAGAGACGTAAATAAAATAACAGATGAAACTGAAGTTGTCAAATTAATTAAAAATAAAAACAAAATGGTATGTGAACTATGTCTGAAAGGAAAACAGTCAAGACTACCATTTCCAGGAGAAGGTTCGCGAGCAAAGAAACCACGAGAGGTTATACATTCGGATATATGTGGATTACTGGAAAAGAGGTCGCTTGGATGGCCAGATATTTCTTGACATTCACTATCATATGCTACACCTGATGCAATGTGGTCCGAGAAGAAACCAAATAGAACTTGCAGATATAGAAGTTCCACAGACATATTCTGGTGCAATATCTTCAAGAAATGGAGACAGTCTATAGAGAAGGAATTGAAGGCACACGAGCAAATTGAGGCATGGCTATTGGTTGAGAAACCACAGTGTGCAAAAGTGATGAGATAAGTATGTCAACTTGATCTTGATATGATACAGTTTGGTGTTAAAACTGCCTTTCTCTATGGGGACATCACAAAAGATATGCACATGAAACCTCATGAAGGAATAGACGCTCCATTGATCTATGTTTGATTCGGATTATGCCAGTGGCAATGATACAAACTGATCTGCTTCAAGTTACAAAAAAAAAAAAGCGTTATGTATCAAAAGATTACTCCTTGATATTGGTGAATATATTGAAGAGATGATGTGTTTATATGTGGACAATCAGAGTGCAATATCAGTGATTAAAAATATAGACTTTCATAAGAAGTGTAAACACATTGATGTCAAATATATTTATTATAGAAAAGTTTTATGATGTCAGATACCTTTGTATAAATGAACAGCTTGCTGATATATTTACAAAAGTTCTACCCAAAGTCAGATTTAAATATTTTTAGAGAAAAATTGGGTTTAACATTAAATATAACCTGTATGCAGGAAAATTAATTTACGAATGTGTCAGCATACTGTTTTTTGTTGTATTTTATATTCCTTTTATGCGATATTTATGTTAAAGGTAATTTTGTATATTTGAAACTATGGTTTGTTTGAAGTAATTAAGATGGTATGCTCTAATTTGGTGGGTGTGTTGAAATAAATTAGAGCTGAAAAGCATAGTTTTAATAAATTAATAGATACTCATTAATTAGAATTGTCTATGTTAGAACGTTATGTGACAATATTCTTTTTCTGTTATTGTATCTTGTCCGTTGCTATGTATCGTGTGTCATGTTGCTATATTAAAGTCTTACAAAAAGTATAAGTGATCCGTTTTAATCACAACAAAGCGATTCAGATTATAATTAACTGCAATAAATCAACCAAGTTGTTACAATTTTATGGAGAGATTATCCTGTGTAGAAAATTCTTCTTCTAAAAGAGCGGAGCGTTTCTTTATCTCCATTATAGCAATTTCGGAAGCGGTGCTATAATTAGTTCTAACCTGGTAATTCATAAGACCTTGTGAAATATCACATGAATTATGAAGACTATTTAATTATATATTTTATACTAATGTTCACAAACACATTTTCACATTATATGCCTGATGTACATATTCCTACATTATTGTGCCCCGTTGCAAAGTCTGAAATAAGCCAGCCGAGGCAAATACCTGTTGTACACAACCAAATTGTACAAATCTGTTTACTTTTATTCGTGATTGCGTAATAGGCGTGTCAATGTTTCATTTGTCATGAATTAATTCGGTAATAAGATTATCTGAAATGAAGTTAAATCTAATTGTGTCATTGATCTACCGACTGTGTGTAGAAGCCGTAATGGATGGGATCAAAGTCGATGACACTTTAAGCTGTATGTCCTAAAAAAGTTATCTATGTCAGTCAATATTGTGGTCGATAGGTTTTCATCAATACTAATAGTCTATCTCGAAGGCCTTGCTTACCATCAAGTGCAAATGGCGTTTGACAGCCTCCGTGGCGCAGTTGGTTAGACGCCGGCTGTGAAACGAGAGGCTGCGGGTTCGATCCCCGCACCGAGACAAATGTTTGAGTGAATCACAAGTATTTGTTTCGGGTCTGGGTGTTTGTGAGACTGAAAAGTCTTTCGTAGTTCCTGATGCCCACGACACAAGATTGGATCTTAGTGTAGGGTTAGGACTATGTATGTGACTGTGGGGTGTATTTATAATACAGCCAATTTTCCGAGACAGAGAAAAAGTCGATTCTTATCCTTGCGAAGAACTTCCACGATCTACTTACTCTTTTAAAAAATATGTTTAAGCAATTTCCTTTAATAAACATTCAAATCTTATATTAGGCTAATTATTTACTTTTGATCATAGTTCCAAAATAATATAGTATAGTGTACTTAACATTTCTGTGACCCCTTAACGAGTTCTAAATAATTTAATATAACTGTTCCGTGATATCATATACGTAACAGAAATAACTATCCCTTCTATACACACCTAAATTTAAAATTACTGCTCCGATAAAAAAAATACCTGTATAAAAAAAAATTAACTCAGTTGCCTAATAGCATTTATAATACCACAAAATGTTATTATGTAGCTACATACGTAATTATGTGGATTACCTTATTTATGTACCTACCACATAGTCAATTACGTCAGCATTTACATTTTAGGCATAACTGAAACTTTTACTATCTAATTACGCACAGTACCTAAACACCGATTGGATAGTATTTTATGATTTTGTCCTGATATTTTACTCTGTTGCATTTTCTTGCGAACGCGCAACTGGCAATGATGACCTGAAGGAATTTTTGTACCACAAAAAATCCTAGATCATTCCTGTCCTCTTAGAGAAAAAGGGAGGAAAATTAGATAGTCTCTTTGACGCAGTTGGATAGCCGCCGCATATTAAACTTGAGGCAGACACAAAAGTTTGCGAGAACTACAAAGATTTGTTTCGAGTTTGGGTGTTTGTGAACAAAAGTCTCTTGTAGTTCCTGACACCCACGACACAAGACTCGATCTTAGTGTGGGGCCAAGAGTCATGCATGTGACTTACTTATTTAAAAATATCGCGAGAAGGGAATAATGTTTTAGTCCCCATATTACATGAAGAAAGGCAATTAATTTGCTCGTTTCATAAATTGCTTATTTCCTAGTAAAAATACCGAAGCAAACAATGATTCAATACATTTCATTATCGTCCCACGGACAAAGCAGCTGCATTTTATCATGTGAGGAGTCTGTTTATCTGATAAATTATCTCAGGCTGGCGAGATGTGATAACGGAAGGCGAAAACATAGTGACAAATGCCAAGCAACCACGATTGGCACATTGCACGATCTTTCGAAATGTTTGAGCACTTTTACTTAAATTTTAGAGACAATTCCGCTTTCTCGCAGAACATTCTGTGAGCTAGGGTGAACAGAATGCAAAAAATGGACACCGACTATTGTAGGCTTGCAATAAGTTGGTTGCTCGGCTTTGTTATCGAACCCAAGAAACTAAAACTTACAAATCACAAAAGCTGCTTATAGATCAGGTTTTGAATCCCGGCATCATATTGACTATAGGTACCAGTAATTTCAATATTTCTAAAAACGCGACCCCTTTTCTCCTTTCGACCATATACAGACAATAAGTTAGTCTAGAAGATTACGTATAATTAGACAAAAATATTGCACTGTAGCTGTACAGCTTATTAACGACTGAATTCGAAACAAAATATTTTTTTAGAAATAGTCTGATAGCCTCATATGCCAAAAAACAATAGAGACAAGATGTAAACTCTAAGATAGTAACATAAACGAATCTAGGTATAGTGACTCAGGATTAGTCAGTGTACACTTGGTTTCTAATGAGCTTAATTACGTGTAATGGCAGGAAGCAATCACTGTCAATATTCTAGAGAGTACACTTACCAATGGTGCAATAAGTGCTTCCTATGCCAGCAAAAACAAATACAATTTTTTTTATTATTATAGGAATAAGGAAAATGTCGTAAAATATTCTACTTGCGTCATTAGACGCATCCCGGAAAGATAAATGGGAATCGTGTGTCAAGAGCATGGACTTTACTCAGTCTAGTAGAAGGAGCTGGAATGTGCTACGAAAACTAGGCAGTGCCCCACAATACCACAAACAGTCATCATCTATAAACCCAAACGAAATTGCCAAACGGATGCAAGATCTGACGAAGAGTGTCAAAACAGACAAACCGTTCGCAAACGCTACTCGCAGCAAACTGTTAAATTTTTTTAACACCGCAGGTACTGACGATTTCTTCAGCAAACCATTCTCCCCTCTCGAGCTGGATACTTCACTCAAATGTATAAAAACCAATAAAGCCGCGGGGCCCGATGAAATTTACCCTGAATTCCTTCTCCATCTTGGAAAAGTGGCCAAACGGTGGCTGCTCCAGTTGTTCAATATCATCCGAGAAACAGGCATCGTTCCTAGCGTTTTTAAACAGTCTAAAGTGATTGCCATGCTGAAGCCAGGAAAATCAACAAACGAGGCTTCCAGTTACCGGCCCATCTCACTACTTTCAGTCACATACAAACTCCTGGAAAGACTAGTGTATAGTAGAATCTATCCTGTAGTCGACGACGTTATTCCACCAGAGCAAGCTGGCTTCAGGGCAAGCAGAAGTTGCGCCGATCAAGTCCTGGCCCTATCTTCATACATCGAAGCTGGTTATCAACGTGGGCTCAAAACTTCAGTAGCCTTTGTTGATCTAAGTGCAGCCTACGACACTGTGTGGATAGATGGTCTGCTTAGTAAAATCAGCGATATCATCCCCTGTACCAAAATGCTCCGCCTCATTAAAACTCTCCTCGGCCCTCGCCATTTTAAGGTCCATTTAGACGAAAAAAGCAGTCGCTATCACCTTGTCAAAAATGGACTTCCACAGGGTTCAGTCCTAGCACCACTCCTTTTTAATATATACATCCGTGACATGCCAACCACGAGATCCAATAAATTCGCTTATGCAGACGATCTAGCATTAGCTTACCAGTCAAGGAGCTTCAAACAAGGAGAACTGGCACTGACCGAGGACTTGAAGACTATGGGGGACTACTACACACGATGGCGTTTACGTCCCAACCCGACCAAGACTGAGGTCTCATCTTTCCATCTCACCAACTGCCTGGCTAAAAGAAAACTTCAAGTAACCTTCTGCGGCGAAACAGTGAAGCACAATTTGACCCCAAAATACCTCGGCGTAACACTTGACCGCTCACTAACTTTCAAGCCGCATATTGAAAACGTCAAACAGAAGGTGAAAACGAGGATCAACATCATCTGTAGACTGGCAGGCACAAGCTGGGGAGCTTCAGCAGCAGTTCTTCGTACATCCGCCCTAGCGCTAGTGTACTCGACTGCAGAGTATTGTGCACCCGTATGGTACCGCAGCGCTCACACAAAGAAGGTCGACACACTGCTAAACGAAGTCATGCGCCTAATATCGGGAGTAATAAAATCAACCCCTATTCCATGGCTTCCTGTATTATCGCACATTCCACCACCCAAGCTGCGTAGGTACAGAGCAGCGGCTAACGAATGGGAGAAGTGTGTCCAGTCAAACCGCCCGAAGCCCATGCCCATCAGGGAAACATTGGACGAACTTCCTCTTTTTCGTCTAGGTTCAAGATTTCCAATTTGGATGGATGAGAGGATCAAAAATAAGTTCGACCTAAACGAAGCCTGGCGTTCAGAATGGTGCCATTTTAAAAACACCAATACGAATCTTATATCTGACCCCACCAAGAAGCTGCCCGGTTTCGATGCGGAACGGAAGACATGGACAAGGCTCAACAGATTCCGGACCAACCACGGGAAAACTAACCACCACCTGCATAAATGGGGTCTAAGGGAGTCACCACAGTGCGACTGCGGAGCACCCGACCAGACCCTGTCCCATGTCGTAAACGAATGCCCACTTCGCTGTTTCCCCGGCGGAATCTCGGAACTTCATAAGTACACTCCTGATGCAGCAAGCTGGCTAAAAAACCTAAACATAGAAGTTTGATCCACGCAGGATAAATGCCATACGCAATGATGATGTCGTAAAATATTGAATAAATTTCCTGTAAAGTACTTAAAATGTTAACAGGTATTCATTTTATCGATATTAAGTTGGGAGAACCTAAAACGGAGTATGTATTATATTCACTATTCACTTAAGCAGGCTGCCGTTTGACAGCGCCCCTGGCATTACCGAACTTCATGAGTCATAAAGGCACGCGTGTAAAAGTTAGTTGTACTTGAAATGTATCAAGTTTCGACGCGAACTAAATCTAGTGATCGTTACAGTGAAACGATTGTTTGTAATGCCATTGTATCAGCTGAGCAACAGATAGAGGCGGACGACACACGCCTTCCGAGAAATTGCGTGCGTCAAACACAGCTAAATCCGCAAGGATCTGACGTGCAAACAATTAACTCGCGACGAGAAACCCAATTCTAATTATGTTCTTACGCGATCTGAACTATTTAAAACATATCTATAGTCCATAGATGGATGAGCCTTCATACCTCAGGGCAATAATTAATCAGCGTACGTAATCGCTTTGAAGGGATCGATCCAAAACTCAAATGTGTTAAATATGGGCGTGTGGATCAATCCCTGACCTGATTGGTCTATTGAGATAGGTCCGTATACTAAAATAAAGATCATTGAAAGTGGTAGGACCACGGTGTTGTCAGTAATAAATCAGCATAAATTGACAGGGTCGTCCAGGGTACCATTGTCTTACAGAAGTTCGACGTGAAGCTTAGCTGTCTCGTTTCGTTGAGTGAAGGAGATTGCGAAATGCCATAATCCCATTCCTTTTTCCCATGCTTTTTTCCTTCCCGCTCCCCTCCCGATTTAATAGGATGGCAACACGTCCACGACCCAAGCGTTTTGGATGCTCATAGTCGGCAGTGATCACTTACCAGTTGACCTGCTTGCTCCTTTGCCGCACTTACGCAATAAAATAAATCATTAATTTTAGTCGTCAATCAGCTGAATGATAAAATCGGATCGGGTTGACAGCCTCCGTAGCGCAGTTGGTTAGATACTGGCTGTGCTGTGACACATGATGCCGCGGGCTCGATCCCCGCATCGAAACACATATTGTGTAATCCACAGTTATTTATCTTGGGTATTGATGTTTGTGAGACAGAAAAGTCTATTGTAGTTTCTGATCGCCATAACTCGATTTTGGTGTGGTTTTGATTGATGTTATTATTCGTATCCTAGAAATAAATGCAGTGGTATACAATGCCCATTTAATATAGATAGATTGCTGTACCTCCGGTAGACATAATAATTCTGGTCTGGCTAACAAGAACAACACAACAAAGGAGTATGCCCATTTTACTATGAAACTTAGTTGGTGCAAAGATTTTTGTTCCGCTGTAAAATCTACTTATTCGTGTAGGGAAAAATATATATTTACAATAAAAATAAACATAATTGCGACCCAGGCCCGGAGCCCGATAAAAAATATTTTTTTGCCTTGACTCTGTGAACAAAATGTAGGGGAAGGCCGGGCAAAGTGAATACCCCGGGCAAAGCGAATACTCCCCACTATTCCTAAATTATTATTTTTTCATTCAACACGCCACCACTGTTACGTTTGGGCATCTTGGTTTAATACGCGGCAAACATAGAAGCGAAGGGTCGCGTCGCGTCCCATCAGCGGAGTGGAGATTTGTGTTTTCGGAAATAAAAGATTGATTTTACGCGGTAAGTACATTGATAAATTCTCCTGTATTACTAGTTTTTGATTTATAGGAATGTCTTAATTTGGAAGCATATCAAAGTAGTTTTTTATGGTATATTTAACAGAAAGGCAGAATTATTAGTTTCTGTATAAATAGTGTTAACCTCAAAACTTACCTAGTCGGGCAAAGTGGATAATATGCCATTTTCATTGGTGACTTATTATCTAAACATGTCTTTTTTTTGTTTCACATGGTGAATAAATATAAAAAAATCTAAGCAAGGGACGTGGGATGAAAATGCTATGTAAACGGCTATTGAATTGTGCAGAGTTGGAGAATCAATAAAAAGCACAGCTAAAAAGTATGGTTTGAAATAAAACTATTATTTACGGATTTTATCGCGAATTTAGTTTAATTTTTTTACATTTTTTACTTCCCGACGTTTCGATTACTTTACAGCTTTCGTGGTAAATAAAATCCGTAAATAATAGTTTTATTTCAATGTGTAACATTCGCGTAAATCTAAGAAACCATTAAGTATGGTTTGGCTTATGCGACCTTGTATAGGCAAACCTTGTATAGGTAAAGTTTTTTTCTTTCAGTTTATCAGTTATTTTTATGTTTTCAGAAATTGAATATGGGTATTCACTTTGCCCAAGTACTGTATCCGCTTTACCCGGGGTACCGGGCAAAGCGAATACTTTCGTACTTTTTTAAATTTTAATTGTAGTTGATTATTGTTTAAATATTAATGGTAACTGATGTCCGTATTTGTACGAGCAATAAATAAAGATTGGTTTCTGATAATTATTTTGACTTTCTATTATATACCTTTTCTGCTATAACCTTAAATACCTTAAGGTATGCACTTTGCCCGGCCTTCCCCTAATGATAATTAATTAATTTTATAAAAAAATCTGTGGCCCGGGATAAAACAGGAAAACATATAAGGATAAAACATAAAAACTGGTACAGTGAATTTTAAGCGGTATCGGGATCAACGATATTCTTTACCGATACTATGAATATGCATTGTTGTGTATGTTATGTGTTATGTATGTATGTTATTTATAGTGGCTATTTATGGAGGGTCGCAGCCTCTGCTTAATGCCTACCTTAAAGAACTTAAACACATAAAGCAGGACAGGTAATACTAGAAACCTAGATAGGTACCGTAACAGAAAGGAATGTCTCAAGAAATGTGGATGAACTCCCAAGGCTGAAACTGAAATGGCACAAAGTTTAGTAAAACAATTAATATAATAATAAAATAAATAACACCCAACAGTCACATACATAGGTCCTGACCCCACACTAAGATCGAGTCTTGTGTCGTGGGTATCAAGAACTACGAGAGACTTTTCGGTCTCACATACACCCAGACGCGGAAGAAATATTTGTGGGCCGCACAAACATTTCTCTCGGTGCGGGGAACGAACCCGCGGCCTTTCGTTTCACAGGCGGCGTCTAACCAACTGCGCCACGGAGGCTGTCTATTCTCTAATTCTAATTAAAGTAAATTTTCAATAATTCAAAGCCTATGTTCAGCAGTGGATTTTCTGTTGCTGAAGAGAATTATTATCACAAAATATAATAAATATTATTTAAAAAATATTGTTTCCCGCCACACCATCATAAAATATTTTTACATATCGAGAATGTCAACCAGACATTTGTTGTGCTTGTCTATGACACGACAGGTACTGGTGGTGTAGTGCTGTCATTGTCTGTCATGACATCTGTGCGAGTTTTGTTCGATTGGTCGTCATAGGATTTTACGACGAAAATCGTCCTTTTGTGATGAGCTAGAACATTCGCTTAATAGTTAACTTTTTTTTAATTTCTAAAAACGTTTCCTCTATAAAAATGTGTTAAGAGACTGTTACGCCACCAACACAGTAAACATTAGTTTTTATCTGTCGCCCCGAATCCCATGGAGATTAGCACACATCAATCACATCGAAGGACCAAGTGAGGGATACGGCCTCTTGAATCTGTGATGGAAACTTACTTCAACGCAACCACCAGGCGGAAAAAATCAGCTGTGGAGGGCTACAAATGAGATAGGAAGTACGTCGGTAGAGCTAGTCGCGAAGGGGTCCGGGAAATCGTCGATAGACGTATTTTATGCGCGCGTGACGGTGACATGAGCACGAACGTCAAGCGGCGTGGAGCTAGCGGTTCCAGTTGTTCAGTGCCGGGAGTGCCTGCCCTCGTGAACGCGCCCACAGCCATGTCTGCCGACTTAGCCTCGCTGTTCGAGTGTCCCGTGTGCTTCGACTATGTGCTGCCCCCTATACTGCAGTGTCAGAGCGGGCACCTGGTGTGCTCCAGCTGCCGGCCCAAGCTGTCGTGCTGCCCGACGTGTCGCGGTCCCCTCGGTAACATCCGCAACCTCGCCATGGAAAAAGTCGCCAGCAACGTGATGTTTCCGTGCAAACACTCCAATACCGGCTGTACTGTCACACTGGTGCACACAGAGAAGGCCGAGCATGAGGAAGCCTGCGAGTTCAGACCTTATTCGTGCCCGTGTCCCGGGGCGTCTTGTAAATGGCAAGGAGGCCTAGACCAAGTCATGCCACACCTTATGATGTCACACAAAAGTATCACCACACTTCAAGGGGAGGATATAGTCTTCCTGGCGACTGACATCAACCTTCCCGGAGCCGTAGACTGGGTGATGATGCAGTCCTGTTTCAATCACCACTTTATGTTAGTTTTAGAAAAACAGGAGAAATTCGATGGACACCAACAGTTCTTTGCCATTGTACAACTCATAGGTTCACGCAAAGAGGCAGAGAATTTTGCATATAGATTAGAGTTGAATGGACACCGTCGCCGGTTGACGTGGGAGGCGATGCCGAGGTCCATTCATGAAGGAGTGTCCTCGGCCATCATGAACTCGGACTGCCTGGTGTTTGACACATCTCTTGCGCAACTGTTTGCAGATAATGGGAACCTGGGCATCAATGTCACAATATCCATTGCCTAATTGACATTACATTACCACTTGTTAAGTATTTATAGTAACAAGAGTGACTTTCATTGGTTGTCAAGATTAATCCAATACTTACATGTCAATGGAAATTAATACAATATGAATACAAACATACTAGACATGTAATTTTGAATTGTCATATTTTTGTTACGGTGTGCAGTTAATGCTGAATTTGTTGACATGTACCAAGTTGATGCCAATGCATCCAACACATAAATTAAGCCAAAAATTCTAATTTCTTCACAGTTGTTATTTTTAAATGTGTGTTCAATTTAAAGTTAAGTAGTGAAGTTTAAAATTGCCGAGTGAATGAGTTTCACTTAAGCATTGCCTTCGGATTATAGTATATACAAGAAGAATAATTATGACATGTCTTGAAAGAAAGTGATTATTTTATTCCAAAACTTGAACAAATAATTTTAATACTTACATTATAATCGTTTGTATATAGATGCATGGAAAAAATATTTTGATCTTAAGGATTTTAAGCAATTGTGTGATGTCGCTTTGTGGGGGTTTTTACTTAGTGTGCTGGCATAGTGTACTGATATCACAAGTGAGTACCAGATTTGTACGGGACTATTTTTGTATTAATGAACTAAATCATCTTTATAAGTTATACACTTTAATATCTGAACACGAAACATAAACTATCAATTTATATATAATTATTAGTGGTGGAGTGATAAATCTGTTAACGTCGTAATTTCCTATGCGGATTTAGAAAAATAAATCACTTAGACCAAACTACCCTCATGTCAATTATTGTTTTCAACATAGCTGGTCTTCTCAACAAAATACAGCTTTTTAGAAACATTACACAAAAAAACAATGATTGGTTAACCATGAATTAAAGCGGTTTTTAATACTACTAAACTTTAATGCCAGTTTTATTTTCCAATATATTCAATCAGTTTTTTAAGTTGAACATTTAATATTCATACTGCAATTTGCTACCCAAATACAGAGCAATTGTACTTCAAACAACAAAATGTCGATAACAATTCTCACCTGTGTAAGACATCTGCGACATTAAACTCCCGCAATCGTGAGCGTCAAATGTGTCAAGGTAGCAAACCCAATGGCTTTACTTTGTGACTCAGAACACGTAAACTAAATCTCAAGAATTATGATAAACAACTTATTATCAGTTCTCCGAAAATGAGATCCTAAAAAGAAATCAAGATAAATTGGTATTTTGTTATTGAATTGGAATTGTATTAGTATGGCGAGGTAAATGGAATTCTCGAATCTCTAATTCTCATGAACACTACGGAATTATTTTTGAAGTGTACCTCTGCTGATTCTAAAACCAATCCCACAAGTTATTATATTATCCCACAAAAGAAGGGTGTGACTTTTTCAAGCAGCAATTATCTGTTATTTCCATAATGCTGAATGGATCGTAATTTTTTTAGTATTTAAATATCGGATTTTTTTTTTTATATTTAAATATCATATCTTATTTTATTTGGGTGGTTCAGGTATACAAAAAATAGAACGAGAAGATAGTTATATAGATTGTTTTAATTATGCCCGAAACCGTCTGGTGATTTAGCATAGGAAATTTCAACATTGTCGGATTTCTCACTAGCCGCTAACACATGCAAATTAAATTAACAAATGCCACTTACAATATATTTTGTCATTGCTTTGTAAACGCCCGAAGAAAGCATTAACTATCGAACCGCATAGCAAGATTGTCGAGACTTAGGCAAGACTGATGGGCGTTGTTAAACATAAATATAAATTAAAGGAGACAGTATTAAGTATAGAGTTTTGGCTATTCCACATGGCTTAAAAATATATAAACGACAAAAAATAAATTATTATTATTTAACTCCAAATTTTATTTGCTATGTAAAGAATTCATTGTATCGATTTTTTTATTATTATTTATTGTATTGGGCCAGTAATTTCGTATATAAGCTATAAGTAGGCCAGGCCTTAATGTCTCCTTTACCGGACCCAAAACGCCTCTATTAATGCGTCAATATTGCAGCTAATTCGTTATAAAAGCCCATTCACATTGGCAACTTAATCGGGCGTTTCAGGAAGTGGTTCCATTATCACATGCTATATTGATAATGTTCCTATCGAACTATTTAATAACTCGGCTAGCCTTCCACAAAGGCTTTGTGAAATTAATTTAGGGACGCTATTGTACCTACATGGTAAACACACGGATAAAGATATCCCTAATAAATCTAATAGTACCTACCTAAACATGATTATTATTCCCCTTGCAATTTTATAACTTACAAAGTGTTTAATATATGTATACTACAAATACTTACACAAACATAATAAACGAGAAATATTTTGTTAAAAATTAATATTTCGCAGTAACGCTTATGGGTAAATAAATCATACACAATAATATAGTCTCAATCCCGCAGTAAAATTATTTTTGTCGTGGGGTTCAGAAACTTCGATTCCCAACGAATATTTGTCTTAATCGTACATACTGCCCATAGAAAACAATTCATCTGCTGAGTTGGCAATGTGAAAGGGTTTCAACAGCACTTGATGTGTAAACTCCCATCTTGTAGCTGTCCCGAAATATTCTCTGTGAGCAATAGAAAAAGAATTCGTATAATTTTGTATCAGATTGTTATTTATATATCACGTTGAAACAGACTCTTATGAAGATTATTGTAACTATGGATAAGTTGTGCATAGCCTAATAACCAGTGGCGTGCAAAATAATTGTAATCTTGAATAATAACGAATAATTACGTTCGACATTTTGAATCTTGCCATATTTTGACATTTCTTTTCACAATCTAATGATCAAATATCCTGTGACCTATATTGTTTATTTACGACATCAAATTAATTGTTATTATGCCAAATTTTGACTAAAATGCCGAGAAAAAGTATAGTTTAAAAAAAATTGATTATCTCAGTCAATACAACTCGTCCGATTGATTCAGTTTCCAAATTATTGCAGCATATTCTATGACCGTTATATTGAATTATAAATTAAAATATAAATGGAAGTCTGGTCTACATTTTTTGTACGCCACTGCAATCGTACAAATTAAGTTTTGTTTGAAACGAACAAAAACACCCAAGATTACCACTATCCCATTGTTTTCTGTTCCATTACTGTTATTGCTACTTTAGTTGGACTTTTCTCTTTGAAGCAGAGATACTTGAACGAATATTAATGCATCTAAATTTATTGAATTTTGACCCGACTTTTCATTAAAGTACTACTGGCGATATAGTACAGATTTCGTCTGCCCGTGTCAAATCGACCCAAAAATACACCCATCATTCCCACACATAGTCTTAACCCCACACTTAAACACGTGTTGTCTTGTGGGTATCGGAATATACTGGACACTAATCCCACCAAACAAACATTTGCCTATCAGCGTACGATACAACTTGTTTTTACAGCGGACTATTTCTCTCCTAAATTATTATCGATGTTTTAGTTTGAATATCTCTGCTTCAAATAATCAATTATGTGAATCCATGTTACTTAATTTGGTTAGTATTAATTGCCTGGTGCGTTGCACCGCGGGGTGTGATTATGAGGGCAATGTTACCGCGTCGCGCGACCTTGTCTTAACTCGTAACTCTTATGTATCTAAGATAAAACTGGTAAAAATTATAAAAGATTCTAGTTGAAATAAATTTTTGTAATGTAACATTATTTTCGTTTTATTCCCTTAATATATACCTCGAATATAATTCTTAGGCATAAAATTGTTGTTACGTTAACATTCAGGAAGGATGTTGATTATAACTTATTAAAATGAGTAAGTGTATGAGTAGGGCAGCTGCCTAAGGCGCAGGACAGAAAGACGCAGCAGGTTTAGTTTTCTTTTTAGAATTAAGATGGCAGATAAAGAGCGCCCTAACGTTGTTGCTCAGGACATCCTAAAAATATAGGGCACCCATCATCGATATCAATGTTACACTAGATAAGACGTTCTTTGTAAAAAACGTGTCCCACCCAAGTGCGGTGCATGCACCGCACACGAATCAGTCTGCCGCGTGACGGCTACGCAGCAGTACGCCTCTTTGATTATACATATTTATAAGTCTTTTCCCCGTCAAACCGATAGCGAAATTTTCTAAAATTACAATATAATTAAAGCATACAACTTAAGTGATAAAATATTGCAGTATAATGCCGATAATACAGATATTTTATTTATTATTCGATTAAATATTTGTATAGCTCATTAGAAATACAAGGTGAGCTTCTTAATCGTATGTCTCATTCCCGCGCATAAAAATTGCCCGTCGAGTGAGAGAGACGAACTATATTAGATATAGATTATTCATGGGGCATTCATATCAGACGACCAAATAGGCATAAACTATTCGAATACATTACAAATACAGATATGTAGGAAGAATGTAGGTAAAAATAGATTTCAGTATTTTATTTTAATTTTATGTTGTTAATTAATAACACAAAATATGTGTTGTATATATGTTTTGAAACAGTGGACAGTTTTTAGGCCCTATTTCTTTATATGAAATACCTAATGGACTACGTTGAAATTTCGAACCCATTGAATGTTATTAAAGACTAATATCACTAAAAATTGTTTTAGATTCTTGCGCGTCGTTACAAAAGAGGGAGATCTCTATAATATTTGTCTGTTGTTTCATTATCTTATTGTTAAACTGTGATAAACTTGTACACTTATAAGAGTTTTTAGTTTAATTTAGATAACTTTCATGAATTATTCACATAAATAAAAAAAAAATACAAAATATATAATTGCTATGACGGCATTCATACTTAGGCAGTATCTTAGGAAAAGCTATTATTGATTTGAACTGTCTCTTCTGTCTAATAATCTTTGATCATAATTTGTAATATTCAAGTAAACGTACTAGATGTCGCTACTGAGCTTTATTGAAATATGGGACAAACAGTTTCTATGACGCGTCGCGTCTATCGGTAGAATATAAGTCAATGGCACCCATACTCACAATGGATTTAGTATGCCTATTCCGAGATGAGGGAAAGAAATTAAGGAAAAAATGTGAAGATTGTCAGACCAGCTTCAAAGTAAGTATCGGAAATTCACTTTGCAACAACAAAACAAACAAAATATAATTAGCTGTTTAATTGTTGCAATTGTAATTTAGTGTAATATAATTGCCTGTAAAGTCGGTTTTACGGGCGAAGATTTTACGTGACAACGTCTTTTTCTCGGTAGAATATTTATTGATATGAATATAATTAAATTAATCACTCAACTATAATTAGATCATAGTTGAGTGGGAGAGAGACGCAAGGCATTCGGCGGGCCTCTCTCTCGTTCGGTGACTCATCGTAACGTTACCGGGCGTTACACTTTTTCATAAGTGACTCCCAGCCGCAACCTAATTTAAGACGTTGTCACGTCAAAATAACTTCATCGATTTTATGTAAGTGTAGTAAGAACGTAAAAGACGTTTCATTGACCTGCATATCATATTGATTTTAATGTAATTCAATAATGAATAGACTATTTTAGTACAACACTGTGTATTTCTCACGGGGTGTCGCGTTAAATGCAGATTGCAGAGTGGTTGGACCAGGTTGGAAAATGATCAGTCTACGAAATATCTAGAAAATATATATAACATCAAGCAAAATTAGGTACCTAGTTAATTGCTCTAAAAGTGTTAATTATTATATTAACACTTAATCCATAAGCGCCATTTACACGATGACAGTTTCTCGGAGAGAGTATCGTATGCTTATATCGCATAACAATCGCCATAAGATTATCCTATTTGAAAAATCGCATAGACGAGGTGAAAAATTCTTCCACGTACATGGGGCTTTAGGCGTTGAGTCCTCAGGTATAAGAACATCACATGTCTATTCAATATGTATTAATTTTATAGAATTAATTGATCCGTAACATTTGAAATATACCGGACAAAGACATAAAAAATAAAATAGATATTAAAATCAAGATAAAACTATTCTCGTATCAGACGTGTGTTTTATAATAACGAATTCCACATATGAGAAATGAACCCGCTACCCACAGTGCCGAAACATTACTTATCCCCTTATCGGATGTCACGCAACGATACCAAATGATGTATTATCAGATTCCAATATTTTTTGTAACCGTTGCAATACATCACCGGTATCGATATCATTCGGTATTGATAGGCATCCTAAAATAACAAGTGAAACATACAAACAAGGTGTGCATATTGCCATATTTGTGTCATCTAATTGGCTGATGTTTGCATTGGATGAATATTTCGCAAGTCAATTAGCATGAAGACTGCATTCTACAAGGTTAACCATATTTTATGATTTATTAAGGTACCCTATTTTTCCTTCACCGTTAAAGTGCGTTGTAAATGTCTATCAATACACACATGACTCCGAAAAGTCAGAGGTATGCCCTGGGATTCGAACCCACGACTACCGTGATCATGTCGGCAGCCGCGTCTGGTCCCTTTACCAACAGGCCTCCACGCACCCATTATCCTTGAATACTACTGCATACCATGGCGATTTATAAGAATTTATAGGTATGTAAAGTCCGCCAACCCGTATTAAGGATTATATGGCCTAACTTCTCGCAATCGTATTCTCGAATGTAGAAGAGGAGGCCTGTGCCCTGCAGTGGGACGTATATGGGCTGATACAAATACCCTATTTCAAATTGGGACGAAAATTTGCTAGAGTCCCAGTAGATGGCATTTGTGGCACCTACCTATCTGCCTATCCCCTTTGGTGAAAAGCGTGATATTTTAATAAGATTATTACCGTTAAATAATAATAAGAAAACAAAAACGAAATAGGTCAATTTGTTTATTACACTCTGTAATGTGACTTAACATCTAACCGTAATAAATAACAATTGAACAAATCAACATATCCGGGTAGCACCAACCAAAATTTTGGCATAATTCAACGAGCGTACACTAGGCAGGCTTCACGCTGCTCTGCGGCTGTAGGGGGGACGGCAGCAAACACACTGCTGTGGGGGAATCATCCAATATCGAGGGATTTTCTATCCGCGATGGCCTACCAGTCTCCTTCCTATGAACCACCTCAAACGGGTCTAAAGATTCATTAGTCTTCGGGTCAACCAGACTGAACTCATCGAAGGTTTCCAGCATCTTGTAGTCCTTTGATGTTTGAGGAGCGAACGGGTCGAAGTCTTTCTTCAAAGCTTCTGGGCTGAAAGGGTCTTTGGGCTCGGATTTAGGCGCGTCTTCCGCAATACTGTTTTCCCCGCTGAAATCTGATAAATCTATGTCGTAGTTTATGTTACTTAATCCAGGCGCTAGGTTGTCTGGACCAAACTCATCTGGCGTGAGTAACTCATCGATAGACCTAGAGTCGAACGGTGTGAAGCCTAACGGAGAGGGGGTGAGTAATTCCATGGAATTTGTCTGTTTCAGGTCCCAATTTTGGTCTGGAATGGGGGGTGATTTTGATGGTGACTGTGTATCTATGACCTCGAAGCCTAGGATGTTTAGCTTCTCTGTATTTTCGTCTTCTACCGCGACAGTGGGTTCGGTGTGTTGTATGGTTGGTTGTATGGTTGGTTGTATGGTTGGTTGTATGGTAGGTTGTATGGCGGGTGGTATAGGTGCGGGTTCGGGGCTGGGTGGGGGAAGTGTGAGGGCGCCATTCTCGATGTCCACGAGTGGTGCTCGGAACTTGCCAATGCGCGGGAGCTCTCGCCGTGGTTTTATCTCTAGCGGAGTTTTGGCTAACACGTCTTGGACTTTTTTTGAGATCTGTTCCTGTAAACAGAAATAATAATAAATAAATAAATAATGACTATGTATGACTAGATTTCATTAAATTAACTTTATTTTTTAGAGAAGTAGAAGGAGGATTAAATATTAATAACTGGGTTATATTCGGCCAAAGAGATACTTGGATATCCATAATTTTTATGAGCGTTGGTAACCTTTGACCATCAAGTAAACATATTTATATTAACTTCAAAAGCCTTAGCATGTGCTATATGTCTGCTATTGCTAATAAAAATATTAGCTGGTCGTCTTTGTGAATCACAATCGCAAATCGCAAAATTTAGCTTAATTATATAACTTGTTAAATGTTATTATCGACTTCACTTGCTATTTATTCCAACACTAATTTAATGTATGAACTTGCCTCGAAGGTGACGGCGTTGTTGGCGAGCTGGTCGGCTCGCGCCTGTATGTCTTGCGTCTGCGCGAGCAGCTTGTCCGCTTGGACCCGCTGCTCCTCCTCCTCGCGAGTCGCGCCGCATAGGGACAACGCCGCCGCCTGCAAACATATATAATTAGGTAAATAGACATTTTTAAATAACTGCATCTCTTGAATGTATACATGTACTAACAAAAAAAAATGGAACGCTTTTTCAAATCCTTCTAATACTTTACAATTTGTTCGCTGAAGAAGAAATGGTGTAAGAAATTCAACATCAACGGCATTTTTTCTTTCTTAGTTGATCATCGATATTACATTTAAAACGACCTTCCGCTACTTTCACATAATGTTTTTTTTAAACCAAATAATTACCTTTCACCAAGGTCATCTATATCACTGTATCTATATCTGTATCAGCCCACATACGTCCTACTGCAGGGCACGAGCCTACTTTACAATCGATTGAAAGTGGTTAGGTCATTATAGTCCACCACGGTGGCCTAGTGCGGGTTGGCCGATTTACATAACTACCAGAGAAGATTTTTATATCACTCAATATTTAAAATTTTACTATCAAGATTAACAAATACCTAGAACCGAGACTTACCCAGGAGCTGCCACCGATGGAGGCGGGCATCGCCATGTAACAGTCGAACTCCTTCTTGTCCATATTCAATGACTCCGCCGATAAGTTCTCGATGAACGACACTGCACAGCACTGCAAAAAATATAGCAAATCATCTACAACTTCTTGAATGTACAATTTTCAATACACAAAACACAATAATCTATGTTATTATGGGGTCTAGACTACGTATGCGACTATAAGATGCATTAAATGATGTATGTAAAATATATAAGTAGTTCTCTTGTCTCTATTCTACTTGTCAAACTAAATGAATGTTTAGATTAATTAGATAATGTTATATCAATAAAAAATGCTATGTTAATAGGGGTATAACTGTCCGTCAAACTACACTAGGCCAGCTTAGTAGTTTATGGCCTAACCAATCACAAGTAGTCCCGTACCAATAGGACCATTTATTTTACACTGGAACGGCATAATGACTGCACTACACCTAATGCCGTCCAGGTAGAGTATCTAAAGACATCAGACAGCAGTCCCATGCCATTAGATCCAATTATGCCGGCCTGCTAAGATGGTTCTTCACACAATTTTTATTTATGGTTTGATACAGTAATTTATAGTAAAACTGACCAAGTTAGTGAAGTAGTATCCGCCCTCGCCAGTCATCAGTCGTTGTGCGTTGCAGAAACGCGTCACGAAGTTTATGTTGCTCACTAAACGCGGAGGGTTCGCTTTTAATACCTGCATGATAAATAATTATGTTTCATAATTGTGCAAATATAAGATAATAATAAACAATTCTAGAAATTGCTGGAGTTTTTGTTTTATTGCAATGAATGGCGAGACGAGCATACCATTCGCCCGATGGTAAACGAGTACAATCGCCCATGGATAGTAGCAAAACTAAATAACACCACGATTTACAGAGCAATGCTTGGCATTCCACTTCACTCGCCATCCTGAGACATAAGATGTAAAGTCTCAATATGTCTAGTAGTACGTATGGAATATTTAATTTACAAGGAAGATAAAAATATTAGCTTATTTTATGTGCATAGGTGTTTCTAAGAGCGCATGCGTACATGCTTGTGTAGTCAATGTGTATGCGGACAAAGTTGGCTTTACATATACGCGACTGTCAGCTTCGCGGTCCAAGCCGTTTCAAAAAACATTTTTACACGAGCAGAGAATCTCGTAATCTACGTGTTCACTACTGTCCAAATAAAACATTAATCCCACGACACCATAATTTATAGACGTGCGCACATAAGTACGTACGTGCGTACGGACGTGTATACATTCGTGCGTTTTTGCATGTGTTTTTGTGGGGGCGTGCGTGAGTGAGTATATTTAAGTAGATGAGTATAAGTGTATGTATGTATGTATGTATGTGTGCATGGAGGAGCGCTTGGGTTAGGGTATGTGTAGTGCGTGCGTGTATGTATGTGTGCATGTTGGAACGCTCGGGTTAGTGTATGTGTTGTGCGTGCGTGCGTGCGTGTGTGTATGTATGTATGTGTACTGACAGTGAAGATGAGCGCGGGCAGAAGTTTTTGTGCGTTCTCGTATGTGTACGTGTGTTTTTGTGCGTCTATGTGTATGTGTTCACAGTGAAGATGAGAAGGGGAACCGTTTTTGTGCGTTCTTGCATGTATATATGTATGTATGTACTGACGGTGAAGATGAGCGCGGGCAGCAGGTCGTCTGCGGAGGCGGGGCGGCGCGCGGCGGCCAGCGCCAGCACGTGGCGGCAGCAGCGCCGCACGCGCGCCAGCTTGCCGCCCGGCGACCACGCGCTGTCCATGCCCAGCAACTCTGCACACACAACTACTGCTCAACTGCTGATCACTACGTGCCAGGGGGCTCGGCAAACACAACAACTTGGAAGTTCCAAATCTAACCTAAACATTTCTATATCAGTAAATATCCAGCTAGTTTTATGCAGTAGTAGAAATTCTTAATTGTACACCTATCTAAAATCCAAATTTTAGGGAAGACCGTGACCTAATCACTAGGCCCATAAAGTCCACGCTGGCCTAGTGCATCAAATACGTACCGCTGATAGCCTTATACAGTAGTTGTCTGCACGCAGCACTGTTTCTGTCGAGCGAACATTCCAGATGTTTCTCACCCACCCAGCTGAGTTGCTGGATGCGTTCCGACATGGCGCGGTCGGCGCGCTCGTCCTCCGTACCCAGCGGAGAGAACACCACTGATGGCAACCTGAAACAAACAGACATGTCAATGCAAATGTGCCGTAATTTTCAGACAATGTACTACAGGAGGGTGGGGGTGTGTTTTGTCTCGGTGCGGGATCGAACCCGCGACACCTCATTGACAGCTGACTTCTAATGAACGGCTGTCCGCAGAAACGGAGTAACGAAGGTTCACATAAGAATAGTAGTTTGTTAATTTGTTTTCGTATCTAAACTACTGGACCAATCGTATTGACAAAAAGCAGAGTGAAACCTGGGGTAGGACATAGGTTCCTTTTCATCACCTAATTTATACATTACTAGCAGCCTTGCCCGGTTCCGCCTGGTTGCAGATACTCAAGGAGGGAGCTGATGCAGGCAATCAAATATTTCCTCTTTATAATTCTAGTAAAGAATAGAATACGAAAACGCAAAACTGCTACTCACTCGTGTAAGTATGTCATGGCGTGTTTCTCCACGAAGTCCATGAGCAGCTCGCGCGTGTCGGCGTCCACGTTGGCGAAGTGCGGAGACACCTCCATGTGCTTCATGAACCGCTGCGACAAACATGTTATATATTATATACCGCGTTATTATTCTACAGCATTAAGTACCGAATGTATTTTAAAGCAAACAACTTTATTTCCAATCAAACCATTGTTATTCCCAATGTCATATAAACATCAAGAAAATAATTGTGTACACAATTTTTTTTAAACACGGTATTGTACGCAAGGTTTTAAATTATTATTATAGCAAAAAATATGGATTTACCACCACCAATTACAAAAAAATTGCCGCGTTTTATTTTAGTTCCTTTGTGTTTTGTTTATTGCAAAGAATGTCGAGACGAGCATGCCGTTCGCCTGACGGTAAGCCAAAAGACCGCTCATAAACAGTAGCAAAACCAAACAACACCTTGAAGTACAAAGCAATGCTTGGCATTCCACTGTGCTCGCCATCCTGAGACATAACATGTTAAGTCTCAATATGTCCAGTAGTTACTCTGGCCATAGTATCCTTCAATCTAACCTACACAAGATTCTACCACTACTTCAAACCACCGTCTAACCTGGTACTGCCTCTGCACCCTCTCGGACAGTTCATCCACGGTCATCACGTTGGCGCACTTGATCACGTCCATGATGAAGGAGTGCACGAAGATCCTCGCGTCGCGGTCCACGTGCGCCGGCAGCCGCGGGAAACGCACGCGGAAGTCGCTCTTCATACCCTCGTTCACCATCGCCGGGATCTTGAACTCGGGCGGCTTGCGCTCCGAATGGTCTTGCTCGTCTGCAACTTCAAATACCAGTTTTTTAAATAAATAACACCCAACAGTCCCATACATGGTCCACCAGACAGCCTCCATGACACAGGCGGGATGCTGGCTGTGAAACGAGTGGCCGCGGGTTCGGTTGCCCGCACAGAGAGAAATATTTGTATGTCCCACAGGTATTTGTTTCGGGTCTGGGCGTTTGTGAGACCGAAAAGTCTCTTGTAGTTCTTGATGCTCACGACACAGGACTCGATCTTAGTGTGGGGTTAGGACTATGTATGTCACATACATAGTTCATCTTTGTACATATAATTCTTGCGTGCGTTTGTATGTAATGTATTGAACTTAGTCTATGGTTACGACGTGCGATAGAGGATTCAAACATTTTGTAAAATATTTAGGCATATTCGTACAATTTTACGTAAAACATCTTTTATAAACTACAAACTAATAGCACCCTCACCTGAACTGCTCTTCTTAAAAACGCTGAACTTCAACAAGTTGGCCTTCTTGAGTGTTTCACTCTGCCGCAGCCGCTTCTCCTCGAACTTGGAGAATGATGAGTGTGACGTCAGCTTCAGACCACGGTCCGGTTTCTTCTGCTCTGGCTTTGGTAGTGTGGCGGATGCCTTCTCTGCAAAATATAACACCTGTATCAGCATGGCTTCTTAGATTTACGCGAATTTTACACGTTGAAATAAAACTCATTTTATTTACGAATTCTGAGCATATGACTTATACTTCAGTCCACCCCGTGACCAAAAATGCTGTCAAGTAATCGAAACGCTGCGTAGCGAGGTCGGGAAACTAAAAAATGAAAAAAAACTAAAGCCGCGGTAAAATCCGTAAATAATGGTTTTATCCTATATCATCTTCATATTAGAGCATCGGAAGTCTGCTGCTGAACATGGACCTCTTCTAAGTATTGTTGGAAGCAGCGGAACAAAACTCCATTAATATATTTGCTTTCCGATTTCATTGCTAGTAAGAAACGAATTATAGGCCCTGTTTCTTAGCGAATGGCTTGGAACTTACAGAGCTTCTGTGCCACGTTGCAATTCTTTGCGTGCCTCTGTTATTCTGACATACAGGGTGACTTAAGTTTTAAGTAAGAGGGAAGGCACGTTCCATAACTGAACTATACGCGGCAGCATAATGTCAATTTATATAACTTTATATAAGGTCTCTGCCGTCCTATTCACGCTTAGAGAACTGCCTGTGCCACTTAAAGACCTATCACCGTTCTAAAGAGTTTAACCTTAACACAATGACGTGTCTATGTAACAACTACTTTAGCGAAATTCCGCCAGGCCAGCACTCGAAGACAAAGATATCACAACAATAAAACGTATTATGTAATCTTGCGTAAAGCACTGAATTAATTTGATGACTCAACAGGAATTAATTCCCCGCATTGATGTTACATTTATTGTGTCCTCTTTGAAGGACATTGTAGCCAGAGTAACTACTGGACATATTAAGAATTAACATCGTATGTTTAGGCGTATACCGTAATTCGTCGTCTTATTTGGTCTTGCCGCTTTCTTGCTTGATGGACAGTCCATGAGCGTATTGCTTACTACTAGGCGAATGACATGCTCGTTCCGCCATTCATAGCAATAAAACAATACAATTACGCCAGCTTTCTCAAAACCGAACATACCTAAATAGAATAAATTCGAAGTGCTCTTGATTGGGTTTATATATCAATTTCCACGTCCAATATATCTTTGGGAATATCTTACAGAATTTAAATGCTACAAATCTGTCTTAAGTACTTTAGATTGTAATCTAGATATGGTATGTTATAACTGTTTTATACACTCGACACGATTAGATGCATACAATGTAACACTATCGATTTTATTGAAGGCTTACTGTAACACCTTTATGACTCGATTACAGCTTGTATTAATACTATCTAATAACGGTCGCTATGAGAATCACTTGATTGTGTTTTTTGAATACTTTTTGTTGGATAGTCTCTGTAGCTCTGTTGTTTTGACCCGCTTGTGAAAGGAGAGGCCATGGATGTATTCCCCGCACCAAAATGGATCTTTGTGTAAATTTTTAAAGCCTTTCAGCTACTTTTGTAAGTCTATCTTTTACGGACCCCAAGATGCAGGCAGCGTATTGTAAGACGCCCTCGAACCAGGTGGAGTGATGAGAGAGAGATGGCTAGTAGCTTAAAGGATGGCTAGTAGATTTGCCAATATTGGTAACTTAATAACTCTAGTATTGTCAGACCATGTCAGGACTATGTATGTAACTGCTAGGTGTTTTTTTTTTGTATAAATGTGATACTGTAGAGGAAAGCCGGATATGAAATGAGAAGCCGTAATACAGTCGACGAACTGTGACGAATATTCATGTGATTTGCACACTAGTACTGCTTTTTCGAATATATATTTTATATTTTTTTCCATGAGGAGGTTTCCTGAAATTTCTTTCTACACGCCTTTCCAGCACGACAAGCGGTGAATCTACACATAACGCGCAGTTGCTGGCATAATAACATTAATACCTGATTGAAGCCAGATCAGTGATCAGCGTTATTATGGACCATCAAGTGAACCGTTTATCAGTTTGCTGAACCATTTTGGCCTCTATGAACCGAAATGAAGTTCGAATGTTGGAATATTCGTCGTCAGAAGTTATATATTTTGTTTTATAGTTTGTTACTGGTTCATATATCAATTTATATGTTTAAAATTATAAGTGTTAAGAATAGTACTAAGCCCATTTAATGTAAACTTGTTGGCATATTTTAATGTGAGTTTGCATTGTGACTTTAATGAATAAATAAGTTTTCCATTTATAAAAATCAAAGCTATTCTCTATGACTCTTTATCATTCACTACAAAATTAGTTTGTAGTTACAACGTACGATTTAGGAATCGAACATTTTGTGGAGTACTTAGGCACATTCGTACAGTTTTACGTATTATATGTGAACATTCGAACTAAGTTTCGAATCATACAGTAACCCCGCAGATAGGATTGGTACAAAAGAATATCGAAAATACATGTAACAAAAATAAGAACTAGGAAGGAAGTTTGTTTCCGTTACCTGTTAAGTGCAATAAGTGGCTTTTCCATTGAAACTCTATTGACGTAAGAACTAACATATTATTCCGATGACGTAGAAATTCTAGATATTAAACAATGTAACAATAGGTACTATCTAAAGTCTAAACAGTATTCCTGATGGACTAAGTACTTAGTAATACAACCAAAGGGATGTGTACAAATCAAGTACCTGATGTAGGTAATTGCTGAGCAATTAGAAAAAAAAAATCCGAAAGAATAACGAAATCCGAAATAAATAATCGTATTTAACCGTATGATTCATTCCAGGCTAAGTTTTTATAAAAGAAAGACTATAAAAATATACAAGTGAACTTTTTTAAGTCATCGATATAAAAAATATCTAACATTTACAACCGCTTGCTCGTAATCTAGTATAGATTACGTGAAAATAAAAAAAATTACCAACTACAAATCGTTATATATACGATACCTATAACGAAAATGACCTTAGATTTTTTTTTGTCTGTCTGTCTATTTGTTCCGACTAATCTCTGAGATGGCTGGACCGATTTTATCGGGGCTTTTATTGTCAGGTAGCTGATATAATAAGGAGTAAATTAGGCTACATTTATTTTTAAAAAATCTTTTATTTTAGAAAAATAAAACTTTTATTAAATTCCACGCGGACGAAGTCGCGGGCACAGCTAGTGGCTCTGATATTTTCAAGACAAAAATCCTTAATATGTTTTACACTTAGGTTCTCGTTCTTACCAAGAAGGACAATTGTTCTTTCGGAATCAAACAGATTAACGTAGTAGTTGGAGAATTAGGAGTATGTGTGTGATTGTTAGGTGACAGGTGATCCTTAAAAGGAAACAAATATGACAACTACAAATTGGCACGCTTATTTCCGTTCCGAACTAGGATAGGGGACGAACCTACCATACCGCCATGTCGGCGTCAAATGCAATTACAATATACTGATCGCAGTTTTACAATATGCTGCATGCATTTGATACGAGTACATTCAAATTATGACCTCATTTGTAATCGCCATGCCAACAATAGAACAGATGGAAACAGGCTGGTCCCGGAACGTGACTCACTGATATCAGTGTGGTTTTTAAATGCAGGCAAATGCAAATGGTTTATTATTAACTAAAAACATACAAACATATACAAGTGAAGCTAATATAAAGCGTGTAAAAATAAATAAATCATTATTCATCCTGAACATGGCTTGGTAGGTTCTTCCTAGGAAGTCCGTCGTATGCGCGAGTCATCTGAGTACCACCGCTTTGTCTATTTCTGCCTCCAAGCAATATTGTCATACATTACCTTGTCTTAGCTTATATCCTTTACACTTTAGAATATCCTCTATTTATCCTTTTATAACATTTTTCCTATGATTGTCTGTAAGACATTGCCTTTGAGCGATAAGACCACCAATGTTATTGTTTTATGTATGTGATTTTTGTGTTCAATCATCATCATCATCATCATCATATCAGCCACAGGAAGTCCACTGCTGAACATAGGCCTCACCCAAGGATCTCCACAATGACCTGTTGGAAGCGGCCTGCATCCAGCGACTTCCTGCAACCTTAGCCAGATTGTGATCAATACAGTGTACAACTAATTGTGTAAGCACTGTTGTATAATATTGAGCTTTAAGATATAACACCTACATATGCATAGACAAGTTTTAAAAACTATTTTATTTATCGATTTTGCTCCTTTGTAAAGATTTTTCGTAAATTTATTTTGAGCGAAGAAGACAAAACATTCGATAACTAAACTATTTTAGTTTAAAACAGTTTTTGAATAAAGCCATTAATTAGTTTAAAGATTATTAACACTAAACAGTGCAGTACCATGCAGTAATAATAAGTTCTGACTAGTGTTATTTTTATGGGCAGGCATGACCCTTAAAACCACGAGGGCCCTGCTCATAATTCTCGGAAAAAAAACTTGTACACTCGTCTTTCAGGTTTAAAAAAGGATCGTCCCTATATCCGCCCGGCTTACGGCGGATAAAATAAAATAATCGAAAAATTTAACGAGTTTTTTACCAATCAAAAAGATCGTAAATATACACCCATGATACCTGATGCAGGTAAGTTGCCATACTTGGAAACTTTATTGGTTAAGAGTTTAAGGACCGAAGGAGGAAAAGAGGTAGCGACCGCCGGCCCAAAATATATCACGGTAAAGGTTTATTTAGAGTTACAATTAATTGAGAGTGTTTTCCATTTGATGTTGATATTATTAATCAAAAAATATAAATAACATATAAATAGCATTGGCTATCTTTTTTCATCTGATGACAATGGCATCAAACAATTATGGAGGATTTCTGGCCGGGTTAGGCTAAGGCACATTTACACTGACTTCCTCAATAAACTCTTGCCATTTAATATAATTATGCCATTCTATTTAACTGCTTCTTCACCCTGGGGCAGAAGGACCCGCAATTATAGGAGGATGGAAACATATGAACCGACAAACCGTTGCACATTTATTAATTATTTTGGTTTAATAAATTTATGTTTGTGTAAATGAAAACGTAGTTTTTTTTTATCATATGACTGATAAATTCAATTTAAGGTGAAGTTCACATTATCAATTAATTACTCGTGGTTAAACTTAACTGATTTCATAACCGATCGATTGTGTAGATTAAATCGAGTATTCAATATTACGCAACGACGTTATCACAGATACGAGGCCTCGATTTGTTTTAATTAAGACCGAATATTTCGAATGGTATTCTGCACATTTTATTATCGACACAAAAATATTATTTGTTTGCTAATATAATTTCAAAAGTTTTGTAAATTGTAAACAATTTCTGCACCCGGGCTAAGCGGAGCCCGATCGCTACTTCTTTATAATTTTGGGTGTGAAGTGAAGTCACAGAGGCCGATCGTAAAATTACAAGCCAACTTGTTTCGCCGCATAAAAATCGTATCTTGACCTTTCTTGAGTGGGATAAGGTCAGATTTAAGAAAGGAAGACGAAAATTTACTTAATATTATCACATTTAAGTCACTGCACTATGGATTCAAAGGTTTAATTTTGCGATTTGGTCTGATAAGAAGGCTTTTACGCTATCTGTCGGCTCTCCTAGATAACGGCCGTTACTTTACATGTTGCAATAAATAACTTTGATAGTGTACAGGCTTACATCCGTTACAACTCAATAATTATATAAAAATAATTTATGCACTGAAATTTTTTTCCTTTGCTAAGTAAAATTACACTTTTGTATATTTATATTACAAAATTATTGAACTATGTAATTTTTGCTAAGTAGACATATTAAAATTATTTATTCTACGATTCTAATAAACTAGAAAGGCATTGACTATACAAGATTATTTATTTTAGGAAATTTGTATTTCAGAATATCATCATTATTACTAGAATGTGATTGAGTATTTCGCCATAAAACATGGGTCACATTTCTCACTAAACATGGACCAATAATTGAATTTGCTAACCCTATTCAATGTACCAACCAAAATAATCACACAATTAGTATATTTGTGATAGTGTTTTCCTCAATACAGAATATTAAAACATTGATTTAATCTTTTGAATACTCCACACAGATTTTCTATACAGTGTGCAGTTACAATACTTTTAAATCTCATTGTATGCCATTGAAACAAGATTAACAATATTTATTTATTGAATGTATTTTTGCAAAATCTTTATTTTTACCAAGTATTTTCCCATTTTTACTGGATGTAAAATAAAATTATGAAATATGGGGCATACAGCGCTTCCATAGGAAAATTGTATCATGAAATAAAAGATAGAACTGGCATATTCTTATGATATTTACATATAGTACATTATAATAATGTACAACATATTTTTATGCTATAAAATATTATGGGATCAGCATCAAAATATAATAATTAAAATATATTTAGTCTATTAATCTATTTCAAAATTCACGTAAATCCACACAAGATATAAAAATATATAAATTAATGAAACTTATGCATATTTATGTTAGGTTTTGTGAAGTACAATTTAAAGTCAATACCTCATCATTTATGTACTATGTACTTTTGACACAATTATGCCTTTTCAAGACTGAGTAATGTGGTATAACTTTGTGGGTCTCCATAGCAGGGTTGCCACTAATGAGTATGGTAATCTGTATCACCGTAATTCAATAGTTAACGGGACTAAACAAATATAGAGTAACTTTGTAATAATTAAATTGACTCACCAGCCTTCCGTTGTCGCTGCATCTGCTCCCTGTGGCATTTGGAGCAGTAGCCCTGCCACTGTGGGTTCCCGTAGTAGTCGCACCCATTCTTGCACTTCAGGTCGCTCTGGTCAATTCTCAACGAAGGCATCTTGGACGCAAACATCATGTACTTGTAAGATCTTTGCAGATTCGGACCGTACCACATTTTTATGTAAAAGATATTTTTAATATTGAATTATTTTGTAGATTTATAATCTATTCAGTTTTAATTCCGAAAATATAAAATTATTTTAATTAAGGTGATTTCTCGATAAAACATAGAACTCTATCGGAGTTCTTAAAATGAGAATGGCATTAAAAATGACCAGTTCCAACTGGTTATTTTATATACATACGACAAAAAAGACTTCGAGTACACTCAATACAGGTGTCTCTCTTGTGGCCGAGCTCTCTGAACTCTCTACAGCTTCCTATTAGCAAGAATCTTCCCAAAAACACTCGCGTTGAGCTGGCCATCAAATTCAACCCATTTTAGACAGAGTACGCGGCAAAATCGGTGTGAAACGCAAAATACGGCGCACATTGCAATACAAAGCGGTAACGATGACCGTCCGACGGTCACCCGCCGTTATATAGGCCGTCGTTATCGTAAAAGCGTACTTGAAAATCGACGATAATCAAATGTGATGTATAAATTACAAACATTCGTTGCACTCTGCGTACTCGGATAAGGTAAAGTCTGGAAATATATTAGCGCAGAATAAACACTCACCTTTGTTTTCAAAGCCCTTTATTTATACTTTATCAACTTTATTATGATTTAATTACAACAAAACTGATTACATTCGCTCACACAACAAACCATTTTGATTTGACATTTCATTTGACGTTTATTTGTTCTTTACAAACCTGGTAATAACAGCAATGGAAAATAAACCGTGCAGCTTAACCAAACAAAACTTATCTATTATTATTCTTTTAACATTGATTACATTTCACTACAAAGTTGAATTACGTCTCCAAATTAGTTTCTCTTCATTTTTCTGAAAGTTAGGTTGATTCTAGCTCCCAACAACTTTTTTCGCGTAGGCAATGAGTGATACCAGAATTCATTTGTAGGGGGATTCATCAGCAGTACACTTCCATTCTCGAGATTAAGTTTCACTGAAAAGAATAAATGTACATATTTATAATTATCATTAAAAATGTTTCCGACACCGTCAAAGATACAGTATTTTTGGATCCCGTTGCTATAGCGACGCATGGCGACACACGTAAAGCAACAACTGCGACCTGTATTCACTAGTTTCAAAATAATTTGTACGACAACAATGGATTATTTGCAAATAAAAGATGGACAGTACACAAAAACTATTTATACAATGGTATGTTACATTTATCTAATTTTATAAAGCGCTTTATAAAACAGTATCAGTATCAGCCCATATACGTCCCACTGCAGGGCACGGGCCTACTCTACAATCGAGAATATGATTGAGAGTGATTAGGCCATATAGTGGCTTTGTAAAACACGTATCATTATTTATTTCACAATATTAGTTTCGTCTTCCACAGCAGCTCAAAACTGCTTTACTACGAAGGCCGTATATCTGGCGGGCTGGTAATTGGTCACTTGCCTTGATACGCAAATGAAACTTTGCTTTTGGTACATTTTAAGCAATTACTTTATAAACATGTAGGCACTTATTACGACGCCTAATACTTATAGCAACTAAAGTGGCTCAAGGCAACCTATAAGGAGAGGACGAATACATAAGAATACCTATAAAAACAAATTGGAAAGTTATATTAAGGACGATCCTATCATTCGTTGACTTTAACAATGATAATATGAATTAGGCCGAAAACATACTACTGAAATGCCATGCCAACCAATCCGACGCAACGCGACACGTGTTAAATCAAATCGTAGTATTTTCTATACTTGATATTTAAAAAAAACAGCCCAAATAAATAAAGTCAACACACACAGTCCCGACCTCATGGCTCATTGTACAAAAGTTGTGTGTGTGTGAAAGAATACGAAAATTTCGAATCCACAGCACCCAGACTTGGAACAACTATGACTTATAAACATTTGTTTCAATGCGGGAATCGAAAGCGCGGCCTCTCGTTTGGAAACCAATATTACGAATTGATATTGATAATTATTGAATCTTATTAAATTGGTCCTAGATTATTTATTTATTTATTTATTTATTTACACTTTATTGCACACAAAAGGAAAACAAATACAAACAGAAATCACAAATATAAAAAGTACAATTGGCGGTCTTATCGCCGAAAGGCAATGTCTTACAGACAACCATGGGATGGATTTAAAAATAGGATAAATAAAGGGCAGTCTAAAGTGTAAAGGATAGAACTTGCTTAAAAAGGAAAAGTGTTGCAAATAAGTACAATTAATTTAATAAAATTTCAAGTAATACCAATAATAAATACACATATTATGTTATATAAACATATATATATACAAATATGCATACATAAATAATATAATAACAATACATACATTGGAAGATACATATACATAATATATTGATATATACATATATATTAAAATACCAGTACATACAAATAGGTAAATTATCCACAGAAATGTGTCAGTTCAGTGAGAAAGATAGTAATCTTTGACAAGTTTTTTGAAAGATGATAGTGATCGTGCCCGTCTTACCACAACTGGTAATGCGTTCCACAGTCGAACAGCCTGGACAGTAAACGATTTATCCAAGAATGTGGTGGAGTGCACGGGCATTCTCAGCTTCAAGTTCTCTGACGACCGTAGGGATCTAGTATGTGAGTCGTGGAGAAATACAAATCGATCTTTGAGATAAGAGGGGGTAAGAGGATTAAACAATATGTTGTACAGAAGATAAAGAATATGAGCATTCCGACGAAGTCGTATAGGCAACCACTTAAGCTTAACACGGAACTCTGATACATGATCATATTTGCGTAAACCAAATATGAATCTAATACAAAAGTTTTGAAGGCGCTCAAGTTTATTAAGTTGGTCCTCGGTGAGATCAGGATAGCTGACATCGGCATAATCAAGGATAGGGAGAAGGAGGGTTTGCGCTAATGAAATCTTCGTAGCAACAGGTAGAAGGTTATGTAATCTTCGCAAGGACCTTGCCGAGGCGAACAATTTTCGACTAAGTTTTCGAGTAAGATTATATTAGTCCTTAAGCCTTAGACGTTATACCAATCCAGCTTTCCAAGCAGGCAAGGCATCGTAAATGACTCGCAGGTGATAGGAACCTACCTCGCAAGTAGGAATTGAAACTAGAAGTCATTATCAGAGAAACTACTGGACATATTGAAACTTAACATCGTATGAGCTATCCTGAGATGACGTGGAATGCCAAGCATTGCTTTGTAATTCATGGTGTTGTTTGGCTTTGCTACTGTTCATAAGCAATCGTATCGCTTACCATCAGGTGAACGATATGCTGGTCTCGCCATTCACTGTAAAAAAAAATATATCTCCTAAAAATCGTACCTATATAAAATAATTCCTCTCGCCTCTCGGTGGCGGAGTTGTACTACGCTACTATTACAACGCTGGGTTGTAGGATTTAAATCCCGGGTCGCGCATAGTGATATGACTTTTTTACCATTTATTATGTATGTATATATCCTATCACATCGTTAGGACGGAGTACACTAGGTGAAACTTGGGTGTCCTGGTACCACCTCTACTTACCACTTCTGGGGAAAAGAAGTGATGTTTATGTATGGATTTAAGTACCTAAAACAAACAATTTACGAATAACTTACTGATTACTAGCTGTTAAAGCCAAAAACAGGTGTAGAAAAATTTAAAAGGTAATATGATCAAAATATTTGGATCCCAACACGACTGAACGTATGCAGTATGTGCCCGCTATTAGCCATTTATTAATGAGCGCTCGGCAAATTTCATTATGGAACTAATATTGTACAGGAAATTAGTTGACCTAAGTGTATATCAAATTCGTCCTGAATTTCATACCTTCCATATCCAAGATACAATTATTGATTATCGAAAAAAAGAAGTACCTATGCAAAATAATTTGGAAGTTCGTTTTATCCTTTAGCTTATATTTTACTAATGCGTTATACTTAACTCTTTCATGCTTCCGGTGTCAATCAAGCATCGGTGTTTTAAAACTTAATATTCACCTTATTTAACGGCATTACATATTGACTATTCTAGTAAATTCGGACATGAACAGACATAACAAAATGCATAGGTATAACCTGCCTAATATGCCACATTATCAATAAATACCAATTAATAAACTAAACGTACAAGTATTGAGTGCATTGTAAACAGATTGATACCATTAGATTCAGTATAGAAACACCTTTCTATTGCACACGGAAAGATAAAAGTCGATGTCTAAGCACCCGGCTTAGTAGATTACCATGCACGCGCGTCGCGCTTTCAGCCAACAGGCGCGTGTTACGATACACTTTCAATACAAAGGAATTGTGTGATAAACCGATATTTTATCTTTATAGATTTATCAATGCACCTATTTTCTATGAACTTGTTTGTCACTGAATGCAAACCGCATCTTGGGAAGTTGTGGCGTTGTTAGTACACAATATAATTATGATTTATATAGTTTAGAGTGCATATATATTGGTGGTTTAATAAGAGGCATCGGAGCAAGAAACATAGTTCATGTTATTATAATCAGTATGTTATCCAATAATAAAATAAGCCACATAAATAACCTTCATGCAGCCTAATCATAGCAAAAATACATTTCCTCATTCCGAAGATAAGTTAAAGAAATAAGCAAAGATAATGAAAACAAACAGCCCAACCCATGTTATAGATCTATTAAGTGGTACAAAGTATCTTGCAAATGGCGAAAATTATCAAAAAAATCCATCGTTATAAATAAATAACGGATCAGGAAAACGCCCGTATCGTTTAACGGGGCTACTGATAAGGTTAACGATTGTGATAATATTGTTACGGATTTTGATTGATATAAATTATGCTTTAAATAGATTAATTCTTTAGGTTATTACGATTACGTTAGAATCAACCAATCGGTAGCTTCAAATCTAAGTGGTATGAGGGGGGTAGAGTAAGAGGGGATATGCCACACCTAGCCTAGACCAGATGTCCTCGACTATTACTAAGATTACTTAGTGTCTCAATGTCGTTCCTTAACTACTAATTTAGATATGTGACACAAAATAATAATGTGTGGTTATCAGCGAGCCTTGAACCCCGTAATTAATAGTAATCTAGATTCTATGTCAATAGCTATACTAAACTTGCAATTAGACCTTATAAACATAAGTAGACAATAAGTGTTTCGTGGCCTGTTGGTAACGAACTAGGCGCGATTTGCCGAAACGGTGGTCATGGGTTCGAATCCTACGATAAACCTCCAACTTTTGCAAGTCATTTGTTTATTGATAGTTAATTACCACGCATTTCATCGGAGAACAAAAACATCACGAGGACATATATGTGTCTGAATGATGTTTCTTAGAAATAACATGTGATGTAATTGAAAAACGCGTAGCCCCTTTCAATCTTTTATGAGGTCCGAGACAAAACGCTGGGATAACATAATAGGATGATACTTTCAAAGAATATTTTCAATGTTTCCACGACATATTTGACTGCCTCGGTGACGTAGTTGTTCTACGGTATGATTACAAAGCGGAGATCTCGAGTTCAAACCCCGACTCGGGCAAAGTGAGAGTGGATTTTCCTATTCATTATCAGCTCAGAGTCAGGAATTTGTACCCGATATTGCGATAGGCTTGCCCTCTATTACATATGAGACAGGACATACAAGGCGAAATGTGGGAATCCTGGTAGTACCCCTGCGTAGGCACCCCCGTGGGATAAAGGCGTGAGGTTTATTGATGCAAGTTGCACCGACATATTATCACCGTGAATATATTAACTAGACAAGCGAGGACCTTTAAACCCACTCAAAATCTATTACAAAATAGGAGTATAGCCAACAATGGCGTTACACATGCGTTCAGGAGTGTTGACGATAACCTATATTGGCTGGCTGGGCGGACACGAGTATGCTATCGTATAGTTATCAAACAGGACCACTTGGTGTCGGCATGTTCAACGATATTCAACAGGCGTCCTTTCACGAACCACTCGAAATTTTCACTCATCTATTTAGATGGTCGGTATAAAGAAGAACTATTTCAATTTGAGAGGTGTTTTGATATTACGAAATTAATGTATAGACAATGTGTATAGAATTTCTATGGTATGTAAGTCCGCCAACCCGCACTAGGCCAGCGTGGTGGACTATATGGCCTAACCACTCTCAATCGTACTGTCGATTGTAGAGTAGGCCCGTGCCCTGCAGTGGGACGTATATGGGCTGATACAGATACAAATACAGTATAGACACTGAACCTTTAGTTGACATAGTTTTTTTTCTACTTCAGCAATAAAAAAGAAGATTATTATTTTGTCTTACTTTCTTATTAATCGATAAGACACAGAGATGGTAATAAAGAAGCAAGTGTATATTGCATTTGGCAATCAATCATCTATTAAAATCGTTGAATAAATATTATATTTAAGTTCCGGTTAATAACATATAAATAAAATCTCTCTGTTTCAGATAAAAGATGCGAGATATGACGACGCTATCAAAGCACTAAACGATGCCATAAATTTCAATCCGAACCGAGCTGGTCTTTCACTGCTCGGCTATTGCTACTTCAGAACCCAAGCCTTCGTCGAAGCAGCCAACTGCTACGAACAACTAACTGCTATGCACCCTGACATACCCGAGTACAAACTATACTTCGCCCAGGCTCTGTACCAAGCGTCCATGTTCGACGAATCTTACAAAGTCACCATGCAGATCACAGCCCCGGAACTGGAAAGAAAAGTAGTCAAACTCCAGTCAGCAATCAAATACGGAGAAGATGATACAATAACAGCGAAGAGTCTGGTTGATTCGTACCCGCAAGAAGACCCTGATAAGGATATAAACCTCGGTTGTTTACTATTCAAAGAGAACCAATACGAGGAAGCCTTGCAAAAGTTCTCCCGCAGTTTAAATGTAATCGGTTTCAACGCACATTTGCATTACAATATCGCGCTCTGCTATTTCCGAATGAAAGAATACCCACAAGCGCTAAAACATATTACTCTTGTTATTGAAAAAGGTATTAGAGATCATCCTGAACTTGCTGTAGGCATGCAAGCCGAGACTTCAGAGGTAAAGTCTGTGGGAAATACTTTGACTCTTCATGAAACAGCGCTTACGGAAGTATTTAATTTAAAAGCAGCTATAGAATATCAATTGAAGAATATAGAAGCGTCAAGAGAGGCTTTGAACGACATGCCTCCGAGACATGAACACGAGTTGGACGCCGTGACTCTTCACAACATAGCCTTAACATCTATTGATATCAAACCAACTGATGGTTTTGAAAAACTACACTTCTTGCTACAACAAGATCCGTTCCCACCGGAAACATTTGCCAATTTGCTCCTTCTGTATTGCAAATTCGAATATTATGATTTAGCAGCAGATGTATTAGCTGAGAATGCGCAATTCACATACAAATACTTAACACCGTATTTATACGATTTCCTGGATGCAATCATAACAAGTCAAACATCTCCTGAGGAAGCTTTTCAGAAATACGAGGACATTGCTTCGAAGCACGCAGAACAACTTCGAAAATTGACTAAAGTTGTGCAGGAAAGTCGCTCGCAGGGGGATAATGATCAAGTCAAGAAAGCAGTTGTGGAATACGAAGAGGCTTTGGAAAGATACATTCCAGTTGTCATGGCGCAAGCTAAAATATATTGGGATATGGAAAACTACGGACAAGTGGAGAAGATATTCCGCAAATCGGTCGAGTTTTGCAATGAATCAGACGTCTGGCGATTAAACGTGGCACACGTACTCTTCATGCAAGAAAATAAGTACAAAGAATCAGCCAGTTTCTACGAACCAATCGTCAAGAAACAGTACGATAATATATTAGACGTAAGTGCAGTGGTATTAGCAAATCTATGTGTGTCATACATCATGACGTCACAGAACGAGGAGGCAGAGGACATCATGCGCAAAATAGAGAAGGAAGAAGAACAGCAAATATTCGAGGACCCGCAAAAGAAATTCTTTCATTTATGCATAGTCAACTTGGTCATTGGTACATTGTATTGCGCGAAGGGTAACTATGAGTTCGGAATATCACGAGTGATAAAATCATTGGAGCCATTTAACAAGCGTCTGGGGACAGACACATGGTTTTACGCAAAGCGTTGCTTCTTATCGTTTTTGGAGAATCTAGCAAAACACTTGATCGTAGTTAAAGATAACACGATAAAGGATTGTCTGGCTTTTCTCGAAGGCTGCGAGGCTTATGGCCGTAGGGTGAGCACGGTTATTGAGAACCCGTTTCAAGAGGAAGACGCTAATAGTAAAGCGAAGCATACTGTCACTTACGAAGCTCGTCTATTACGCTACATGTTTTATAAATTGCGTAACATTGACGACTCTGTTACTATTAATAAGTACGAAGATCTGAAGTAGGATAGCAGTGGTAATTTGTCATTAAGATAATGATAGGTAATAGTTAAAGATATTATATTCATTCTTAAATTATTATGAAGATGGTTTTAATAAATGCTATGTCAGTACATTTTTTTCAAACATTTGTGAAATGTTTCTATCGACCTTACCTTATTTTTAAGTTTTAGTATCATCTCGAAACTAAATGACTAAAATTATCAAGTTATATTAGGGGAGATTTAGTCAACTTTCAAATGCATTTGGCGATATTAATCTAAAACAAGTCTTATACATTCATAAATAATAAGTTTACCTGTAGGAATAGGTCTCTTATCTTTACCAGGTTTCCTAGCGTCCCTGTGCTTGAGCACGAACGTTCTCTCCTGGCCTAGAGACACAGATGTGATGGGATACTCTGGATCCAAGTCTGGTTCGTTATCTCGATGCTCGCCCATATGATCGTTCCCATCCCTGTACCTACGTGATATATTGAAAAAATATAGATAAAGTATTATTATTTATTATATACAACGTTTTATAGGTGGCGACGGCTTTACGAGTGACGGACACTTCATTGTGCATTTATCATAGCTACCCGAGATCGGCGCCATGATAACTTAATGCATTTTATGAAACTTGACAATATGGTATAATTGATTGAGCATTAAGAGAAGTAATAATAATACTAGGAACATAATTTGATTGTGAAATTAACTCGAAGTTTGGAAGAAACATCCAGCTTTGACCAAACAGTATTCTTTATTTCGTATATATAATTCAAAATATTGTACTCTCAGAATACTGATAGCGTGGCTTAGCTACCGATCCCAAGACCTCGATATTTCCGATATAACTAGAAAAATATACTGCGGAAAACCGTAAAAAAATAAAGCAACAATGAACAATTCAATTAATTAATAAAAAAAACAACAATAAATTGTAGTTTATTAAAATTCATATCACAAAACTTACTTATTAACCAAAACGAAGTCGTATTTAATTCCTTTTAAAGTGAAAATGAATTCCCTGATAGCCAGAACAGGGTCTGGCCACGGTAAGGCGGGAACTGTCATTCCAGAATACTTGTAAGTGATCCCTGGATCTCCGTACGCGACTTGCTGTCTTGGCAAAGGGTAGACTTTTCCGAAGACCCTGCAAATAATATTTCGTGCCATTTAAATAAATGAGAAAGGTATTATTTCGTTACAATACTAATATTCTATTTAAAATCATTATTTGTGATAGAGTAATAATTAAGAGTTTAGCTTTTAGTCGGTAGACAGTTTGCTGTTCACTGAAACGATTAAAAGTTGGACAACACTGTAAAAGAGTAACAAAACTCAAGAATGAAAGATTTATTTGGATTTATTGCGCTAAGGTGTTTTCAAACCAAGCATAATCAACATAATGGTGAGGCGTATTGATCAAATAATAAAGATATAAATTGTTATCTTGAAGCAATGTTTTATAAAATGTTAATACTCGTAATACCATACATCTATGATTCCTTTAGAACATAATATTTCCTCGTACGCCTAACACATAGTTTCTTTAATGAATTAATGTAATTTCATATTCTTAACCATGAACTAAAAATAGTCTCGTTGTTTAACTCGTATCAACTCAACTATTAGTCGATAAACAACCATAGACAGAACATCAATGACGCTTAGTCGATGAACTGTCGGGCCGCTGTCGGCCGTCGGACAGCCATATTGAGTAGAACTTCTTGTCGATAGAACTGTCACACAACAGTCGGCCGTGAGTTGTGTAAAATTATTAATTGTTGTTCAGTCGTGCACAAGTTGGTCAACAAATAACAAAATACTATGACCTGTCTGACATCAAAGATATCTTTGGATACTTTCTACATAGAAGATATAGATAAATTTATTGAATTAGTAGAAGCGCGCCCTGCACTTTATAATAAAAATGTAAAGGAATACGGAGAGTTGAATGTGAAGAAAAAATTATGGGAGCAAGTGTGTAGGGGTATTTATTCGTTCTGGGACAGTCTTGATTCAGGATCTAAGTGCGAAGGCAGTGAGTATTTGTCTTTTGAATAGAGTTTTTTTTTCAATTCCATAAATTTTTTTGTGACAAATAAGTCGTTTAGTTTATACTTATTACTTATTCTAAGGAGTGTTGAAAAGAAAAACTAAATATATCGATCATTCATTCACTTTTAGTTTGTTTATCATTTTTATAAATAACGAGGTTAAAATAAGTAAGAAATATATCAAAAAATTGCGCACACTTAAACTGTCTAGACAGTGTTAACAGGTATCAGGTATCAGCATGGTATCAGACACTTTCCAACAAATTGGGTTTGATTTTTCTTTTGAATGATACATTGATAACTTAACCTTTTTTATTAATTTAATTTATTGTTTCTAGTCATACGAATTCAAAAGAAATGGATGAACTTGAGGAGTTGTTTTTGTCGCGAGTTGAAATGGCAACAACGTGTCAAAACTGGGCAAGCTTCTAATAAACGACGAAAGTACATACATTTTGAAAAACTGTTGTTTTTAAGTAATATAGTAAACAACTTGGATACGAACGAAAATGAAGACATCAGTCTTGTGAACAACAACATAGAAGAACATGACGCTGATGACAACTTTGGCGGAAGCATTTTAGAATCTGATGATGATGAATCAAGAAATGCAGATACGAGTATAAAAGAATTTCGGCCGTTGACAATGGCACTTGCAAGTGCGCCAAAAGTAACTGCTTCTGTGGAGGACATTAAACCACATTTTGAAGAAGTAGATTTATGTAGTTTGCAAACGGGCAATGACGAGGATACTTATTTTGTTTTATCATTAGTGCCGCAATTAAAATCTTTGACAAACGATGAAAAATTTGATGCTAAAATAGGGATGTTGAAAGTTATACAAGATATAAAAAGAAGACGCAGTAATTGAAAAACATTATAAGATCTTTATGTATAATTTACAGTGGCAATAATTGTTATACTTGGAATATATGCACTGGTGGTAGGTCTCTCATATGTGAGAGGCCATCTGGGTGGGTACCACCGCAGTGTCTATTTCTCCCGTCAAACAGCAGTGTAAACGCACTGTTGTGTTTCGGGTTGAAGGGCATTGTAGCCAGAGTAACTACTGGACATATTGAGACTTAACATCTTATGTCTCAGGATGGCTAGTGCAGTGGAATGCCAAGCATTGCTTTGTAATTCAAGGTGTTGTTTGGTTTTGCTACTGTTCATGAGCGGTCGTATCGCTTACCATCAGGCGAACGGCATGCTCGTCTCGCCATTCATAGCAATAAAAAAAATATATATAGAACCTAAAGATTTATCTCCCAAGAAAATATAAGATATATCTAATTGGCAAAATATTGCGATGCCTCCGGTCTAATCATATACAAATAATTAAATGTCGTACATATTTCCAATAAAATCGATTACGATTTGTCCTCTTGAATTCTGTTCAAAGAATAGACCACTAGGTTCTGCCTATTCTCACGCATTTGAATGCATCGGGTATTGCAAATATTGTAATGATGAGATATAGGTAGAATAGATATTTTTTAGTCTTTTTAGATTTTATTAAAGGAATAAATAATTATAGTATTCCAATTATCAACAAAGATAATAATTATTTTAATTGCTAACCGCAATACTGTGATTCTATAAAATAATTTAATGTATATATTTTCTAAGAGCTGTATTTGTTATTTAAATATGAAGCTAGAAATAAAGTGGAATAAAAAAGTATTGAGATTGGTACTTACTTAATTTTCGCCAAATCTCCGGAAAAGTATTCCAATGTGTGTTCTAGTTCTGTAAACAATTTGTTTGCAATAACCGTCGGTATTGGAACACAGTATTCCAAATCCAACCCCTCCTTTTTTATAGTTTTCCATGTAATTAAATCCAAATCTATTTCTTTAAGTTTATCCATTTTAGAAATATAAGTTCGGGTAATTTTCAAATATTTTGTGGCAACATTAGGTTTGTTTTTGTCAACAAAACTATGCTCCCGGCGAATCAGAAGTACTTAAACCTTAAACAAACTCGAATATACTAGTCAAGATACATTATTTATATAATAACTGCATTTACAACCTTTAATAAATCGGGATAAAACAGGAATCACCTTTTAAATTTTAACTATCCATTTGATTTACAAATTGTTAAGCGTAACACAGTGACAGACACTACAAGTGTTACCACAGTTTTCTGCCAATAACTCCTGATTTCCGAATATAAATAAAGGACTTTTGATCGTGATCAATGATACCTGATAATGGTGTGTAGAATTGCACGTCAACAAAAAAATGACATAGGGGTACTTTTTTTTTAAATATCATGTTGCCAAATTGGTGCACATTAAATTCGATAGGATAAACACAATTCAAAGTAAAATAAATTTAATCATCTCTCAAACAATTAAAAATTTCTATAAAATCATCCACTTAGAAACCTGGCAGATTTATGAACCTTTTTCAATTAGTTCAATATGAAATTCATCTGCACAGTAACGGACCGACGGACACCATCTTGCCCGAGGTGCCTATTTCGGTGTTGCCTTGCAAAAACTTCTGAAATGCTTCGGAGCCCGTTAGAAACCTTTCGGTCCTAAATGAATAACATTGATTACTCAACCTTGAGGGGTTTGCTTGGTCGTCGCTCATATGCGTTCTAGAACTGAAAATAAGAGAATAATTAAGAACAAAAAAATATTTTCGTTGAAATGCAGGATTACGAGATAGAATAGTCAGGACTCTGGGTTAATAAATATATTATGCACGTCAGCTTTTGGTAGGTGATTATATTTGAAAATGATTATCTCTTTTTAAGGTAAGTACACAGTAATGTCCGAGCAATACTACATAGTATAAAACAAAGTCGTTTCCCATCTGTCTGTCCCTATGTATGCTTAGATCTTTCAAACTACGCAACGGAATGATGCAGTTCTTTTTAGTAAATAGGGATTATTCAAGAGGAAGGTTTATATGTGTAATACATATACAGGGTGCCCCATTTTGTAAGAAAAATAAGATTTATCTGTTAAGGAGTGGCATGAAAAAACATCTGCATCCAGGCGAAGCTGGGACGGGGCGCTAGTTAATATTAATTGTAGAAATGTACCTACTCACTTTGAAAAATCCAGTAGACAATCTTTATCATAATAAACAGAATACTGTCTTATTCGTCTTAGCGTGTCACCGTTGTCGAAATCAGATTCATAATCGTATTCATACAACTTTTCTATAATGCCGTCTTTATCTTTTACTGTCCATACCCGTTCTCCCGGTAAGCCTTTGAGCTTGGGCGCGTCGGTTACTATAGGTACTAAACTATCGTCACCGTGCAATATTTCCGTAATACGGGTGTTGTTGCACCTGGGCCAACTTTTGGTACAATTCACCAAAATCTCTGGCTGATCAGAAAATTCCCAACGCGATTTTGTGTTCTTCGTTCGAGATGTTTCCAGGAACTTCTGTATTTCACACGTCACATCTGAATTTAAAAGGTTGTCCCTCGAACTGACTATAAAACGACTGCAATAGGCTTTTAACTCATTGTTTTTGGATTTGTATATTTGATTCATCAATTCCATTAAATTCTTTTGGACTTCTTCCTTTTCTTTAGTAAGTTTTCTTACACGCGCTTTAAGGAACAAGTTTTCTTGGTGTGTTACTAAATATAACTGCTGGAAACTAACATATCTGGATCTGTTTTCTTTCATTTGGCTCTGGGACAATTCAATATGTCGCATGAGCCTGCTTTTTGCCATAGTTTCCAGCTGGTATTGCATCCTAATATTTTTATTTTCATGTATGGCAGAAATTAAGAGCTGCCCTATATTTTTTCTTTCTTCACCCAATTCTTTTAGCTTTTTTAATAGTATAAAAGTTAAAGTGTTTGTTTCAATCCTTCTCGGTTTTAATATTTTAAATGTATTATTCATCTTCACAAATAATCTTCGACTTATTCTCCACAATAGTTGGATGTAATTTAATATGAAAACACTGAAATTAGTAGCGGTTTTGTTTGAAAGTTCCATACCCTTTGTCCATAAAGCTTTGAAATTTATTTTAGAAATTCTTTTCTTTGCGTAAGAAATGATTTCCCTTTTTCTATTGAATATCGTGACGGCAAACGCACCGGCGACGAACATGAAACAGTGGAGAACGGCAACGCTGTCGTGTTTAAATCTACCTCTATGTTCACGTAACCTTACTTTTGGAACTGTAGTATTCTTGTATACTACATCAAACGGTTTTGTAATGATACCTGTGAAGAGTAAATTAAACACAACTAAATTAAATACAGTCAATTAAGACTGTATTTTTAACTAGATTTTAACGGACCAGCGGAAGACATATGGTCACGCTGTTTCTTATCAAGGAATAAAAGTCAGTGCTAATGAATCTTTCAAGTACAAATGAAGAATTATAAAACAAACCTTTCTCTGTATTTTTGTTTATTATTAAGAATAAGTCTCTACAGCACACAGCTACCCACATGGCTAAAGACAACCCCACTAGCCACTTAAAAGCAATATACATTTCTTAAGAATTATATTAAATTGTGTACAAATATTTAACATTTCCTGTCGTCCCAATGATGTTGTACCGTGAATTTATATTGATGAAACGAAAACATATTTTGACCTACGAATTCTGTGACTGAGTGACATTTGACGGTTTTGGTTTTTTTTTAAATCCGAGGCCCAGTTTCAATAGGGCTGACAACAAAGGTTTAAAGTAGTTTATGATCAATGTTCATCGTTAAACCTTTGTTTTATAATCTCTTCGTCTATCTCACAGGTCTACCTGTATCTACCATGGACGTAATAGTATCTACGGAGAGATAACAATACAACTGCTGTTTGCCCTAACGAATTATATTCCGTAGATATATTTGGAATCATTTCATTTCATCTTTGATATGATCTTAAAACTACATTAATGGTATTAATGTAATGTTATTGAACATCGGGATAGCTACTAAGATTCTCAATATCGCTGGCCCTTCAATGGGCACACTTGCGGATATTGCGACCGGGCTGGGTCCACAATTAATCGTTAACTGGCAAACTGACTAAATCCCCACGACCCTCGGTGGGCGTCACGCATATTATGGGTGCCACCGGATCTCTCATGGCGGGTAGTGCCTAGAGTTACTGTCATGTGACCGGCGTACTGTCATTTCTGGCTCAAATAATCCGGAGGCACTGATGCCTCCACTTACTCAGTACTTAGGGTCATAGCATTAAGAACTCCCTGGGCGAGATTTTGAGGGCGACGTCTAACTACTAACTATCCAAACTCAAGTGAAAAATAGTGAAACCTGGCATGCGCGGCTTTGTCATCACTAGCGCATCGAGGCCGTCGCCCGACCGTGTCCTTCCCTAACTCAAGAGCAGATCCAACTTCTAAGCCAGGGGTGGGTCATATAGTTCTTGTCAGAACACTAGGTACGATTTCAATTCTCTAATTCGTAATAATGATTTTTTAAAGTTTGTTACAGCCGTGATTTGTGAGCACACACACCCTTTTTACTTTATTTATCGACATTTATCTGTATTTATAAATTTTATATAACAAGATAATAAATAAATTCTGTCAATCTGGAGGCAGCCCAGGGTGGGGTCATGACCCCCATGACCTCCCCCCGGGATCCGCCGTTGCCCCAACTACAGTACTACCCTACAGTTACTCGTTTGTTTGATGGTTTGAACTCCTGATCACAACCATGTGATGTTACGACTTATGAGTGTCGACGATCAATACGAGACCAAGCGCTCCTTCGCCCTTAAGGTTGCTACCAATCCTAATTGATAGAAAAGAATCGACAAACCGTCCGTCCTCACGCACCGACTGTCCTCAGCGACCCCGATGAGCCGTTTAGCTTGCCCCTTACTACAGGTATTCGATTATTATTAGGATGAGATGTTTATGAGTGCTATGGTTCATAGTCTGACTGCCTCGGTGGCGTAGTTGATTTACGGTACGCTTACAAAACTGAGGTCTCGAGTTCGAATCCCGGGTTGGGCAAAGTGATATTGGAATTCTCTATTCATTATCATCCCAGAGTCAGGAATTTGTGCCCTATATGGCGATAGACTCGCCACCTATCACATTGTGGGACGGAACATACTGGCGAAATGTGGGTGCCCTGGCACCTCTGCCTACCCCTTCTGGGAAAAAGGCGTGAGTTTATGTATGTATGTATGGTTCATAATTTATTATTTAAGCTTTTAGCAGCCTACCTGGTATACGTAAATAGATAATAATTATATCCTTTCAGAAGTTAGTTAAATAAATACAGATAGGTACACATTCATAGTCCTGACCCTACAGTATGTGATCGAGTCTTGTGTCCTGAGTATCAGGAACTATAGTCTAAGAGAGACTTTTTGGTCTCACAAACTCGGCACAAATGCTGGTGATTCAAACAAATATTTGTCTAGATGCGGGGATCAAACCCGCAATTTGTAGTTTCACAGCCGGCGTCTAACTAACTGCGCTACGGAGGCAGTCAATTTTTTAGTTTAGTACCTACCTGCCTTAAAAGTAAGTATTTAGTGGCAAATCAGTACAATACTTTTATTAAAACGTATGGCTAAAAATGCACGGCTATTAAACGTACCTAGATATATATTTCCTTCATTTGAAGTGTTTGGTTTATCGACACTCGAAAAGGCCGCGTGTCTAAATCTGTTATTGATAGACTTTTATGTCTAGAACTGAAATAGACCATGATGATTCATTGGCTACTGTTTGTTTTACTGTCTGCTTTCGCGATTTATTATTTATATTTAGTCTCACTGGTGATAGTGCATACATAACGTGACCATACGTCCCGATTTAGGCGGAACAGTCCCGCTTTCAGGAAGTCTGTCCCGGTATCCCCAGCAAGGCCTTCATAGTCCCGCTTTTGCAAACAGACCAAACGATGATCAAAAAGTATTTCCCGCTCGAAATGCTTTATCGAACTATTACTGAAAACGGTTGGGCCAAATTATTCCAGCACTTTCGTGAAAAACAATCTTGATTTAAAAAACTTTTCCACAATTATTGAGTACATTATGTGTCTGCCTGGAAGTCACGCCACTACTGGGGCTTATAAATCGTGCCTAACTATTTTGTGTTTAGTGCTATGATTATTTTTTTGTAATTCAATCTTCTTTGTTAAAAACTTGTAAAACTCCAAAAACTTTTTATTATTATTTAATTCTACAGATGTCCCGCTCTGGCACAAAAAATTAATGGTCACATTATGCATACATATACCTGAAGTAGGATGGTGCACATGTAAAATAATGTAATTCAGCCACACTGTTAATGGCTTCTATGCTTCTACACTAATATGTAAAGCTGAAGAGTTTAATTTTTTTTTTTTCATCTTATGACAAATGGTTGTTACCACTCATCAACTTCAGGGTACACCAGTGGCACAATCAACCATTGTAATTCTACACATTAATCTCCAACATATCTATATAATTACAGATGCATATTATGTGTACCGTCAATGGAGCATTAAAAACAGAAACATTTTTCTAAATCAAAATATTTACTTAAACTATTTGCTACTAATCTTTAATTTTAAGTAATCTTCTTATTTTAACTTGTATAGCTAGGCGTAGTAGTTTGAAGTTCTTCTTGTACCATTCTATGTTGTATGAAATATGGCCCTTCCAGTTCTTGTCCAGAAATGCCTTGTAGAACACACTCATTTCATCGGCAGTCAAGTTCTGTTTGCCTTCTGGAAGGTTTTTCTTTAGGTAATCTTCTCTTTCCTGTGAACAATAATGTTGTTTTATACCTGGTTAACTTATAAGTTCAATAATATGTTTTATGAGAAAGTGTAAAAAAATTACTGGATGCATAAAGTAACAGACCGGAATTTGTTGCATTGGGGCCTATGTCCAGCAGTGGACTACAACAGGCTGATGATTATAAGAAAGTGAGAGGCAAAGATATAATATTCAGGGTTATTATTCAAATATAACACTCATAAATTACCCAATATAAACCTTTGTTTAAAAATACATGGGTTCTTTAGTAGTGTGGCACTTCTATCAAAAATAAGACCTAAATCATATTATGATAATACCATGTTCTATTAATCATGACTCATGTCCATGCAGTATTAGGGATGGATCCAATGTAGCCATTGTTTTGGATTGGATTGTGCTTCTTAAGTTTACCAACATTTTAAACTTTCAGTAACACAATGTGGAATACATTTAGTAAAATGTCTATAAACACACTATTGATATATTCAGAAAGGCAATATATATAACAGTTCAAGTAATAAACAAAAATGAGTAAATATGTATAATTCAACATGTCGAGAGATTACATAAAAACAAACCTGAAAAAATCTCGAGTTGTGTTGCGTCCAGAAGTTCTGGTTCCATTCCTGTACCTCACTCCGCAACGTCCTGTATTCTTTTTCCAGTTTCGTCTCAGTCTCAGGCTGTTTGAATACAATTCTTCTTAAATTCGATACTGGGTCCGGCGGTCCTACCATGTCCGTCGTAATTTTTTTCGGGTTGGGGGCCTGAATGGATTTTGACTCCGGCGTTGTGCTGGCCAGTCGTGGCAGATAGAATATCCATGTTTTATGCCTATTCGCAGTTATAATTCTTTGGGATAACATGGTTATTATTTAATTGATTACATCTCAACGATATGGATGAACATTGTTTTGTCAAAGTCAGCTGTTTGAAGTTTGAACTTTGATTCATAAATGTCAATAGAATGGCCCTAATCGTAAATTACAATCGTCTTAAAATACGTAATATATTTGATATTTTAAGTGCGCAGACTTATTTAATTTTAGTGTTGAAGAAGATGAGGAGAAGGTGTATATCATGGACGTAATAATGGTGTATATTAAATCATACATCACATGAATTCGTTTAGTAAATATTTAATTTATTTCAGTGGTTAAAATTCAAATCAAATTAAACTTGTGGATGCATTGTAAATATCATTACTCCCAAATCACATACCTATTAAGACTTTAAATTCCTTTATTTAGTGTTGCAATTAAATAGGTAAAAATAAAATTAGTTATAGAAACAACATATTTTTCAAAAACCATTTCAGCAATACTGAACGCATCAACCGTTGTTGTCATGTGTCAAGCGTCACCTTGTCATTTCGATTTTTCCATTGCCGAATTATGTAAAAGCGTGTAGAGATTTTATTTATTTATTTTAGCGAGAGTTGTACGACTTTAGACGCGACATTAACATTGTAGTGCCCCTTTTCGAGTCCTGTATATAAAAAAATGGCCAAAGGAAAGGCAGGCGACCCCGAAGATGACTATTCAGCAAAATTGGACATGTGTCTTACCGATGGCATTGTAAAGACAGGTAAAAATTTTCTAAGCATCTAATATAAACCTTTGGAGACTTATTTTACAGTATCAAGTATGTTTACTTTCAAAACTTGGATACCCTTGTAGGTATACCCTTTACTTTTCTTCATAAACATGATCTGCTATTAGAAGTTTTAAACCAATTACCTTACAGGATATAAAAGTAATAAATAATAGATTGGCCGCTAGAGTAAATGAAAGTAACTCTATTTTCTAATATTGTGTAATAGGTATCCTACTACATATTGAATTCAAATATGCTTTTGTAACTATTCCTCTATTATTCAGTTAGCACATTTTGTTCATAAGGATTTTGGCCAATGTTTATTTCATTTGTAGAATATTGGATCTTGATAATCATTGTTTCATTACTCCTTTGATTTATTCAGTTTCATCCTTATATTCACTATTATTTTCATCAAAACTAACCCAATGTAATAAAAATCTGAATCCCTCTTAATTGTAGAAATATTTAACACAAGCCTATTTAATTAATGGTAATATTTTTCTTACAGGGAGTGGAGTAGTACTAGGTGCCCTGACCTCACTCCTATTCTTCAGGCGGAGGAGATGGCCAATCATAGCCGGCATGGGTATGGGCATAGGCCTGGCCTATGCCAACTGTGAATTTGAACTAAATTCAAAAAAGAAGCATGCAGCATAGATGGATTTGTTATGACATAGGGTCTACAGTACCAGGTAACTATAAATATTTGTCTCATTTTAATTAACATATTTTATTATAACAAAAAAAATGAGCTTTTGCTAAAGTTTTTGTGGATTGGATAGAAACAGACGAGCCACTTAATGGCAATGGTCAAGTATGTCCACAAACCCTACAATACCAGAGCAATTTTTGGCACATTGCCAGATTTTAAGAAATGTGTAAGCTATTTTCAAAATTCCTAGACTTTGTGTGTGTCTAGAAATTGTAGTGTACGAAACTCAGCTGTAAAGCAAATTAATATTTTTTTACATTAAATTGTATGTTTTTAGTGGTTGCATAATAATCAGTTGCATCTTATCTTGTTGCAGATAAAGCTTGGATTATGAAAATCTTGCAACTGAACAACTGCCAGTGAAGCATATACCGAACCCAAGTAGACGCCATTTAGAATATTGTAATTTTGTTGTACAAATAATTATTTAATTATGTAATAAATGCTGTTTATTTATCCTTTGAGAGTTTATTCCTGAAGACCATGTTTTTATTGTCAACTGCTGTCAAAAAATAAACTGTTCTCTAATATAGGAAAGACACCCACAGACTCATGGTTCATAGCCACAATATTAACCAATTGACATAGTTTCTTAACAGCTTTGTTCTTTTCATGTCATAATTATGAACACAACTGTACATTAAAGCCTTTTGCTCACAGGGACAGAATGACAAGGGTTTTGCTACCACCTAGCCACTTACTATAATATTCAGACAGCCTCTGTGGCGCAGTCGGTTAAACGCCGCCTGTGAAACGCGAGGCCGCGGGTTCGATCCCCGCACTGAGAGAAATGTTTGTGTGGCCCACAAATGTTTTTTCAGGCCTGGGTGTTTGTGAGACCGAAATGTCTCCCGTAGTTTCTCACGACACAAGACTCGATCTTAGTGTGGGGCAGGGGTCATGACTATGTATGTGACTGTTGGGTGTTATTAATATATTTATTTAATATCCTTTGTTAAACAACAAAATCTCTTGCCATTATGTCCCGATGTGCGCAAGCCATGTTCTATAAGGGTGTTAAATAAAAAACACAAATAAAGAACAATAATTAATAATTTATTGTACAAATCGATACTGGAATTAAGATAAAGGATAGTTTAGTTCTTAACAGTAAAAATAATACAATACGTTAACAGATAAAAAGCTACAACACCCCATATACAGACACCCCGTGCAGATATGAGATAACACAATATGCAACAGGTAATTTTTTTTTTTGTAACTGATTTGTTGAGAGACTTGAGAGTTGCCTACGTACATTTTAACTTGATTCATTGTAGGTAAATATTGCGCAACGGCATTGTCTGTTATCTTTATGTTGATTTTGAAACAACCACATTACTTACTTTTAAGAATACTGGTTTCCATACAATATACATTATTCATAACAAATACAAAGCGAAGGTTGCGAACTGGATTTGAACCATCGATTACCGCCGTGGTAATTTTCGTTACAACTCAGACAATAGTTTTTAGTTCCGTAAATTACATTCACAATGTTATCAAATTAACAAGTCTCTCAACAAAAATCAATGTATATCTTGACACCCACATAATACATGTCTTTTAATTTTGGTCAACATACACTCAGAAACACTAACGCCTAGAGGCCGGTGCAGTATATTGAAAGGTAAACGTAAATATTATGAATGCAGCATAATTATGACCAGTATGAAGATAGGCACAGAACATAATTGATTAAACTCATGGAAGTTAGAACTTGTTCATAATTTCAGCCGACATGTGCTTACTGTCGAGAAAGGAACTCAACAGTCGAATACTTGAAGATCTAAATAACTAACATCATAAAATTGACGGAGCACTGATCCATAGTTATTACAATTATTATTTTCTTACTTTGTCCTCCTCGCATTGTTTTCCTCATTCCAGAGGATCGTGATCCCCTGAACATAGAGTAATCATTGCTCTGAATATGCTGCACTAACTGTTCCTATCTTTAGCATAGTAGAGCGCAAAGGTTAAGGGTCCAGCTGATTTGGTCCGATCATGTGATCTGTTACTATGTTCTCTGTGCGAACTTCACTCCGGTCTTAACTCATTGACTATCTTCAACATTACAGACATTATACAGTCATCACATAAATACAAGATATTTTTAAACGAAAATCACATATACACAATAACATTTAATAATTACATTTACTTCTTGATTTTTCACCAGCTACTTACAATTGAAAGTGAATTAACATTTGAGATAACTTTTATAAACTCTGTGTAACATAACATTGTGATTTACTACAATTATTTCAAGAACTGTAATTTTAGAAGATTTCACACTATTTAACTTTATAACTATTTTGTAATGAGGATATAATAAATTAGACATTTTACACACTATTCATATATGGCAATTTTCTAGAGTAAATGAAGACACATGGCAAGAATTATAGTAACTTTATGACGTCATATTTTATTAATTATAGATCATTTATTTTGGATACACATTAATTGTATTTGTATAAAAGAGGCAACTACATTTTAACACTAAAACAATATGTAACATTTGGTAAAAAGTTTGACTAGCGTATAGGTATATGAGACCCAGATATTGAGAGGCCTGAGATCTGTCATTGCATCACACATTTTTAGTAATAACTTTTTAGAGAACAAATAATACTGATGTACGTTTTTATTTTATGACAATATATTGCAGAGGTCTCAAATACGAAAAAAAAGTAATGTGCCATGCAATAACTTTAAGACCACAACCCTGATATTTGATTCTTTATAAAATCTGTATGGAGATTTCACAGTTAAAAATTACCTTTCGGAACGAAAGTTTAAATAATAACTAAAACTATCAATATAAGATGGGTATGAAACTAAGATTCTAACCAATCTGATTAATTTATAAAATAGATATATTCTGAAGGGACCTTATATATTTAAAATGCAATTTTAGGGAGATTATTTAGTTTGGATATTAAAGTTGTTTTAAATTATCTTTTGTAGCCATTCATTAATTTATTGCATAATTTAATATCCAGGCAGAGATAGCACTTAATTGCGCAACCCAAAAATACTCTTATATTTTATAATTCATATCTTCATAGAAATATAATAAAGTGAGAAATCTTAATTTAGTTTTGTGATGGGTATTATTTGAATTAACAATATTATCTGAATCTTATTTCACATATTTCAGTAACAAAAATACAAACAAAAAAATATATAAAAAAGATGTGTACAGTCTACAAAAAAGATTTGTAAAAAATCATAACTTTCGTATTAAAATTGTATACATACATACATATTCACGCCTTTTTCCCAGGAAGGGTAGGTAGAGGTGCAACTAGGACACCTTGTATGTCCCAAGATGTGATAGGGGCGAGCCTGAATTGAAAAATCCATAAAATTGTATAGTAAGTTATTAATATACAATGTATGTAAACAGCTGCTATTTTCCATTCATTTGACAAAAGGAGTATCTTCAGTAAAGTTTCTCAAAGAGAGATATTGTGGGGTCAGGACTATATATCTGACTGTTAGTTGTATTTATTATGAAAAACTGAATTTTGATCGAATAGTTATTTAATTATTTAATTTAGTAATACCCATCACAACACCACAGAAAATTGTACAATCTATGAGGTGCAGTGTAGTAATACTGTCCTATTTAGTTAACTATACATGTGACGTTTGCAGTTTCCGTGACTAAACATCTAATACATTTCTACATTATATTTGTATAAGTTCATAATACAACTTGGTACACAGACCGGTTTTGACATTATCATAATTTATAATTTAAATAATTTATGAATACAACACGAGTTTCATTCATAAGCGAGTTTCGATATTAACTGACAATTGAAATAGTTCTATTAAAATTATTTCGTCAGTATTGTTTTGCTGATTATTTATCACCTTTTACTTTTTTTTTTATTGCAACAATAGCGAGACGAGCATGCCGTTCGCCTGATGGTAAACGATACGACCGCTCATAAACAGTAGCAAAACCAAACAACACCTTGAATTACAAAGCAATGCTTGGCATTCCACTGCGCTCGCCATCCTGAGACATAAGATGTTAAGTATCAATATGTCCAGTAGTTATTCTGGCTACAATGCCCTTCAATCCGAAACACAACAGTGCATTTACACTGCTGTTTGACAGGAGAAATAGACACTGCGGTGGTACCCACCTAGATGGCCTCTCACATATGAGGTACCTACCACCAGTAAACTTTATCTGTTATATGTTTACTGTATCTGTATCAGCCCATTCAGGTCCCATTGCAGGGCACGGGCCTCAAAAATTGAAAGTACGATTGAGAGGGGTAAAGCCATATAGTCTACCACGCTGGCTTAGTGCAGTTTGGCGGACTTTACATACCATAGAAATTCTTATAAATCGCCATGATATGCAGGTTTCCTCGCGATGTTTTCTTTCACTGTTATATATCACCTTTTTGTGTAAGCTAATAAATAGGTACACATAAGTAATTTTTTATTAAATTCATATTATTTGTTATATGTTGTTTTAATTAGTCTCCGAAACTACAAGAAACTCGCCCATGATTACCCCCGTTACAAGAACCATACAACTAAATCTAATAAAATTTAATGCACTAACATAGGTATTGTACATTGGTGTTTATACGAAATATTATGAAGACAAAATATTCAGTTTCATTTTATAATTACCTCAGAAATATAACAATAATATTTTTGGCTATCTGTACCGGTCCGAAAAGCTACAATTATATAAAGATTCAATACTATTAATTTAACTAGTATACAGGGTGTTATTGACACATGGTAGTTTATTTAACGCACACGTTTTTCATCGCCACAAAAAAAATTCTTCCCTACTTAAACAGTAGGTTCATCGAGGCACAAAAATCTTCGCACCGAAGTTCATCTCTACAAAGTTATATATTAAAATTGGCATTCTCCTTTGAAAAAAATCCGAGGTGTTTTTTTCTCAAACGCCGTGAATTTGATTTTCGAGATTTTTAGGACTCCCTATAGATACAAGTATTTTCACAGCTTAGCTTAACTTCGCTTGGATTGGGTAACTTACCAGAGCGGTAAAAAGAAAAAAAAAAGAAGCTGATCAATGAAAACAAAGCCTTGAAAATTAAAATCGCAATTATGAATAAAACTACCAGGCAGTATTTTTACAAACTCGGTACAATATCCCCGGGTTGGTTGGGAGATTGTTGTTTAAAATAAATGCCATGTGTCAATATCATCCTTTATATTCATTATTTTCTAAAGACCAGCTTAAAGTCTCTCATATTTCCTCAACTAAGCTAGTTTTGCCTCAAAGATTTGTTCCTAGGTCCCAAAATCACATCTTTCCATGAAATTGTTGAGACTTTTTTGCTGACCCTATTGAGAATTGGATAAATTCTCTATAATATACAGGCACTATACATATTGGCCTAACAATACAAGTATTGACCATTAAAGAAAACATGTTTTGAGCCCACAAATAAAACATGGATTTGGGAATAATTTTAAAGTTTAATAAAATTTTAGTAGTTTTATCATCATAGTGCTACTAAAATTTGAAATAGTAATTAATAATTGGTATCAGAAAACATTTGCCTATATTATGTAATGTGTGGGCTATGTTCAACAGAAAAACATAGCATATTGAGGAAATATTTTATTGTAAAGTTTGGCAGATTGAGATTTAACTTGTGAAACTTTAAAAAATATTCCCAATTTATAATGTAAATACATAAATGGAGCAATACGAGCTGTGATATCAGAAATTGAGTATTGTTGACTGGTTTAAACAGAATTTTATTGATCCCTGTAAAAGGATAAAAATTAATGAATGCAATATATTTGGCACAATGACTCTGTCATTCTGACATTGAAAATGAGAACCAAAATGGCCGTGTGTAAGAAAAGAACAGCACACACATATAGTACACATATAGTAATGCAAAATGAACTTTATTACCTGACATTAAAGTTCATTCTTGCAAGCATTCGATTTATTCGACAAAATGTAACAAGAACATTGAGACGTTCCAATACACGCAGCTCGTATCGCCGTCATTACAAAGCCGTATCAAAGAGGTCAATACAAAGAAGGCTATCACACTTAATAAATAAAGTATATTCGAAAAGTCTAACGGCAATAACCGGGCAGTATGTTTCCTTAAACGACGACCAAAACAGAAATTAGAAAATAAACACAGCGATAAAATGTTTTTAGTCACGTCATGGATTTGAAAACGGCTAGAGCGAGGCGTGTGCGCTGGCGCAGGGCAGACAGAATTATGAATTTAATAAAAAAAATAATAAAGGTAAATTCAGAATACTGTTATGATGTGGTAAGGCAAAAAATATATTTTCGGTGGGATATTTTTATTCATTTCAGGAAAGTTTTGCAATTTGTCCTCTTTCGCCCATAGATTAACTATTTTTCAATTTTTAAAAACACCAAAAAATGTAAATACGGAACTCCTTATAATTCCACTCATTAACATTTTTCTGATTTTAAAATACAGTTTTAATGGATAAATGCATTTTCAGCAAAAACGACCAAGATAAAAAAAAATGTGTCTCTGCCCTGCGCCTGCGCGCGGTCGCACTAGCGCGGTGTAGACGGCGTCTACTCACAGGCCGCGGATCACTTGCTCGTCATGTCCGGCCAGTAGTTGATGTAGTAGCGGTGCGTGCTGCCCTCGAACAGGCGGTCCAGCCAGTTCTCTAGACCGTCCAGCAGATTTTCTACAACAGTAAAAAAAAATAGGACAATTAATTAACCCTGTACCTCTATCATTTTAAATTACTAGCTAACATGTTTAAAATTCCTTGGAGTTATGGGTGATTGTGATCATTTTTTATTTAATAAGTTGTTTGCTTGTTTTAAATATAGGGTTTAAGGTAAAATTTCACGTATATCAGTTGTTTAATATTAAAATTCGCACTCTGCAAGGCTTTCATATATTTTTTTTAAACTCCCTAATAATTAATTAATTCTATTTTATATATATTTTTAAATGTGCGTGCATGCGTTTGTGCGTGTGTACGCGTGTGTGCGTGTGCTTGCGTGTATACATGCTTGTGCGTGCATGTTTACGTGACTGTACGTGTGTGTGCGTGTGCATGTGCGTGCATGTTTACGTGACTGTACGTGTGTGTGCGTGTGCATGTGCGTGCATGTTTACGTGACTGTACGTGTGTGTGCGTGTGCATGTGCGTGCATGTTTACGTGACTGTACGTGTGTGTGCGTGTGCATGTGCGTGCATGTTTACGTGACTGTACGTGTGTGTGCGTGTGCATGTGCGTGCATGTTTACGTGACTGTACGTGTGTGTGCGTGTGCATGTGCGTGCATGTTTACGTGACTGTACGTGTGTGTGCGTGTGCATGTGCGTGCATGTTTACGTGACTGTACGTGTGTGTGCGTGTGCATGTGCGTGCATGTTTACGTGACTGTACGTGTGTGTGCGTGTGCATGTGCGTGCATGTTTACGTGAGTGTACGTGTGTGTGCGTGTGCATGTGCGTGCATGTTTACGTGTGTGTGCGTGTGTACGTGTTCGTACGTACCCTGCAGCAGCACGGGCGGGTCGGGCGCGTCGTCGGAGGAGTCGGGCTCGGTGTGGAAGCCGATGAAGGCGCCCGCCTCGGGGTCGCCACAGCGCCCGCCCAGCGACCGAGTCATGCGCGTCATGCGCTACGGACAAACATCTTTGTACAAACACCACTTTCAACCTTACTCAAAGTATTTATTTATTTATTTTATTTATTTATTTATTCTTTTTTGTACACCAAATAATACTTAAAATAAAACTTATATTTAACATAAGAGTACAAATGGCAAAGTAATACATACTATAAATTGTATAAATAATAAATATATATTTTACAACACAATTAAGAACTAATTAAATGTTTTATATATTGAAAATTCTATTGCAGTTTCTGTACTTTTTTGTTTTCAAAAAGGATGGAAAAACCTACTGATGAGTTTACAAAAAGGCGTATCAAAGTTCAGCAGAGGATTAAAATTAAGTTTCGCTGTGTGGCTATGGGCGCTGCCGCGCGTAGCGGCGTCAGCAAAGGCGCGCTCTGATAATTCGATATGCGCTTACCAATTGGAGAGCGCCGGCGCGACTTTGTGCAGCGACATTAAGTTTGTACCAGTATTTGTATCAGCCTATATATGTACATCCCACAGCTGGGCATGAACCTGCTTTACAATAGAGAGTGCGATCGAGGAGGGTTAGGGCACAGCCCAGCATGCTGGCCTAGTGTGCGTGCCTCACTGTGCGTTACCTTGTGCGGCTTGGCGCACTCGGGGTGCTTGGCGTGGTAGATGCAGAAGTACTTGCGGTGCGGGTTGAGCGCGAGCACGGTGCCGACGCAGTTGCGCGCGTTGAGGCGCAGCTCGGCGCCGCCCAGGGACAGCTCCAGCACGCGCCGGAACCACGCGATGTTGCGCTCCACCACCAAGTACGCGAACACCAGCGTCTTGTTCCTGACGATATCGTTACGTCAATTAATAATGTATCTAACGTAATGGTTTCTAAGATTTACGCGAATGTTACACATTGAAATAAAATTAAACCAAATCCGCGATAAAATCCGTAAATAATCGTTTTTCAATATGTATTGAACAATCACATATAGTTCAAATATTTTATTTAATTTTATGCGCCTACCGTGCTCTCTCTCTGCACCACCCAAAGGTTAACTGGCAGAGAATACCTCAATACGCACACAATTTATGTATATAAAGCATTAAATAAATAAATAAATATAGTCCTCGAAGGAATCGGATACATTTTGGGTCTCAATACCCAGTCTCTCGTTTCACAGCTGGATCTCAACCAATAGCGCAATCATGACTATCAAACATTAAATTCCCAAAAACATTATTGCTAATAGGATATTCGTACACATAGTATAGTAATTGCACACTAACGTTCTACAAACATCTGGCTCGAAGGATCATTTAATAACGACTTGCTAAATAGCATATTTGTATTTTATACAAACATAGCCTAGTAGCCCCACGCATAACACATTCTCAGGGGCTTTGTATTGGGTCTCAGTAGTAGTAAACCCAACATAATTACTCCGCTCTTCCTCAAGGTTAGTGCTTTAATAATAAGTTTTACCGCACGAAAAAAGGTACCGCACGGCAAAAAGCTAACATTAAATACATATTTATATAAAATAGAATATCAACTTACTTGCGGTATGGCCACACAATCCTGTGGAATTTGGACAACAACTGCACGCGACTCTGCATGTCCACAAGCAGGACTATTGTTCTACATCCGGGCTTCATCAACCTGCAAAATAAAAATTACCGCCGGGCCACAAATGTCAATTTTTTTAATATACCCAATTTTAATAACATTAAGGCTGTCATTACATTAATAGTTAAAATATACCTTAATTACACTGACATTAAGTTGACATTACATTGATAAACCTCTATAGAGGTCGGGACGTTAGAATATTTATTATAGCTGTATTAATGCAGAACATACCTAACAAGTCCGTTGTATTTCTCTGCTCGCAGTTCGTGCAACCGTAGTTCGGATTGCAGATCGTTGTTGTTGCGTTTGCCCAAAGCGTTCTGTCTCTTTCGCTCTTCTTTTTCACGCTGCACTGACTCTTCTTCTATGCGTCTATAGAAATAGAGTTATTATATAATACAAAGTTCACGTGCAATGACATAGTGAATAATAATATTAATATTAGTTGATAAGTTTAAACGCAGTGATGGATATTTTATCGACTGCTTATAAGCTAGGAATCGATTTAATAGTGTAAATTTAAATGTGGTGTCAAATTTAATTAATTTTAATCCTTATTTTCAATCTTAAAAAATTGAACTAGGAGAATTAAATTACAAAAAAATATAAACTGAACATTTTAAGAAACTGTTACATTACTCGCGATCATCAAATTATGATACTTTGTATAGTCGTTATTTTATTGCTTGCATACGTAGTCGAGCTAGAGGCCAAATTGATAGCGGGCACAGCTGCACACGAGCACAGTCAAATTATTCCTTACAGGCAGGAAAGGCATTCGTGCATACGTATGCGTACACGTGTATGTATACGGACGCGTGTGTGTGTGTACGCGTACGTTTGTGTACGTGTGCGGGCGCGTGTGTATGTGTGTGCGTGCGTGTACGTACATGAGGTACGCCATGAGGTATCCGACGGCGAGCACGAGCGCGACGGTGGCGAGCACGGAGAGCGCGGAGAGCGCGTGGTGCGAGCGCAGCGAGGCGGCGGCGCGCTCGGCCCACGACGCCGCGCCCGACAGCGCCGCCCACACCGCGCCGCGCGCCGCCTCGTCGCACAGCTCCTGCACACATAATAATATACAGTGTATATCAAGACTGCTACCGAAAACGCAGCAGGTGGTAGTTTTAGTGAATACGAACACAATGCATAATGAACACATGGTAGCAGTCTTGATATACCCTGTATTACTGTGAATATTAACTATTCTGTGGTGGTGCCAAAATACACCATCAAAAAGTTGGTGAGTTTAAAAAAACAACTGTCTCTAACTTTAAAATAAGATATTCTTAGGATGTGGGCCTCAATAATAAAATAAAACATTAAAATTAAAAAAAGTTTATCGCCTTAAAATTAACAAATAATACAATAAATTTAAACAAATATTATCATAAGACAAAAGGAAATAATTCAGCATATGCTGACCGAAACTAGAATTTGGATTAGCGCAAGTTTTCAGTCACCTCTATCTCCCTATAGTCTTGTGCGCGAGTTAGTGTAATTAATACACACGGGAGCAAAAAAATCGACTCAAACTTTAAACTGTCGTTGTAACGTCTTTGGCAAAAAAACTAAAACCTAAATACCATTGTTTAACCTAAATTCTTTAAATTCTAGGTCTTAGCTTTGAAATAAGCCTAGGTTTAATAAAATTAATAGTTTGTTTCACTTTCAAACATCAGCTTTAGTTTTAAGTATCGGAAAAATACTAAAATGACAAGCGAAAAATAAAAAAGAAAACAAGTTTGTATCAGTTATTTTTTATTAATTACAAACGAAACATTATCAATATTTTGTGTTACCTCCCCTTGCCCTAATTACAGTTTTCAATTGGCTTTTCATTGTTTTAATTAGCTTGACAACGTTATTCTACGGTATAGCGTCCCAGTCCTCCGAAAGTGCAGCTTTAAGCTCGTCTTTGGTTGCTGGGACAGGATTTCTAGCTCGAACTTTCCTTTTGAGTTGATCCCACAAATGTTCAATAGGATTTAAGCCCGTGCTACGCGCTGGCCAATCCATAATTTTAATTTACACTTCTTGCAGGTATTGTCGTCCGCAGGTTGCTGTGTGATGGCGGGCATTGTCGTGCATCAGAATAAATTTTTCGCATATAAATCCTGCGTAAGGAATAACATGCTCTCCCAAAATTTCTTCAATATATCGTTCTGCAGTCAGACCTCTTTGCCGTCCTCCAGTTTCTACAAAAACCAACTCGGTTTTCGCTTCGATTGAAATGCCACCCCACACCATACAAAATCCTCCCCCAAAAGCCACATTTTTAGCTATGTAGCGTTGTGCAAATGCCTCTCCTGGCCTTCTATACACTTGTCCTCTTCTATCGCTGCCATGCAGACAGACTCTGCTCTCATCAGAGTATAATACGGAGCGCCATTGATCGTATGTCCAATCAATGTGTTCTCTAGCAAAACGAAGACGAGCTGCACGGTGGGCTGTGGTTAGTTTGGGGCCTCTCACTGGTCGTTTTGGGGTAAGGTTGGCTACCTTGAGTCATCTTCTTACTCTCCACCTACTGACAGACGAACCCCGCGTTTCTCTGAGTTGTTGTTGAACTTGGATGCCTGATAGAGCCCGATTTCTCAGTAAAGTGCTGACAATGAATCGGCCATCTCTCTCTGATGTAGACCGCTGTCTGCCAGAACCTCTTCTCTTACTAAAGCTTCTAGTGTTCTGGTATCTTCTGTATACTCTTGAAACTTCAGATTGACTTATGTGCAGCACTCGAGCAACTTCGCGTTGTGTCTTTCCTTCTTCCAATAATGCAACCACTTGGGCCGCAATTTCACTTGTTGTGTCCATTTCCAGGTAATATTGTTTATTCGTAATTAAGCAGATGTGTACCGGGTGACGTTTAAAGGACCCTTGATAGGAACTAGGCTAACAGATGGGCTTTAATAGGACTCATAAACTCACAATGAATGCAGGGCAAATGAGTGTAATATCTTCTCTTGACCTATCACAGCGGCCTGTTGAGTAGCCGAAAAGGTGAGACTGCAAAATTTTGGTATAACCTTTTAGGTAAGACTCAGAACTTTAAGGTTTTGAACGCAAATATTTATTTTATGTTAAAGTTTTCGTCTTAGAGACATTTTAGTGCAAAGGTGCGCTCTGAGTCGATTTTTTTGCTCCCGTGTGTATTATTAGCAATCGCCTAAGCCCCTGCAGTATATGGTCACCTGTAATTCTTTTGATTAAATACCAGTTTCGTATTAGCAATAATGAATTATTTTGAGCAATATCATCTCGTGTGACTTAAGATAGATATTTCTATACCCTTTCCAAGAAATAAAAATTCTTTAACATCAAGTCAAACCCCTTTTTCTATTTCTTACTTTACAAAAATTTCACAACCAACCTTAACATGCGTCTCATACGCCAGCACCTCGTTAGGCTTGAGCAGCCTCTTGACCATCATCTCGAGAGCGCGCTTGGTCTCGTTGAGCCGCTCCTGATACTTGAGCGCCTCGTCTCGCCTCGCAGGGTCGAGTTGTGCGCGCGGGTCGTCGCACGCGTGCGCGCACACCGGCCACGTCTCGTTCAACCACTCGTATTGGACTCGAGTAGGCTCCTTACGCCATATTATTACTATGCGGTGCTCTAGCTCGGAGGTGTCGATGCCTGGTGGAGTTTGAGTTAGTTTATTGAATTGCCTTTTGATTTGAATTTTGGGACTAGTGAAGTAAATTTAGCCTATTTTATAAAGGGAATTCGGAACTGCTAATGGGTAAAGTAATACGTCGATATCGATATATTACATAAAAAAAAACGGTAATTCATTCATTTAAATTGAAAATAAATTACATATGACCAAAACTAACTAAAATATTTTTGTCGGTTTTTAGTGATGATATCAATATTTTCTTAACCTATTCGAGGCACTCTTTCGCCCGAATACTCGAACGCAAATTAAATATTAAGTTGCAATTAACTACGCACGGTCCCCCTTTATCACTATATTTAGAACTTAAGACTAAATGGTGTATGAGTATTCGAACGTTAGTGCCATTCAATCAACTCTAATAACATTTAGTCCTCAACGCCGTTATTTAAATGCTAGTAGGTAAATCACCGACCGGATCCATTAGCGAGCGCGTGCACGAAGTCCGGCTGCTTGTGCTTGTAGAGGTAGGCGTAGTGCGCGCGGTCGGGCGCGGCGCGGGCCAGGCTGCGTGTGCTAGTCTGTAGAGGTACTGACCGGATCCATTAGCGAGCGCGTGCACGAAGTCCGGCTGCTTGTGCTTGTAGAGGTAGGCGTAGTGCGCGCGGTCGGGCGCGGCGCGGGCCAGGCTGCGTGTGCTAGTGTGTAGAGGTACTGACCGGATCCATTAGCGAGCGCGTGCACGAAGTCCGGCTGCTTGTGCTTGTAGAGGTAGGCGTAGTGCGCGCGGTCGGGCGCGGCGCGGGCCAGGCTGCGTGTGCTAGTGTGTAGAGGTACTGACCGGATCCATTAGCGAGCGCGTGCACGAAGTCCGGCTGCTTGTGCTTGTAGAGGTAGGCGTAGTGCGCGCGGTCGGGCGCGGCGCGGGCCAGGCTGCGTGTGCTAGTCTGTAGAGGTACTGACCGGATCCATTAGCGAGCGCGTGCACGAAGTCCGGCTGCTTGTGCTTGTAGAGGTAGGCGTAGTGCGCGCGGTCGGGCGCGGCGCGGGCCAGGCTGCGTGTGCTAGTGTGTAGAGGTACTGACCGGATCCATTAGCGAGCGCGTGCACGAAGTCCGGCTGCTTGTGCTTGTAGAGGTAGGCGTAGTGCGCGCGGTCGGGCGCGGCGCGGGCCAGGCTGCGTGTGCTAGTGTGTAGAGGTACTGACCGGATCCATTAGCGAGCGCGTGCACGAAGTCCGGCTGCTTGTGCTTGTAGAGGTAGGCGTAGTGCGCGCGGTCGGGCGCGGCGCGGGCCAGGCTGCGTGTGCTAGTGTGTAGAGGTACTGACCGGATCCATTAGCGAGCGCGTGCACGAAGTCCGGCTGCTTGTGCTTGTAGAGGTAGGCGTAGTGCGCGCGGTCGGGCGCGGCGCGGGCCAGGCTGCGTGTGCTAGTGTGTAGAGGTACTGACCGGATCCATTAGCGAGCGCGTGCACGAAGTCCGGCTGCTTGTGCTTGTAGAGGTAGGCGTAGTGCGCGCGGTCGGGCGCGGCGCGGGCCAGGCTGCGTGTGCTAGTGTGTAGAGGTACTGACCGGATCCATTAGCGAGCGCGTGCACGAAGTCCGGCTGCTTGTGCTTGTAGAGGTAGGCGTAGTGCGCGCGGTCGGGCGCGGCGCGGGCCAGGCTGCGTGTGCTAGTGTGTAGAGGTACTGACCGGATCCATTAGCGAGCGCGTGCACGAAGTCCGGCTGCTTGTGCTTGTAGAGGTAGGCGTAGTGCGCGCGGTCGGGCGCGGCGCGGGCCAGGCTGCGTGTGCTAGTGTGTAGAGGTACTGACCGGATCCATTAGCGAGCGCGTGCACGAAGTCCGGCTGCTTGTGCTTGTAGAGGTAGGCGTAGTGCGCGCGGTCGGGCGCGGCGCGGGCCAGGCTGCGTGTGCTAGTGTGTAGAGGTACTGACCGGATCCATTAGCGAGCGCGTGCACGAAGTCCGGCTGCTTGTGCTTGTAGAGGTAGGCGTAGTGCGCGCGGTCGGGCGCGGCGCGGGCCAGGCTGCGTGTGCTAGTGTGTAGAGGTACTGACCGGATCCATTAGCGAGCGCGTGCACGAAGTCCGGCTGCTTGTGCTTGTAGAGGTAGGCGTAGTGCGCGCGGTCGGGCGCGGCGCGGGCCAGGCTGCGTGTGCTAGTGTGTAGAGGTACTGACCGGATCCATTAGCGAGCGCGTGCACGAAGTCCGGCTGCTTGTGCTTGTAGAGGTAGGCGTAGTGCGCGCGGTCGGGCGCGGCGCGGGCCAGGCTGCGTGTGCTAGTGTGTAGAGGTACTGACCGGATCCATTAGCGAGCGCGTGCACGAAGTCCGGCTGCTTGTGCTTGTAGAGGTAGGCGTAGTGCGCGCGGTCGGGCGCGGCGCGGGCCAGGCTGCGTGTGCTAGTGTGTAGAGGTACTGACCGGATCCATTAGCGAGCGCGTGCACGAAGTCCGGCTGCTTGTGCTTGTAGAGGTAGGCGTAGTGCGCGCGGTCGGGCGCGGCGCGGGCCAGGCTGCGTGTGCTAGTGTGTAGAGGTACTGACCGGATCCATTAGCGAGCGCGTGCACGAAGTCCGGCTGCTTGTGCTTGTAGAGGTAGGCGTAGTGCGCGCGGTCGGGCGCGGCGCGGGCCAGGCTGCGTGTGCTAGTGTGTAGAGGTACTGACCGGATCCATTAGCGAGCGCGTGCACGAAGTCCGGCTGCTTGTGCTTGTAGAGGTAGGCGTAGTGCGCGCGGTCGGGCGCGGCGCGGGCCAGGCTGCGTGTGCTAGTGTGTAGAGGTACTGACCGGATCCATTAGCGAGCGCGTGCACGAAGTCCGGCTGCTTGTGCTTGTAGAGGTAGGCGTAGTGCGCGCGGTCGGGCGCGGCGCGGGCCAGGCTGCGTGTGCTAGTGTGTAGAGGTACTGACCGGATCCATTAGCGAGCGCGTGCACGAAGTCCGGCTGCTTGTGCTTGTAGAGGTAGGCGTAGTGCGCGCGGTCGGGCGCGGCGCGGGCCAGGCTGCGTGTGCTAGTGTGTAGAGGTACTGACCGGATCCATTAGCGAGCGCGTGCACGAAGTCCGGCTGCTTGTGCTTGTAGAGGTAGGCGTAGTGCGCGCGGTCGGGCGCGGCGCGGGCCAGGCTGCGTGTGCTAGTGTGTAGAGGTACTGACCGGATCCATTAGCGAGCGCGTGCACGAAGTCCGGCTGCTTGTGCTTGTAGAGGTAGGCGTAGTGCGCGCGGTCGGGCGCGGCGCGGGCCAGGCTGCGTGTGCTAGTGTGTAGAGGTACTGACCGGATCCATTAGCGAGCGCGTGCACGAAGTCCGGCTGCTTGTGCTTGTAGAGGTAGGCGTAGTGCGCGCGGTCGGGCGCGGCGCGGGCCAGGCTGCGTGTGCTAGTGTGTAGAGGTACTGACCGGATCCATTAGCGAGCGCGTGCACGAAGTCCGGCTGCTTGTGCTTGTAGAGGTAGGCGTAGTGCGCGCGGTCGGGCGCGGCGCGGGCCAGGCTGCGTGTGCTAGTGTGTAGAGGTACTGACCGGATCCATTAGCGAGCGCGTGCACGAAGTCCGGCTGCTTGTGCTTGTAGAGGTAGGCGTAGTGCGCGCGGTCGGGCGCGGCGCGGGCCAGGCTGCGTGTGCTAGTGTGTAGAGGTACTGACCGGATCCATTAGCGAGCGCGTGCACGAAGTCCGGCTGCTTGTGCTTGTAGAGGTAGGCGTAGTGCGCGCGGTCGGGCGCGGCGCGGGCCAGGCTGCGTGTGCTAGTGTGTAGAGGTACTGACCGGATCCATTAGCGAGCGCGTGCACGAAGTCCGGCTGCTTGTGCTTGTAGAGGTAGGCGTAGTGCGCGCGGTCGGGCGCGGCGCGGGCCAGGCTGCGTGTGCTAGTGTGTAGAGGTACTGACCGGATCCATTAGCGAGCGCGTGCACGAAGTCCGGCTGCTTGTGCTTGTAGAGGTAGGCGTAGTGCGCGCGGTCGGGCGCGGCGCGGGCCAGGCTGCGTGTGCTAGTGTGTAGAGGTACTGACCGGATCCATTAGCGAGCGCGTGCACGAAGTCCGGCTGCTTGTGCTTGTAGAGGTAGGCGTAGTGCGCGCGGTCGGGCGCGGCGCGGGCCAGGCTGCGTGTGCTAGTGTGTAGAGGTACTGACCGGATCCATTAGCGAGCGCGTGCACGAAGTCCGGCTGCTTGTGCTTGTAGAGGTAGGCGTAGTGCGCGCGGTCGGGCGCGGCGCGGGCCATGCTGCGTGTGCTAGTGTGTAGAGGTACTGACCGGATCCATTAGCGAGCGCGTGCACGAAGTCCGGCTGCTTGTGCTTGTAGAGGTAGGCGTAGTGCGCGCGGTCGGGCGCGGCGCGGGCCAGGCTGCGTGTGCTAGTGTGTAGAGGTACTGACCGGATCCATTAGCGAGCGCGTGCACGAAGTCCGGCTGCTTGTGCTTGTAGAGGTAGGCGTAGTGCGCGCGGTCGGGCGCGGCGCGGGCCAGGCTGCGTGTGCTAGTGTGTAGAGGTACTGACCGGATCCATTAGCGAGCGCGTGCACGAAGTCCGGCTGCTTGTGCTTGTAGAGGTAGGCGTAGTGCGCGCGGTCGGGCGCGGCGCGGGCCAGGCTGCGTGTGCTAGTGTGTAGAGGTACTGACCGGATCCATTAGCGAGCGCGTGCACGAAGTCCGGCTGCTTGTGCTTGTAGAGGTAGGCGTAGTGCGCGCGGTCGGGCGCGGCGCGGGCCAGGCTGCGCAGGTGCGCGCGCGCCGCGCCGCCGCCCTCGCCCAGCACCAGCACGCAGCACAGCCGCCGCCGCGCCGCGCGCCACTCCACCGGGCACACGCGCTCCAGCACGCTCTGCGGACACGTTAAATTACCATACCCAATATATTTTATTTTACGTTATATGGAATGTACGCACACGTTACATAGGCATAGTCAATATATTTTGTCTTATGTTATTTGAAAAATCAACAGCTGCAAATAAAGCGTTTAGGAGTTCAAATATGAAACGGGAATTGTAAAACCGCTTTAATATAAATTGGTTAGATGTGGGTATATTCCAAACGATTCTAGCGGCAAGTTCTTCTGATGCCGCTGGATTTTTATATATGTCTGCATCTAAACTGTTTAAAAAATAATGTTAGGAGACTATCCCGCCCTCACACTTTTGATTGTGAGTGGTTAGACTATATAGTCCATCACGCTGGCCTAATGCGGGTTGGTGGACTTACATACCATAGAAATTCTTATAAATCGCTATGGTATGCATGTTTCCTCACGGTTCAAACACAGTACCATACCATAAAATATCAAACTACACTACATAATATGTACCTACCATAACCTCCATACCGCCAAATATCAAGCTGCACTGACCAAGCTAACACACTGACCTGTGAGGACAGCCGCGGCAGCGTGAGCAGCTGTTCAGCGTCGATGAGCTGGTGCAGCGTCTGCGTGGGGATCTCGGCCGTGCTGACGGTGGCGGCGGGCGCCGCGCTGTCCTCCTTCAGCAGCACCATGGAGTCCATGCGCCGAGCAGCCTTGTAGCGGGCGGTGACGTTCTGAGTGTCACGGGATGTCATGTCCACGAACCTGGGAGTATGTCGGTCATTGAAATAAAACTATTTTTACGGATTTAAACTGGTGGAAGGACATACCGCACCTTTAGAATTATAGAAACCTAACTAAAAATCTTATTTTTTGGGAAAACTGTCATTAAACATTTGTAATATAAGACATTTTGTACTTATGGAAGATAAATAAATAAATAACACCCAACAGTCACATACATAGTCCTGACTCCACATTAATGTCGAGTCTTGTGTCGTGGGTATCAGGAACTATGAGAGACTTTTCGGTATCATAAACACCCAGACCCGGAAGAAATATAACCACCTGCGCTAAGGAGGCTGTCATAAAACTAGTTTTTACGGATATTAACTGGTGTTAGGTCTCTCATATGTGAGATGCCGCCTGGAAACCACCGCAATTTCTATTTCTCCCGACAAACACCAATTAATGCACTGTTGTGTTTCGGATTGAAGAACATTGCAGCCAGAGTAACTGCTGGACATATTGAGACTTAACATCTTATGTCTCAGGATGGCAAGCGCAATGGAATGCCAAGCATCGTTTTATAATTCAAGGTATTGTTTGGTTTTGCTACTGTTCATGAGCGGTCGTATCGCTTACCATCAGGCAAACGGCATACGAGTCTCGCTATTCATTGCAATAAAAAAAAATATTATTTTATGATTTTGATATCTTTGTTGTTTCTCTGTGTAGTACAAAAAAGAATTAAATAAATAAATAACACCCAACAGTCACATACATAGTCCTGACCCTACACTAAGATCGAGTCTTGTGTCGTGAGTATGAGGAACTATGTGAGGCTTTTCGGTATCACAAACACCCAGACCCGAAAGAAATATATGTGGGCATATAAAATGCTGGTAAACAAATAAATAAACATTGATAAAAAAAAATGCGTTACTCACCCAAAAGCGACTCTGTCTCTATAGTGGAATGCAATGATGAGGTACCGCAGGCGTATGGTGTGCCGCTCCTCGAATATGAGCGCCTTCACCTTATTGTCCTCGAAGTCGGACACGAACGGGTCCACGTTGCTGTCCGTGATGCTGGCCACCAGCTTGTACGGGAAACGCCAGCGGATGAACTCTGTGGAAATGTTAAGTATGTATGAAGTGTAGAGAAGAAGCGGGGAGTTTGTCTTCTAAATACCTTATCTATATATATAAAAATGAATTGCTGTTCGTTAGTCTCGCTAAAACTCGAAAACGGCTGAACGGATTTATCTTATCTTGGTCTTGAAATGTTCGTGGAGGTATAGGGAAGGTCTAAACGGTGAGAAAAAATGGAAAAATTGCGAGGAAAAGCCAATTTTTTAATTGTTCAAGCGTGATGCGACCAGCCAATATAGGATGACCTTTGTTTGGTTGACGGGAGAGGTAAACGACGGCCAAGGTTCAACTACCAACCAACGTAAAATGATCTATCTTTCCGTTGTCTTTCATTGACGGCTGACGAAATTGAACAAAATTCAAAAAGTGTGTACATTGTGTATATAATATCTAGATACGGCGTCTTTCGCGTAATTTGTTAAATGTAAAATTAAATGATGTCCATATCTACAAAAATAGCCCATCGTTTTTTGAGAGTATTGCAACAGTTTTAAACAAGATATTATACTCTATCGAAGCGTTTTGCCGGAGTTCACCAAAATATATCTAATTATAATTTTTCGTTTTCATAAAGGACATTGTTTTTTGAATTGAAACCTTTAGATGCGTTGGGGGACAAATTTAAATTCCGAATTTGTATTATTTTCAGACTCAAGAATAATAAAAGTTTTGGTACGCTGATACCGCATCTAGACATTATAATGAAACGATATGCAGTTTTATATTTTTAAATATTTGTTTTATTACTTACGTCGCGTGGTAAGGCAGTATGAAGGTTTTATTAATTTGTATATGTATAGATAGTCTTCTCAAATAAATAAAAGTAATTCACAGAATCACGTGGTTGCCCGTTGGTAACGTACCAAACGCGACTGCCAACAAGTTTACGATGGTCACGAGTTCAAACCCCAGGACACACCTCTGACTTTTCGGAGTAATTTCTACATTAAATAAAATCCTTCAACCCGCAATAAACTCGAGAAACTTAATTTTAGCTAACTTCAGTTGTTAATCTGTCCGATTATTTTTTTAATCTATATATATAAAAATGAAACCCGTTTCGCGTTGTCACGGCATCACGTGTAAACGGCTGAACCGAGTTCGATAATTCTTTTTTTAAAATGTTTGTGGAAGTCCAAGGATGGTTCTTACGGAAAAAAATATTAAGAAAATCTTTCAGAAATATTGAAAAATATACATTTAGTTTTGCATATTTTAAAAAAACGCGCGTAACGAATGTCAACGTCATTCACAGCCATAGACTATATTGAAAGAGTATCGTTTGTTCGGAAACGTGGTTACTTAATTAAATTCTATTGCACTAATTTATTAATTTACTAATTAATTAATTTACTCGCCACGGAATAGTAAACCTATACAAAATTTCGTTACAAATAAATATATGCCAGCGAGGAATGGAGCGCAGTATGTTAAATATCAAGAAATTTCAAAAAATAAGACACAACAAAATACGGTAAAAAAAAATAGCAATAGATGCTCTCAAATACAGCCAAAAGTTAAAGTGGAAATGGGCCGGTCATGTGGCACGTCTTAAAGATCATAGATGGACCAAAACTGTTACTTCATGGAAAGGTCCACCGGGCAAAAGACATAGAGCACAGAGAGAAACAGCACATGGGGGTGAAATAAGGGATGAAACATTGAACTTTTTAGTTATTGATCCAATAGGTGTCAAAATCGATACCTGAGATACTCTTTGTGTAAATAATCCAAATTCATAGTCGGAATCGGAAATTTCGAAGTCACCCTTTTTCTGAATAACCTAAATTCGGAGTCAGAATTGAAATGGTGGCAGCCATTTTGAACTTTTTTGTTATTGATCGGATTGACCTCAAAATGAATATATTAACCACCCTTTGTCCGAATAACCTAAATTCGGAGTCAGAATTGAAATTGAGGCCGCCATTTTGAACTTTTTTGTTATTGATCCATTTGGTCTCGAAATTGGATAAACATTATCGAGAGCGGCAGTCATGTTGAGTTTAGATAAAATATGAACTGGAATCGTATCTGTACCCGGGCGAAGCCGGACCGGGCCGCTAGTGAAAAATAAAACTTAAGTGGAAAGAAAGTGAAGGAAGTGGTACAAATTTTGATCCATCGACAATGTCTGTTATTTAACTTCGCTTTTTTTATACTGTCCAATTGAATGAAAGAAAATACATTTATTGAAGACATAAATAAGTAAAAAACAAGATAAAATAAAAATAAAACATGACAAGCTAAAATAAAATATGCCGACAAATTGCGCCGACAACAGGCCTTTCATTCAGCTTTATGCTGCAGTCAATTGAATTACGACGACTAAATATGAAATTGACTGCCATGATTAAATGCCAAACTGAACTCTAAAACTGTCAAAGTGAATGCCATGCCTAACTGCAACATTTACCGGTAAAAGTTATCTATCAACACATACCCAAAATCTTCGGCAGCGACGCCAAGCTCTCCTTGTAAATGTACACATGCTTATCCAGCACGAAGGTGAGGCACGGTACTCCGTGTACTCCCACTCTTCGCGCCAGGTTGGCCTCGTGTCCCGCGTGGACGGTTGCCATGGTAACGCCCAGCGGCTGCAGAGCCTCCACCAGGCGCCGCCAGGCGGCAGCGTTGCGCACGCAGTCGAAACACCAGTCGGTGTAGAACAGTACCACCGCTGGGGTGTGGATGCTTTTCTCTACTATGTTGTTTTCGAAGTGTCTGGGAGACAAAAGATAATTACAATTTTGCATGTAACGCAGAAGGGGCATTTCGGCCTATCAATTAATAAAAACAAGCGGTATGTCACCGAAAATGTATTATTTTCAAATGTTACAACTTCATCTAGGGCGACACGTGCCAAATCACCATAGGAAACAAAAAGATCACATATTCCAAATATATTAACACAAATTCCATCTTATTCCTAGAGCATAAAGTAGCTTTTCACATAATATTGTCTAAAGTTATGCGACGTTTTAGAAGCAACGGTTGGTGCGTGACTGAAGGCGAAAGAGTGCTTAAAGCACTCTTTTTTGGTGCCATTTTCTAAGCGCTCATGTTGCATCTAGTGTATATTTGATCGAAGAAAACAGGCAACAAACATCAGCGTGTTCCACAACAATCTATTAAGAAAAGAGTTGAATACTAACCGAGCGGTGACAGACAATTTATGGAACAGTGTGATATCCTGGTCTTGTGTGCGGAAATGCGTGCCGAAGAACTCTTCAAACGGATCGTTGCTGAAACAAACAATATTCTGTTACAACTTGTCAGTAATATTACATCCTTTTACATTTAAAAAATACCATGTTTCCTTTTGGAAGCTTGAGAAACAATTATAAAATCATACAATCGAAAGCATGTGAAGGGTCCCTAGTTAATTATTGCATTAATAAGGAATTTTAGAAGCAGTTAAGGCTTTAAAAAGAAACTGGTCTTTTCTTAACCTATTTACGAATTGGTTTGAAAGCTTAGAGATGGTTTAATTTTGTATTTGTTTTATTTCATTCACGTATAGTAAAAATCTCTCGATATAAAAACAAGATCCTGGGTCAAAGTGGTATTGGATTTTTTAATTCATTATCAACCCGGAGTCTGGATTTTGTGCCCTGTATGGCGATAGGCTCGCCTCCTTTTACATCGTGGGACGAAAAATACAAGAGGAACCGTGGGTGTCCCGGCATCACCTCTGTCTAGCCCATCTGCGTAAAAGTCGTGAGTTTATATATGTTTGAATGTGTAGCGAAAACACATGAACATATACCGCTGCCAAAAGCTGCATTCCTTGAATTGTTCAAGGCACACGTACACGACTCATAAAATGCACCGGAATTACAATGAATCACTGTTGAATTCCAGTATTCTATTTATTATCGACTTCAATATATGAGGTGGTTCTCAATGCGACGGATTTTCTTCATTTATGTACATGATATTTTGCTGGGAAGAATTTTTGAATCGTAAGTATATTTTGTTATCTGCGGATCCATTTTTACGGAATAGTCTAGGGAACAAAGCTCTCAAAGTCTCAAACTGTATAATCCGTATCTTTAACTATTTCAATAGACAACTATTTTTAATAAAACGGTTAGTTCTAACTTTATCGTTTATGTATTAATTATACACTATGTTAAACTTTGCGAAACACAGTACGCGAAATGCCAGTGGTAATAGTATTAAAAGTAGTTCTAATATCCAACCCCATTTTTTCATAAAATAATCGAAAAATAAATCTTAATTAAACATCGTACAGTTGGTTCTAAATTAAATTCTATCGAATTGTAGGCAAAAGCAAAGACCTTCGTTAAGTTTTGACCAAGGCCCGGAAACCGGTTAAATTTCTAAACCGGTTTCGGTCATCGACCCTAATAAAACTCTATTTCGGTTAAAGGTTAACAATATACCGGTTACTACGCAAAACCGGTTTTCACATATTTAGGTTTTGGGAGCGATAATTATCGTTCCCCAAAACCGTTCGTAACCGGTTAAATCCAAGTTCAGTAGCGAATACCTTCCGTCGCGTCTTTCCTTATTTTTGCGTTTGCTCAGCTGCGTTATATTTTATTGACCGACTTCCAAAGCGGAGGTAATCAATTCAACTGATTTTTTTTTTGTATGTTTGTTACGCGAGTTTTCCTGCGATTAGGAACCGATTTTGAAAATTTCTTTTTCGTCAGAAAGCATGGTATTCATGGTTGGTCCTATAAAAAATTGTTGATGACCTGATGAATATCTTCGGATTTGCCGACCAGTACTCCTCAAAATTAAGCAGTCCAGTCTTAATTCTTTTTGTGTTAGATTAACTTTAAATGTGTAATTACAAAAGATGGTTGAAAACGAGAAATAGGTTGGGGTGGAGGGTAGAAATTAGGTACATTTGTAAATATTCAATATCTCCAGCAGTACTTAATCGATTAATAAAATAACTTTTTTGTCAAAGAGTATTATATGTTAGGTAGGACCAAAAAAAATTCGTGAAGACCTGGTGATTATCTTCGGACCTGAAGGGCAGAACTCTTGAAAATTGAACAGTACAGCAATAATTCTTATTACATTAGGGTTTAGTAAAATGAAAATGAAAAATGAAAATAATTTATTGAATCCATTAAAATGTTCAACATCGTTTAGATTCAGTCATTTTTTTATCTACCACCCGGTTCGGAAAGCGGTTTTCACTAGAGAAGAATGGGCAAGAAACTCTAGTGTTGCTCTTTTCAAAACCAGTTTACAATGTAGTGATTATTACATAATATACATTTAAATCAGAGCAGTTTATTAATAATTTGTTTTAAATTTACAATAAATATTTTTAACACGAATATGTTTATGTTATAATAAATATGGCTGAGTGAAGCGAAGTCGCCCAAAACGAAGGATCAGTATACTCTTTTTCGCTAAAGCAGTGAATAATTGCGTTATATACTCGATCAATCAATCCGTTACAATGTAAGCAGATTGAATAGACCAGTCTACGCAAGCAGCACCCGTTCACGAGTATGACGCATGTGCCAGCCATCGGCCTCCTCAACCATACTACAGGGAAGTGACCGACCCGGCACACGACGCCACCACAAGCACAGACTTTTTAGTGAGCATGACATACCCAATCACTTACAAAGCAAAATAATAGCAAATGTGATAAGTTACTTAATTAAGATGATATTATACAGAGCACACTAAAACTTCCGCTCCGAGATACTACGCATTTATTTAATTTTATTCTATTCCCAAGCCTTGCTATCATTTAGATATTCCGAAATTTTATAATATGCTTTATTGCATAATTTTTGTTTGATAGTTGCTTTGAATTTTGTAATAGATAAGGCTTTAATGTGACTGGGAACTTTGTTATAAAAGTGTATACAGTAACCCTTAAAAGATTTGCTGATCTTGTGGAGTCTGGTCTTATGCGTTGCTAGATTATTCTTATTCCTAGTATTTTTGTTATGAATATCGCTAATCTTACGAAAACTTTCTTTATTTTTATGAACATAATTTTTTAATGAACATAAGTATAAGTGTAAAGCAACGGGGAAAGTGAAAAACGTGCGGGGGGGGGGGGGGAATAGAAATATAAATACTTCATATCGCAGACAGTATGTAGAACTGATAAAAAAACTTTTCTTGGGAACGAATGATATAATAGTGGCACTTTAAAGTCGGTCTTTTAATTAAAATTATTATTCAGAAAGTTTTTAGTTTCCGTAGCTCACGCCGCACATCACACTTCCTAATGCAGATATCCGCCATTGAGAAAACTTTGCGTCTGGGAACCACGGTCTTGGAGGAGGGAATTAGCCGCAAAGAGATTTGTCAGGAAGGCAGCCTTCTCTTGCGGCTTGTGAGCCAGCGACCCTTCCGGATACTTCAGCGGTGGCAAAGCTGGACGGCAGAAGTTAGACTGAACGGCCCTGGCCAAACTCCAATAAACACGACTGCTAGTTGACTGATTGGCCAACGCAAGCCCTCATACGCGCTGGGCATCCGCTTTAACGTAGCCCTTCTTGCACGCCTTGGTTACTCTGTTGTAGGCTTCTATGAGGGAACTGAAATTGATCCTTCATGGGACGACCCTGATCCAAGCGCGATATGCCGCCTTATTGTCGCCGATAGCATCGGCGCGGGCACGATTGAACCAGAAGCGTCCACGGCCCGTACTAGCTATATCAGAGGATGGAATGTAGTATTTCATTCCAAGCCTGATCTCGTTAGCAATAGCGTTGGCGCTCGCTGAAGGATCTTTACCCTCAAAGCAGAGCTGCCTCCAAGGAATGGGTGAGAAATAATCTCGCATACCATCTCAATCTGCTGACTGCTGAGTAATGCCAGATCCTCCGCTTAAACTGCACGGGACGTGAAGGTGAAGCGAACGGTACTGACGATTCAACCAGGCAGTGATTGTAAATGCCCAGAGGCCATAAGAACCAGCATGATCAGTTTTGAAGGAGCCCAGCCACAGTTCATGATGTGCATTGAAATCCCCCAAGACCACCATTTTGGCCGACGGGAACTGCGCCCTTTCGTCTTGAGCCGCCTGGCTAAGATACCTGAATAGCCGAATCGTCTCATCGACTCCGTTGTGAGACCAGTAAAAGCACACGTAGATGCGGCTCAGGGAACTAAGACCCACGAATTACGTTAGTCACAGCCGAAGGACTTAAAAATCCAAAAATTTTAATACTAATTTATTTAATACTAGTTACTTGTTCGATGCTAGATACAAGATTGATTCTATTTTACAATTACAACTTATAACCACGAATTTAGGTCGCGGAGTCAGCGTTTTTACGCGGCCTTGTGCCGGAGGACGTCAGCAATTTTGGTACACGCGTCGCATGTAACACACGTGTACACACAAAGCGGATAAGGAGGGGTCCTCCATGCAGCGCAAATGGCGACAGCACATTTCCGACCGAATACACAAGCATACCCCGGCTTTAAGCTTGAAGTTGTCTTCAAGCGAATAACCGGGGTACAGCAGGTAGGAATTTTCGGCCGGACAACGAATCCGCGTATCCATCAAGAAAATCAAAGCAGGCCGGGCCGTCTCGAGATGGTGGTGGACGGCATAGAGGTTCGTATGGAGTCCGCAGATGTTGATGAACTCCATAGTGAACGCAGTGGTGGGGTTATGCACCGCTGAAGGATCTGCTCTGTTTAATTGCACTGTCACGAGGTTGTAGGTATGGGTTTGGTGATGGGCCGCCGGGACGCCACATCCGGTCATCAACCGGCACGACAGACCTATACAAGATTATACACGACATGGTGAGGCAGCCTCTCATGGTGGTTAGCCACGATTGGGCCCCTGTACTGTACCGTGGGCGGCCACTCCTCTCTTCGACAGCGACCGAAAATAGCCAGACGGTACAACCCCATGTCCGAGCTCCCCTCGAAAATCCGGAATAACACAGGCTGATTCCGGAAAACGAGGATCACAATGGTGGTCTTTACACCTCGCCCCGTGGACGGTGGTCGCTACTCGGACGGACACTTAAGTCCTACCACCACGAACTGTGTCACTCATTTGACATTTTTGGTCACGTGTAGTGAAACTAGAGTCAAAGCCTACGGACGCGAGTGACGTTAACCCTCAAAAATTAAGCTGCATACAAGTGAAGCTAATATAAAGCGTGTAAAATGCCTAACATGGTGGTAAAATAGCGTTCTCTCTCGAAGGCTTGAGCCTGGTTGCTACAAATGATGATTATGATAAAGATGAAAATATACGCAGGCGGGGGCGCCATTCTTTAGTTTTTGCCCCGCCTCAAAAAATATCAAGATCCGGCGCCTCGAAAGATATCAAGGAAAGCCAGCGGGCTTTCCATGTCATATCTTAAGAACGGATATATTCTATTTATTCTTTTTCTCCCCATCACAACAGGTAAGCAGCAACTAATTCACAACTTTAAATTGAACTATTTTAATTGCAGTCCGCACCGTGACCACGAAAGCTGTAAAGTAATCGAAACGTCGGGAAGTCAAAAATGTAAAAATTAAACCAAATTTCAATTTTTATTGACATCATTTGGGCCTCAAAACGGACTTGCGTTTTGCGCGTCCAGTAGGGCGATTCACGTATTAAAATAAGTTCAGCTGCAGTGCAGTTGCGGTTAAGTTTCGATCAAAACAGCCCTTTTCGTATTCACGTAATTTTGACAACCGCTGTCAAATACGCTCGCGTCAAGTTCGCGTCACGCAAACGCATGCGCAAACGTTTTAGCGTATTCTACTGCTGCGTGTATATGTCAATCTCAAACAAATTTCATACATCTAGAACGTAGTGATTACTTGCTCTATGATACATCTGACGTACAGTTGACGCGCAGCTCACGCGTAGTTCACGCGCAGCTAAACACTTACAAGAATACCATTTTGTACCAAAGCGTAAACTTAATTGTAACCGCACCGCAACTTGATCGGCGCGTCAAAAAGTTACGTGAATCGCACTACAGTTCTCTTGAATAATTCGAATACAATTATAGACGAGTAACGAGCCCGCACGCGGTATCTCGACATAAACACGTCTCAACACGAATCCACCCGAACCGCACAAGTTTGACCTTGGATCGTGCGTTGCAATAATATGCAACGGACGGTATTAACCGGTTAATTTGTTTTGGAATTAACCGTTTAATACCGGTACTAAACCGTTCATGCGTAAGTAACCGGTAACCTTTATCGTTTGGGTTAGTTAGAAACCGTTCATTATTTTAACCGGTAAACGTAGGAGCGATATAATTTACCGGTATTTTATCAGAATTAACCGCTCTCTTTAAACCGGTTCCGAGCCTTGGTTTTGACCTACATTTAAATCTAAGACATGTATTTAGGCCAGGCATTTGTGCCGAACAGAATTTGAATATACACTTACTTAATGATCCACGATTACAGCGATTTATTTTTATTTTCAGAGCCAAGGAATGCCACACTAATGTGGTAATTTTCGCGTATAATATTGGGAAATATAAACCTAACACCAAAGCGCGGATCCGACTTGCGGCGGCACGTCGAGTTTTGTACAAAGAGGGACAATTCCTTGTCTTTAATCTGCAGTGATGACAATTACAAAACAAAACTTAAAGATATCCCTTGCCTCTATAGGTTTGATGTAAAATGAAAAATTGAGTTTTGACATACATTAAAACTATTAACTACCACAAGCTACAACACACACACAAGCACACCACATAACTATTGTTAAACACTAATTTTATTTTTTGAGAAAACTACAACTTTGCACTGACTATCTTCAATCCCAAAAGGATATGTTCTACCACTTACCAGATTGTAAGGCTGTTTCCACACATCATCTACAATTACATTATACTATATGTCTTTGTATCAGCCTATACAGGTGTCACTGCTGGACCAAGACTTTTTTTTCAGGCTGAGAGAGATTAGGTTATTCAACCACACCATTCAATGCAGGTTGGTGTACATAAACCTAGGAGTGAACATTCAGGCATACAAGTTCATAGGTACTAAACTAGTTTTTTTTTTTAAGTCTGTCCCGCCCTCACTTCCACCACTGTAACTCCTGTAAGCCAGGATCAACAGTGGCACGCAATGTAATGACACCGAGCATTGAAGCCCGGCGAGTCTCCGGGAATATCTAACTTGTCTTTCACCCGCAACGAAATTAATCAGAGAGTTAAATAAATAGGAGAAGTTGGAACTAAATTGGTTTGCATGTTGTCTTTCGCCAATCCAAATAACAATAGCCTCTATATTTTACAGTCTACAACACACAGAACAACACACAACAGTCATCCGTCAGTCTATAGCACCTGAACCGCGCGTACTGGCTGTAGTCGTGGCGGGGCTTGTACATGTGCTCGTCCTCGTTGGTGATGCCGTACAGGTCGTACGCCTGCCGCCGCTCCGTGTCCGAGAGCAGCTCGTACGCCTGCTTGATCTCCACGAAGCGGGACTCCGCTGTGGGGTCCTCGTTCTTGTCTGGATGCCTGGTGGAAGTAGCGGGTAGCCATTATGTTATATTATGGTTCAATTATCACTGTTTTTTTATTGCAATGAATGGCGAGACGAGTATGCCGTTCGCCTGATAGTAAGCGATACGACCACTCATGAACAGTAGTGAAACAGCACCTTGAATTACAAAGCAATGTATGGCATTCCACTTTGCTCACCAATCTGGCACATAAGATGTTAAGTTTCAATTTATCCCATAGTTACTTTGGCTAAGAGAGCTTATTTCTCATTGTTTTGTCCCATGTTCTTTGTCACTCTATTGCCATTCTGAGACATTTGTTTTGCGGGAGAAATAGGCATTGCGGTGTTACCTATTCAGGTGGCCTACCACCAGTAAAAGTCTACCACTGAACAAAGGCCTTCCAAAAAATTTAAGAGTGACTTGTCGCAAGTGTCCATTTTGTACATAGTTGCTATCTTTATTACAGAATAGTACTGGGTGTTAAGAGCTCTGCTCACCGAAACAGTGCAGGCACTCAGAAACTCACATACCCCATTGCTATTTTATGTCTCTATGCTATGTTGCATATTATGTTGAACATATTGCTCCTCACTGCCATAATTATTATAATCAATAAATGTAGATATTCAAACTCAATATGTATGGTATTAAAATAGCTGTTTATTTTCAACAACTGTTCAAATTCATGGACTCTTATCCATTTTATGTGCTGCTAAATTCCTCAACAAGCATTTTTTTAATACAGGTCTCTGTTTTATCAAGTACATACATACATAATCATCACGCCTGTATCCCATAGGGGTAGGCAGAGACTATAGACCGCCACTTTGCTCGATCCTGACATACTACTTTCGCTTCATCCACTTTCATCAACGTCTTCATGCATTCTCGTCGGTTCAGGGTACTTTGACCTGACCCTTGTTGAGGGTATCACCGATTTGGATGGTGTATGTTCGGTGAGGTTGACCCCTACCGACTCTTCCATCCACACTCGCATTATGTACTTGTTTCGTAATTCTCCTTTCATCCATCCTTTCTACATGACCAAACCATCGTAACATTCCTTTCTCAATTCTCGTCACTACATCCTCTTACACTCCACAAGTTTTCATCACCACGCTATTTTGCACTCTGTCACACAAGCTTACACCACACATTCCCCTTAACGATCTCATCTCTACTGCCCTAATTTTATTTTCATGCTTCTTATTTTATCAAGTAATTACCACATTTATGTTGTGGGATAAAAATAAGTATTACAATTGGCAGTCTTGTTGCTAAATTCTGATGTCTTCCAGGCAACCAGTGGATTTATCTAACTCCACACAAATAGTTTAAAATAAAACCAACAAGAACATTAATAAAAATAAAATATTAGTAAAGTTGAAAGTACAATTAGTATTTACATAAGAATCATAGTGACATACATTCAATAATTGTTTGTAAAACACAATTATGTGAATAGATAACACTTTACTAATTAACTTTGACAAAGATAAAAATAAAGTGATTTGAAATCCATTAGTAAGCCTGTCTACACCCTTTTTATTACACTTATTGTGAATGTCCTATTTTGGATTCAATGTTATTATCATCAATGAATTACTGTTTTAAGTAATTCCCTTAATTTTGTGGGAAAAATTCCATTTATAATGAAACAAATGTAGTACATATGGCATGAATAAATAATATGTTAATTATTTGACATTAATAATTTTAAAATCTTCATCAAATAAATATAAATATGCAAATAGAACAAATTGCTTCAGCTTCAAAACTATCATTATAACTCTAATGCATCAAAAATAAAGTGAATGTGCTGTGTTAAAAGCAATGCATTTTTAAATTTATAATATGTGTAATAACTACCGGACATATTGAAATTTTAATATCTTACATCTCAGGATGGCAAGCACAGTGGAATGCACAAGCATTGCTTTGTAATTTGTGATGTTGTTTGGTTTTACTACCTTCAATCAAATATACACTAGATACACAGTTCCCTGTAAAAGTACTGTTAAAAAGTGGCACCGATGCTTGACATTAAAAAGAGTAAACAAAAAGATCACATATTCCAAATATATTAACACAAATTCCACCTTATTCCTGGAGCTTAAAGTAGCTTTTCACATAATATTGTCTAAAGTTATGCGACGTTTTAGAATCAACGTTCGGTGCGTGACTGAAGGCAAAAGAGTGCTTAAGCACTCTTTTTTGGTGCCATTTTCTAAGCGCTCATGTTGTAACTAGTAAATATTTGATCGAAGTTTTCTACTGTTAATGAGCGGTTGTATCGTTTACCATCAGGCGCTATTAATTGCAATAAAAAAACATGTAAAAAACCGAACCCATATGTAATTAAACGAAAATTATTATTGTATATATAGTATTATTGATAAAATTCTACTGAATATTGAGCAAATAGTGGATAGAAGTAATTAAACTTACCATTCTTTAGCCAGTTGCCTGTATGCTTTTCTTATTTCTGGCAGGCTCGCCTTGCGGTGAATGCCCAGGATCTTATACGGGTCGCCAATCTTCTGGGCGGCACTTATCCAGCACAGCACCACCACAAACAGTGCGCACAGCCACAGGCCCCTCCAACCCTTGAATTTCCATTGCATATTACCAGAAATAATATATCTTCGACCCCGCATAGAAAAATCCTTCAGTTTATATCACATTCATAACGAGAACTTGTAGTCAACGACGGCACGCATGTCTGATTAGTGAGAAAATTACTACGTATTTTAGAAAATGCTGTTATCAGTCATTTGTCCTAAAATAGAACGGCTGAAAATTCGTGAAATTGAAAATAAATCTTCATGAAAATCGCGAAATGTCAATTGGTACGAATCATAGACAAATTGATTTATTTTTTTGCGCATAAACCATGGACATTTTCAACAAAAAAGTAGACATAATCGTTCAGAAATTGTAAAAAATACAAAAAAATAACTCAAATTATATTTGGAATAATTTATACTTTACAGGAAATCAATTATAATACTAACCAAAATTTTAATGTTATTAAATTACTATAAAAAATTAATTCCCTAAATATCCAGTAACAAGTATGGAGTCAGAATAGCAGAAGTGATTTTGAGAGGATAGAGAGGGATGACCCACTGTTTGATATATATAGGTTATCAATAAAATAAAATAAAAACATTTATCACGAACTTACATTTACTAATCACGCCATTAAAAAAGCAAATTGCTTGTTCATTATAGTTTTCTCAATGTTGTTTTTGTACCATTGCCAAAGCCAGCTGGCTGTCACATGTCAGTTGTCATAGTTGTCAATGTCACTTGTCAATTTTGTCAGGCACGTTGACAATGTCACGTCGGCGGTCAAGAGACAAAAATGAAGAACACGTCCAGTTGGTAAAAAGAGTTTATTCTAGCAAGTCGTGTTTAAAGTATTTAGCATTATAATAGTTGTTAAGTGTATAAAAGTTTTATTTCACTTAATTTAAATTGATTGGGTGAGTTTTGTATAAAACAGCTTGTTTTTTTTCATTTTATACCTATTTTAATTGTATGTGAATCTATCATAGTCTGTAAATTACATCATATTATTCAGTTAAAGCTGTGAGTTAAAGTAACCAAAAAAAAGATGAAAGTCAATTTGAACATAACTCTTGTGGTGATTATAGACAATATAACAAATAATTGTTTAGTGCAAAGCTGTGGTAAACTTATTTCAATTCTATGGAAGAGACTACAAGTTGGCATAGTTCAAAGTTTGCGCTAAAGTGAGTTAGTTTGAAATAGCATATACAGAATCAAAGTTACATTTTTGGTAATAAGCACCCACAAACCTATTCTATATTAATTTTTAAAGAAAGTAATTGAATGTATTTTACTTTATGATTCAATTAAAATCCACTTATTAATTCATTACAACTCAGATAAGGCCAACATGTTGGTTTGTTACCTGAAACTAGTTCCTAATCTCAGGTAGAATAAACCTTTATAATGGGCTACAAAAAGTTTTGATATAAATAAAAAAAAAATATTACAAACCTTATTTTTCTTGTAGAAGATCAAGATAATGTTATCTGATTGAGGAAGCTTTGTATTATGATCATTTATACATTAACATAATGTGCATTGGAGTAACACAGGGAAGCAATGATAAACTGAATAGAAAAAAAGCCACATATTTTTTTAAACAACCTTTAATAGACATATGCGCAATACACCTTTCCTCTTCTATGCCCAATACCCCTTTCCCCCCTCTATGCCCAATACCCTTTTCGACTTTTCATTATTTTTCCTTTCCACTCTCCTCCCAATTTGATAGGCTTCTAACACATCCATGATCCAAGACTTGTGGATGTTCATGTTCACATAATTGTCTGGGCTATTCTTTTTACATTTACAGAAAAATATACTTTTAAATGTACTATCATCAGCCTTTTAAAACAAAGTGTATGCTAAATTAAGTGGAGTAACAAGTGACTGGGTAAATGCCATTTTATTACCTAACTCATTCAGCTGCAAGTCAACCTTGTAATAGAATGTGCTGTAAAATGGCATTGAATTATTTTTCAACTTTAACAATTGACAATTCATTATTGTAAAATATCAGATTCAAATAAAAGACTATTGATTTATGGCATTGAAAAAGTTTGGTTTGGTTTGTATTTCGTTGATAATTGCATGATTAGAATGTAGTGGATCTAAATAAGCACTGAGTGGCACACAAATAACTATTTGGTTGTGTGTATAAATACAATTTTAACTTGTGGTTCATTACAGATTCCAAACACAAAGTTGTAATGAGTAAAACAACCATAAGAATCTAGGCCACATCTGCTAACATTTTGAAATGATTTTATACTATTTGTCTGTGTGTTTTAAGGTGACCTTGATTTGTCCCTATACTTAAAGAAAAATCGTCACTTCATTTTCAGAAATGGATGTTACATTTATTATTATGTCTCCCTCTTAGCAGTTTCATTTGCCATTTCAGCCCACTGAAATTAGTAATGGTATTCAAATTCTATACATATTAAGAAAACTATAAAAATGACATTGCTTTAATAACCAATTGGTTTAATCAATTAAATTCCTAAGTTCTTACCATATTTTAATTAACATATTTCTTATTTGCATATTCTTGTTTATACATATTTAATTCATATGATACTGTATCCATTTGCTAAGTGAATAAAAAAAATCAACACCTGTTTATTATAAGTGTTTTATTTGACACATGAGTGTAAGAATAAATTGGTAATAAATTTTCATTCCATTGATTCTGAATGGACTTATAACAGGTTCAGTATCAATAGCTGAGATGGATGGTTGCTCTAATTAACTGTGTTAGCACTTAGTAGTATAAAAACCTAACTAAGCTTCCAAAAACCTAAAAAAAACATACAGTCGATTCGAGAATCTGGTGTTTTTTTTGCAGTCAGTAAAATTTATCATATTTGTAAAGATTTTGTCACTAGCAAAGGCACGAACTGCGCCTTGCCAAAGACAGAGATACAAACAAGAAAAGAGACGGAAAATCAAAATCAAATTAATGTAAAATTTACTTAAATGTAAAAGCCAACGCAACTGTTACCGCGATATTTAAATTAGTCGTCTCGTTATGTTTGTTATTTTCAACACAAGATTTAATTTTTATTCATAGACATTAAACCTACAACTTGTATACGTAATAGAAGTCGTAGGTCTATGTTAAATCGTCGATGAATAATGAATCTATGTAATTAATCTCTAATATTTGGTTAATACTTGCGAACTATGAAGTTGGATGGGGAAAGGAGATGCCGTGGCAGGTTTTTTTGCCGTGGTCGCCTACTTACCTCAAGGCTATTGAGTTTATTTTATTAAAGAGAGAATAAGAAGAAACATACATTCAAAATAACACATAAATAACAAAGAGGAAAATAATAGTCATCGATAAAGTTCGGCAATTATTATAATTCAACAATTAAAGAGACAAGTCGCATTACATTGCATTTACCATCGTACCACCCGTCACAGCAGCAATGTTCATTCCCACCACCTGGAAGCGTACCGTTCCCAAACGATCCGTTTCCAGCGTTCTTTCCTACCACGCACGTGTAAGCTCTGGAATGAACTCCCTGCATCGGTGTTTCCTGATCGCTATGACCTGTCCTTCAAGCGAAACTTAAAGAGAGTATTCTTCTTAAGGTAGGCAGCGACTTTGTTGTGCTGGCCCCCTGGCACTGCAGAGGTCCATGAGCAGCGGTAGCCGCTAACTATCATGCTCGTCTGCCTACAAAGGCAATAGAAAAAAGACTAGTCCTATCTACAAATATAGTTTAGGTTAGTACTGAATTATGTTACGAAATACGAACTGCCAATGAATGATGAATCATATTTTATTAGCTAACTCCACATCTATAATTTAGGCCATAATGTACTTTATGATGCAATATCAATTCACTATATGGTAACAAGTATGATGAAATTATTGAAAAAAATATCACTACAGCGACAAGCAAGATATTCTTTGATAAATATCAAAATATTAGTGTCTGACGTGATGGATTTGTCCCTTATCATTGGTGCGGAAATAAGTTTAGGAGCCGTGTTTGCCACTAGTAGTATAGGTTTCCCTTTCACAATACACCCGTAGGTTTAAATAAAATAAATATAATTTTATTTTTATAATCATTCTGCGCCTGCTGTGCTTCTAGAGGAACTGCAAATAATTTATTTCACAATTTGAATGGGGATTAAATTTAGTTTTTGATTTCTGTTGTGGGTTAACCAGCTCGATCCTGGGTAACAAAAGTTGCAGTGGTGGGTGTGAGCTGTGAGGGCAGAATCATAGCAACCCTTTGAGACAATTAAGTTGATCTGATGTCAATTAAACGAGCTAAGGAATTGAGTATTACAAGGTGTTCCGACTACTTAATGTAAGTTTAAAGTCGCTGGAAACAATCCGATTACGATAGGTCTCCTTCATTTTTTAAAAGCAGACTTTTTGCAACTAACGATGTCACCATCGTGAGTTAATTGATTAATCGATGCTTCATCTGATAAAATAAATAAAATTTGATTATCTACGAAATTATCGATTATATTACAAAAAATACAACCCCTTCAAGTGTGACATAAATTACGTGACCCAAGCTTCGGTCAGCCGTGACACAGCAACCACACATTTTGCCTTTACAACCTGTGTAATACGAGTAGATTGCAAGCAGTATCACATCAAGTCAGTGTTTTTCAAACTTATTGACTACGCGACCCCTTTTTAAGGTCGAAATCGTTTGTTGACCCCCTTGGGCCATAGACAGACAAAGAGTTAGTAATTTGAAAAACTACCTTTATGATTTTCTGCATTTTGGTACCTATATTTATTATTAAGACATAGCCCAACGGATCAGCAAGTTGTAGTGGCAGTGGGCTGGTCACATTAGTCGGAGAACAGACAACCGTCGTTGGGGTAAATGTGTTATTGAGTGGAGACCATGCCTCAGTAAGCGTAGTGTAGGACACCCTCCAACCAGGTGGAGTGACGATATTCGTAAGATGGCTGGTAGCTGTTTGAGACGATGATGGGCTGAAGATCGAACCCAGTGGCGTGCTATAGGAGAGGCCTATGGGCAGCTGTGACTATGACGCGGACGGGTTGATGATGATATTCTGTAAGAAGAAGACCCGTTGAGTAAGGCTTTGCGACCCCCCTAGGTGCGGCGACTCACAGATTGAAAAACACTGCACTATGTAATCGGTTAAGGAAACATTATACATACAAAGTGTTCACGCTTTACTATGAATACATGTTTATTAATTCATAACAATGTTTCTTATTACAATACTGAATGGGAAATATTATCTCGAGGTTCGAAAAGTAATTTAGTTTTGAGATATCTACTATTGTCCTACTATGTACCGTACTTGCGAATGTATTATCCCCGCATTTTCTCTTTACACCTATAGAAATTGTTACAAATCGCTATGATATGCAAGATTTCCTCACGATGATGTTTTCACCATTATAATGCGTAGGGAACTTGGGATTGATACTTCACATTACATTATAGTGTTTTGATATACACCCAGATTATATTACGAGTATTGACTTTGAAATTTTGCAAATGATAAAACCGTATTTCTTTAATTCGTCTCTCATAATGACAGTAAAAACAGGTGATGCTATAAGTTACATAAGTTTATGTATGTTATTTTAATAAATTCGTAATTTATCTTGATGATTGTTCAAGTGTTGTGTACTTTACGCTAAGTACCGATGTAGATAATTATCATGTCATTACCAACAGGTTTGAGATCTCTGTTTGTACATAGCATGTCTCCTTTATACATTAAATGTTTGAATTAGTTCTTCAGTCAAAATAAGTCTATATGTGGTCATTTTTCTATTCGGATGTAAACTCCTACGGCATAACATTTAGACCCTTTCAAACGGCTATTAAATTCAGTTTTTGCGAAGAAGACAAAATATTAGCTAACTAAAATAGGTTTTAAAACTGTTTATGAATAAGGTCGTTAGCGTAGAACTCCTCGTTATGAAACGTGTGATAGGTTTTTGTTCCAGTTCTTAGAAAAATATCTGTCTGTCTGTAATAAAATGCTTGATTTAATATTCATGATTTAATATTCACGATGTACATTTGTCTTCAATCATTAAAACTAGCATAAATGTTAATGCAGAATCCTTTCGGTCATATGGCATATCATATTGAATCGTCACAATAAAGTCATTTTCGTTTAGCAACACAGACATTTCTGTTGATAAAGTTTCAAAACGCATAAAGTAGAGTTATACAGGGTATATCAAGACTGCTACCGAAAACGAAGCCGGGTGGTAGATACCCGGTATGTTATAGTCTTATAGACCTATATTTTCAGTTTAACAGTATCTCATTTTTAAAAAAGCGTGGTAATCGTGCAATTGAAATTGTAACAACGTCCAACAGTATACTGCCATCGGATGATGAAAATGTACTAAAACAGAACTTGTAACACAGCAAGTTTTTGATTGACCCCTGATCGCGAGTGACGTCAGACCCACAGTGGGTGTGCGCGTGACGCAAACACGAGCCAATTTAAAGCCAATTCAACAATCAGGCGAGGATGTGTAGTCCGTTACCACTTGAAGCAAGGAACCGTGGTTTAGTAATAGAGATTGATGGTTGTTATTGTTCCAGCGAATCGTACTGCGTATAATCAAGGCCCTTAGAGAATATTGCGTAGTGATAAATGGTGTAGGATTCTCTGGTGTATATTAATAAATAATAAATAAATAAATAACACCCAACAGTCACATACATAGTCCTGACCCCACACTAAGATCGAGTCTTGTATCGCGGGTATCAGGAACTACGAGAGACTTTTCGGTCTCACAAACACCCAGACCCGGAAGAAATATTTGTGGGCCGCACAAACATTTCTCTCGGTGCGGGGATCGAACCCGCGGCCTCTCGTTTCACAGGCGGCTTCTAACCAACTGCGCCACGGAGGCTGTCGAATATTAAGTTGCGTTTGTTTAGATATATAAGCCTGATATATTGATTATTTCTGTCGTATGTGAATTCCGCCAACCCGCATTAGGACATTTTGGACTATCCTAATCGTTTTTAATCGAACTCCTACTATTGTGCCTAATTTGGCAACCCCAAAATAAAATATAAATATAAAAACACGTTGTACATCGAAAAGACGTTACATAGAAGTTGGCTAAAATCTATTAATTCGTACACCTACTTCAGCTCACCTCTGCAGCTCGTTAAGATCGACTGGAAGATCACAGTTAGAAGATATTGCCACTGGTATTAAGTACGCCTTTTATATATTTCTGTATATGAAGTTAAATAAATAAGTACCAGCTATGTATAAATAAAAGTCTGGTTTCGATCTCCACAATGAGACAAATTTAATTTTTGTCAAATTATCACTCAGGACAGCACTGTTGGTTTGTATCAACTGTCGTTGTTGTAGGTAGCTAAACAATGCAGCATAAAAGTAAATACGGATGATTCCGTGTTAAGAGTTAAATTGATAAGTGCCAATTCTCTCTTTTCTTCAGCCACAGGAAATCCCCTATTGAACATAGGAGGATCCCTCTCCTAAGGATCTCCATTCCTTGTTGATCAATTATAATTGATAACGATTTCAATGTAACATTTAATGAAACCGTCTACGACATTATCGTTTGTATCTATATTTGAAGGCAATGTTTATATGTCCCGTTTCTGATTTAAGGACGATTCTTTGACATAAAATCATACATCTGCACGTGAAGATCGTAGGAATTTAGTAGATTAAGAATTCAGTCATTTTCAATAAGTTAGGTAGTTGATACATTTTACACGGTGATAACATCATCCTTAAGTATTCGGCTGTTGTGATTATTTTTCTTATAACAATTTTCTGTATTTAAATGCTTTGTTTTCAATTTTAAGTTTTCCTGTCAGGCTCATGTTATCAGGTTGAGAAATGATAGTGCTATTGAAACAATTGTATGTAGTGTCGTATTATAAACAAGCATTTTTATGTACCTACTAACTGTCGCGTGCTGTATAGTTGTGATCGATTTTATACCGTTCGTTGCAGTAAACTATAGATCAATGACCGCAGTGACTATTATGTCACAATTTATATCGACTACTCTATTTAAATTACAAGTACCTATAAATTCAATTTTATTAACTTTATTTATATTTTTGTATACATTTTTTACAGGCAGTACTAGTGGCAGGTCTTTCATATGTGAAAGGCCGCCTGAGTAGGTACCACCGCAATGTCTCTTTCTTTCGCCAAACAGCAGTGTAAACGCTCTGTTGGGTTTCGGATTGAAAGACATTGTAGCTATAGTAACTACTGGTCATATTGAGACTTAACATCTTATGTCTCAGGATGGCGGGCGCAGTGGAATGCCGAGCATTGCATTGTAATCCAAGGTGTTTTCTGGTTTTGCTACTGTTCATGAGCGGTCTTATCACTTACCATCAGGCGAACGGCATGCTCGTCTCGCCATTCATTGAAATAAAATAAAGGCAATTTATACGCCCTAAATTACAGGTACCAGTTATTTGGTTGACTGGGTTCTACGAAAAATTATAATTCAGATATAGTTTATGTTAATAAGTTTACGTGGGATACGTAGCCAATACCGTAAAAGTAATTTGCGAATTAAAGTTTATGGGATAAATGGCTATAGACTGGAGTTTTACATTCGTGGTCAATACGTCGATTCCAACTACAAGTTTCTCATGTATCTCTGCTAGATTGTAAAGTTGTGGACCAATTTGCTGTCTCATGCATTCCATTTATACCCTTGTGTCTATGAAGTGATGCGTCGAGAAGCAATTGAGGACACTATAATTATGGCCAATAGCAAAAGATTACTATTTGTCTCATTTCGATACTAATATTTCATAAGATGTAGATCACCTATATTACAAGTCGCTTTGCCATGTAGTTTAAAAGATAATAAATCTCGGTTTTTATTTCAGTAGTGCGCTTGTCAAAGTCTTATTTATAGATAAGAATAATTACAATATACTTTAGATAATTAACTACACGACTTCTTCGACGAACTTCGGCGAATTCACGGTTTTGAAATATATCTCTGTATCAGCCCATATACGTCCCACTGCAGGGCACAGGCCTACTCTACAATCGACATTACGATTGGGAGTGGTTAGGCCATATAGTCCACCACGCTGGCCTAGTGCGGATTGGCGGACTTACATACCATAGAAATTCTTATAAACCGCGGCTATGGTATGCAGGTTTCCTCACGATGTTTTCCTTCACCGTTTTAGTGCGTGGTGATTTACTATCAATACACATGAAAATAACAAACACACATTGAAATATATAGTTACATTTAATTTGACTTTATTGATGGTATTGTAAAATGACCAGATACATGTACAGATATTGATGTTTGCAAGCAATTCTATCATGGGACGACATTTTTGTAATAATAATAAATCAATACTACCAAAAGTTACAAACATAGGCTTTCGCGAAGATATAATATTCGGTCATGGTTATTGTAAATTAGGAACTATCACTATGTTTTCTTTTAGATTTCATAGAAATCGCTTTTATTATAATTATCTTTATCTATTACCATCCACTTCACTTATTTGTCAATCGAGTGACATAATAGTGAAGCAGAGATAAAAGATAACGCGACCTTTTAAACAGAGTATGTACTTTTTATGAAAAGCCATAGCAATAAAGACATAGATAGCAGACATACATGTCATAATTGCGGATACCTGATTCTGAACTCTCCTTGATTTGACCTTCAGTATAGTCACTGTAATTAAATCGTATGATTGACCTTAAGACGACTAATCATTTCATGTTATTTTTTGCCGGGTGGTGGTTTTAGTGACTACAAACACAATGCAACTAAAAATTTTGCAAAGGAACGCGACAGTTTTTTTATTATTTTTTAAATTTCATAATTTTTGGGTGGTAAATCCATAGTTTTTGCTAAAATAATAATTTAAACTCTTTTATACCTTAGAGTCTTTATAAATTAAAAGGTTTACACTATTATTTTAGGAAAAAAATGTATTTACGAACCAAATACCACCATATAAAAAAAAAAAACAAAGAAAAAAGTTGTTGCTTTTTTTCCAACATCTTCTATTGCATTGTGTCTGAAGTCGCTTAAACTACCACCCGGCTTCGTTTTCGTTAGCAGTCTTGATATACCCTGTAGATACTCCAATGTGAAAAATGCTTTCATTTAGCCTCATGAGGACCTTCTTTTTGAATTTAAAAATATGGGCTTCCCGCTTTACAACCTCATCGAGTAATGAGAAGAATAGGGGCCATTCAAGTATTACGTAAGCAGATTTATTACAATTATATACCCCCCTATCCCCCTTGTCAGCAAAAGTAAGCAAAGCTTTTACCCCCTCCCCCGTGCTTACGTAAACATTTTTTAATTAATATATAGTACTTTTAATTTTTTAATGATTCCTGAAGAAGTTATAATTTTAAAAATAAAATATTTTTTTTTGTTTTGTTGCATTGTTTCTTCTACTCACCAAAACTACCACTCGGCTTCGTTTTCGGTGGCAGTCTTGATATACCCAGTATATAACATACATATATCTTATATTTTCTAAGTTTCTTTTCATTACATCCCTGTATTTATCTGGGCAACTGCGTTTTGAATCTTCCTGTTAAGATTGTTTTAATGACGTAATCATCATCTAGACCCCCCTACCCCCCATGTCATACAAAATAAGCAAAGCAAAGACCTCCCCGCCCCCCTATGGTGCTTACGTAATACTTGAACGGCCCCATACGACATTTTTACTACTTTATATTGTTATAAATTTAATTATTATTTTTAATTTGGTTAAGCACTTAACATGTACGTGCTGAATCATCGTTATTAGGAGGATCTTAATATAAATAATTACGGATTAAATCCGATAAAATCATAATTATAGTAGGTATTTATTTAAGGAGATTATTGAATTTTAATAATTTTTTTATTAGGCAGGTATATAGTTATAGTTTAATTCAGACTAGCGTTTTTTTACAATTTGTAAATAGATAGTTCTATCGTCTTGACTGGCGTCAATTAATTTGGTTAAGCACTTGACATGGAAGTGCTGCATCATCGTTATTAGGAAGATCTTAACATAAATAATTACAGATTAAATCCGATAAAAATAATTACAATTATAGTAGGTATTTGTTTAAGGAGATTATTTTATTTTAATTATTTTAATATTAGGTAGGTATATAGTGAGTGCGTGGTGGCCTGTTGGTAAACGGACCAGACGCGGCTGCCAACATGTTCACGGTGGTCGCGGGTTTAAATCCCAAGGCACACCTCTGACTTTTCAGAGTCATGTGTGTATTGATAGCCAATCACCACGCACTAAAACGGTGAAGGAAAACATCGTGAGGAAACCTGCATACCATAGCGCTTTGAAAAAGTTTCTATGGTATGTAAGTCCGCCAACCTGCACTAGGCCAGCGTGGTGGACTATATGGCCTAACCAATCTCAATCGTACCTTCGATTGTAGAGTAGGCCCCTGCCCTCCTACTCCCTCTAATCTGGGCTGATACAGAAGGTATATAGTTATAGTTTTATTCAGACTAGCGTTTTTTTACAATTTGTAAATAGATCGTTCTATCGTCTTGACTGGCTTAGTTTATCTCGTAACGTTTGTGAGCTGACACGCTAATTATTGCTGTTATCTAATGAATGGAGCCTCCTGCAATCTGACCTTGAAATGCAACGCTATTTCGGTACAATTCTTGCTTATCTTTGCAGAACCGTGGCATGATTACTTGGGCTTACACATTTGGAGTTACGTTGTCTACTTTTTAATTTCCTTTTTTTTTTATTGCTATGAATGGCGAGACGATGGTAAGCGATACGACCGCTCATGAACAGTAGCAAAAGCAAACAACACCTTGAACCACAAAGCAATGCTTGGCATTCCACTGCGCTCGCCATCCTGAGACATAAGATGTTAAGTCTCAATATGTCCAGTAGTTACTCTGGCTACAATGCCCTTCAACCCGAAACACAACAGTGCGTTTACACTGCTGCTTGACGGGAGAAATAGACACTGCGGTGGTATCCACCCAGATGGCCTCTCACATATGAGAGACCTACCACCAGTAAAAATTCCTTCTACCTTAATAAGGCTCTTGTAAGTAAGATACGTTTTTAAAGAGGTCTAAACTAATATTACAAAGAGGAAAGACTTGATTGTTTGTTTGTAATAAATAGTATCCGAAACTATTAGGCTGATTTGATAAATAATTTTAAAATTAGAATCCTACATTATCTAGAAGATAGGCATTTGAATATTTTCAAAAACTGTATGTTTACCCGGTTGGAGCCGGGCTGGTACCGCTAGTAGTGAATATATTAATGCGATCACAATTCTGAATTATAAATATCTAGAGAACCGCAGATGTTAGGCAATTTAATCTTTATATTTTTGTGATGTTTCTGTGTAATGTATATATGGTGTATTTTACAATACAAGCACATATTCATGACCCTTTTTTCTTCCATCCCATGGTTGTTAGAAATTGTAAAGTAAAAACCGCCATTTGTTCTTTTATTATATTTACCGTCTTAACCGAAGACTTATTTTGTTCATCGAATAGTTTGTTCCTTTCTTATCACTTTAGAATTTAATTTGAGAGACGAAGACAAAACATGCGATAACTAAAATAGGTCTATACAGTCTATGAATCAGGCAGTTGATCTTTATAGTTTCCTCAGTGTGTAATAATAAATACCTTTCTAGTGAAATCCCAATGTCTATAACACACTTTCTATCCACAGACACAATGGAAGCCATAGCAGATGTACTCCAACCGTACAAGGAGCTGGTGGGCTCCGTGGCGGCGATCGTCACCATCGGACAGATGTTCTCCGGCAGCTTCCTCTGCTGGGACATCTACAAGCAGGGCCACACCAAAGGCGTGCCCATCATGCCCTTCCTCGGTGGTATTGTTATGTATGTATACCCTTATAACTTTCATATTCATTGACATAAATAGTATATGGGGCCCTACTATATTCATCCGAAACGAAAATCGAAACTTCGGATGATCGAAGTTTATATACGATACGAATATATCTACTCTGTAAATGTTCGAATTTGAATAACGTACATCGTAACCATAAGTCTATGGTTACGACCATAAGTCAATAACGACGATTAAACTTGTTAGCACTACAAGCACAAGATTTAAATTTCTTTGATAACATTTTAGACTTCTTCGGAATTACCAAAGTTTTAGTTGTCGTTTTTATTTTGTTATTATTAGGTTAAATAATAAGGCCAACGCTTTTGTATCGTAAAGTACTGAGTAGTATTTCCAATCTCCTTTAGAGATGAGCAAACGCTAATTGTTCTAGATAAGTTAGTATCTACCAAATTACTTGCGGCCATTAATTGCCTTAATCAAAGTGAACAATTACGTTTATTACTCGATTGCACGCAAGACTACAAATCTAATCTAAATTGCTGCAAATGCTAACCGAGTTCATAAAAGGAAGAGGTTCTCTATTCAGGTGCATTTTTTCTCATCCTTAACTGTTCCCATAAATCATATTGTATAGAGATTTTAATTGCCTTATTAATAAACTCGGATTAGTGAGGGATTAACTTTAGCCCAAGGGTTTAGAATTGACTCGATTATTTTGAAAACCAAGATATTCACGACTTTATTAATTAAAACGAATGTATTTCGATCTAACACGACAAGCCTGTTAAGGCGGCCCACTGATATAAAGTAAAAAGTATAAAGAAAATAATCGATGGAATTCCAAACATTTGGGCTAAAGTTAATCCCTTATCATCTGAGTATATTAATAAGGCACCTGTCTAAAAGCGAGATCTGCGAGAGCTCTTCATATTCTCTTCGACCAATTGGTCTGAAATACCAATACAACGAATGCTACTGCTATTTTTACCTCCGCTTAACAAGATAATGTCAATTGTACCGTGACACAGTCCCATTTTAAAAGTGCGCCATTTCTATGTTCATTCTCTTATGAATCGTTAATGAATACTACAACCGTTTTAGAATGTATTTAGTTATTTATTTCACGTGTTGTTAAAATAATAAAAAATGCTCGTCTAATTGACAAAACTAATGGTAAATTATGAATGTAATTTGCGTTGATAACAATATAAAATAAACAATTTTGATAGGCCTAATTATGTAATTTATCAGGTGACCTTCGCGTGACCAGTAGCGACCAAAACACGATATTCTAAACAATTTCTTAGAGACATCAGCGTCATTATACACCTAATTATTGAAAAACAAAAAGTCATAATAACTAACATCACTAACTAATCTATTGCTGTATATGGACATTTCCTGTTACAAGCTAAGGCTCACAATATTTAATTCTATATGATAAGTGTCTGTAATTCACTATACTACCCAATTCACTGTCACAGTTCTAAACAATAACACTGTCTACGTGATATTTTATTGTTTAAAGTTTCTTTTTTTATATGGTTCATTTTTTTTAATCTTTATGTTCATAACTTAGATATAAGTCAAATATTTTGTTTTATGTTTTCATTATTTTAAATTTTTATATAGAATATTTTTTTAAAATTATTATTAATTAGTGTAATTGGTCTCAACCGTACTAATTTAATAAAATAAATAAATAATAAATAAATAAGTATACATTTACAATGTCATACATCACAAACTAATTTAATGAATTCATAAATCCCAGCATCTTCAGTTTATTAATTAATTTCGCTAGTGGTAAGACATTCGTATACGTCCGCTTAGCGACTTCCATTCAACACTTGCAAAACGTCTTTAAGCATTTTGTTTTCGTCCAACTGGCGAAAAGAAACCACCTCTCACTAACTCATACCATCAAAATTCAAATGCATTCCCAACTTCCCCTTTCAGCTTAATTTAAAAAATACAAAACATTTATTCTCTTCAGGAGCGTTCTCAACTTGAAATACGGCTACATCCTCCGCGATGACACCATGATTCAAGTCAACCTCTTCGGCTTAGCCCTCAACATCATCTACGTTATGATATTCTTCCACTACGCCCAGGAGAAAATGAAGGTCTGGGGCCAGATTGGCATCGCTGGAGCTATTTCCGCAGCTTTCATCGGGTATGCACAGATGGAAGACCCTGAACTCGTGGAGAACAGACTGGGAATGATCATCACAGCCTTCATGTTCTATCTGATCGCTTCACCGCTGTTCGGATTGGTAAGTTATACAAAGCATTTTACATATTTTATATGGTAGTAAAGCAGGCAAGTTAAATGTCGGACGCGCGTCGACAAGGTGGATGGGTGGACGGACGACCTGGCTAAGGTTACAGGAAATCTTTGGATGCAGGCCCCTTCCGACAGGTCGATATGGAGACCCTTGGGGGAGGCCTATGTTCAGCAGTAGACTTCCTGTGGCTGAGATGATGACGACGATGAAGTGGTAGTAGCGGCAAACTTGATTTCATAATTCATTTATATTTTACTGATTGATATTAATTGAAGGAGACCTTTAATTTTTTCCTGCTGGCGTTCCTTTGCCTATTTTTTCTCATTTTATGAGACTGATTCTACATACCAAGTGTTAATGATGTTTTTCCACGGCTTACCATTTGCATATTTGCCAGCCCTAGACAGCATAAAAACACAAATTCGCTACGCCAAACTCCATTTTTAAAAATTGCGTATTCATTAACCATATTTGTATTCTTGCTTTTTTGTTTAATTATCAACTTGGGTTGATATCAAGACGTAATGCAAATAAAACTGGTTTATATATATGTGTTTAATTTTAACGACCGTGTGGCACTTTTAATGAGATATTATACAGTTTTTGGAATGAATACCTTGCAGCCATGTTAACGTTCTTAATCGTTATCACTTTCAGTCTTATGACTTCTAAGATCTTCTAAGAGATTCTTCTAAGAGAATTATTTTAATTGTATTTATCACACAGACATAATGATATTTGTACTAAATATCATCACAAGAAAATTGACGCCTTTTTTGGGAATTTTTTAGTTGCATTGTGTCTGTGGTCACTAAAACTACCACCCGGCTTCGTTTTCGGTCGCAGTCTGGATTATACCCTGTATAACGTTGATAATATCGTCTGGCATTGAACGACACATCACTCCTTATCACTATTAACTGTATCAATCATGATGATTTCGCTCAGAGTTGATAAATGGCATGATTTGTTTGAGTAAATATTGACAAAACAATAGTGGCGCCATTGGCTTTTGTAGTTAGTAAATAAATTAAAATACCGTCACATCCATAGTCCACGCTAAGATCCGGTCTTGTGTCGTGGGTATCAGAAACTATGAGAGACTTTGCTCTCACAAATACCTGCGATTATTACAAATATTTGTCTAGGTGCGGGGAACGAACCCGCGGCCTTTCGATGCGCACCCGGCGACTAATTAACTGCGCCACGGAGGCTGTCGAAAGATTTTAATACATTGATATTGGATAGATCTGTTGGTAACTGCCAAGACAGGTGCTGAGACGGTGGTCTAGGTTCGAATCCCAGGGCACACCTCTAACTTTCCAGAGTCGTGTGATAGTGAATCACGAGCGAGCCTATCGCCAAAACGGGCACAAATTCCTGACTCTGACTGATATATTTAAATTGCAGAAGGATATAATAAAGAACAAGAGCACGGAGGGCATGCCGTTCCCGATCATCTTCTCCGGAACAATAGTCACTTTCATGTGGCTCCTCTACGGAATCATATTGAAGAACAAGTTCCTCGTTGTAAGTATTAACTTTTACTAAAATGCAGTTATTCAGACATTCACACAACACATCAAAACACAATTGTAAACAGAAAAATCAAAACATAAACACGTAGGTAAGATTTTTTAAATATTGCAATTGGACGAACGTTTTTTTTCCTTATGTATGGCGACAAGAGCTTGCCATTCGCCTGATGGTAAGCGATACGAATGCTCATGAATAGTAGCAAAACCAAACAGCAGCTTGAATTACAAAGCAATGCTTGGCATTCCACTGCGTTCGCCATTTTGAGACGTAAGATGTTAAGTCTCAATATGTCCAGTAGTTACTCTGGCTACAATATCCTTCAAAGTGAAACACAACAATTTATTTACACGGCTGTTTGACGGAACAAATAGAAGTTGCGGTGGTACCTACCCAGGCGGCTTCTCATACATGAGAGACCTACCACCTAGTAAAATATGTATGTACTACACATGTAGAAATTCTGGTAAAACTATATTTGTCTTCTGCACTCAAACTCGTTCGAAACAAAACATTCGATAATTAAAATAGATTTTAACTATGTCTATTAATAAGGCCGTTATTATCTATTTTATGTTTTCAAGTTAATTACCTTTACCTGCATAAAATTTTCTCTAACTACCTATACTAAATTAAATGTAGGAAATTATGGTAAATCGTATTAGTTGTGGATTTAGAGTTATCTGATAATCTCTCTCTGTCTGTATCAGCCCATATACGTCCCACTGCAGGGCACGGGCCTACTCTACAATCAAGGGTACGATTGAGAGTGGTTAGGCCATATAGTCCACCACGCTGGCCTAGTGCGGGTTGGCGGACTTACATTATTATCTGATAATCATTAACCTATAATTGTATCGATTAATACGAGTATATGGCAAAAGATAACCGATTGATAATGACTGGCACGTGCGGGATTCCGTATATTTCATCGATAAGTTAATTGTACAATCATCGTTTCAACGCTAAATATAATTTCGACGATGACGTGATTTCGTAGTATAGATCATCCACGTTCTTTTGGCATGCGAATGCTCGGTTGTCAATTGTCATATTGGTGTAAAAATATTAGGAACAGTTTTTATCTTTACACATCTTATTATATTGGATATGTTAATACTATTAAATTACGAGTATAATACTCTTTGTTAATATTAAGAAAACATATCTCAAAAAATTGTCCCTAATCTTTTGACACAACCACCCATTCGCACGCCAAAAGACTATAGATCTGTATACTAGTCAGTGAAGTTCTATAAGAAGGTATAAAAACAGTTTTAAACCCTTCTTTAACAAATATTTTAATTTTTTTATGTTGGCAATACAAAATATATTCATTTGGTTATTTCAGTGCAACAGTCTACACAAAGTATCACCAATGCATAACACAATACAATACAAGAATTATTTTTGATGTAATAAAAAAAAACAATTATAGTTTAAAGTCGCATGTTTAGGATTATGACCTTTTTTTGTTTTTGTTTTTTAAACTTTTTGTTTGTAATGAAGAGTTAGGCTATAATCCTAACCACGCTGGCTTAAAATAAACAAAAACTGAATTTTATTTATGTCTTTCTTTTCAGCTTCAAAACGTAGTGGCGTTTATCCTTTGCGCAGCCCAGTTGTCGCTGTTCGTCATATACCCGTCCAAGCCCAAAGGCAAAGAAAAGTCCAAAGCTAAAGCCAAAAAGGCCGATTAGAATAAAAAATCGTTCACTTCAATTTATCTTATAGTCTTTCCAACATACGATGATTAATGACAGATGCAACATTCGATCATTTTAGATAAATACAATTGTATTTATTGTAAATGCACATTACCATATTTTCCAAATTTTATTTTTATTTTTTATTTTATTTTTATTGATCAGCAATATAACTTCAAATGTGAAATAAAACAATCGAAAGCTTCATTAATCATCATACAGTGGACAGAGCATAAGAACAAAGTGTCTAACACATTCTGCCCACCATGTGGGGTAGTTTTATATTTCACAATAAACTATATTATATAATATACATAATATAGTGTTTATTTACAACAACTCAGATATAATTTGTAAGATATGAATGGACTGCTGAAAATGTATATGAAAATGTTTGAAAATTCATGCGAAATATTTTTATATTAAAATAAATGATTATGTATGTATACAATATAACATTTTTATAAAGAAGCAATAATATGATGTAATTGTAAAAATTAAATGATAATATTTTTGTATTAAAGTCTAAGTAGCTTTCATATTATCTTTTGCATTTGTAATTAATAATCAAGGATTTTTTAAATTCTTTTATAAGGCTAGTGATAGTCTGGTATGAGTACTTCGCAATATTGACAATGGCATTTGGTATCAAGGGTTGTGATTTGATATCCCGGGTTCCTTTCCCGTGTCATTGCGAAGGTTTCATGATATAATAAAGTAAAGGAGTTGCCTGAGACTGGAATTATGTCTAGCATGGGAATAGCCCCTACACATTTTTAAAATAAAATAACCTCACATAAAGTCTGTGATTGCACTAGCGGCATCTTTGCTTATGAGTGCGAACGTATGTATGTGTTACATGTTTTAAATAGACAAATAAAGACAAGATACCTCATGCATTTGTTCATTTTAATGCCTTCTACAAATATCATCATTTATACACAGATATACAGAAAATATGACGTGATATTTGAAGCCTAATTTATTTGCAATAAATAGTGAACTTGTTCAGAGTTCCAGATTGTATCAAATATATAAACTAAAAATAGGAGTAACACTCAACCCCATTGATCCCTCGAATATGGACAGCATAATCTTGTTGGCTAATGCGCCAACGGAACAATTGACTAATGACAAGCCTTATCCAGTGGTCATCACACTCACCCAGCATGCTGCAGCTGCTCTCGCTTCACTAACATAGTAAACAGTCAGCAGTCGAATGTTATGCTTTTCATAAAAAGTTAGGCTGTACACTCCGACATCCTTTGTTTTATTTCAATTAAAACCTTTTCACGTTTATTTTTGGCGGGACTAGTAAATTTTGCCAGTTTTTTGGTGGTATTTGTTTTTTACGCGTGCTTAAGATACCAATTATTTTTTTAGAGTATAGTTGTTCGTTTTAAATAAATAATGTGAGTTTAAGCAATGTGACTTTATAATGCATGTGTGTGTAATGTAGCGCACTGTTTGCCTATCACTTGTGTATCAAATAAAGGTCTCGAGATAGACACGTCCGTTTATTAATCAGTCGTACGATATACTGGTTAGGGGAAGGCCGGGTAAAGTGAATACCCCGGGCAAAGCGAATACTCCCCACTATTCCTAAATTATTATTTTTTCTTTCAACACGCCACCACTGTTACGTTTGGCCATCTTGGTTTAATACGCTGCAAACAGAAAAGCGAGGGTCCGCCTCGCGTCCCATCCGTGGAGTGGAGATTTGTGTTTTCGTTAATAAAAGATTGATTTTACGCGGTAAGTACATTGATCAATTTTCCTGTATTACTAGTTTTTTATTTATAAGAATATCTTAATTTGGTAGCATATCAAAGTAGCTTTTTATGGTATATTTAACAGAAAGGCATAATTATTAGTTTCTGTATTAATTGTGTTAACCTCAAAACTTACCTAGTCGGGCAAAGTGAATAGGGCAAAGTGGATATGGTCCACTTTGCTCTATTTACTTTGACTGCCACTTCTCATTGGTGACTTATTATCTAAACATGTCTTTTATTTGTTTCAGATGGTGAATAAATATAAAAAAAAACCTGAGCAAGGGACGTGGGATGAAAATGCTATGCAAACGGCTATTGATTTGTGCAGAGTTGGAGAATCAATAAAAAGCACTGCTAAAAAGTATGGTTCGGCTTATGCGACCTTGTATAGGCAAACCTTGTATAGGTTAAGTTTTTTTTTCATTTTATCAAAGTTATTTTTATGTTTTTAGAGATTAAATATGGGTATTCACTTTACCCAAGTACTGTATCCGCTTTACCCGGGGTACCGGGCAAAGCGAATACTTTCGTACTTTTTTAAATTTTTATTGTAGTTAATTATTGTTTAAATATTAATGGTAACTGATGTCCGTATTTGAACGAGCAATAAATAAAGACTGGTTTCTGATAATGATTTTGATTTTGTATTATACACTTTTTCTGCTGTAACCTTAAATACCTTAAGGTATCCACTTTGCCCGGCCTTCCCCTATATTGTAGACACAGCAATAATCACCAACACTGCTTACACAGTTTATAGTATTTTTATCGTATATGTTAACTGTACGAAAAGACTGAAAGGAATTGTGAACTATCCCAACTCCACCAAGACTATGAAACTGAAAGTGGAATAACGTGCCTCGACATGTTGCGTTGTGTGATAAGGATAATATGCAAAAGGCAAAGCAAGACCGACCGCCTCAGCTGCAACCATGAAGTATTGTCGGCGTTTACCACTTTCATTCGGTGAACATTCACCAACAGGTGAGCCCTAGACTTATTTTTTTAAAAACTTTCACGCCCGATTTCTCAAACGCCATTCAAATATTTAACAAAAACAATATCGTAGCTTAGTAGTCAAGGTCAAAGGACATCATTGAGGCTCCCCCGCTGCATGAAAAATGAAAATGAAAATAATTTATTGAATCCATTAAGGTGTTCTACATGATTTAGATTAAATCATCTTTTTATCTACCACCCGGCTCGGAAAGCGGTTTTCACTAGAGAAGAACGGGCAAGATACTCTAGTGTACTCATGTGTTCAGCAGTGGACTTTCTGTGGCTATAGAGAGATTGTGTTTGAATAAGATACTACGCGTAACGCAGAACTTACCGATGGTAGTGAGCAAGTGACGCCGGCACTGGACAACCGCCTGCACTACCACATTCTGTTGGATCGTGCTGCAGAGCGGACCGCGTATCTCTATATACGAGCGTATGTACTCGCTGTGCACGTACTTGAAGATTCCAATACGGATCTGTAAAGGCGGTGGAACTTTATTCATAGTTAGAAAGAAAGAAACTAAAGAAATAAGGTAAGATATAAGGTTTAACCAGCACGGAATGGCAAGGAATTTTGCCACCGGCCAGCTGCTTAGTTTTCCCTCAGCCTACCACGGCATGGATTTAAAATATTGGAATTTATATCGTATTTCTACCAGATAAGTTTGAATACCCATCCCAGTGGGCACTGACCATTATTGTCTCAAACAATACATCGCACAACTCACACAACATAAGGTACCTAATATGTAAACAAAAAACAAGGAGTTTATGCTGTTGCTGTTATGACTTTTTATATTTTCCTACACATATCCCAGCCCCCTGTTAACACCTGTCTAAATTTTATTGGTGTGTGAAAAAATTTGGAACTATAGGTATAAAAAAAAAATCAATAATATCTATTTAACGTATTGTTTGAGATATGTTTTCTTAATATAAACAATAGTCATTTATACTCGTAATAGTATTAACATGTCAAATATAATAAAGATAATAAAATGTAAGGAGAGAATAACTATATGATAATATGACAACAGCATGACTCCGCATTCAGACTCCAAAAGATCGTAGATTTTTGAACATCATTTAAGAAAGTAACGCCCACTTTATTCGGGTAAGTAGTGAGTATCAGTACTCACTAACACTAATTCAGAATATGCAATGATCGCAATAATCAAATTAACTATGAAAATTAACATACTCACAGAAATATTGTTATACAAATGGTATAATCTTAAAAATACATGACTAGCAACGCAGATTTTGTGCGTTAGTCAAGGAACTTCTACTGCGGTCTTATTCAGACAGTCTTAAAACCCATTTATGTTATCAAATGATTTTGGAGTCGTTCGAAGGGACAAAACAATCCATAGATAACTAAAATAGGTTTTAAAACTTAAAACTGTCTACGAAGATCTTTGAAAAATCTTTTTTTTCAAGTTCTATCCTTTACACTTTAGACTGCCCTTTATTTATCCTATTTTTAAATCCATCCCATGGTTGTCTGTAAGACATTGCCTTTCGGCAATAAGACCGCCAATTGTACTTTTTATTTTTGTGATTTCTATTTGTATTTGTTTTCCTTTTGTTTGCAATAAAGTGTAAATAAATAAATAAATAAATAAGATCATATTAATTCCTCCACGACGTCGATAATCTATGTCAAATGGTGAACCACTGTACTCGCATTAGAGCTCTAAATATATACAAGATACCTCATGTTTTTATAATTGCTTCGACTTTGTGGTTAAATGTGTAAGACGCGCTTTCAAGTTCAGTAAGTAAATACTTACATAGATTACTCCAACGCACTAAATGGACAACGATACACATTACTTGTTAAAAATAAATTCAAATTGCGGCGCCTGAAACAACACAAATATGTCTCAAATCATAATTATAATTCAACTGCATCTGTCTGCGGTTATAGAGATTACTGTATCAGCCCATATACGTCCCACTGCACTCTATATTCGACAGTACGACTGAGAGTGGTTAGGCCATATAGTCCACCACGCTGGCCTAGTGCGGGTTGGCGGACTTACATACCATAGAAATTCTTAGAAAGATTTCATGAAGATAAACATAGTTAGAATTAGCTATTGAACGTTTTAAAAATAATTATATCCCAATGAAATGACCGTTTCCGTCGCTTAATGTAGCATCTGTATAGGTAACTCATTATTTCACAATGATCAACATGAACGGCACATTTTTATTGTTAGTATTTTTTGACTGCCTCGGTGGCGTAGTTGTACTACGGTACGCTTACAAAGCTGAGGTCTCGGGTTCGAATCCCGGGTTGGGCGAAGTGATATTGGATTTTTCTATTCATTATCAGCCCAGAGTCAGGAATTTGTGCCCGATATGGCGATAGGCTCGCCACCTATCACATTGTGGGACGGAACATACAAGGCGAAATGTGGGTGCCCTGGCACCTCTGCCTACCCCTTCTGGGAAAAAGGCGTGAGTTTATGTATGTATGTATGTATGTATGTAGTATTTTTTTAATTCATGCGGCAATAAAGGATTGTTGTCGACAGTATATTCTGTAGTACCTGGTCGGAAACAAATTATTATTGTTCACAAGGTGGCAGGAAACAGCACTACGGGATCGAAAGAGGGTCAATCCTAATTGGATACAAATACGATAAGGCTCTAGGCAAGAAAGTAACAACTTTCCATGAGTAACTTCGGCGTATTCTTTGTGAGATCCTGGAGTTTCTCCAAAATGCCGATGGATGAATTAAGTAACACAGAGTTTATAGCTGGTAAAAATCCGGTATACCCCGCTTAATAAGGGAATCCAAGTGGATTTTCCTCATGTAGAAAAAAGTGTTTTCAGACACATCGCTTTCTCGGAAGCTATATCCGAGGTGTAATATTTTCAGTATAAAGGAAATTATGGACACTTCTTGTTTTTAGGGAGTGTCTTGCGCCCTTTCCCCTTCAAGTTCCGAAGCGTTGGCAGTTTTAATGAACGGCCTAAAAGATCTTGTGATATATTTGAGTACAGAGTATTTTGCTTTACAGTAATATCGGTGGTTCACAAGCCCGTCGCAACTCAGTAACTACTATCTACAACTACACAGATCTTGATTGCCTGAGCAAGCCCTGCGTAATTTGTGGTGGGTCCATTCGCCATTGTATCTGCTTAAGATCAGTGTGGTACTCATAGACCTTGATTTCAAGGTCTATATGGCAAACAGCAGACTTCCAGGACTCAGTTCCTTCAGCACAATTGGATATTCCATGGGATTTCAACGTATTCGATGAAGAGCGGTTGGATTCCTTGTAAAAGGGCCAGAAGTTCTGCCCTTGCTTTTATACCAAAACATGATATTTCAAACAGCCTGAAAATAACAAATGTTGCGCATAAAATGCCTTGAGCTAGATTTTCTGCTGACAAATCAAACAACTAGCTAGTAAAATTCTTACGAATATAATAAGAGAACATTGATCTTCGTCGTCAGATCTGTTTTATGTCTGTTAAAAGAGGTAAAAAAGGTTGTGGGAATAAAGAATATAAATATAATTACCATCCGAATGGGCGTAGGACTCAAAGTATTGCATCGGTTTAGTGCGGTAAGAATATTGGCAATTCTGCGAGAGTACACAACAACGCAACCTTTGTTGGGTTCCATTACAGTAATTACTTAAAAAAATAATTAATAATTATAATTTGTTTATTTATTTTCACCTTCAAAACGTAGTGGCGTTTGTCCTTTGCGCAGCCCAGTTGTCGCTGTTCGTCATGTACCCGTCCAAGCCCAAAGGCAAAGAAAAGTCCAAAGCTAAAGCCAAAAAGGCCGACTAGGTTAAAAATTGTTTTTGTTGTAATTAATAACTAGTTCTCTAGGGTTTACCTAAGTAGGCACGTTATTAAGTCCATGGTAGGCACATACACCAATTATTACAAGTATTTTACTTTTGAGGTTGGCACCATTTTCTGCTCTAAGAAAACATAAAAAACCTAGTACAAAAAAAATCGATCAAGTTAGGTGTTACAGTTAAATATAAATTGTGTTTACTTCCTGTACGCACTAGCCTCAAATTAAAATAATCCCGTTTAAATAATCCGGTAGAAAATAACACCTTAAATGGCGGAAACTGGCATTTTATTTTGTAAACAATGACATGTTCCAATGGCCAGTTCTAAATATAGGTTTATCTAAACGTTTATATCCGTATACAATTAACCAGACTACATATATATAACGTTTAGATGCTGCTTATTTATAATTAAACGGTTTGAGGTCTTTCTGGTGTTTCGTTAGTCAAAAATGAATTTGGTTGTGACGGGGGTATGTGGTGCGTTGTTAATTTTGCAAATTGCAATAATATACGTAAGTTTATACTCACTTAAATTTTAAATAAATAATATGCGGTTTATTAAATTAAAGCTGACAATTACTTTTTTGCATGAAATATCGTTAAAATCGAAACCTACCTATTTAATGTCTAGAATCTAGATGGACTTTCGGAAGTTCGAAAAAGGAGAAGCAAATTGAGCTAAATTACAATTTTGGTTTTTATTTTTAAATAATTGCGTTTTTCCCACGATGTCACAACTCGTACCGATGGGGAGGAAAAACGAGGGTCTCGGCAGCAACTTTTTTCTCCGTTTTATTTTTATTCGAATAGAAAGAAATCCACAGCTCCGCTGTCTCAGTCTAAACTCGAAAACCATCTTCGCCGGCATTTTATAAATTCTATTTTCTAAGTTTGGCTATTTATCTTGGCAAATAGACTGATGTATTTGGCAAATGTATTTTATTTTTACAATATGAACTAAAATTTAATTAATATTAACATCCTCAATACACTCATTAACCAAATATTTATGGTTCTAATCCTGAGCATCAAATGTTGAATGGTGTTGAATATTGTTTACCAAGTAAGTAGGTCTCTCATATGTGGAAAGTCACCTGGGTAGGTACAACCATAATGTGTATATTCCCCGCCAAATAGCAGTGTAACTGCACTGCTGGGTTCCGGTTTGAAGGGCATTGTAGCTATATGTCCAGTAGTTGGGCATATTGAGACTTAACATCGTATGTCTCAGGATGGCGAGCGCAGTGGAATGCGAAGCATTTCTTTTTAATTCATAGTGTTTGGTTGTCTACTGTCCATAAGCGGTCGTATTGCTTACCATCAGGCGGATGGCTTGTCTCGCAATTCATTATCCTGAGGCAGGGTATTTGTGCCCTTCTGGATAACTGCCACTGTACACGGCTGTTGAGTCTCATGGTGACCAATGTACTTGGATACATCGAATGATATACAGGGTATATCAAGACTGCCACAGATAACAAAGCCGAGTGGTAGTTTTAGTGAATACAAAAAAACTGCAACTAAAAAAGCGACATTCTTTGTTACTTTTTACCTATCATCCTGTTTGGATGGTAAATCCATAGTTTTTGCTACAATCATCGTTTAAAACTTTGCGTGCCTTAGCATATTTAAAAATAAAAGTGTATACACATTAATTTTACAAAAAAAAAACTATGTATTAACCACCCAAATATGATGACAGGAAAAAAAAATTTGAAAATGTTTATATGCATTGTGTCTGAAATTGCTAAAACTACCACCCGGATTTGTTTTCGGTAGCAGTCTTGATATACTCTGTATGGTAAAGTCATATCATATCATGTCATATCAGCATGAATGCGCAGGCTCATCCGTGGCGGTATCACTGTCCCACAGGAAATCGGCGTGAAGTGACAGCTCGCTGTCACGTTTCGTTCGGTGAGTGAGATTGCTGGATGTTCCATTCCTTTTCCCATCCTTTTTCCTTCCCGCTTCTCTCCTGATTTGAAGAGCCGCCAACATATCAATGGTCCAAATGTAATGTGGATGTTCACGGGCGGCAATAACCTCTGTTGCCATAATATCATGAGTATATTTTTGTTGATATCATGGCTTTTTCAGGGCATGCAGATAATTCCAGAAAGAGCGTACGTACAATACTCGAATCCAAAGTATATTGAAAATGCCACCATTCAAGTCAGACGTAACAGCAGGAATAGCCCATACTACGTCAAATTTGGAGCAATCTTCAAATACTCTTGGGGTAACAATGTTAGTGTGAGTATGATAATTTACTCTTTTAGGTTTCTAAAATTAAAGAGATGAGCACGTCGAAAGCAAAATATCCTTTATTATGAAACTAGCTTTTGCCCGCAACTTTGTCTGCGTTATTAACTTTATTTACAATACGTTTTATATTACGTCCCCATTTCTCCCCTAAAACTGAGAAAATTCTAAAACTCCGAATTACGTCACTATTTATTAGTAAGCATCCTGTTGGGCAAATTATGTGGCTATATATATTACTTACTTTATTAACAACGATTTCCCGCTTTAACTCCACTTAAAACATAAACATCCAAAACCTTACAATTGGTCATTATTTATCTATAATAAGTAAATACTATTGAACATAATAAATTCCTCCCTCTAAAATTTATAATATAATCCCGCAACTACACATAATTTGCGCGAAACCCTTCGATCAAATATACACTAGGGGCCGTTCAAGTATTACGTAAGCACCATAGGGGGGCGGGGGGGTCTTTGCTTTGCTTATTTTGGATGACATAGGGGATAGGGGGGTCTAGAAGACGATTACGTCATCAAAACAATCTTAACAGGAAGATTCAAAATGCAGTTGCCCAGATAAACACAGGGATGTTATGAAAAGAAAGTTAGAAAATATAAGATATATGTTATATACAGGGTATATCAAGACTGCCACCGAAAACGAAGCCGGGTGGTAGTTTTGGTGAGTAGAAGAAACTGCAACAAAAAATTTTTTTTTGTTATTTTTAAAATTATAACTTCTTCAGGAATCATTAAAAAATTAAAAGTACTATATATTAATTCAAAAATGTTTACGTAAGCACGGGGGAGGGGGTAAGAGCTTTGCTTACTTTTGCTGACAAGGGGGATGGGGGGGTATATAATTGTAATAAATCTGCTTACGTAATACTTGAATGGCCCCCTAGATACAACATGAGCGCTTAGAAAATGGCACCAAAAAAGAGTGCTTTAAGCACTCTTTCGCCTTCAGTCACGCACCGACCGTTGCTTCTAAAACGTCGCATAACTTAGACAATATTATTTGAAAAGCTACTTTAAGCTCCAGGAATAAGGTGGAATTTGTGTTAATATATTTGGAACATGTGATCTTTTTGTTTACTTTTTTTAATGTCATGCATCGGTGCCACTTTTTAATGGAACTTTTACAGGGAACTGTGTATCTAGTGTATATTTGACCGAAGGCGAAACCCATTTATGTATGTTTCAAATGAAAGTTGCTTATGCCCGATATGTGAACACAACCTTTCGTCCTTTTCCTCCTTTTCCCTGACCCCTCCCGTAAATGTGAACACTCATGAACAACTTACAAAAATATTAAAAATTAAAATATTGCTTTCCCTGTCCACTTCTTGAACATACCATCAAGCTCAATTTTAAGGGATTTTTTGTACACACAGATCCCTAAATACTTTTTATAAAATTTCATACCTTTCGTGCCAATTTTCCAAAATTAACGCACGCCAATTTCTTGTGTTTATAATAGGTATAATAGCTAAAATACAAATTTTCATACCAGTAACAGTGGTTTCTATTTTGCAGACATCATTACAGCCCTTATTTTATGCCCTTTGGGGCTAACTTAAGACAAAAATGTATGAAGTTATTTTTGTTTAATTGACAACATAAAGTGCCAAGTTTTAAATCTGCAAATTTCACGGTTTCGTTTTTCCATACAACACAATTTCACCCTTTTCACCCCTTTAGGGGTTGAATTTCGGTAAACCCTTCATTAGTGCTGCTCTACATTAAGCTTCAGTGGTTTCAGCTGTGCGTTGATGCAACAGTTCGGTTCTACATAATTTCAACCCTTATTTTAACCCATTTAGGGTTAAGTTTTTAAAAATAAAGTATGTAGTTATTTTAATTTTTAATAAAATAACTAAAGTGCATAGTTTGACAATTGTAACTTTAACGGTTTCGATTTTCCATACTTCCGTTTTTTACCCCCTTAGGGGTTGAATTTCCAAAATTCCTTCCTTAGTGCTACCCTACGTCACAATAGAAATCTTTACGTCAAATCTCACGTTTCTATCTCCAGTGAAAAAATCTGCTCCATGCTTGAAAAAAACTGTAATAATCAAATTAAAAGATAGAAATCTACATTTTTACTAATTTGTATTATTTAATGATAGCAATAATAAGAATATATAATAGGGAGGGAATTACAAAAATATTCATGTTTAACGGAGGTTTAATCAAATTACTTAAATGTCAAAAGTTTGGTCAAATTTGAAAACTAAGTAAGGTAAAAGCACCAATGCCCGACACTGAACCAATAGATGACACTTTCGAAAAAATATTTTCTAATAAGAAAACTAAATATTTTAATTACATTGCTCCTAATTTTAAAGCCACCTCGTACCATTTATGAGACATGCCCAAAAGCTTGTTTGCACTGTCAGAAGTAAATTTCAATTTTTTTGTTAATCGACCACAAACAGTGTGATTTCGCGCCATTATGCGCGTAATTCTTAGCGTTTTTCTTAAGGAACTGATTTTCAAACGGTATGGTTTTGTCTTATATTTTATGACTTTTGGCTATATCGGGTTTCGGTATTATATGGATATTACATTATTGATTTATTTGGACAATTTCCTTGTTATTTTGGCTTGTTTTTGTATAAATTTTTAGTGGTGTCTACTATTAGTTCCAGAAATTGATCAAAATCTAAAAGATGACATGTGTGAACTTGGTAGTTTATTTTATTTATTTATGTTGTGAACACAACATTAATATCTGAGTTTCGTTTGTTGTACACTAGGCTAATTAAAAGAAGACAGTGTCAACTATTAGAGTCTACTAGATGTCCACTACTAGTACACATTAATTTCAGATTACTGTTCGAGCAATTAAAAATGATGAGATGAATTAAGATCAACTAAGAATGATGAGATGGGAAAAAGAAAATCAATAAGGTAGATAATTAATTAGAAATTGATATAGGACTAATAGTAATAAATTTATATGGTGAAGAAAATTACCACGAAGAAAATAAGATCACACCTGATGATAATGTAATTTTTAAGTCCTTGAAAGAAAGAAGAAGATATTATATATATTTTGTTACTTAATTAATTCTAAAGCACAATCTGTGCTCGGTCTGATTTTAAATTATAATTTTTTGATAAAACATAATATTAAAATGATGTTGTAGTCATGTCTATTATTGGTGCCAATTGATGTCTATTGTTGGAGCATCTGATTTTTTTATACTGTCATCTATTAGTGACTACGGCAATCCTAAGAAAATATATTTTTTTATATAACATAAAGCAATCTTAATTTTATTATTATGAAATAGTTACATTCCAAATGTTGCTCTAACAGTAAAAGAAAATGTAACTTTAATTTTTTGAAAAACATTTTTGAATTTTGATAATTAAGTTTGATTTGTCCTTAAATTGTCTACTATTGGTGCTTTTACCTTACTTAATATGAAAATTTAAATAAAAAAAATGATAAACTAGCGTTGTCTAAAAAGCTTCCTTGAGAATCATACATATGAAATAATTATAGATATGGTTGACTATTACCTCCGATTCGAGTCTAGCAGGTTTTACTGAAAATAACTTAGTATATCAGGCAATAAAATAATTTTAAGTAAAAAACTGTAGATTTCGGGACCAATACATAAAACAAAGAATTTCCAAAAAACTGAAGATCTACAGTTTAAACTGTTGGCTACACTGCTCATAATGTAGACACTTTTCTGTTGAGTTGCCTGTCTTGTTTTTCTTCGTAAGAGCTACGGAGCTCTTACGAAAAGAAAAGTCATGGGTCTTATTGCATTATAAATTTATAATTATCTTCAGCCACTAACAATTGAAATTATATTTATGTAGTACAACTAATTACCCCAAATTATTAAGCATGACATCTGGTCACGGCCAGTTTGACTCCATCCCAAGGAGTCTCTCTCTCTGTCAATAAAGTACCGGGAAAAGATCGATAATATACAAAATATTAGTTATTCATCTAAGTTTATTTTATCACCATCAAAGTATGCTCCCTTAGAAATGATACACTTACGCCAACGAATAATCCAATGATATATTTTTTTATAAGCTTCTTATAGAATGGCGTTCAGTTCTCGCCCCGAATTCTTCATTATGTCTATAGAAGACACGCAAATGAAAACGTGTGCCACGAATTGGTAATTTGAGTTTAGGAAAAAGAAAGAAGTCGGCTGCAGCCATATCTGGTGAATAAGGTGGTTGCTCGATGGTATTTGTTGAGTTTTTGGTCAACGATTCGTTTACAATGATGGCCTTGTATGAAGGCGCATTATCTTGACGCATAATCCAAGAGTTTTCTTTCCGAAAATTTGGCTGGTTTTTTTCGTCGCTTTTGCTCTCTTAAACGTCGCATAACGCTCAAATAATATTCTTTATATTTTACCGTTTGACCTTCCGACAATAATTCCGAGTGCACAACATCGCGATAATCAAAGAAAACAGTTACCATGACTTTGACTTTACATCGAATTTGGCGTGGCTTTTTCTGTTTCGCTTCAGTTGGAAGGAGCCACTCCGAAGCTTGCTGACTGGTTCACGTGTCAAACTCATAAACCCATGTCTCGCTCTCATCGCCAGTAACAATGCATTGTATGAATGTCGAGGCAAAATTGATTCGTTCTAGCATATGCTCAACGACTCTTAAGCGGTTGAGTTTTTGGAGAAAATTTAGGTCTTTTGGCACTAGCCGAACGGCAACATGTTTCCTACCCAAGTAATTTTTTAAAATGGTACGGTATGGTAATGACTCGTGGGACACAGAAACTTCGACGGCTATCTCTCTCATACTTAAATAAGAACTTTCAGTCACTATTTCTTTCACTTTTGCGATGTTAACTTCAGTTACAGACGTTGATGGCCTACCAAAGCGAGGCAAATCTTCCATCACATCTCGACCGTTTTTAAATGCTCTGTACCACTCATAAGCACGTGTTTTTGATAAAGTTGATTCACCATAAGCCTTTTGTGACACTTTCAGTGACTCCGAACACGTTATTCCATTGGCAATGCAAAATTTAAGACCAATTCTTTGTTCGATGTTTTTGTCCATTATGAAATTCGCAATACACAATAGATATGATTTAACAAAAGACAGCAGTGTATTTAATCTAACGATCAGATGCAATTGAAACTTCGTGCCAAAATAGAATACAGTTGTCAATCTAACAACAACGAAAAAAAAAACAAAAAAATAATAACTATAAACAAATCATCTATTCCAGATACTTTTTTGGCAGAATGTATAAGGGATACCCTCTTCGCCGTACACAAATCAATCAACAACAATTTTACTTATATCTACTTTTTATATTTTTGTTTTATTAATTGGGACAATAAAAGGTAAAACCTTTTATACATGAGTTTATGTATAAAAGGTTATATTTACTTATATTATTTAAACTAATCTTAACCTAAGTGATTATATAACACAAATCACACAAAATACACACACCATTGTCCACAGATTGGCATAATGTAATATTGTAATTGTTATTTAGCAAACAGCCAACAAATTCCACTCGAGCATAACATGTTTAAACTTTGCGTTATTATGAATTTGATTATCGATATAAACCCATCAATTTTCAGATCCATGTTGAAACCTACGAGTACCTTCACAACGAGTACAAACGCTCGTTTGTAGAGATGCATGGTCCAGTGTGCAACATGGTTGAACACAATGTGCTAATCCATAATGTTGCGCTTAATGCTGCCATCACTTGTCCATTACATACAGTACGTACTATCTTATAAGATCCTAGCACTCTCGATAACTTTAAAATAACTACCCCGTCTGAATCATTCATCAGTCAAAGGAAGTCCACTGCTGAACATAGACCTCTCCCAATTATTTCTACAGATACCCATTTGAATATAAAATACTTATTAGTTCAATTAATGGCAAATGATTACTAGGCTCAGCTGCGTCTCAGAGTTAACTTTGCCACGTAGAAGCACTTCTTCGTCTTGGACGCACAAAAGATCTTAAACAGGCGTACAAAAATATTCGTAAGTGGATGTCATCCGGAACGGAAGAACCGGCAATGGTTTTGCGCGGGGCGGTTTCGCGGAAACAAATTGGGGCGCTCTTTGCCTTGGGAAGTTCGGTGCATAATACGTGTGACGGTCATCAAGGGGTTTTTAGTCAGGTTGCTGGTTGAGGTATTGTTAGGGACCCGGCTCAGCTACAACATCCGCATTGTGCCGGGCTGGAAGGCCAATGATCCTAACATGGGGTATGTTTCGGCATCATCCGTCCGAGGTACCAAAAAGTAAGCTTAATAGTCTTTCCCCTTAAAAAAAAAAAGTAACTACGTCATCCACAACTCTCCACACTCTTGGGCATCGAAAATTACGTTCGTATTTATTATTTAGTATCTGTATCAGCCCATATACCTCCCACTGCAGGGCACTGGCCTCCTCTACAATCGAGAGTACGATTGAGAGTGGTTAGGCCATATAGTCCACCACGCTGACCTAGTGCGAGTTGGCGGACTTATATACCATATAAATTCTTATAAATCGCTATGGTATGCAGGAAACCTGCTGCACCTCACGATGTTTTCCTTTACAGTTTTAGTGCCTGGCGACTCACTATCAATACACACATGACTCCCAAAAGTCAGAGGTATGCCCTGGGATTCCAACCCGCGACCACCGTGAACATGTTGGCAGCCGCGTCTGGTCTTTTACCAACAGGCCACCACGCACTATTTAGTAATGGCCGCAATTTTGGAAAATCTATGTATCATGGCGTGAAATTTCGCCACTCTTGATATTCACATAGTTTTATGAGAGACTTTGCCGCCCATACCACTGCAACTTTTGTCAGCCAGGATCATCTGCAGTGGCACACAAAGTATTGACACCAAGCTCTGGAGCTCAGCGACACTAGCTTGCCTTTAACCCATATCGCAATTATTCAAAAATAAAAACAAATAGGAATAGTTGTAATTTGGAAACAATTATAATTGGCCACTTCCCTCCACAGCAAAGCGAGTGACAAAATATTGAGTTGAGAGGTATTATCCTCCGATATAAAGATATACCTACAACTGGAGAAGCCAGATGTTAAGCACCACGGGATATACATTACATGGGTCCTATAGTGTGAGCTGCTAAATTTGGGTCCACTCATAGGTATGGCATATGTAGGCATAAATTCACACGAAATTAGGGCGGTGCGAGCGATGCCCAGGCACAAGGCGCTGGCCCGATTGGAGCGCAGCAATGACCAGACTAGACAAAGATTTAGTGTATTAGGACGCAGTTATGAGATGGGATATTAGAGGACAGAAGTACACGTCCTGGGCTAGGCGACGGAATGGGACGGGACAGGATGGGATATAACGAGACGGGACGGAAAATCATTATAGAAGACAACAAACACATTGAATTTATAAGCGAAATATTGTAGCTGTTGTGACTAGACTTAAAAAGTATAAAGTATATCCGGGTGGAAGGCGGGCCGGGCGATAATTTGTTTTTACAAAAAGTATGCTTATACCTTTCCGCCAACCCGCACTAGGCCAAGTCCACCAACCAGGACTAGTCCAGCGTGATAGACTATTTGGCCTAACCACTCTCACTCAATCGTAATCTCGATTATAGAGGAGGCCCGTGCCCTGCAGTGGGACGTATAGGGGCTGATACAGAATACAGAATGCTTATACCTAATTAAGCTTTATTTTAAAATACATTTTTATGAAATGATGTGTAGAATAGATAAGATTACTTACAATGATTTAAGTAATCTTATCTATTCTAAATTATAGACAGACATTTTTATTTATGAAACGTACTTAACTCGACCTGTTGTCACACATGCCTGACGGTGCGGCACAAAAAATAATTATAGAACCGTTTGGTTCGCGCCGGGATGCTTTGGACCGACAAGCTATGGCTTCGCAAGCCAGCCCGCGTGGTTCTGGTAAAGAATGGAGAGGAGGGGATCAAGTTGAACAATTCCTCAGAGCATTCCCCGTGATACAGGCGGTAGAACACGCTTAGAGAGGCGACATCCCTCCGCAGTTGTAGCGACTCCAAGTTGCTCGTAACGTCTGCATCATTCACAATGTGCATGGCCCGCCGCTGCAATCCATCCAAAGCATCGAGCAGATACTGGGTGGATCCATCCCAGAGGTGCGAGCAGTATTCCATACCCGGCCGGACCTGCACTTTATACAAGCGATAAAGTTGACCGGGCGTGAAACACCGACGTACCCTGTTCAGGGCTCCAACCCTGCGTGATGTGGCAGATATTACGCCCTCAATGTGACATCTGTTACATTGTGTTTTCTACAAACGTGTTATTTATATTTCAGGGTCTGCATGAATATAACAATTTCTCATTAAACATAGAACGTTTCCCTTACCAGATGCCTTTTACTAAATGTCTGGTGAACTTAACTTTCGACATACCAAAGACTAAAGAATTTATACTTGTAGCAAATCTTTACATCACTCTGAAGTAAACCTGAAAATACGTCAAGATGGTTTTCAATATTTTATTTATTCCAGTTTGAATAATGAACTTTGCAACCCCGCAATAAACATAAGTGTCTCACAAGGAAATTTGAAAACATTAATCAAATTAAAAAATATATATACCTATATAACGTATAGCTTGAGATATATTTTCATAATATAAACAACAAGCATTTAGACTCATAATGTAATAGTATGAACGTATCCAATATAATACAATTTGAAAAGAGAAAATTGTATCTAATATTTTCATTATAGCATGACAATAACACATATACACGCCAATTGTATCCACTTATAAATAAATAATGACGTGATTTATGTTTGTTTTTATTTCCACATTTTAATAGGTTGTGTTTAATTATGTATCACTATTTATATGGTAGGCACTTGGATGAAGATTCAGACACTTTTCTTCTTTACCACCCAGTTCACAAGGCTGACTTCACCAGAGAAGAACGGGCAAGAAACTCTAGCGTTTCTCTTTTCATAACAAGTTACAATACAGTGATTATACAGGAGTCGCAGCTTAATTCAGAGCAGTTTACAAATAATTTATTGAATAGCAATAATATTGGTTAAGTCAACTTATACAGTTAAGTAAAGTTGCCCAGAACGCAGAATCGATATACACTGTTCCGCTAAACCAATGATGATAAATGTTTCAAAGTCATCAAAAGTTATTATTTCAAGGAAAATAGGGTAGATCAGTCAACACAAGCAGCACCCGTTCACGAGTATGATGCATTTGCCATCCATCGGCCTCTTCCACCATGTTACAGGCAAGTGACTTGATATTGAAATCTAACCCACTTATGTATGTTGAATAAGTAAGGCAAGGTTATTGTACGTTTCTTTTTGTGTTTTCAAACTTGCAGAAGTTGAAACAGAGGGTTAATAGTAGTCAGTACTGAAGTTATTGATTTATAGTGTCCCACGGCAATGCCACATGGAGGGGAATCATTTGAAATACAGGGTATATCAAGACTGCTACCGAAAACAAAGCCGGGTGGTAGTTTTAGTGACTTCAGATGCAATGCAACTAAAATTTTTGCAAAAAAAGCGACGTTTTCTATCGTCATATTTGGGTGGTAAATACATCGCTTTTGCTAAAATAATAGTGTACACCTTTTATTTTTAAAGACGCTTTGGTACACAAAGGCTTCAATTATTTTTTTAGCAAAAACTATTGATTTAGCACCGAAATACGATGATATTTAAAAAGTCACAAAATAATATTATCGCGTATCTTCGCGAATTTTTTTGTTGCATTGTGTTTGCAGTCACTGAAACTATCACCCGGCTGCGTTTTCGGCAGCAGTCTTGATATACCCGGTATTGTAGATAGGTATTTTTATTTCTTCATGACTCACATACAAGATCCTTGAGGTCGTCGGAGAACCTAAAATTAAGAATGCCTGAGCATTTCAAAGCATTTATGGACAAATCTTTTACAGTCCAAGCTGTCGGACTGTGGAATGCATTTCCAGTTGAGGTAAGACGGGCACAAACACTGACGTCTTTTAAAAAAATGATTAAGAACCACTTTCTTTGTCACTAGCTAAATTCCTAGTGACAAAGAAAGTGGTTCTTAAATTTTTTTGCTAAATTTTCATTAGCATTGTGTTTGTAATCAATAAGACTTCCACCTGGCTTCGTTTTCGATAGCAGTCTTGATATACCGTGTATAAAAAAATAGTTTGTTAATAAAGAATATTTTAATTACGTCTCATGTAATGGTAAATATCTTAATAATATAATAGTAATTGTATGATCGCCGTTAGCAATAAGGCCGCCGTTTGTACGTACAGTCAACGACAAAAGTCGTTGAACACATTCAAAACGCCAAAAATCATGCGCACATGAAGCGACAGAAGTGGTTGACCAGAGTCGGCCACAAAAATTCGTGAACACCTTACGGTTACAAAAGTTTCTGAACAACAAAAGCAACAAAATTCCTAAACACGCAAATCGTACATAACTCGCTGAACACTTTTAAAAAGTAAAATTGCCGTAGATGTGTTCATCTACGTTTGTTGCTTTGCTATGCGTTCATAGTAAAATGTTATTTTACATTTTATATTTTATTGATTTCTCTACATTTACATTTTGTTTTGTGAAATAATAATTATTTTTGAAGTAATACTTCCTTTGGGGCGTGTGGAAAATTTGGGTATTTTATTAATATCTTTTTATTCCACCCCACACACACTTCGATATAAATAAATAAATAAATAAATAACACCCAACAGTCACATACATAGTCCTGACCCCACACTAAGATCGAGTCTTGTGTCGTGGGTATCAGGAACTACGAGAGACTTTTTCGGTCTCACAAACACCCAGACCCGGAAGAAATATTTGTGGGCCGCACAAACATTTCTTTCGATGCGGGGATCGAACCCGCGGCCTCTCGTTTCACAGGCGGCGTCTAACCAACTGTGCCACGGAGGCTGTCAAATGATATGATATGAACAAGTTAGCTGTTAACTGTCAGGTGAATTTCCGTGACAACTCACTACTATATTCAAAGTAGTTTCTCAAAATATTCATCAAACACGTGTTGTGGGTGTTTATATCAGAGGAGACAATACAAAATAATAATTATTAGTCAGAATGGAAAATAGTTTTTCTGAGCAACAAAATACCTGAACACACCAATGGTACATAAGTTACTGAACACCTATAAAAGCAAGATTGCCGCAGATGTGTTCATCTACTTTTGGCGCTTTGTTATGCATTCATTGTAAAATGTTACTTCATAGTTTATATTTTTTGCTTTTCTCTGCATTTGCATATTTTCTGTTTTTGTGAAATAACATCTATTTATGAGAAGTTTTAAGCGTGTATCAGTGGTGTAATTAAATAATAATTATTCTTAGATTGAGAATGAAAATAGTTGCCCTAACTTTGAACTTTTTAGATACAGGTCAATTGATCAATTGCGTTCCGAATCTATATCTAAGAGACCCTTCGCTCCGATATTTTTTTATTGCTATGATTAACGAGACGAGCATGCCGTTCACCTGATGGTAAGCGATACGACCGCTCATAAACAGTAGCAAAACCAAACAACACCTTGAATTAGAAAGCAATGCTTGGAATTTCACTACGCTCGCCATCCTGAGACATAAGATGTTAAGTCTCAATATGTCCAGTAGTTACTCTGGCTACAATGCCCTTAAATCCGAAACACACCAGTGCATTTACACTGCTGTTTGACGGGAAAAATAGAAACTGTGGTGGTACCCACCCTGATGGCCTCTCCAGTGGCGTAGCGTGCCTTAACGGGGCCCCGTATAATAATTTGTTTGGGGCCCTTATAAAGGGTAAAAAATTCTCACAAAAGTAAATTTTTTTGCATAAGATTAAAATAAACATTTATTCATCATAATTATCTATCTGTCAAATTACCCATTTTTTTTTACAAAATATGCAAAATTATAAATACGCTCTTCTTGCCTTTATTTCGGCAAACTGATTTATTAAATTATTTATAGCTGATTATGACTAGTTTTTCCAAAATTTCTGCCTCTATGGGCAATAGTGACAGGTATAACAGGCGTTAGTGTCCCATCGAAGTTCGCTTAAAAAATGGGATATTTTTATTAATTTGTTGCTTACACACGTCCCCCGTGGCCCCGGGGGCCCGTATAATTGATAAGGCAGATACGGTGGTAGCTGCGCCCCTGGGCCTCTCACATATGAGAGACCTACCACCAGTAAATTATATATATTATATATTATTAGATATTCTAAATTGATAGTCAAAATATAATATTTTGGCCACCATTTTTTATTTTTTAGTTATTGCTCCCATTGGTTTCAAAATCAATATCCGCTGGGTTCTTTGCTCCGATATTCAAAATTGCAAAACCAATGGAAAATGATACGTACGATTTGGAGATAATAAAAAAAAACTACAAAGACAATAACAGGTCCACATAAAAACAAGAGTACATAAGAACACAAGAAGTTTAATAACTTATCGTATATATTAAATATTGATTATTTACATCAATTCAACCCTTGCCTTTTAATGAGAAAAATAATAATAAATAAAATAAACTCAAATTTAACCTTTCAAGATAAAAAACAACTATGACTTAGAGTACTCAGAAATTTAAGTAAAATTTGTATGCATGTGTATGTATTGAAATTACAATCATAATAGAAACAGATATCTTCCGTATTTTCAAGACAAAAATTAAATTATTGAAACAAAACTCATTGCTTTAAATGCGGCCCTGTCAGCAAGTCTTGGTTTGTGAATTAACATGTGGGTATTTTATTTTGTTATCGTTCCAATATTAGCACATTGTAACTGTCTTACCCTACATTATTAAATTATACATTAGTACTGTCCGATACTAGCATAATTTTACCTATAGAATTATGATATCTCATGAAATGAAATTTAAAAACATCTTTTGAGATAAATGTTTTTTTAACCTTAACAATTTATTGTTTAATATCACATGCCTATAACAGACGAACAAGACATTTAACATTCTCATAAATAAATAATATTTTACAAAAACAGAAAACAATAAGTCAATGCAGAGAAAAGCAAAAAATATAAACTATGAAATAACATTTTACAATGAATGCATAACAAACCGACAAAAGTAGATGAACACATCTGCGGCAATCTTGCTTTTTATAGGTGTTCAGTAACTTATGTACCATTGGTGTGTTCAGGTATTTTGTTGCTCAGAAAAACTTTTTTCCATTCTGACTAATAATTATTATTTTGTATTGTCTCCACTGATATAAAACACGCGTTGTGGCTTTATGAATATTTTGAGAACTTACTTTGAATATAGTAATGAGTTGTCACGGAAATTTGCCAGACAGTTAACAGCTAACTTGTTCATATCGAAATGGGTGGGGGTACGCAATAAAAATATATAAAAAATACCCAAATAAATTTCCACACGTTCCAAAAGAAGTATTACTTCAAAAATAATTATTATTTCACAAAACAATATGTAAATGTAGAGAAATTAATAAAATATAAACTGTGAAATAACATTTTACAATGAATGCATAACAAAGCAACAAACGTAGATGAACACATCTACGGCAATTTTACTTTTCAAAAGTGTTTAGCGACTTATGTACGATTTGCGTGTTTAGGAATTTTGTTGCTTTTGTTGTTCAGAAACTTTTGTAACCTTAAGGTGTTCACGAACTTTTGTGGCCGACTCTGGTCAACCACTTCTGTCGCTTCATGTGTGCATGACTTTTGGCGTTTTAAATGTGCTCAACGACTTTTGTCGCTGACTGTACTTATGTTATAAGTTCCTTAGTTGTAAAATTATTTTATTAATTTTTGTGTACAATAAAGAATTATAAATAAATAAAGAAATAAATAATAACAACAGTATTATAACATTAGGGTTTATTTTTTCCATTTTTTTTAAAAGTGGTGTAAATGTGTGCAACCATTATCACTTCCTTAGTCTTCGTTATATCATATGACACATTCAAAAGGCACTTAGAAAAAGGGAACTCGTACGGAAAGTTTTCTATATCTAGTGTGAGATTATTAAGTGCCATTGGACCCTGAAAAAATAAACGGAATACATTTAGAAAATAGAATGATAAATAAAAAGACTAGGCAACTGACAATATCAGCTATTCCTAGGTACACGTCAACAAAGCTTCTTAAATTGTTTTTTGCTGCTTCATTAAATATTTACATATCTGATTTTATTTCATTATGTCGCTTTTTCGGAAATCGGTGAGAGCAAGAATTGTAAAAACTTTACTTTCATATTTTTCAAAACGAGTTAAAAGAAGTCCATAACTACAAAAGGGGTGACGTTTTCATACTTGAAAAAACCCCTTTAAAACAAAGGGGAAAAAACTAACTTGTTAAAAATAGATAATTAGAAAACCTAGCCTTCTGAATGTTTCGTTTTTATGACTGCGTGATTTTTTATTTTTTTTTTTTTTTATTGCTATGAATGGCGAGACGAGCATGCCGTTCGCCTGATGGTAACCAAACCAAACAACAGCTTGAATTACAAAGCAATGTTTGGCATTCCACTGCGCTCGCCATCCTGAGACATAAGATGTTAAGTCTCAATATGTCCAGTAGTTACTATTTGGATACTTCCCACGCCTGTAGGTCAACCATGGCGGGTTTTCCATCGCCAACCTCAAGGGCGGATCCAGGGGGGGGGGGGGGGGGTCGTGGGGGTCATGAACCCTGGGTTGGCTCCAGATTGACATAATGTATTTTTTATTTTGTTGATAAAATTTATAATCACAATTAATTCTTTGTATCTCGATAAATAAAGTAAAAAAGTGTGTGTGTGTGTGTTCACAAATAACAGCTGTAACAAACTTTAAATAATCAATATTACGAATTCGAGTATTGAAATCGTACTATATGACCCCCTCCCCCCCCTAGCCTAAAAGCTGGTTCCGCCCTTGGCCAACCTCTAGTGAGTTGCCGTTGTATCCCTGTGGTCTGTCCTACAGGACGTTTTAATAGCTTGCGAAAGGCATGATTTCAAAGTGTGCGTGTAAGATAGTACGTACCGCGACAGTAGGACAGCTCACGCCGAATTTGCGGAACACAGCTCCAAAAAAAATATCTTTGTTTACAAAGTCACAAATCGGCCCGTGGACCTCTACAAACGAGCGCCGGTACTCGTTGTGAAGATGTTCGTACGTTACTATATGAATCTGGAAAACAATTGAGGCACTTGTATTTAATAAAATTGAGGATAAAATAAAGTGTTTTGTAAATGGTTTAATTAGTCTGGGGTTGCGATGGATCTGCACCCTAACACTTCTTGGCCGGAAACAAATTTGTCGATAGCTGGTATATCTTACGGCTTACCCAATCATTTGATTTGTGCAAACTCATAAATTTTAAATATAAAGAGGAAATATTTGATTGTTTGTTTGTATGGATTACGTACTGAAACTATTGATGAACATAGGTGAGTTTGGTTTTGTAACCTTCCCAACGTTTTGATTAGGTACTTTATAGTTTTCGTCGTCATGGACGGGCGATCAGTGCCAAGTGAAAAACTTAGTTTAAAATCAATTACATATAATAGTAAACTATCATACTTACGGAAACATTATTATTCCAAGAGTGTTTTAGGATGCCTTGCCAATTGAGGTAGTATGGGCTCTTTCTGTTGTATCGTCTCACTTGAATGCTACAATTTTCTATATACTTGGGATTGGCGTAACTTATGTATGCTCGTTCAGGTATAACTTGTAAACACTAGAATAGATATAATGTCAATACACATGTGGTTTGAGAATCGCAATTAGAGCGCATGTCATCCTTCGGTGGTTTTGTTACTAGCGAGAAAGGAACGGTGTTATGCCTAGACAGTTTTAAAGCATATAAATAATAATAATAAATATAGAATTATAGATAATATAATTTTTGTACCTTGCGAACGAACGAATACACAAAGCGGTTGTAAATTGTTTTAATGTTTAGTCAATTTATATGAAGTAATTTGAGATCTAGTAGAAACATTTGAATAATCTAAAACTTTATATACTTAATTATAAATATTTTGTAACAACCAAAATGTTAATCATATTTTTAATCCATCATGTAAAGTATGATTATGCGCTTTACTCTTTTTCTAAAAATAATGCAATAATCTGAAATGCAAAACACTTGTGTGGATGACTCTGACAGGTCCATAGCCGCTGTGTCGGGTAGTCGCTTTGTGGGAGTATATAAATGACAGCTAGGCCTACGTTCACCACGCTGGCCTGACGCGCATTAGCTAACTTCAGTTACCACACCAATTATTATGAAGGTATATATGCTCAATAGTCAATCATAGAAACAGTGAAATCCGCTTGAAAACAGGGATAGCAGACAAGGGGCGCAGGACGGCAATGGAACTAGGCAGGCCATGTAACTCGAAGGCATCCAGATCGTTGGGCAAATATTGCCACCCAATGGATACCTGATGGTCGACGAGACGAGAAACGAGAACGACGAAATGAGGCGGCGTGGTAGACCTAAGAAACGCTGGCGAGACGACCTGGATGCTTTCGAGCCCATGTGGCCTGAAATCTCTTTAGAGCGCGAAATGTCGAGAGAACGGGGGAGACGTTTACCCAACAGTGGGATGAGATAGATTAAAGAAAATATGCTCTGCAGTTTTCCCCACGATTCCCTTCATCGTTAAAGGGCTTGGTACCTCACAAAGAAAAATATTAACTCTGAAAAGTAAGAGATGTACCCTGGGAATCAAATATGTCGACAATAAGGCCACCTAACACTAAAAAAACTTTAAAAATTCCTTTTGAAATCAAACTGAACTAAAAATAGTTTAATCCCTTGTTGACTATGAGGTTAGTATGTACTAAATCGTTCTAAAATATATACCAAAATGCATGTGTTGCAAGTATCAAGTATTTCGTAGATATTTATAACAGTTACTTTTTTGTTACGAATACATGCAATAAGATGGATAATTCCAAATACATACTTACGTAGATTATTACAACGAATGAAATGGCCAATACACATGCCCTCGTCACAAGCATATTCAATTTGCGTTTGTAATACAAAAACTACGACAAAGAGAAATCTTGTCAGCTGCGTCGGTTCTCGATATATCTAGTGCAGTTAATCTATTGTGGATTGACATAATATAGATATACATACTCGTATTAGTAGAGCGGCCATTGAAACATCACCTGATCATTAGTGCACAAATGAAATCAGTGTATCCGTAGTTTATTTCGTTTCCGCACTAATTAAAATGTATTTATAGGGCACATTAATTTAAATCCATCATAGAGAGCAATACTTTACATGCAGCATTATATATATTTTTATTCCGATGTACTTTTGCAATCATGAATTTTCTAAGTATTGATCGTCGCGTGGTGAGGGGGCGTAAGAATTCTGCCATAGTATCTCATGGTCGTCGTAACTCGTAGGAGTCGAACAAAAGGGATATTTGGAGTCGCTGGGAGGATTGCGGAGGCCTCGTATCCCCCACTAAATGCGATTACGGGACGAACGACAAAGCGCGTGGCCTCCCATCTCTCACTGACGCTCATAACACCCTAAAGGGGCGTCCAAATCTAGACATAAGTGGGGAGAAATTTTGTTCCGCAGCATGTTGTGCTGGTAGGCCAGTGACACAGAAACCCCCTTGCGGCCTCCTCCTCTGTATAAAAAGGGGAGCTTTACAGTTTTTCCTCTTTACACAAAAAAAGAAAAGTCATTTGTACTTAGTCAAATTATAACTAACGCGAAAAATTTCATGATGTCCATCACTCCACAAAAGGCAATAGCTTGGTGGTTTATCAGTTACAATTTATAACGGTGAAGGAAAATATCGATCATATTATTACAAAAGCTATTTATAACTAAGTTTCGTTACGCCCATATATATAATACCTACATACATAAACTCACGCCTACTTCCCAGATAGGGTAGGCAGAGGTGCCAGGGACCCACATTTCGCCTTGTTTGTTCCGTCCCACAATGTGACAGGTGGCGAGCCTATCGCCATATCGGGTACAAATTCCTGACTCTGGGCTGATAATGAATAGAAAAATCCAATATCACTTTGCCCAACCCGGGATTCGAACCTGAGACCACAGCTTTGTAAGCGTACCGTAGTACAACTACGCCACCGAGGCATATAATACCTACATGGACAATATAGGCTACGCCCCACGATTTCATTAAAAACTTTAAAATTAATAACAAGAGTTGTGTGATAACTGCTACCTACGAATATTTTTTGATCTTTGAATATATCTACATCATTATTATGTTTACAATATGCTACTAGTAAAGCGTGTCCATTTGACATTTTGAGAGGGTTGAGAAAAAATATTTTATAGAATCCGTAAAATGTTATTTTAGATTTAGATTTAGATTCAGTCATTTCTTTTTTTGGGGTTCCGTACTTAAAAGGTAAAAACGGGACCCTATTACTAAGCCTTCGCTGTCTGTCTGCCTGTCTGTTACCAGGCTGTATCTCATAAACCCTGATAGTTAGCAAGTTGAAATTTTCACAAATTATGTATTTCCGTTGCCGCTGTAACGCCAAAGGTGGTCGCCATATAATACACGTGCTTTTTCGTATTTTTTTTCTCAATATTAATAACGGTAATAGGTAGAGTATTAAACTTTCACAGAATATTTAGTTGTATGTTACCTTACAAAATAAATAATTAAATAAAAATAAAGATTAAAGTGGGGCTCCCATACAAAGTAATTTTTAAGCAATTTTTTACTTGATTTTAATAAACAGGAACAAACGTTTTAAGGGCTTCTTTTTTTCTATCTCACGATTTGGCAAGCAGTTTTCAGCAAAGAAAACAAAATAATAAACTCTAGCGTTGCTCTTTTCAAAACCAATTTAGCACCATTGACTGTTGTGTGAATTTATCTGCCAACGGGCGACAATGGCTCGTCTGGATGCATGGGACGGCCCACTGTTTATTGAAATCGTTAAGTTTATGACGATAAATATTAATAATAAATACACCCAAACATCAACATACATAGTTCTGAAAATCGAGCCTTGTGTCATGGATATCGGAAACTACGGCAGACTTTTCGGTCTTACAAACATCCAGCTGCGGCACAAATATTAGTGGATCACTCAACATTTCTCTCAGTGCGGGGATCGGACCCACCGCTTCTCGTTTCATAGCTGGCGTCCCACCGATTGCGCCACGGAGGCTGTCAATTTCACGAAAAAATAGCTCTGTTTCTTTATCTTACCAAAAGTATGGATGTTCAGGATACTATGTGTCATATATCATTGCTTACATTAAACTCTGTCTGTCTTTAAAGACCCAATATATTTAGTCCCGATACGAATAAAACAAGTACAGAGGAAAATAAAATTGATGGGAATCGTACGGTTGCCATTTGCTGCATATGTAAAATAATCCAATTATCTTCGAAAAACACCTGACAGAGATCTCAAATCGGTGGTCACTGAAAAGTTTTGATATAATAAAATAGACCAGTAATAAAAATAATTTTATTGCCATTCCATAAAGTAATTGTTAATACATTCAATAAAACGAAAGGAATAATGATAAATTACGGTTTCTTTTGCCTGTTCTTGAATGTGACGTAGACATGTAGAATAAGAATAATCTCCTTTGTCTTCGTCACGTCAAAGGTTATGTTGAGGAGACATTTATTAAAAGGAAGTACGTAAGGGAAATGTTCTATGTTTAAAGTAAAATTGCGAAGTATCACCAGACCCTGAAATAAAAATAATACATATTAACGACATAAATAATAAATAAATACACCCAACAGTCACATGGTCCTGACACCACACTAGGATCGAGTCTTGTATCGTGGGTATCAGGGTATCAGGAACTACGTGAGACTTTTCGGTCTCACAAACACCCAAACCCGGCACAAATACTTGTGTTGCACATAAATATTTCTCTCGGTGCGGGGATCGAACCCATTGCTTCTAATTCACAGCCGGCGTCTCACCAACTGCTCCACGGAGGCTAAATAAAAAATATGTGTTAAAAATGTAAAAATTAAACTAAAATCGCGATGAAATCCGTGAAAAACAGTTTTATTTGAATGTGGAACATTCGAGTAAATCTAAAAAAATGCCCTTAGGCATTAAGTCCGCCTGTACTATTAAATTGTACAAAGTTTTTAAATAAATAAATAAATAAAATACCATTAGGTATCCTGTATTCAGATGGGGCATTGTAAAGTTACGGACGACCTGACTAAAGTTGCAGGAAGTCGCTGGATGCTTGCCGCTTCCAACAGGTCGATGTGGAGATCCTTGGGGGAGGCCTATTTTCAGCACTGGACTTCTTGTGGCTGAGATGATGATGATGATGATGATGATGATGGTGGTGGTGGTGATAATGATGATGACAATGATGATTGTAAAGTTATCGAGTATTTCTTAGAAGATGTACGTACTGCGGGCACTGGACAGACGATGCCGGCACTGCGAACAACGGCGTCGACTAGCATATTGTTCTGATTGATGACGCTGCACAGAGGACCGTGGACCTCCACAAACGAGCGCCTGTACTCGTTGTGAAGGTACTCATACGTCTCAGTATGGGACTGCAAATTTATTGAATCTTTTAAAGTTATTTACTGTATCAGCCCATCTACGACCCACTGAAGGGCACAGGCCTCCTAAACAATCGAAAGTATGATTTAAAGTGGTCAGGCCATATAGTCCACCACGCTATCCTAGTGCAACCCGATCACACAGTTATTATCAAGATTTTAGAACATATTCAGATGAAAATAAGAAGCAAGTTTGCCATTACTCGTCGTAAAGAAAACTCGTGGCTCGTTAAATATGTAAATGATAAATTTCACCGTGATACTCACAGAGACATTGTTATTCCAAGTGTGTTTGAGGAATGCTTCAGCATTAACGTAGTATACGCTCTTTCTGTTGTATCGCCTCACTTGAATGGATACGTTGCGAATATACTTCGGATTGGAGTGAAGTACGTACGCTCTTTCTGGAACTGCTTGTAAACACTAAAACAGACATATTATAACACACAAATGACATTAAACATTGTGAAAATTCACGAAAACAACAATAATTGTAATAAATCAGTATAAGTCAAACGACAGTACACGGGCCTCAAATAACATTTAAAACACTAGCTGGCCTTTCCTAAGATTGCAGTCTAGACATATACACTGGTAATATTTTCTTCGACGTTCATAAAAATTACCATTGGATATAACAGCAGTAAAGGACTAAAAGATAATTAAATGTAAACTCACATAAATAATTCCAAAATAAGTAATGAACACCAGTATACATATTGTTGTCATATAAAAATTCATAATGAGTATATTAAAAGCACATCCACTAAGAGATCAGCAATCGCAATGCTGATGAGTAAATTAGTTGCATCTGTGCCGATATATATGGTGCGTAACGAATTATATGTGAATTAACATTATGCTCAAATTAAACATGCATTATTGACGTTGTCCACGAAATAACATATATTAGAAATGTTTTCTATTTTAAAAATGTATGGCCTATGAGAAATAGGTTCATTATTGCATAGACATAAATATCAGGACGTGGCGGAAAGCACGTAAAGTGTTCCGACGTAAGTGGTGCGCGCGCTCCAGACCATCTTTAGTGGAGCGTTACTGAAATTAGTCGTCGCTCGCAACTATTTTGAAAATGCTCGCTTGTATTATGACAGAAAGTGTAATTAAAATTAAGATAATATCTTTTATCACCGTTTAGACGAAAACTTTTTATTTTAACGCGATTTTCACGTTAATCTTTTTGAAAGTCCAAATGTACTGAAGGGCCTTTCTTAGTTTTAAAATCAACGCATTGTTTATAATTTTATACTGATTTTAGAGTCACGCTGACCGTCAACACTGACAGTTGAAATCTATGAGCTTTTATGAGCATTTTAGAACAACGCGTAGTTGTCAGCGTTGACCCCCGTCCTGAGCGCGCTGAGCTGTCAACGCGACTCTAAAATCAGCATTAGGTATTCTATAAAGCAATATATCTAGGTATTGTACAGAATGCCGGATTATACATATCAGCTGGTTTTATCATGTCTTACTTTATATTAGGCAGTTAAGTGGCAGTTGGCTGTATTCATAGCCAACTGCAAATTTAGCCTGCATCTGTCTATTCGACAGGACACAGGTTCGTTGCTTGCACCGAAACAAAGATAGACCACATGTAACAAAAAATAAAAAAAAACTAAATAGCCAGTTCCGAAATCCAAGTGTATCTCATATGTGGGAAGCTCAGGGTAGGTAACATGTACGAGTATATTTAAAAATAGACAACGGACGTGTATTTAAAAATAGATAAATGCATTCCTTTGTTTTTTTAAGCGACACTCTTGTAACTTTTATTTTCTTTCCACCCACCACTGCAACTCCTATCAGACAGGACCACGCACGCAGGGGCACGTAAAGAATTGACACCAAGCTCCGGAGCTCGCCAAAGCTCTTAGGAACACTAGCATGTCTTTACCCGCATCTAATTAAGAAAGTTAAAACAAATAGGAAGAGTTGAAAACAAATATTTTTTTAGTTTTTACTTCCTTCCGCAGCAAAGAGTAATTTACCAATACTGGCTGCAGTTGTTGGGTAGGTGTTGTGTTCAGACGGTTTCGTTGGGAATGCACAGTAGTAACTGCATTTCTGGGATCTCAATTTCCTGGACTCCTCACACCCACATACGACCACCAGCACTGCGACATTCATGCATCTTCATCCGATCAATATCTGTCGCAAAATATACCTGAAATCACAAGCGAACACTTAAAATATTAATTTAAGTTGTAGTTTTAATATTATCTTTGTTATAAGAGTACCTCCAAGCGTTAGTTGGATATTGTCAATAAAGAATAGAAATTAAACATTTACGGCCTCACAGACAGTTCTAAAACCTATTTTAGCTATAGAATGTTTTGTCTTCTTAGCTCAAACTGAATTCAAAAGTAGTTTGAAAGCATTCATTATTTATAAATTTGGCCTTGTTTTCGTTAAATTAAATCAAAGTAACCAGTGTTTCTACTTCCTCAATCTTTAGTACGTCGTCTGACCATTTTATAGTTGAATCGTGGACATCCGACGTCGACGCCTCTTACCGATAAATAGTTTAACTCGAGAACCTTTCACCCTAAGGACCCTCAGTTCATGTGAATACAGACTGATTCCAACCAGTCGATTCTTTAGGAGAGGCCTATGTTCAACAGTTGACTGACTTACCGTGCTGACAAAAAGAACAAAAATAAAGAAATAAAGACACCGAAATCTCTCTCGTAGTTTCTGATACCCACGGCACAAGATTCGATCCTTTTGTGGGGTTAGAATAATATATGAGACTGCTAGGTATTTATTTATTTATCCGCGATGTCAACTAATCCAAAACTAAGAAGGATTTTAAAATATTTTTTAATTGCATTTATGTAGGACCTTGCAATTATGTTATATCTAATTGTGTAATCCCACCAGAAAATTACTGCATGGCACATTTTTTTATTTGTATTTATTTGATGGTAAGTGACCACTGCCGCCCATGAACTGCCCTGTGCCACGGGTGACACATACTATAGAACTTAGAAGTCAGAGAGAAACCCGAGGTTTTCGAATTTGTCCGTGAGATTGGGATCATCGACAAGTTTGTCGTTGTAAGGCTTCGATCAAATATACACTAGATACACAGTTCCCTGTAAAAGTACTGTTAAAAAGTGGCACCGATGCTTGACATTAAAAAGAGTAAACAAAAAGATCACATATTCCAAATATATTAACACAAATTCCACCTTATTCCTGGAGCTTAAAGTAGCTTTTCACATAATATTGTCTAAAGTTATGCGACGTTTTAGAAGCAACGGTCGGTGCGTGACTGAAGGCAAAAGAGTGCTTAAGCACTCTTTTTTGGTGCCATTTTCTAAGCGCTCATGTTGTATCTAGTAAATAATTGATCGAAGTTGTAAGGAGTCAAGTTTGTCGAGGCTCAAGCAGGTTATTGCTGATAATGATCTCGGCTAGCAAAACCGATTTAAAGTTTGTCTATGTTTTGAAGAACCTGATAATCGCATAAATAATAAAAAAGTAAAAGAAATCAAGAGACGCCAAAGCACAGCAAAAGCAACACAGTTCGATATCTATAATTATTATTGTTGTATGTGACTAAATTACGTCTGTGCTTGAAGTAGTACTTCCACTTGCTTTAGTTATTCCGTGGGCCTATCAAGTTGAATAATATCATTATTTTTAAAGGTAATTGTTGTATCCGCTTTTACGTTTGGTTTTATCGTTTTATTATGCTCTTATTAATTGCATTGACTTTAAAGGCAATATTTTATACAAATTGAATGAACTAGCGACAAGATATTTTTGACGCAGTTGATTCAGTGCCGGCTGTGACACAACGAGACAGCTGGTTCAATCCCCGCACTTAGACTATTTCGCACCCTTAGAATTAAAGAGTCCTAACTAAAAAAAACATTTTTTGGGAAACGTTCTTTAAATATTTGTAACATAAGATCTATTCTACCTTGTCTATTTTTTTGGATTCGGTCAGTTTAATATTAAAGGTGCGATTTGCGGTCCAGCTGTTATGATATCGAAAAGTCTCTCATAGTTTGTTTCCTACGTCACAACTCATCTTATTGTGTGATCAGGGTATGTATGTGACTGTCGGCGTGTTGATATAAACATTTTTGGCATATTCACCATTTGAGGTAGGTACTTGGCGGCCCGCCTTCAATATTTTACGCATATATTTTTATTTGTTGGCTAGTCAAGTCATTAATCAACATCCACAAGCACAATGACATAAATATTATTTTTTGCTTTGCAGTGGTAGTTTCTATTTTATTATTTTTTGTTTTTTAGTGGTTTTTTTGTTTTGAAGTCGGTTTTTATTTTTTTTATTAAAAATTTTAGGTTTTTGTAACTTTTTAGTGTTGATAGGCATTTAAATAAAGAAGAGTTGGTCCCACAAGGAATATGATCTTTCCGATGACAATGTAATTGCTAAAATCAACTAAAAAGGAGGACCTTTTTTGAAGTCGATTAAAAACAAAGTCGCTTCTCGCTATTCCTATGAATCTAAGGCTCAAAGCATAAGAGCGCCCATTGTACAATCATTTATTTGTGTTCGCTTTATTGCATTTAGATATACATTAAAATCTATACATATAAATAAAATTGAAGTGTCTGTTTGTAAAGTGAAAATAAAAAAAATGTCCAACTACATCGTTATATACACGATACCTCTAACGAAAACGACCTTAGATTTTTTCTTTGTCTGTCTGTCCGTCGGTCTGTCTGTCTGTTTGTTCCGGCTAATCTCTGAAATGGCTGGACCGATTTTGACGGGACTTTAATTGTCAGGTAGCTGATATAATATGAAGTAACTTAGGCTACATTTATTTTAGAAAAAAAAAATTATTTTAGAAAAATTTAGTTTTTGTTAAATTCCACGCGGACGAAGTCACGGGTACAGCTAGTATTAAATAAAAATCTCGTCTTGGGAAATTCTCCCTATAATACAATTAAAGTAATAAGTACCGTTTGACGTTTCATACATTTGTACTTTTTAAAGCATAACTCACACAATTTAAGAAAGAAAGAAAGAAAAATGCTTTATTATCGCGCAAATAAGCCGCATACAACACAGTACAATAATTATAAAAAAGTAACAATACAGTAAATTTAACAAAAAGAGACTAAATATAAAAAATAAGGAGAAAAAAAATAACAGGTATGTATGTTGCGCAGCTCACTCGCGATAACAGGTCAACATCTCAGCATGATGCTGTGTGATAACAGAAGCAACCACACAGCGCTGGTTTTCAGATGTAACCTTAGGCGAAATTTCAATAACTTTTTCTGTAAAACCATAGTTCCGTGGTTAAAAATTAAAAGTACCATACTATAGTCCATATGTGCTCACTGTAGGTCACGGACCTCCTTCACAATCGAGAGTATTGCTACAAGGATATGGCCGAAGGCCTTTTTTAAAAAAAAAGTAAGATTTAAAAGAAACACCAATTAAGGTTTTTGGAAAAGTTTAGGAGCGTGCGTCGCTTGTGACAGGTTGTTACGAATTGAACTACTACTCCAAAAAATGCTGCCAGGACAAGGTAATATGAACATGCTTTTACAATTACAATACAACTTTATGTAATTAAAATAAAAAATAAAATTAGGATTTCCGTTTTCCGGTTTTCTTGAATGTGAGATAAACATGTCCAAAAGTTGTTATCTCCTGCCACTTGACCGCTTCAAATGATATATTGAGAAGGCATTTACTAATGGGAAACTCGTAAGGAAAATTTTCTATATTCAGAGAAAGATTGGCAAGTACCACCAGCCCCTGAAACAAAAATAATAATAAATAATGTGGAGTCAGGACTATGTATATGAATGTTGAGCGTATTATTTATTTATTTATTATATCAATGGGGATTATTATAGGTGCTTTGCCACGGTTAATTGTGACAGTTGAAGTGTTACTATGACTGTGCAAGGCAGTACATACAGCGTGGACCGGGCAAGTTATGCCGGTGCTACGGAACGCGGCCCCGAAGAAAATGTCGCTCTTCAGCATGTCACAAATCGGCATGTGTAACTCCACAAACGAGCGCCGGTACTCGTTGTGGAGGTACTCGTAGGTTTCAATATGGATCTGAAATAAATAAATATATAAATAAATACACCTAATATTTATATACATAGTACTGACCCCACACTAAGATCGAGTCTTGTGTCGTGGGTGTCAGGGACTACGGGAGAATTTTCGGTCTCACAAGCACCCAGACCTGAAACAAATGATTGTGGTTGACACAAAAAATTGTCTCGGTGCGGGAATCAAACTCAGGGCCTTTCATTTACAGCCGGTGTCGACAACTGCGCTACGGAAGCTGAAATATTTGTTAATTCATCTTTATTCTTCATCAAGTCCTAATTTAATACTTTTATGTGCTATTATTGGTTATTGATAATTTCATATTCAACACAATTTTAACTAGTGATAAACGCAGTCGAAATTGGGATTTTGATCAACGTTCGATCGTTCTTTTCAGCCGCAGGAAGTCCACTACTAAAAATAGACCTACCCAATGATCTCCACATCGACCGGTTGGAATCGGCCTGCATTCAGCGGCTTCCTACGAGTACAACCTTAACCAGGGGGCCTAGACAAATGTCACTTTTTGTTGGCGTGAAGGCCTGCGGAATGATCAAATGTTTGGAAATGACAAAAGTCACGTGATTGCCAAATGTCATTTCCATACATTTGATCATTCCGCAGGCGTTCACGCCAACAGAAAGTGACATTTATCTAGGGGCCCAGGCTGAGGGCCCAGGCCATCTGTTCACCTTGCAGGCGAGCGTCCGACACTGTGCTTGTCGGCTTGTGGCCCGAAATATACTGCTGAAACGCCACGCAACCCAACCCGACGCACCGTGTTACGTAAATCAAATCGTACTATTTTATATAAGCAGAACTACACTACGAACACGCAACGCCACGTAACATTGAGAGGCCGTTCGCGTGGCGTTTCAACAGTATTTCATGTTAAAAACCTTGTTTATACTGCTTCAGCAATCTGATAACTGTTAGGAGAAATATAGTACTCACAGAAACATTATTATTCCAAGTATGTTTAAAGAATCCTCGATAGTTGATATAGTAAATGCTCCTTCTGTTGTACCGTCTCACTTCAACGCTGCTGTTTACAACATACTTGGGATTCATATACATAATGTATGCTCTTTCTGGATACGCTTGTATACACTAAAACATAATATTGTTACAAACTACAATAATTTCATAAATATGTCATTTGATTAACACTTACATTAACACGGTTACACTTAAGGAAACGTTTTTAATAACATGTTTGAGGACGCCAATGGCTGCCACATGCGTCTATACTCGTGAACGGGTATCGTTTGTGTGGACTGGTCCTCTCTTTGCTTATAATTATAACTTTTCATCTGGTACTCTAAAACTTTTGTTAGTATTCATTGTTTTGGCAGAACAGTCTATACTGATTCCGAGTTCTGAGCGACTTCGCATGACTCAGTGCAGCCGTACAAAATCACTTAGCCAATATACTCCGTAGAAGAAGAATGTTATATAATCTGATATAAACTTACAAAAACAATTCCAGAGATTGATATGGACATCAGTATACAAATTGTGAGGAACAAATTCATATTGCAGTTAAAAACACCGCGATAAAACAGATCTGCAGTCGTAATGCCTGCATTGATTGTAGATACTAACTATTTATATGTTTTGTGACCAGTTTGTCGTACGTCGACGTAAACAAATTATGATAAATAACATATTGTTCTTTTAAACGAAACAAGCGGAAATGTCCGTATCTTATATCACTTTGAGAACAATCAAACCACACATATGCTATTGAATGTTTACCGAGGATGATTTGGAGTAATTATGGGATATCCGAAATAAAAATACATATTTTGTAACCGTACCTTTTTTAACGAGGATAAAAACTGTTTATGGCTCCCTTCCCGCAAACCCTGGGGGACGGGTGCAGAAAGGATATTTGGGGGTCACCGGTCTCCTAGCTCGGCACTTGGATGTTAATACCGAGCTGGGTCCGTAACGCTGATGTCGGTAATGTAAAACCCCTCGATGGCCCCCTTCGCGCATATTAGGATGACGACGCTCTCTGCCAGAGTAAATGGCCCGGTACTATTCCGCAATCATTCCTGCTATAATAGCATAAAATAGCTTTGGAAACTAGCCACCTTAGCTATTTTTTTTTTAAACTGGCCTGGCATAGTGGCGGCATTGCACCTGATGGCAAGTGCCAATGCCGCCCAGGCAGAGTATCCATTGGTATCGGACGGCAGTCCCATGCCAATGGAAACAATTATGCCGGCCTGCTAAGGTGCCTCTTCACACCGCGGCGGAAGGACCCAGGATTGTAGGAAGGAGGAAACACGTGCGCCGGCAAACAATTCCACAGCCTGACGGTGCGGCACAAAAACGAATTCGAGAACCGTTTGGTTCGCGCCGGGATGGTGTGGACCGTCAAGCTATGGCTTATAGCTATTATGATTATTTATGTTACCGGCAATCTCTATAATTCATTCTATAGCTAGGCAATGTATGGAATGCTTGAGGCGTCCAGCCTCTAGGCAATGTCGGAAAGATTGTGAATATTAGTATCCATTACATGCCTAGGTAATGTATACAATGCCGAGGGATTATAGAATATTTCATCAGAAAAACAAAACACCTTGCCAGTTAATGTTTTGTAAAGATTATCAGAAAAAATGTGCTCTGTGAAAAACTTCAAATTGTAAAACTATCCGAAACTACAGTAAAATTGTAACCGAAACCTGTATAAAATGAATAAGAAATAAAGAAAAAAAAAACTTTTCTGTATAAACATAAATTTATTTCACATCACTCAGTCGATAATGTATGGACCACTAGCAGAATTTGACACAATCTTGGATGCAAAACTATCAATCAAATTGTAACTGAACCTGTATAAAATTAATCTTTATTAAGGGAAAAATAAAAGAAGTTATAAATATTCCATAAAAAAAATCAATTTATTTCACATCACTCACTCGACAATGTATGACAATGTAATGTAAGGACCACTCGCAGAATTTGAAACAATTTTGGATGTAGCAGGTGTGGGTTCAGAGAGCGACGATCTTTTCCTTCAGCTCCTTCAGTTCCATAGATTAATACTATATATATGGTGTGACTGGTGGTAGGTCTGTCATATGTGAGAGGCCATCTGGGTGGGTACCACCGCAGTGTCTATTTCTCCCGTCAAACAGCAGTGTAAACGCACTGTTGTGTTTCGGGTTGAAGGGCATTGTAGCCAGAGTAACTACTGGACATATTGAGACTTAACATCTTATGTCTCAGGATGGCGAGCGCAGTGGAATGCCAAGCATTGCTTTGTAATTCAAGGTGTTGTTTGGTTTTGCTACTGTTCATGAGCGGTCGTATCGCTTACCATCAGGCGAACGGCATGCTCGTCTCGCCATTCAAAGCAATAAAAATATATATATATATATATAGATTCAGTTCCTTGGCGTGCATCCACTTGATGCCGGTCGCGGAGGCTGGACTCGGTGGCCGCGAGATGCACCTACGAGACATATTTACTTTGGGCCTGGTCGTATCTTTTTCAAATATATTGTTACTGGTGGTAGGTCTCTCATAAGTGATTGGCTGCCAAGCTAGCAATATATGTAAAACAGCACTATTTACTCACAGACAAACCAAGCAATTGGTTTTGTGAGACCAATTGTATTTTTTATTATTTTCTCTTAAATATAATAATAAACGAAAAAAGGGTATGTGTGTGACTGTCGGGCGTGTTGATTTAAACATTTTGGGGGTATTCACATTTTGACCCTAAGAGGGTGAATTAGGGGTTGAAATGAATTAGGTTATGTGGGAAATGCGTTACTAGGAAACGAAGAAGGAAGAAACATGGAATTAAATACAAAATATAAGATTTTTTATATATTATTTTATCTTTATATTTTATTTTAAACCTTTAAATTTTAAATCTTTATATTTTGTCAATTTATATAATAATTTAGCTTCTACAGAGAGAGGGAAGACAAAATACTATTACACCGACCAACATTTAGAGGTTTAAGATCAATTTGATTTTCTAAACAGGTTTTTCTATAATCTTCGGTACGAACACACTCCGCTAAAATATGATAAACGTCCTCCACCACATTGCATTCAGAACAGTTCGGGGAATTTATTTTTCGCATTAAAAACGCAAATTTATTTAACGGAATGTGTCCCGAGAGAAGTCTAAAGCATGTAACAGTGATAAGCCTTCCCATATCAGATTGGTCAAACCAGAGAAAACGAGGTAAACTTGGCTGTACAGTTCTGTACCAAATGCCTTTCGTAAGTGATCTTTTATCAAAATATTCAGACCAAATTTTCTAGCGCCATTTCATTAACCACCCAGTTTTAAATATACATACTTTACTTTTATTTGGAGATATTGTAAGGCCAAAATTAGGTAATAAATAATTTAGATTATTTGAGCAATTTTGTAATATTCTGGTACTAAAACAGATCGACTGGTATAGTACAAAGCCAGGTCATCTGCATATTGCGATATAAATACGTCCTTTTCAATATTTTTAAACATTTAATGTTGCCACGTTGAACAATAACGGGGACAGAGGATCCCGCTGCGCGAGACCCTGACACGTATTTCTAGTCAAATAACCATCAACGGATTTTATCTTAAGGTCCCTTAATTTCAAAAAAATCCAGACATATTTTTGAACTGGCATTAATTTTGTCTAAAATTGATAGTAAAGCTGCAATATCTATATTGTTGTATGCATTATCTATGTCCAAAAAACAACTGACCGTTTGTAACCTTTCAGAAAATCCTTTTTGAATGCGACATAATATTAAAAAAGCTAAACTATCTAAACAACCTTTTGATTTCCTAAATCCTACAACATTTGTGAAAACATATTATGTTTTTCGCGCCACCATTCAAGTTCTGCTAATAATCAAATGAAATACCTTACATGGACACGATAACAATGACATTGGTCTTAGTAACGAGATTAACTCAGGATTCCTCCCCGTATTAGGGATTGCTATCACGTAAATTTCCCGCCATCGATTAGGTACAAAACCAAACAATAAGCATCTGTTAAAAATCGAAAGGAGAATTTCTTTGCCGTTATCCGGTAGGGCTTTTAACATGCAGTAAGAAATACCATCACATCCAGGAGATGTATCCTTCGTTTTAATACATTTAATTAACTCCCGCATAGAGATTTTCTTCTCCAAGGTATGATTGGGTAAAGAAAATTGCGGTTGATTAGGTTCAACGAAATCAGGCGTAAGACTATGTAGTAAGCCATTTGCTTTGTCGGCATCTATAACATTTATATGCGATTTGTATCCTTTTATCCATTTCATTTTATGCCACAATTGTACAGCAGATGTTGTACGGTCAGTTGAGGAACAAACTCCATTCACTCGACAGACTTGGCTTGCCTTATTCATTTTATACTTTAATTTTATTTCGTAAAAGATCCAAATTTGAAGGAGTTAGATTTTTGCGAAAATTAGTCAAAGCGAATCTCCTAAGTGCCAATTTTTGATATTTCAGCATTCCAGTATGATTTAGGTCTAATTTTGAATTTGGATTTTGCGATATTTTTATAAAGGTATATTTATATCCGCCGCTAAATTTAAATAGTCTACAAAAATATCGTATGCTTTTTGAGGGTCTTCGGGAAGGATAAGGTTTGAGAACATTTCTTCTAGACATCGTTTATAGGAGACCCAGTCAGCTTTTTATAGATTTCTTTTAATAGCGGTGTTCCTATCCATATGACATTCGGAAGACGGCTGTATGATCAAATGATCACTTCCTAGAGATTCGTTCAATACTTTCTAGTTAAAGTTAAAAGCAATATCCGATGTGACCAAGGACAAATCCGGTGAAGTTTCCTGCAGAACATTATTTACTAACTTTACACGTGTTTTGCTACCATCATTCAATACTATATAACTACTATCTATAAGAGAGTCAAATATTTGTAAGCCTCTAGTATCCAACTTATGACTTCGATCAAATATACACATATGTATATTTGATGTGTATATGTATATTTGATGTGTATATTTGATCGAAGACTTATGAGATCAATTCGTATGGTGGGCGTTAAAGTCGCCTACTATAATTGTTTTCTTACTAAATAAAGAAAATAGGCAGTCCCAATCCGCTTGGCTAGTTCGAGCCGATGGAGGACAATAAACTGAAATACGTTATCTAATAAAGGATAATTTTAACATGAAGCACTTTTATACTAGGAGTAGAAGTCCGAAGAGTTACAAGCTGAGTTTTAATAGACTTGTGAACTATAATAGCTACGCCGCCATACGAATCGTCTCTGTCGTTACGAAATATATTATATTGGCTAATTTTAAGAGGGCTATCAGGTTCTAACCAGGTTTCGGAAATAGCTGCTATGTGTATTTTATTCATGTTTAATAATTGAGAGAATTCCAATAATTTAGGTTTAAGGCTTTGGTCATTCCAGTGAATTATACCTACTAACTTTCACGTTTTCGTTATTAGCCATCAAATAAGTTTCAACCATTTGCAAAATTGGTAAATCAGAAATTTTATCCACTACTAGAAGTATAATCCATTCGATACACAGTTTCAATATTTTTCTAAATTTAACTTCAAAAGAACAGTTTTTGAGACAAAATACGTCTTTTAAACGCGGCAACAGTTCTTTACAAGTAACATTCGTTTGATAGCACTGGTAAGTCGGGTCTTCATTACATTGCGGTGTCTCCGCTTCTTCTTCAATATTAGATTGCCATTCAGTTATGATGTCTTTTAAATTGCGTTGTTTCCTTTTCGGTTGTTTAATTTGTCTGGTTGGAGACATATTATTTTCTTGTTTTTCATAGATGTGTTCCTTTGTATGTGAGATGATCTTCGCAAATGTGGGTGTATGTTGGCTTATGAAAGATGTCGATGGCTTATATGTTACGTTACGTGGGGTGGGTGAAGGTGGGACATAAACTGTCAAGGCCTTTTTATATGTGCTGTTAAATTCTGCAATGAACTACCGGATTCGTCTTTCTTTAATATATAGGGGATACATTTTTTGAAAGAGCCATATGCTGCCCCTTACAATTTACACAAAAAAAGGTTTTCGTCTCGCAGTTAGCGTGGTTTGCATCGCACTTGGGACATATAATTTTATTAGAAGGACAAATCTTAGCTTTGTGTCCTAATCTCCAACATCTAGAACATTGTGACACTTGGTATACGTATGGCTCAACTTTAATCCTTAATCCGTCTGTGTATACATAGGGAGGTAAAGTATTTCATTAGAGCATAATTTATTGATACTCGAGACGTCTTCAAATTCAATACGTACTCAGTACGAACTAAGGTATTTCACTCGGATTATGTTATTGATATCATTCGATTTCAATAGTTTCTCCAGCGCAAAAGATTTTGGAAGTTTTTCACTGCATATGACGGTATCCTCAAACTTCAATAATTTATCCGTACTATCGCGATCTTTTCACTTTCCCGTTTCGCCCCACCTTCTTCCATTCTTCATCAGATTCTTCTCGGTCCAAAGTTCTTTTATTTGACCTAGATATTATTTCCTCGTCATCCTCAGACATCTCCATGTTGGATTCATTCAAATCGTCTATTGAATCATTATCTCGCTCCATTGTTTAGCAACACCTGGCCGCAATCGACGCAGGTAGTCGCCGGCCGGTGCCGAACCCGACCCGCGTTCTCACTAGCCGCAATAACAAAAGCGTTATCAACACTAATTATTAATAGTAATTGAATAACTCGCAAAACAAACGTCTAGTTCGTACGCGTGTCAACACGAGACTGAAAATATAAGAAATGAAATGGGATGGGTAAAGCATTTATATTGAGTAAGTAGGTATACAAAACTTTGCACGGAAAATACTATGTTTTCGGTGTGGAGTGGACATAAAATTTATATGCAGTTTGTCGGACCAGGTCGGGTCGGTACTTTGTTTTATTGCCGTATATGATGACCTGATGAGCGTGCCATTCGCTTGATGGAAAGCGATACGACCGCTCATATACAGTAGCAAAACCAAACAACACCATGAGTTATAAAGCAAAGCCTAGCATTCCACTGCGCTCGCCATCCTGAGACATAAGATGTTAAGTTTCAATATGTCCAGTAGTTACTTCATCTACACTTACTCGTAGTATAAAACAAAGTCGCTTCTCGCTATTCCTATGAATCCAAGGTTCAAAGCATTAAAACTGCCCACAGTACAATCATTTGTTTGTATTTGCTTTATCGTATTTGAGGTAGTATACATTAAAATATTAAATAAAAAACTCGTCGGGGCAAGTTCCCTCTATAATCCAATTAAACTAATAATTACCGTTTGACGTTTCATACATTTCAACTTTATGTAGGCATAACTCACACAATTTCAATAACTTTTTCTGTAAAACCACAGTTCCGTCGTTTAAAATTGAAAAGTACTCTACTGTATCAGCCCATATTTGTCCCACTGCAGGCTACGGACCTCCTTCACAATACAGAGTACGATTTAGAGTGGTTAGGCCATATAGTCCACCACCCTAGCCTAGTGTGGGTTAGCGGGTTGGGCGGTTGGGTGAACTCGAAAAGTATGAAACGTCAAACGGTACCAATAGGTATCATCTAATAAGATTTGTTGGATAGTAGATACTTTTTATAAGCACATAAAAACAGAAAATATGTGAAAATGCTTTTAAGTTACAATACAGTGTATTGTAAATTAACATAAAATTAAGATTTTCGTAATGGTTTCTTAGATTTACGCGAATGTTACACATTGAAATAAAAGTATTATTTACGGATTTTATCGCGGAATTGATTTAATTTTTACATTTTTATCTTCCCGACGTTTCGATCACTTTACAGTTTTCATGGTCACGGGGCGGACTGAGGTATTAGTCATCCGCTCAGTGACTGTTACAATTGTACTACCCTAATTTTCCAGATATTAAATTAAAAAGTTAAAAAGTTAATTGGTTTTAGCGTTCCGATCTACGCAGAAGGAGCTCACTATGTCTTGAGGTCTGGCAGTTGGTCTTTTGGGTTCCGATTTAATTAAATGTAGAATTGGATGCCATGCTGGTGCAAGCTTCAAACCATCTTCTCTATTGAAATTTGGATGTTTTTTAATTTCAATAGCCTCGCGAAACATCCTGGGCAGGAAACGGTGTTCTTTTGCGAGGACTTGGGGCTGGTCAAAACGAAGGTAATGCTTGGAGCCTTCTTCAATGTGTTCAGCAACTGCAGACTTCGTTGAGCACTGCACTGCTCTACATTTAATTAAATCGGAACCCAAAAGACCAACTGCCAGACCTCAAGACATAGTGAGCTCCTTCTGCGTAGATCGGAACGCTAAAACCAATTAACTTTTTAACTTTTTAATTTAATATCTGGAAAATTAGGGTAGTTAAATTGTAACAGTCACTGAGCGGATGACTAATACCTCAGTCCGCCCCGTGACCATGAAAACTGTAAAGTGATCGAAACGTCGGGAAGATAAAAATGTAAAAATTAAATCAATTCCGCGATAAAATCCGTAAATAATACTTTTAAGATTTTCGTTTTCCGTTTTTCTTGAATGTTACATAAACATGTCCAATAATTGCTGTCTCCTTCGACTTGACCACTTCAAATGATATATTGAGAAGGCATTTACTAATAGGAAACTCGTAAGGAAAATTGTCTATATTCAGTGAGAGATTGGCAAGTACCACCCTTCCCTGAAACAAAAATAGAATTGTAAATAAATGCGCCCAACAGTCACATACTTAGTGATGACCCCACTCTAATATCGAGTGTGATCTTGTATCGAGAGTATCAGGAACTGCGAGATAATTTTCGATCTCACGAACACCCAAATCTTACACAAATACTTGTAAACTTGTACACACAAGTATTTGTCTCTTTGCGGGGATCCAACCCGCGACCTTACGAGTCCAGCTGGTGTTTAACCAACTGCACCACGGAGGCTGTCCTGATAATGATTTGTAATGATCATTGGTGCGTTACAGCTGGCTTCTCTGACTGTAATTTTTTTTATGCGAGATTATTTACCTCTTTGGTTAATTGTTTTGCCAGGAATTGTTACTGAGGGAAGTGGACAATAATTTATTTGCAATTATAGATTCCCACGAATATTTGTTTCAGATCTGGGTGTTTGTGAGACTGAAAAGTCTCTCGTATTTCCTGATACCCACGACACAAGACTCGATCTTACCGAGGGTCAGGACTATGTATGTGACTATTGGGTGTATTTAATTATTATTACAATGGGGATTATTATAGGTACTTTTTTTTTCTTTGAAAGTTGAAGTGTTTCTATTACTGTGCATGGCAGTACATACGGCGGGGAGCGGACAGGTTATGCCGGTGTTACGGAACGCCAACCCGAAGAAAATGTCCGTCTTCAGCAAGTGACAAATTGGGCCGTGCAGCTCTACAAACGAGCGCCGGTACTCGTTGTGAAGGTGCTCGTAGGTTTCAATATGGATCTGAAATAAATAAACATATAAATAAATTCACCCAACAATCACACACATAGTTCTGACTCCACATTAAGATCGAGTCTTGTGTAGAGCGCATCAGAAACTACGAGAGAATTTTTGGACTCACAAGCATCCAGACCCGAAACAAATGCTTGTGGTTCACACAAACATTTGTCTCGGTGCGGGAATCGAAGCCGCGGCCTTTTGTTTCATAGCCTTTGTCTAATCAACTGCACCGCGAAGGCTAAAATATTTGTCAATTCAACTTTGTCCAACCAAGTGCCTGATACTTTTACGTGCTAGTATTGGTTATTGATAATTTTATTTGCAATACAATTTTAACTAGTAATAAGCGCAGTCGAAATTGCAATTTTGATCTTCGTTCGTTTCGGCCACAGAAAGTCCACTGCTAAAAATAGGCTTCCCCAATTATATCGACGTTTTGGAATCGGCCTGCATTCAGCGATTTCCTATTACCTTTACCAGGTCGTCTGTCAGTGTGCTTGTCAAGTTCCTCTGCGTGGATAAGACGCGTGGCCGGAAATATACTGCCGAAACGCCACGCGACCCTTCCCGACGCGACGCTTGTTAAATCAAAACAAATCGTTCTATTTTATATGAGCAGAACCACACTATGAACACGCTACGCAAAGTAACATCGCGTAGCCATTCGCGTGGCGTTTTAACAGTATGTTAAGTTAAAAAACCTTGTATAAACTACTTTAACCGTCTGATAACTGTTAGGAGAAATATAATGCTCACTGAAATATTATTATTCCAAGGGTGTATAAGGAATCCTTCATAGTTGACATAGTACATGCTCCGTCTGTTGTACCGTCTCACTTCAATGCTGCTGTTTGCCATATACTTGGGATTCAGATACTTGATGTATGCTCTCTCTGGATACGCTTGTATACACTAAAACATAATATTTTTAGATACTAGAATATAATATGTGCTGTGATTAACACTTAAGGCCCATGCACACAGAGAATGGCAAGGGATTTTGCCTTCGGCCAGCCGCTTACTGTAGTATTCCGTCGGCCTACCATGGCATCCCGTGACACGACACGGCATTCCGCAGAACGACGAAGTTTGCATCGACAACGCCTACTGCCTGATACACATCTCATGGCCTATGTAATAAAATGTAATGAGATATATCTCTTAAAATATTCTTTTTTTTTGGCAAATACTTATTCAGGTGGTGGGAAATCTCGCGGCGTGTCATGGCATAACGCAGTGTGCCGTTGCATCCTGCCGGGAGATACCTTGGCATGTTCTTTGATTCCGTCACAAGAAATCCCTTTCGAGCTATGGCCTTGCCAAGGAATCTATTTAAAATATTGGAATTTATGTCGCATTGCAGATGCAGTGTAATTGCTTTGCCGTGCCGGGTAAACAAAACACACACACAAAAGGGGTAGAGAGAGACTACCAGGACACCCACGTTTCGTCTTATGTGTTCCGTCCCACGGTGTGATAGGGATATGTGCAAGGGCTACTGGCACCTGTGTGCGAAAAAAGATTTTGGCGCCCTTTAAGGCATTTTGAATTACCTTTTTTTATGGTAGGTGAAATAAACCAAGAACTGAACTTTAAAAGTCATATTTATTTGTAGACTAAAATATGAAAATGAAATAATAATAATAATTTATCATTTTAGAGCATTTACTTAACTAATGGGGTACAGACATGATGTTCATAAATACTAGAAAATAACCCAAAACTAAAGATCACATTTTTTTAGGAACAAATAACAGAAATATTGCTTCATGCCTACATGTACAACATGTTAATGAGAAAGCGCAAACCCTGAAATTAGTTTGTTCAGAATCGTGAGTAGAATCGATTCCACTAATAAAAAATAGGGGTCAAATTTGAATTAAAATTAAGTGGAGTTCTAAAGTTATTTTCAAATATCTTCTATATACCGACATCGACCGGTTACGATTTTATTATATGAACTGATTTTTTTTTGTTTGGCAAGCTTTTTGTGGGCCTTTGATTTTGGCGCCCCTAAAGGATGGCGCCCCTGTGCATTGCACACTTTGCACATATGGTAGCGGGGGCCCTGTCATATCGGGCACATGTCCCTGAGTCCGGGCTAATAATGAACAGAAAAATCCAATACTTTACCCAATCCGGGATCCCAAGTCTTCAGCGTTGAAACATAAAAAAATCAATTTGCGTAAAACAGCGTGGAATAGAAGAAGAAACTTACATAAACAATTCCAAAGATTGATATGGACACCAATATACAAATTGTTATATAAAAATTCATACTGCAGTTAAAAACACCGCTACAAACAGATCCGCGATCGTAATGCGTACATAGATTGTAGCTACTAATGATTTATATATGTTTTGTGACCAATTACCTAATAATCTATGATAGATAGCATATTTTTCGTTTACATGAAACTAGCGGAAATGGCCATATCTTCTATCACTATGCGAATAATCAAAGTACACATATTACATTTTTAAATCAAGGCATTGCCTTCACGATTTACTTATTAGGCTTTCTTTAGGCATTGTATAGAATGCCTAGAATGAACATTGTGCACAATTTCTAGTAGACTTTTAAAATTGTTTAAAACTATCAAACTATCAATCAAATTGTAACTGAACCTGAATAAAATTAATCTTTATTAAGGGAAAAATAATAGAACTTATAAATTTTCCATAAAAACAACAATTTATTTCACATCACTCACTCGACAGTGTATGACAATGTAATGTAAGGACCACTCGCATAATTTGAAACAATTTTGGATGTAGCAGGTGTGGGTTCAGAGAGCGACGATCTTTTCCTTCAGCTCCTTCAGTTCCTTGGCGTGCATCCACTTGATGCCGGTCGCGGAGGCTGGGCTCGGTGGCCGCGAGATGCACCTACCACCACACATTTACATTTTGGACAAGGTGCTCTAAATATTTTTCAAATACATGTTTACTGATGGTATGTTTCTCATAATATGTGAGAGGCCGACTGGGCAGGTGCCACCGGAATGCGTACTATGCATTATGTGTCATGTATATGGTAGAAAGGTTAAAAAACTAAAGGAGAGCATTGCTTTACAGTGCTCTTCTTTTTCCACGGCATAGGTGCCAGGGAGCCTTGGCACCCAATCGGGGAACCCCTGCTATGGAGGACCTTATACAATCACGTTTATAAACAGAGACTAAGGAGGCAGATTTTTGTAGCTTGTTACTGAGTGTTGCTAGGGAGACACATTCCCTTTCTTTCATCACAACCCCGACACAATTGAAACAAGCTTACAAATAACTAGATAACTTACTCAATCTTCTTGCCGATGAGGTTCTCGAGGCGCACCTTGGCGAAGAGCCATGGACCCTGGTTCTTGTGCTCCTCCTGGCAGAAGCACACCTTGGCGGACTCGTAACGGCAGAACTCCTGCAGGATGATGTCGTACGGGAACGGGTACACCTGCTCGATGCGGCACATCGCGATCTTGTCCTCAAGTTTCTGCTCCTTCCTCAACTCGTCAATGGTGATTGCCACTTTACCCGAGCAGATGAGGAGTTTCTTGACGCCTTCTGGCTTCTGTGACGCCGGTCCAGATTCGGGGATGGCTCTGATGACGAATTTTTCAAGTCAACATTTATGTTTCTTACATTTCTGTGGATTGTTTGAGTGTCACTGAAAAGTTTAAGGTGCATGAAGACGAGACTCCGCTACTTAACGCGAAAATTCGTTCCTTGCCGGTGATGTCGAGCATCAGTTTGTACAGAGTTAGTCAAGTATTAGGTCAACATTAGTTCACCCACCTCTGGAAGCCAGTGCCGGGCAGGAAGTCGGAGAGTGGCGAGCGGTAGTAGGGGTGCTTGAGGCCCACCTTGGGCGTCATGAGGATGAGCGGCTTGCGAAAGGGCATGGCGATCTGGCGCCGGATCATGTGGAAGTAGTTGGCGGGTGACGTCACGTTGCACACTATCCAGTTGGCGGCGCGCAGCTGCTTCACTGTTTCATAATCAAATTACAGGTATTGATAGACCAGCGTAGCAACTTCCGGCTCATCCTATTAACTTTGTGATTGATTTCGTTGCGGGTTAAATACACATAGTTAGACATTCCCGGAGACTCGACAAGCTTCAATACTCCGTTTTTTTTTAATTGACGTGACGTTGAACGTGTTAGACTATTGCCTTAACTCTCTAAATCGATCAGGATTAACTGTATTACAAATATAGAGAGATTAACTAATTTTCAGGAATGGGATGTTCACTATTGCACAGATGCGTTTTCCAGGCTTTTTACAGAAACGAATAACTATTATTGAATATTTGTTTTACCTAGTATATTACGTACCACGGCAGGGCATAGAACCCGGTATATAATGATCTGTATTTAGGTCATTGAAGACCGAATGTCTCATACACAAATACTTCGGGTTCAGCAATATGTGTGTAAATAGAATAATAAATACATTCTCGCAACAATCACACACATAGTGCTTGCTAATCAATGATGATTTTGAATATTGTGAATGACGAATGTGTCATCAAAATGTACAAGGTCACTTCAGATGTCAACAAACGAAGAATTATCGCTATATTCGTATGACCTTTATTTCACACTCATTTGTAATTTCGAAATTCAATCATTGTAAATACATCGATAATATATCTTGGTAATTGGCATCCGTATTATTATTTTTGTAATTGACATTTTTAATATCCGGCGAATTGTACTGAAAACATAATTTAAAAACTTCAAAAACAAAATAAGTCTAGTATCCGGTCCCGAAAACAGACCGTTATCGGATATTTAGTTAGGTATAAATCAAATTAAAATAATTTCAAGATCTTTAGATAGGAATTACGAACACTAATTAGATTCCGTCGCAATAATAAAGAATATAGCTTAAGTAATAAGAGGTGTGTTACATAAAGGTTCTTATTAAATATAACAGTTGGAAGAGGACCGAATTACAAGGCTATCTCTCGCCGACTGACTGCCTGATTCCGGATATAGTCACAGAAAAAGACCACGAGACAGGACTTTTTGTCTCTCCTTAAGAAGCGTGGTAGAACTCCTTAAATAGATTAACGAGGGTATTCTCTTAAGGTTTCCTGCCTTCGTTTCCAAAAGTTCGGAGCGGAACAGTGTGTAGTATTTATCCAATCACATCGTTTACTTATCTTTGATAACAAATATGATGCCTTTATTTCTACACGCTTCTATTCCGCTGTTCTAGTTCTAGTAGTGTGATGTATTAGCAACTCAGAAAAACTGCTATACGCGGCAGGCCACATCCGGGTGGAAGCGTATCCTCACAGCAGGATGATACGTGATAACTTGATTCGAATATACAGGGTATCTCTAGACTGCTACCGAAAACGGAGCCAGGTGGTAGTTTTAGTAAAAAAAATTGTCGCGATTCTTTGCGAAAATTTTAGTTGTTGTGTTTGTAGTTACTAAAACTACCATCCGGCTTCGTTTTCGATAGCAGTCTTGATATACCCGGTAGGTATAACTTGATGTAGCGGACTTAGTGTGAAACTAGAGACCGTGGGATCGATCCCCGCACCGAGACAAATGTGTGTCATCCACAATATTTGTGGCGGCCGTCAGGTCTGGTTGTATGCAAGACCGAAGAGTCTCTTGCAGTTCCTGATACCGTCAAAACAAAACTCGATTCTAATGTGGGGTCAGGACGTATTAATTTATAAGCTGATGTCGAAAATATCTAAAAGTGAAACAAGAGAACGATACGGCAGAGGTGTGGCGAGTTGTGTGTGTTGGGTGGTGGGTGGTGTGGTACTCACGCGCCATGTCCTTGTCGTCGAGGTCGGGGATGTTGTCCTCGTCGTCATCGCAGGCCTGCAGGTAGCGCTCCACGCGCGCCGACGAGTGCTCCGGACCCTGCACACATTCGTGTCTCTTGTCTCATGCCTCATGCCTCATGACTCCAGTCTCATGACTCACAACAATAACCAGCACTCCGGTGCATTTACATTATTTTGTTACATTGCACAAGAAGATTATAATACTTTACTAACTTTTACATTAATTACATTCAACCTAGTCACAAATCTTCTTCCTTCGTCTTGATTCCTTCTATTCAATATCTTCCTGTCCATCCCAAAATCATCATCAGTCATTTGTCCTCGAGGTATCTAGTAATCAAGGGAAGCTGGGCAATGCCTCAGGCGGGAAGGTCTTCCCGACATATCCATCACAACCTCCCTGGAGCATTAGACAGCAGCTTACTTCCGCTAAAAAAGGAGCAAAGCAGTAAGAAGTAGCTACTTACCGCGCCATCAATGCCGTGCGGCAGCTGCACCACCAGGCCCGACTGGCACACCCATTTACTCTCGCCGTTGCAGATGAACGTGTCGAACACGGGCTGAGCGGTGTCCGCGAAGTCGCCGTACTGCGCCTCCCACACCGTCAGCAAGTACGGGCTGGAGCACGAGTAACCCACCTCGTAGCCCAGCACGCCTGACATACCATATATTACAAGTCAAGTATAGTAGCGTTCGAAGCCCAGCGAGTCTGACACACTTAAAAGTCAAGTATAGTAGCATATGAAGCCTAGTACGCATGACACACACACATAAAACAAGTATAGTAGCGTCCGAAGCCCAGCACGCATGACAAAGTCACAAAACTCCTGGCAAACGTCAACCTCATCAGAAGCCTATGATCAGTTTACTAATAGACATACACAAACTCTAGTGGGTGCCATTTCTCCGTCTTTAACTTGTCTATTAGTAGTCTAGTCTAGTAGTGCACTAAGGCTAGGATGGCGCGGACGATGTGCGGGTGTGCAGGGCGTCCTCTCAACTACGTGTCACCTCGTACTCCGTTTGCTATCGACGTGTCGCCTACCATAGCTGTCGTCTTTCATCACGAGGCTGTATAATGATTTAATTATTTCATACACTGAACCCATAGGTTGTTAGCGCCAGTATATTTCGCAAAATTACACCTAAAGATAATTCGTAGTACAGCAATCAAAAAGAGTGTCTCACACAAATATTTTTTATTTTTTCGGGTCTGGGTGTTTGTGAGACCGAAAAGTCTGTCATAGTTCCTGATACCCACTACATGAGATTCGATCTGAGTGTGGGGTCAGCACTATATATGTGACTGATGGGTGTTATTTATTTGTTTATAACTAGCAAGTAGTGCACAGTGTGGAATCTCACCGAACTCAGACAGCGAGCTGTTGTGCAGCGAGTACTTGGCTTGGTCGGGGTACAGCACGTCCAGCACGCGGTACGTGGCGCCGTCCACGCCCTGGTGGTGGTACACGTGGTGTCTGCCAACAACAGCCGCTTTACTGTTACACTACCACCCTCACCCTGATATGTTGTTTAGTTTAGTCAGTTCCACCCTATCTTAACAAAATGTTCATGAGTTTACCAATGCTATCCATGGCTGAAAAAAATATTAAATTCTGAATCTAATGGTTCACTTAATTTGATGGGTTACTACGCACAAATACTGTTCTCATGAGTCTGTCTGATACGTATTTGGTTAAAATCCTGCATCTTCGGTTGCAGTATGACGAAGCAGTTAACAATGCCATTATGATTAATCTTGACAAATATGCAATTAACATACAAAGGTAGTAATAAAGTTATGAAATTCGGCATACGTGTTCAGACGGCGGTATAGACCAACATTTCCATAATATAATAATAAATGAATTATATTAGAAAGTAGCATGTACCTGTGCGCCATGGTGCCTCGCTCCACGTCCTCGCCGGTGAAGCGGATGTGGATGCGGTCGCGCAGCAGCGAGCCCATCGCCAGCGCCTCGCCCACCGCCCAGTCCGCGAACCCTTCCTGAATCTGCAGCGCAACATGGCGCCATAACATTGAAGTGATCGTATCACTTTCAGTGGACGTAAGTGAGGAAGTAAGGTAAGCGTTAATAAAAGCAACAATACGCGCGAGAAATATAAATATATTGAGCACAATAGAGTAACTCCACACCAATGGAAAACACAAAGCAACACAGCTATTTATAGTTTAAAAGTCATAATAAGAACGGTTCGCGCTTGACAGTTTTGCCAAACGTGCGTCGTACGATGTAGCGTGATTCTAAGGAGGTTTTTGACGGGCTAGTGTACTGGCCTGCTCGACACATCATTGGCAAACTTATATTCACATTAACGATAAGAAAATATAATATGTCAATCTTGATCATTTATACGAGAGCATAGCCGGATCCAAAACGGCTGGAATAAGATGTGGAATTGGTATAGAATGGCTCTAGATAAGAGTCTATCTACATATTATTAAATCGGATTAACCCATTGACATGTGGGTGGTATTCGTAGCACCTTAGCCAACACCTTGATGGATATAGATAAATATATAGGCGGAAACATACTACTGAAACGTCACGCGACCTGACCCAACGTTAGGCGTGTTGAATCAAATCGTAGTATTTTCTATGACCAGCCACAAACACGTCACGCTACGTAGCATCGTATGTTCGTAGTGTAATATGTTTCCGCCTTAAATGTGTATATAATATACCAGCTTCTCCCTGTTCTGTAGCACCCTGTGCAGTCCCTTGTGCAGCTCGAAGGCCCACTCCTCCGGCGCCTTGCAGAAGTGCGACGTGATCGTGTTGATCGTCGTCTGAGAGATGCCCGTGTCTTTGATCTGAAAGCACACGAGCCACTCAAACACTTCAACAAACTCTTTGTGTATACAACCAGCGAATTAGTCTATCCAAATGCTACTGCAACTCCGGAAAGCCGGATTGAAGGTCACACACATTTTAATAACATCGAGCATTTAAGCTCCGCGAAAGTCAAACTTGTCTTAAAACCCGAGACGAAATTGAACAAACAGTTAAATTAATGGCTGGAATTGCTACACTCCACAACGAAGTAATAGACAAAAATAATGAGGGCATCTGCTATTTGCATAACTGAGATCTTAACTAAGGTACCAAAACGTATATCAGATCTACCCGTATTAGGCCTCTGGAACCTACGAAATCCGTATTCTAGAAATATTTGCCATCAGATAGATGCCAACTGGTGGTTAAATTTTATTTGTCCAATTCTTCTAATAAGTTAATTTGGACAGTAATGAAATCTATCTCAAAATGAAGTTTCAATGAGAACAGGTAAAATATTTATATACTCCTGTATAGGAACCGTCCACAGCCATTGGGCGAGCCGTTATAGTGACCAAAGTAAATATACCAAGCCGACATTATTTTGTCGTTCGGCAGGCGCATATCGCGTCGCCTCGATAGATACCATGTAGTGCATCAAACTCTTTTCTGTCTATATTTTGTCCCACTGCTGGGCAAAAAAGACCTTTGCATTACACTTACCATCAGACAACTACTACCGCACCAACATTGCTTGCAATACCAACCTTGTTAGGGTCAGTGGCTTCGAAGAACCCAGTCCAGGGGGTATCGATCCAGTCCATTATACTCAGCTTGGTGACCTTCTTGGCGAGCTCGAAGTGCTTGTTCAGCGTGTCCATGTACTCCTTCTCCCAGCCCTTGATGTCAGAGTCGGAGACCGAACCCTCGGCCTTCAGTCTCGCGCCGTATATCTGATCCACTACAATTTAAACCGCATGCAATTGTAGAACTGAGTTTAGGTTGGATCATTCTAATAGAATTGATCTGAATTGGCTTTACCTTGTAAATATGAGTGTCGTGAAAATAGCCCGGCTAAATAATCGCAAAGGCATATTTTGGCGTTATATTGTTGGAAACATATTGTAAAGATGCGCAATCGTCGAAAAACATATAGTTTATTTCATCAAAAAATTATAATGTTAAAGTCTGGTGTTTGAGGCCTCTTCATAGATTTTATAAAAGAGGCGAAGATGATTTTGAGCAGAGAAGCAGTCGAACTCCAGCGTTCTCCTACGCTAAGCCAGAAGAAACTTTGCTGGAATGGGTATTTCAAATATTCGTAACATGTTTATTATTGTGTACCAGTGGGCATGGCCTTGATCTTCTTGTACATGAACGGCTGCGTGAACATGGGCTCGTCCTCCTCGCTGTGTCCGAAGCGACGGTAGCACACGAGGTCGAGCACCACGTCCTTCTTGAACTGGCAGCGGTACTCGATGGCGATGCGCGCCACGTGCGCCACCGCCTCCGCGTCGTCGCCGTTCACGTGCAGCACTGGCGCGTCCACGCACTTCGCCACGTCTGACAACAACAATATTTTCTTTTCTTGCGATTAATGACGAGACGTGCATGCTATTGTCCTAATGGCAAGCGTTACTACTGCTCATGGACAGTAGCAACACCGTAGGTGTTGTACGGTGTATGAATTAAACAATAACGCTTGCCATCCTGAGACAGAAGATTAAAAGTCTCATTATGTTTTTTTTATTGCAATGAATGGCGAGACCAAAATTTCATTCACCTGATGGCAAGCGTTACTATCACTTATGGGCAGTAGCAAAACCAAACAACACCTTGAATTGCAAAGAAATGCTAGGCAATCCACTGCGCTCGCCATCAAATCAAATCAAAATCTTTATTTGTCAAACATGAGTATACATACAGAGCATGCAAGGTGTTCAAATATAAAAAAGCAGATCTATCATGTTTGGCCTTAATGGCGTACAAATATTTAAAACTTATAACTATATTACTTAAAATAAAAAATAAAATCTTATTTAAGACTTAATAAACAAATAATATATCATAATGCTATCATCAAATTTACCTTCTTATTATGCTTAAACTATTAAAAAAAAAATCAAAATTATACTTATTTCAATATTAATTACAATTGTTTGCTAAAATTTATCATTTAAAAAATCTTCGATACTGTAATATGCTCGTTTTTCTAAAAGGAGTTTGAGGTTTCTTTTTAAAGTATGAGTATCCTGCTCCCTCCAACTTTTAGGTAACTTATTAAATATTACAGGTGCCATGCAGAAGATACTTTTATGCATTAGCGCCGTTTTTGAGCTACACAAGCTTAGCATAGAATTATCGCGTCTGTTGCGTCTGACGACATCTGATAGACGTGGAAATAGTTGCGGATTCTTTTTGGTAAACATAATAACTTCTAAAATATAAATACAGGGTACGGTTAATATTTTATGTTTTATAAAAAAGGGTTTGCATGTATCTATTGATTTTAAATTAAACATGGTCCTAATGCATCTCTTTTGGGCTTTAAATACAATTTCCTTGTCCGTTGAGTTGCCCCAGAAAATAATTCCATATCGGAGATGTGACGACACTAAGCCGTAGTATGCAGTCAGTAAAACCTTGATGTTAAGCATCGGAACTAATTTGTGAAGAGCATATGTGGAATTACTGATTTTTTTGCTTAAAATATTAATATGCTCTTTCCAGTTTAATTTTTTGTCAATGGTTATCCCTAAGAATTTAGCAGTGTTAACTTCTTCAATAGCTTTATTATTAAATTGGACCTTAACATTAGTCAATGTCGGTAAGCGTTGACTGAAATGCATCACATTTGTTTTATTTAAATTTATTTTTAAATTATTATTATTCAACCATTTTATTATTGAATCAAGGGAATTATTGATGTCGTTATTATAGAAATCTTTATTGTTGCATTGTATTGTTATTGTGCTATCGTCGGCAAATAGTGTTACTGCCATCCTGAGACATAAGATGTTAAGTCTCAATATGTCCAGTAGTTACTCTGGTCTAATGTCCTAGAAACCGGAACACAACATTTACATTGCGGTTTGGCGGGAGAAACAGACATTGCCGTGGTAACCACCTAAGCGACCTCTTGCCTATGAGAGACCTACCACCAGTAAATCGAGAAGAAGAATCGGCGAGTTCTAAAGCTCGATGGTAATTTTTTTCATACCACTGTTGATCCTGGTTGACAGGACTTGCAGAAATGGCAGTTGGGTGGGAAAGTCACTCGAAAAAACTTATTCCACCAATTACTGCAGCTATTTCACTTAATGATAGTTCCACCATGCGCCCACTCATTATTAAAAATAAAATAAGAACACAAAAATCCACAACCCCCAACAAAATAAGAAACAAACAGAAAAGGCAACATCCATTTCTGTGTACCTGAGCAATACGGCGAGCTCCTGGAGAACCTGGGCTCGGTGGTGTATCCGATCTGGTTGTTGCACACGATATGCAACGAGCCGTGCGTGGTGAAGGCGGGCAGCTTGCTCAGGTGCATGGTCTCGTACACCACGCCCTGGCCAGCGAACGCTGCGTCGCCGTGCATTATAATGGCCATCACCTAAACCGACAACCGTACAGCCGCCATTTTAATACCACACAAAAATGTTAGTACAAAGTGGATAAATAACAAGGAAGTAGGTAAATGTGCAACCAGAACGCCCAAATTTCGTCGTGTGTTCCGTCCCACTATGTGATAGGGGCACGCCCATCGCCATATCGGGTTTAAATATCTGTCTACGGATCAATGGAGATAATAAATTTTATAAGCCACTTATGCTTATGTAAACTATTTAACTACTTATACAACCAACGTGTAACCAAATTAATGTTAATCTGGCATTCAGTAATTTCACTCGTCCGTCTATTCTCCCGACATCACATTATCCCCCCTCACCTTATCCCCCACATTGTCTCCCTTCCAGTGCTGTTCGGCTCTCGTCTTGCCCACCACCACGGGCGACACCACCTCCAAGTGAGAGGGGTTGGCGCTCATCGACACCTTGATGTACTTGTTCGTGCGCCGGATGAACCGGTGGATGTACGTGCCCAGATGGTACTTGATGTCTCCGGAACCCTGATGGCAAGACCTTCAATCAGATTGGCCTTATATTTAATTTTACATGGTAATTGTACATGGTCCTAACTCTACATTACAGAAACAAGTCTTAAGTCACAACACAAAACTTTCCATGGGTATCATCAACTGTGAGGGGATTTAAGGTTCCTCAATGCTCACACTGAAAGAAATACTTTGGTTCAATTTCTCATCTTCAGACCAGATCTTCAATCAGATTGGCTTTATATATAATTAATTGTACATGGTCCTAACTCTACGTCATAGAAACATGTGCTGTGTCAAAAACGATGAGAGATTTTACGGTCTTACAATGTTAAGAACGGAAGAAATACCTTAGTTCATAATACAGTCCTCGGTTTGGAGATTGAAATTACAGCTTCTAATTCTAGTGTAACATCAAAAATTGTAACTAAATACTGATTGCTACTTAAAAAATGGTGATACTAACAGGCTCTTTGGGTTCCATTGGTTTGAACTGTGCGAAGATATCCACCAGTTGCTTGCGACACACGTTTACAAGCATGTTCAGACGACCTGAATATTGTGAACGCAAATTTTATAACGCTTTATCCTTCAGATAATCAAGGATATTGAAAATATAAATAAATTGAAACGTTATTAATATGAGGCATTTTATTTATTTCTATTATTATATGCCTTTCATCAGGAGAGGATATGAACATGCAATAGATCGCCGCGGAAGTCACACGACTCATACAACTCACGAAATTCGATCTATCCTTATAAACATGGTCATATTTACTATAGAACTTAGTTCTATAAGAGTTCACCTCGATGCTGCATGGCCATGACGATGGACTCGACGCCCAGCCTGGTGGCCGAGTCCACGATCTCCTCCAGCATCACGATCATGCTCTCCCCGCCTTCCAGCCCGAATCGCTTCTCCGCCGGCCATTTGGTCGCAAAGTATTTCTCCAAGCTGTTGCAAGGATAATTAACAGAGATTTAGCGTTATATGTGTGTTATATAAAGACAGCCTCCGTGGTGCAGTTGGTTAGACGCCGGCTGTAACGTGAGGCCGGGGGTTCGATCCCGCATCGAAACAAATATTTGTGTGATCTACAGGTATTTGTTACGGGTCTGGATGTTTGTGAGACCAAAAAGTCTCTCGTAATTCGTAATACCCAAGTTCGTTTTTGTTTGTTTTGTTCTTAGTGTGGGGTCAGTACTATGTATGTGACTGTTGCGTGTATTTTTTTTTTATTTACATAGTTAATAGTTTGATATACTTTTTTGGACGCTAGCTCAACAAACTCACGACAACGCTCTCCGGTGGAATATGAAAATCATACCACAGTCCACAAATACTGTGCGTAAAAGGGACGAAATGTAGTGCAATAAATTGTTGGAAAATTTGAATAAGTTACTGAATCTGTATCATATATAAATATGAGTCTTATTTTATCCGATTACATCAAATACAGATATTCAAACCTTTCACTCTCTCACATATTTCTCTCGATTTACAATATTAACTTTGATGGTACATATTATTGTAGAGTTAAAATTTTTGAAAATCTAGTCCTTCGCGTAAATAACACACAGCACACTTACAATACAGCCTTGGTAAGCCGGCGCATAATGAGCCTCTTCTCTTCGATGGTCTTGTTGAACACGCCGGGCTTCTCCATGCGCTCGCGCACAAACTGGATGCAGTCCAGGTCGAACAAGTGCATGTACTCCGCGCCGATGGAGCCGCAGTACACCGTCTCCAAACGAGAGATGATCTCCCTAGACGACCATACAAGACACAATATTTAAAATCTTATTCATACAATCAATTTTCCTCGCGGTTTCACCCGGGTGAAAACAATTGGGCCGGGAAAAAAGTTTCGCCATATTCCACCACGCTTGTCTTGTGCGCTTGGCGGACTTTTACATATCATAGAATTTTTTACAAATCGCTGTGCTAAGCAGGTTCACATAATATGACTCCGAAAAGTCAGAGGTGTGCCCTGAGATTTGAACCCGCGCACAGCACATGTTGGCAACCACATCCAGTCCGTTACCAACAGGACACTATACACTGAAGCGCATTAGCGACATAATAAACCATTGACGAAATCACACGAAAACGAAAACGTTAAAGTTCAGCTCACCATAAGACTTACCTCAGCGATAGTTCCGTGTCCGTCCCACCAATGAATGTGCTTCCGGGCAATTCAAAAACCATGTCCATATGCTTCTCCTCTGAAATAAAATATTATTAATTAAAAATTAAAAGACCGACTTCAAAATGCACTACAAAGTAATAAATAATATATATTTCACTGTGCTAGTACACATTAGTTAATTTTCTTATTGACTTGACTAGCCAACAAATCTTCAATACGTAATATTTTGAAGGCGGGTCGCCAAGTGCCGAACAAGAACCAATTGAAGTTTATTGATCCTGTATTGTTGGCGGTCAGTAAGATCCATATGTAAATCAGAAACAAATTAATTTAACATATTTATCCTACGTGTAAATATGTTGAGATTTTGATAGAATTACTATGTGTCATATGTGTGGTCTAATTATAATGAATTGGATACGATAAAAGATACAGTGGTCAAGGGTTTTAATTCCAGGATACACCTTTGACTTATTGGAGTCACTTGTATATTTATATTCAATTACTAAGCACTTTAACAGTGATAGAAATCATAGTGAGGAAAGTATAAGAAAGGGAAGGGTAGTAAACTTTGTATCTTTTCCTCGATTGTAGATAAGTCCGATGCTCAAGAGTGTTGATTAAAGGCTGATATATTAGGGACTTGCAAAGTAATATGAATTTCTTTATTAGTTATCAGGACGGAGTCTAGAATTTGTGCCAGATATGGCGATAGACTCGCCCCCTATCACACCAAGGAACATAACACACAAGGCGTAATGTGGGTGTCCTGATTGATACCAGGAGAATCCCTGCCTACCCTTCTGGGAAAAAGACGTGATTTTATATACATTAAGACGAATTAATATTGCGTGTAAAACTTGGGTATTTTTCGCCAGGATGTTTTCCATCCATCCATCCATCAGCCAAAAGAAGTCAACTGCTGAACATAGGCCTCCCCCAATGATTTCCAGTGAACTGTTGCCATCTGTGACCAGGATGTTTATGGAAGTCATCGTGTTCGTCACTTGGCGACCCGCCTTCCAAATATGTTGTATGAGGAGTTCTGCTCTCCAGATATGTACTTATTCATTATATCATTCGTTCCGAAGAAAAGCTTTTTTAAATCAGTTATATAATTTCGGACATGTTGAGTATTTATATTTGTATATACTCTCTCCCCCAGCATGCTCAATACTCAATACTCAATACTCAATTTCTTTATTGCACACCACATGTTATAAAGATGTTAACATTTTATAAAAGGTACAATGTCGACCCTGTTGGGCACGGCAACATTTTAGGAGAGAGGAGGAAGCCATATTATTAATTTTATGTATTAATATATTATTTAGAATATTGAATCGTTATAAATTATAATTAGTGTACATATTCGTATTTAACATGCACTTTTATATATAATAGAATCATTATTTTAATGACATATTTTTTAATTTTCATTTGGTATATATTTCTGTTTTGCTGTTATATAATTATTGTAATTCTGTACAAGTTTAGTCATTATGTATATGCTCTTTTTTACTTTCCCCTTTCCATCCCCCCCTTTTTAGTAATACTGTTCAATTTTAAGGATTTCTATCCTTCAGGTCCGAAGATATTCATCAGGCCGTCACATTTTTTTTGTCCTACCTTACATATACTCTTCGACTAAAAAGTTATTTTTTAAATCGATTAAGTACTGCCGGCGATATTGAGTTTTTAAAATTGTACCCATTTTCTAGTTTAATAATCTTAACTGCTTTATTTACTTTATCGCTGGAAATGAGTTTGTAATTGCATTACATTGTGTAATTGCTTTGTTCTCTACAAACTGCAGGTAACAAAGCAATTACACAATGTTCCAATACGAAGTTTAAATTGTTCGTACGTCATACGTAAAACTTCACTAATGTGCCTAAATACTCCATAGTTTGTCCGAATCCTCTATTGTGCGTCGTAACCATAGACTGAGTTCGGAGAAAATGTTAAGTATCAGAGAATAGGATTGATTTTCTAATTCGACTCTTTGAAGCTTTCCTGAGCTGTTTTGCCAAAATTAGTCCAAGAATGCTCACGGAGTGTACTGCCGAGTTCCCTGGCGACCACGACGCACTCCAGACCCTTGGTCTCGTAGGTCACGTTCTTGCTTTTCATTATTGTCTTGGCGGCTACCGTCAAGCCCAGCGGGTCGATCTTCGCCAGAAGATGACCACGAGCCTATGGTACAATTGTGCTCAGAGTGAGAAGGCTGGGCTTAGACGTCTATTTAATATTATTGCTCTTATAATTTATTTTTCTCTCTTTTACAGCCACAAAAGTTCACTACTGAACAGGCCTCCACATAATATCTGCTCATCGATCACTGTCTTAGTTGAATCGAAACAGAATAATAGTAGCTTTACTAATATTATTAATGCAAAAGTAAATTCATTACAAAACTATTTATTACACAAAATTTAAAAAAAGTACTGTTCTGGTTATCTGTACCTGTTACTTAGTTCACCACGACTTAACTTTGCATTTGCGATAGAGCCATGACAATAAATTAGTATAGGACGGATAATCATAATATTATAATAATATGTAGGTAACTTACCTGATAACTTCGTATTAAGTTCTGGACGGCCAGATGCAACTTAATTTTCTCTTTCAACGCATCTTTGTCTAGCTTCGATGTTTCCTTACCCTTTGGTTCTGAAAACAATAAAACCGGTCAGAAAATTCATTATTCAGAAAGATATATCATGTTGATATTTGAATTATTTTAACGCATAATATCAAATAATAATTCTAAGAGATTTATAGACCTTGGTTCAATTGTGAACGGGAACTTATTTAAGTGTAGTTTTTTTTCTATTACGTGATAGAGAAAATCTTTCATCGATAGGTACTTAACCTGCATTGCATTACAACACGCCCCAAGGGAATGATAGTGAAAATAAAAAAGACAACACTCACTGACAGTGGTTGGAGTCATTTCGTTATTAAACTCGTCTATGTGTAAAGGTGAGGCCGTGCCTAGGCTCTCGTAGAGTCCATCCCAGGACTGAAATCAACAATAACCTTTTATTATGAAAGTTAAATGCATACAAACTCAGCGTACCTACTACAAAATATGAAAGAAAAGTAATAAAGAATATATAACAGAACTTATCGGGTTTAACTGATTTTATGACATGACGAAGAAAAATATCGCGAGGAAACCTGGATATTTCAAAGAATTTCTACAGTGTGTAAAGACCGCTAGCCCGCACGACTATATGCAGGTATTATGTAGGTATGTAGAATAAATATATATTCTTACTCCATCAATGGAACCTTTCGCCTTCGCCCACTCTAAGTACTGCGCTTCCAGAAAATTAGCATTGCTGCCACTCAGAAAAGCCTCCGAGCTCGAAGAATAATCTAGCCTCAGTTTCAATGCACTCTGAAAGAAAAATAGTTGTTATATTTTCAATTGCCGCAATGGCCAAAGGAACTTGATCAATTGGTTCTTTTTGTTTACTAAATACCATGTAGGTTCACACCATTGTTTTGTCTACGTCTCAAATAAGACACAGTGGGAAACTACTAGTTCCTACCTGCTATTGTGTTCCGGTTTCACGGTCCTAATTAGAATCCAGAGGAATTGGTAGCTATTACAATACTTAACATCTTATGCGACGAAAATAATAAAGTAATAATAATTGCCAATAATAAAATTTTCGAATGCTATCAGGCAAGCGAGTTGCTCGTCTCGTCATTTCAAAACACATTTTGTACATTGTGAATATAAAAAAACTAGTCTTGTAATGGAAAAACTTTTGATAGATGGTCTTTATAACTGAGGACGCCGAAGATCGAGGAAATTGGCGGAGATTGTCCAGGAAAGTGGACCCTGGTACCGGTCGGGATACCGCCACCAACTACAGATGATATAGTTTCCCTTAGCCTCGACACTAGAGGGCTAGGATCTTGGGACGTGTGAGTTGTAACATCTACTATCTTAGTGAGAGTTCACGGACAGTAGCAATTTAATGGCACTTGGCATTCCAATGCGCTCACCTCATTCTGAGACATAAGATGTTAATTCTGAATTCTCAATATGTCCAATAGTTACTCTGATTACAACGTCCTTCAAACCGGAACACAACAGGCTGTTTACACTGCTGTTTGATGCATGAAATAGATATTGCGGTGGTACCTACCCAGTCGGCCTATCACATTTGAAGAGACCTACCACCCGTATGTGACATATTAGTGTAGTTGAGTGGGTGCCTCGGTAGCGCAATTGTAATATGATGCGATTAAAGCATCGAGGGTTAGAATCCCGAGTCGGGCAAAGGGATATGGGTTTTTTCAGGAATTTGTGCCCGATATGGCGATAAGCCCCCCCTCCCCTATCACACTGTGGGACGGAACACACAAGGCGAAACGTGAGTATCTAAGTAGCTGGCTAACTGAGTACCTTTTCTGGGTAAAAACGCGGGAGCTTATTTTTATGTTCATTAGTCATTTTTATTCATTGTTCTTAAATGGATAGACAGAAAAACGTATTTCATAAAGAAATATCGTACATTAAAAGTAAATTGACTTTAAATAAAAAAAAAAATATTATCAAGAATTAAAATACTTAAGTCTTTTTATTGCGATTCACTCATTTTTGAGCAATAAAATTAGTTAAATATCATAGAAAATGTTTAAAAATAGGTGCTCTTGCTGTTTAATAAATTATACGAAAAAAATACAAAATAAAATTCTACACCAGAAGTTTCTCAAAACACTGTAATCTTATGATCTGCGCACGTGAATATAGATTTAGATAAAAACTTGAATCATCCAAAATATCTTATCAAAGACAACAGTATATATTTAAAAGATATTTAAAATTTCAACTAACCTCACAACATCCGATATGGTCTAGTGGCTAGGATACCTGGCTCTCACCCAGGAGGCTCGGGTTCGATTCCCGGTATCGGAATCTACTTTATTTTGTAACTTTTAAACGTAAATATTGAAATCGTTAAATTATTTATTATTGTCAAGCAAAAAATAATTGTTATCAAAATGATAGTTTTATAGGGTCCCCTTTATTATGGGTGGATTTTTTAATCGTATAATATAGGCAAAACGTAAAGGCGTCCTGGACCCTGGTAGCAGTGAGCACCTTTGCCTATAGGAATAGAGACTGAGAAAAAGGCATGACGTTTACATGTATTTATGTAAGAGATTATAGTATTACAAAGTACTTACCGCCAACTGGCTTGCGTGTAAAGATTTCTGTGTCGCTCTCAAAGCTTGTAACGTGCGGGTCAGAGACATAATTAAGTATTACCTGTAAAATTAACTTAATTTCAGACAGCACTTATCCAAAATCCCTGTTCAAATCTATCTTGCACCTATCTCGCCCAAGCATTACTTACCCTAAAACATCTTTGTAGGCTAATCTACCACTTGATGTGCCTATTTCTTGGCCTCCATACTGGTGCCACCATCGATATCGTAAGCGTTTAGTCAATGGTTGCTGCATTATTCCCATGTATTTACTTTCTAACGTGTCATTTTGCCATGTTATCCGCATTTTTAAGTATATTTTTCCCTTGGAATTTGCTATTTTCGTAAACCCTATAATGTTTGAAACTTTTTCGCGAATATGAGAAAATCGGCCACCGAATGGTCTGTTAGAATCACCACCAATGAACATCCATAGAACCCGAGTCCAGTGTGATAATCTATGCGTTCTCTTCGCCTACGAATTAATACGAGTGTAAAAACTTTAACATAATTCTAAGTACATACCTGTCTTGTAACTATGTGAATAAAATTTAAATCATAATTTTCGAAACTTTACTTGGTGTATTTATTTAAATGTGGGAAATATAAAAATTAATAAATAAAATAATTATGAAAACATTGACTGAAGAATATTGGATAATGACAATTTGTGAAAGAAGATTCTGGATTCAAAATTAAGCATCGTAGTGGCCAGTACGTAAATCTCATTGCAAATATTTTTATCCTCCTTTTGTAAACTCTTCGATACGTTGGCTTGCACATTGGTTAAAAATTGCGTGGTGGCCTGTAGGTAAACGGAGCAGACGCAGCTGCCAACATGTTCACGGTGGTTGGAACAGGTTCGAATCCCAGGGTACACGTCTGATTTTTCAGAGTCATGTGTATATTGATAGTCTATCACCATATATATATATATAGCACTATAACGGTGAAGGAAAACATCGTGAGGAACCTAGTATACCACGGGGATTACTAAAACAATTCTATGGTTTGTAAAGTCCGCCAACGCATATTAGACCAGCGTGGTGGACTATGTGGCCTAACCACTCTCAATCGTACTCTCGATTGTAGAGGAGGCCCGTGCCCTGCAGTGGGACGTATATAGGTTGATACAATATACTAATACATTGGTTATTTCTCCTACATACTATGCCAGCGCTGCGGCGCGGCACGGCATCGAGGCCGGCCGGAATCCCACCAAATGACTGGGCGACATTACCGGCGGTTGTTTGAGCCACCTACATGTGCCAACAGGTTGGGCAGTCACAATGGCAATGTAGACGGTTTTGTTGTAGATCAGAAATAATTAGAAACACAAAGTGTGTTCTGCGGCATTGTGCCCGGTTTTGCGGCAAACGCGGCACATCCGCGTGGCACAACGCAAACCTGCCGGCAGTTCCGCCGGCGTCTTGTGTAGAAGTCTTTAGATATTTAATAACATATGTATTTCTTTTTATACTTTGTTACTTTATTCTTATAATTTCACGTGGGACTGGTTTCGATTTCACTTTGTACAAGTTTTTCAGTTTTAATAAATCTTCAAACGATTTGCTCGGGCTCGATAAACTGTAAGTAGGTGATACAATTTTTTTTAGTACTAATGATATCATTGCGTATTATTTCTGGGAAAAAAGTTACTACGTATGCAATAATTACTGTAAACAAAGAAATGAATGAAGAATGTTTCGTGCTATTTGCTTTTATATTATATACTTATATATAGTTTACTGATTTTAGAATATTATTTCTTATGCTTTAAACTGACCTTTCTTTCTCGTTTTTATATATCCATCCCATGGTTGTCTGTAAGAAATTACCTAGTGCCGCAACTTTTAGAATTACTTTTATTATGTAAAGTCATTAGTGTATCTCTGTATTGTTCAAAAAAAGATTAATTATTTTATAAATAAATACCGTCGTATGATAAACCCTGCCGATGCAATGCGCTGAACCACAGTGGTACGTGTCCGGTTTTTCTGTAAATCATATGCCGGACGAAAATTAAATACTTAATCATGCAGCTCGCAGCATATAGATGTGCAAAAGTGAAATTACGTATCCAGCGGATCTGAAACATCTAATATTCGGCTATTATCTTTAATTACGTTTATTTCAGTTTACGTACAGTTCTTGTGTGACCTTTGGGGCGACAAGCCTTGATTGTATTGCCTTTAGATCTTGTATTGTAAAATCGATAAATTGAATCCCACTGTGTAGTTCCATTAAGTAGTTATTAGGTATTTATTTAAAAAACCAGGACAAAAAATATTTTGTGTATTATATTTCTTCCATACGTATAATAAATTATCAACTCTGAGTTTGTAGTTTGTTGTGGCTGTTTGGTCTTGATGTCTTTTTGCTGTCAAATGTCAAACATCAGCTGTCAAATTAACCCCAAGCTAATTGTATTTTGCCAAGATTTTGATTTTATGAAATAAATTTTATTAATTTAATATTATGTCGTCCTACTTTGATTATTATTGCACGCGACTGGAAAATGGAGACTGTCACGATACCGAGTTTATAAAAGGCACTTGTTATTCAATGTGTCCACAGGAGGAAGCTAAACTGTAAGTATTAGTGAAAGTTTACAGGATAACTAGTAATTAAATGAGTATACTTCCTTTCTGACCCACGTCACCAATTTTACATCCATCATTTTAACATAGAACGAAACTCTCATTAATTAAATTATCAATAATGCGTTTTGTCTAGTGAGGGAACAATTATGTATAATTAACCTAATATTTGTGTTTGATTTCCTTTTATTGTAATAATCAATTTTGTTTGTAACTATAATGTAATATTTTAATTTTTTTACATTTATGAAGCAACATGAACGATAGGAGGTTGCTTCATTTTTAAAATATTGAGTTTTTATTAATTTTACCACATTTATTATTATTAACCAACTTATAAAAAGAAGAAGATATTTTCTGTGGAGAATGTGTTTTGTATCTATGTGTTAGTCTCAGGGATTTGTTATTTTTATACATGTTGTTCCTTGTTTCATTTGGTCCCACAATCAGAAAACCAAAACAGAAGATCTGGTGAATATTCTCAGACCCATGGAGTAGAACTCCTATTTTTACATTAGGTTTAGTATCAACGTTAAGCTACAGTGAGGGAAAAGAAGAAAGAGGAGAGGGGGAAGGATAAAAAAAATTATACACATAATAACTCAATATCTTTTAATCAATTTAATTAATTTAATGAGAAAGTGATGAAGAGGGAGCACCCTCCCTCCCTGTGTGATACACAACAGTTATACTTCCTTGCTGTATTTAGGCTCTGGGTGTATATAGGGGTGCATGGTGCTATATACACCCAGTATAATCTCTTCCCTTTCTCTTATCTACATCCAAAGGTTGCCTGTTGTAGACTGCCTAGTACAATAAGGCCGCCTATTGTACTTACTTTAAATATACCTGTTTAAAGTAAGTACAACATACTAATTGTTTTGTTTTTCTTTCAGTGTATGTATATTGTACTTATAATAAAGAGAAAATAAATAAATAATGTGAAACAGATTTATGAGTCACCAGGGAGGTTTGAATAATCGTAGCATTTAAACTTCAGTTAGACATATCTAAGGCTTTAAAATGTGATTATAAGCGTTTAAAGATGATGCACCGAGAGAAATGTTTTTACTGCCCACAAATATTTATTTCGGGTCTAGGTGTTTGTGAGACCGAAAAGGCATGCATTTAACTTCAGACAGGCAGTCAGACTTCAGACTTCCACAGGATGAGATGAAACTATAAACTGACGGTCCATACTTAAACTATCGAAACTGTAAAGGAAACAGGCAAAACTTCATAGAACCTTGGGCTTAGCCTTACAAAGTTGGTTTATGCTTTATTTTATAGGGATGAGACCACTATATCGAAATTAAAAATCAAAATCTTTTCGCCAAATGGGGGTAAAGTGATAATCGGTATTTATTACAAAATAAAAGTACCAAAACTGAATTTTTTTCATGTGCAACCTTTTTAAAGTATATCGATGGTGCTGGCAGTAATTAATATTAAGAATAAAATATAATTGTCAAATGTCAACGGCTGATGACAAGAATGACTGAGTCAAAATACAAATACAATTTTATGGTGCATTTACACGTTGGCTGAGGCTGGGCCAACTTCTACCAACTCCAAGCTATCAACAATGAAAATATCAAGGCCAGCGAGGCCAAACACACCGCTTACACGCTGGCGTTGGTGGAAGCTGGCCGAGGTTGGCCAAGCGTTGTTTATGTCAGTAATTAAAAGACAACGTGATGACAGGCCGCTAAGAAAATCTACTAAATACTCAATGAATTATTAATTTAATTTACCCATTGTAAAACATCTTAATATGTTTTGATGAGACACAAAAAAAATTAAAAAAGAATATTAGTGAATCTTTCATAAGTGTACAGTCAGGCATGGGTCAAGCCCAATTTCGCCCGTCTCCTTTGCTACTTTGCACCAAAAACATTCGAAGAGGCAATTATGTTCATTTAATGAACTTTCTATTTTATCTGATAGAATACCTAACAATTGAAGTAATAAAATTGCTATATATTTAATATAATTATAACAAATTATAAACCTTTATCTCTACTTGCAATTGCAAAAATGCCATTTTTTCTGTTTTGATAGTATACCTACGGACAATCAAAATATAAATTTCTAATATGTATTGTTTTAGTTCATAAAGAAATAGTTCCTTCAAAATAATTACTTCAATTTCAGAAGAGAGAAAGAGCATTTGGTGCATGTATTAGAGGTGTCGGGTTCGACAAGGAAGCTGGTGAAGAGTTTCAGCAGGTCCGCTGCAGACACCAACATAGCGGTGCCCAAGCTGCTGCGACCTTACACCGTGCTGCAAGAAACTGTGCAATATCTGTTACTTGAGTAAGATATTATACATTCAAATAATGCAGAATACAGTATGAAGGACCTCATAAAAAATATTTTATAAGACATCATGCACTTATCTTTACTAGTATCTAAATAATAAATATAAAATTGAGTTACGCCAAAAAATATCAAAGACAATGTGTTATTTTCCATATGACTAGGATGTTATAGGATAAGCTCGACTCCTATCACATCATAGAACGAAACATACAATGCGTTATGACTGCCTCCGTGGCACAGGTGGTTAGACGCCGCCTGTGAAACGAGAGGCCGTGGGTTTGATCTCCGCACCGAAAGAAACGTTTGTGCGGTCCACAAAAATTTCTTTCGGGACTGGGATACCCACGACACAAGACTCTAATATCAATGTAGGGTCAGGACTATGTGTGTGATTTTTGGGTGTTATTTATTATTTAATGTGGGTGTCCTAGTAGCACTATCCCTTCTAGAAGAAAGGCGTGAGTTTATGTATGTATGTTATTTCCCAGGGTGACGAAAAGGCAAGATGTTCCTAGTTCCATAGTGTACGACTTCGTGACGGACAGACTGAGGTCGGTGAGACAGGACATGACGGTGCAGAGGATGCCGCCGGAGCACTGCGTACATCTGCTGGAGCCTATGGTCAGGTTCCACGTTTATTATGGGTTTAAGTGAGTATATCTGCTTAATAATAAAAATAATTTTTATAATTCGGAATTAGAGCTGTTTTTTTTTGTATTGACACAGAATGACTTAATTGTATTTGAGGATAAATGCAATGCAATCTAAATAGTACTTTGTCGTCGCTTTGTCGTAGAGGGAAATGGACAATATTTTATTTCCAACTCATTATATTAATTACACTTTCTAATTAATTTCGTTGCGGGTTAAAGACAAGTCAGATATTCCCGGAGACTCGCCGAGCTTCAATGCTTGGTGTCATTACACTGCGTGGCACTGTTGATCCTGGCTTACAGGAGTTACAGTTGTGGAAGTGAGGGCGGGACAGTCTCCAAAAAGGCAGTAGTTTGTCAGTGCCTTTGGCATTGTCGAGTCCATGAGCTGCGGTAGCCGCTTGCCATCAGGCGGGCCGCCAAAATAGCAATATAAAAAAACCAACCATGAGTGACAATTACCTAGCTCATCAACACAATAATCCTTAACTCTCATAGGTCAATATAACGGCTTTTCGCCTTCGTGTACAGTAATCGCAAATCTTAATTAATCTTATTTTTTAGGCTACAAGAACTTCCCCTGAAGGATTATGATCCGGTGCTAAATAAAAAGTATTTATTGGAATGTTTAAAATGGTTTTTAAGTTGTTGCAACATTATGGACCAGAGACAAAACGGTACCATTGACAAGTTAGCTAATTGTCTATCGAATTTAAATTTCAAAGAGAGTGTGAGCTGTGACAGAGTGCTCATGGAGAGTCTGTACATTTTATGCAATTTGGAAGATTTACACCCACTATTTCGGTACTTAAACTTACCTGCGGAGTTGAAAAGGTAAATATTTATTAATTCAGTATCAGCCCATATACGTCCCACTGCAGGGCACGGGCCTACTCTACAATCGACAGTAAGATTGAGAGTGGTTAGGCCATATAGTCCACCACGCTGGCCTAATGCGGGTTGGCGGACTTACTAATTGAAATTGTTATAAACCGCTATGGTATGCAGGTTTCCTCAAGATGTTTTCCTTCACCGTTTTAGTGCGTGGTGATTGACTATCAATACACACATGACTCCGAAGTCAGAGGTGTGCCCTGGGATTTGAACCCGCGACCACCGTGAACGTGTTGGCAGCCGCATCTGGTCCGTTTACCAACAGGCCACCACGCACTTTATTAATTAACATGTAATATTTCAATATGTTGTATGAAGTGCGTGGTGGCCTGTTGGTAAACGGACCAGACGCGGCTGCCACGGTGGTCGCGGGTTCAAATCCCAGGGCACACCTCTGACTTTTCGGAGTCATGTGTGTATTGATAGTCAATCACCACGCACTAAAACGGTGAAGGAAAACATCGTGAGGAAACCTGCATACCATAGCGGTTCATAAGAATTTCTATGGTATGTAAGTCCGCCAACCCGCACTAGGCCAGCATGGTGGACTATATGGCCTAACCACTCTCAATCGTACTTTCGATTGTAGAGTAGGCCCGTGCCCTGCAGTGGGACGTATATGGGCTGATACAGATTTCAATATGTAGCCATTACAACAGTTATCACTGATACTTTAAACATGACAAAACATTTCTTTCTAACACATTTATCATGGTTTCACAGATTTACGCGAATGGTACACAGTGAAACTAAAGTATTTTTAGGGCTTTTATCGCATTTTTACGCATTTTATCAAATTTGTGATTGTCTGTCCAATTCATTCATAAACGCAGCTAAAACAATGTACTTTTTTTTGCAGGCAAAAAATTCTGAACGTTTCCTACAAAATAGCAGTGGCGAATTTAAAAGGAAATTATTTAAGAGTGTGTCGACTGATGGACGAACTGTGTCCACTCACCCACTGCGCCTTTTGTACCTACCTACCCACCATACAGAGGTAAATATGTAGTACCTACTTATATTTTAATTATTATTTTATTTCACTTAATATATAGACATTTTATATAGGCGGATTCAAAGTCCGCATTCAAACGCATTGTCTGTCAGTCTACCGGTGCTAAGATGAAAGTATGTATGCTTATTTCATGAGAGATAATTTCGAGTCGACTCCAATAGTCTGGAGATAGTGGGTATTTTTTTTTTAAATTGATGTCCTCCAACGAAGGATACACAACATTTATAATGAAGACAATGGTATAGCGTTGTTGTGGTTTACATTTCGACGTGATCTTCAATTATAGGAGACCACAGCATACAAATTTAAATAATTATACATTATTAATATTATTTGTATTCGCTGGAAACCGTCAGATGTTGGGTTCACGCAGGATAATCGCTTCATGTGAACTTACAAAATATCATGAGAAGCCTAGTGCCACAATTTGCGCGAAACAATATTAAATGTTGGAATCGAAACATGCGACTTAGGCAGTTTAGAATAATGCTATCTAGAGATCGTCGATCTCGCTTCTATCCCAAAATATGAATTAAAGTTGTCACCGGTTGTTGTTGTCGTAAGTCACCGGCATTGGCAATAATCCCAAGCAACTTAAATGACACTTTCCAAAACAAACTGGCGTGTTCGACCAGGGAATCGAAGATCTCACTTTTTACAATTCATAAATACTAGCACTAGATTTTGCGTAAGGGTTTATAAAATTAATAAGTACTGATTGCGATTTAATTACCATACAAACATTTTAATATATTTGCACTATAAGCCTATATTTTTCAACAACTACTCAGAAACGCCCTCCTTGTAATGAGTCACGCGTACAGCAACAAGCTGCTCACGGTGCCCCTGAGTCTCCTGAGGGAGTGGCTGCGCTTCCCCTCCGACCACGAAGCGGGACTCGCGTGCCGACACTACGGACTCGCGGTACAGGCAGACGCCGTGCGCTTCGACAAGGGACACTTCAGGACTGACGAGCATTTGGTAACATACATTTTGTAACAACCCACAATTATTCACTCACACACTCAGCCATATTAAATATAACGTAAACATGTTCATATTTAAAATATTATAGTTTATTAATGAACTGATCTGATTTAAAGCACTTGTAATTTTTGTAAAGAGCATCACTAGAATTTCTTGCCCGTTCTTCTCTAGTGAAAACCGGTTTCCGAATCGGGTTGGTAGATAAAAAAATACAGAATCTAATTAATTATGTAGAACATCATAATGGATTCAATAAATTATTTAGGTACATTTTCATTTCATTTTATTACTACGTATGTACGCACGTATAATGTGGTTGTGCATTTAAAATTATTTGTTATTTTTGTTTTCCTATTTTTGATTAACCGGACTTGCTAATGTCATCTTTTAAGAGCAGGACTTCATGACAATTATTTAAATAAACAATTCATTTATACATATATGTGTGTAATTATGCATGCAAATTTTTACATGAGTTATCAAAGTGAAACTAATAAAATCTATTTTCTATATTTTCAGCACAAAGGAAGCGCGCTAGTAAGAAACGAAAAATTAGATTTAACCATAGACAACATATTTACATACAAACCAAGTTGATGTATATTTCTTCTCAATGACTGATCTCACTAGAGTCCGCTATTTACACTGTTGCCAAAGGTAAATAAAAGATATTTATAAAGGAAATCTTTATTTATTTACATAAGAAATTCACCTCGTTACGTTTCTCTACCCATAACAAAACTAATAGCACGGCTCCGGACGACTTCCACTGCTAAGTTTCCACTGAGACACAATTCGGACGAAACTGTTCAACTGGCGCACTAATTGATATCACTGAATAATGAACTGTATTTTCATTTCATTAAGGTGTAAATTCAAAAATAATGTCGGTCACACTTCCGACGTTTGGTGTGTGCATCCAATTTTGTACTTAATTAGTATAGTGATACAGTTCTTTTTTCATAGATATCCGAGAATAACAGGCATTTACTGTTTAGTCCGAACTGAGTCTATATGAAGCAAGCCGGGTCACATCGTCAATTTAAGCGCAAATGAAACTTAACCGTAGCAAAGGACTTTAGATTATGCAAATTAAAAAGCAAATAGCTCAGCCAAAAAAAATGCCAAAAATGTTTTCTGTAACGTTGTGGCCCGATTGTCTTAAGTGGACGCTTAGCTTTACATTACTTCATAATAAATTCATTTTACTTTGGACTGAGTTTAGACAAGTACATGACATTGTTGCTTATATTCGCGTTGGCTAATGAAAGATTACATCACAAACATAGTATCCCATTTACACGGAGATAGTTTCTCGCCTGTGCGAGAATCGTATCAATGTCATTATCGCATACGATGATCTCTACGTCAATTCTTATATTAAACACAAATCGCACCTTTAGAATTAAAGATACCTAACTAAAAATCTTTTTATTTTTGGGAAACGTTCTTTAAAGATTAGTAACATAAGATCTATGTAATCTATTTTTTTTTTGGATTCGGTCAGTTTAATTCTATAGATGTGAAATGTTAGCACGATGCATCCGTACGATAATCTTATGTTCGAGGCAAGAAACTCCTCGTGTGAATGGGGCCTTACACGCATTAAATTACTCGCGCATTGAACGCCCATAGTGTATGTAATGTACAATATCTTTGTATAATATCTTGCTAACTCGATAACAACGAAGTAACATATTATCATCGACACTACTTCGCTGACAGGCCTACGGCTCTATTCAAAGACAGTTTTAAAATGTAATTTAGTTATCGATGTTTTTGTCTTATTCGCTCTGAATTCGAAAGTCGAAAGTCTTTACTGGTGGAAGGTCTCTCATATGCCACCGCCAATATCTATTTCTCCCTCCAAACAGCAGTTTAAATGCACTGTTGTGTTTCGGTTTGAAGGACATTGTAGCCGGAGTAACTACTGGACATATTGAAACTTAACATCCTATGTCTCAGAATGACGAGCGCAGTAAAATACCAGCATTGCTTTGTAATTCAAGGTGTTGTTTGGTTTTGATACTGTTCATGAGCGGTCGTATCGCTTACCATCATGCGAACGGTGCTCGTCTCGCCATTCGTTTAAATGAAAAAAAAATCGTTCGAAAGAGGCATAACATTCTTTAGCTAAAATAGATTTAAAAACTGTCTATGAATGAGCCAGTTGATAATTATCATATTATAAGTCACAGGGTATACTACTAAAGATAATTCTCTCTTTAAAACCTGTTAAAGACTGGAGAAGGTATACGCAGATATACCTTCAAGGGGAGGCTTAATTCATATTTAATAATTTGAATATGTTGTGTCGACTATTTATTAATAGTATATTATATCGATACAAACTGTTCGCGTTAATTATCTCGCAGGCTCTTCATATAAGGGATCAATGTATGCTTAATGCTTCGGTATTTTAATAAAGTTATATTACAGTTTAAACAAGTGTTTTATTTAAACCCATTTTATTTAAATGTAAATTGGACATTTAGCTCTACATGTCATGTTTAGAATTCAAAAACATTGTATATAACATAAATTATTTATATACCAGAAAATATTGAACAAAAAATTGTCCAAGTGAAATACGCCAATTAATAAGGCCCAAAAAGCTATGAAATATCTCAGCCCTTCAAACTAAATACTAGTTTGAGACTTTGTTGGTTTTTATGCCATTACATGAGTTAAAAAGAAAATCCTTCAAATTAACTAATCGGATTATTAAATATTTCGAATTCATCTACCCAGAATAAAGCCGCTCTTTTATATTTATAGCCACATCTAAGCTTTCATTCAAAAACATAATGTTGTGTCCACACCGCTGTTACTTTTTACGAAGCAACATTGGGAAATAATATCGATTGTTACATTATGTCGATTCATGTCGCCAACAAAGATTTGCAACTTGCAATGATAAAAGCCGTCAGTCAGCCTATGTCACTAACAAAATGTTTCCGACATTAGCCGGCGGGTCGGCGGCTTTGGTGTGTTGCCCTGTATTTAACTTTAACACGGCAACAATTTCTTTCAAATGTTGCTGGGTAACATTTGGAAACGTTTCCCAACAAAAAGTTACTGCAGGGATGCATTAGAGTCGACACAACACTGGCAACAAAGAGAGAGACTAAAAACTTGTAAACTTTCTACAAATTAAATTATAATGACTGATTCCGATAAGTAACACACTGCAGCAGGTTATATAAATTACTGAAAAATGTTCTGGTATAAAAACAACGTTAACACGACTTCACACTGTAAAAAAAACTACGCTATTTTATCAAATGTAGTATTTGAACATTTTAGAATACTTCGATAGTTGAATTTTCTATAATAAAGAATCTTATCGACGTTTTTAGATTTAATATACTAGCTACTTCTGAACTCATGCTCTAATAGTCTAGCTACATCCAAACAATGCCAACTTTACGCGTGAATTTCGATAATTTTGTTATAACTACAGTTACAAATATAATAGGTCCTCTGTCAAACAGGGTAAAAAAAAACACGCTTTAAAATCTGCATTGTTTAATCACAACTATAATACATAAGTTAAATAATATACAGAATTTTGTGTACAAATTGTATGACGCAACTCTACATGCGGTACATTAGTCGACATTTCCGTCATTTTCAGACATTCATGACGTGATTTCACGTCCACAATCACACTTAAACGGGGCATAACCTTTGGTATATACCTGCTTTATCAAACATCTCAACAGCTCAAAGACGTAATATCAAGTCAATAATTTTTGAACAATTTAAAGCTACATTCGGAGTACGTTACACGTAAGGTGCTGACGTGAAATCACGTCACCGCACAGAAAGGCCGCAATGCTCTGTACTGGCCACACCTACACAAGATAGCACCGAGGTGTGGCGATAGAGGCCAACGGTAACAAACCGAAACAAGCGAACGCCGTGTCACAGACAAATATATCGATACACAATCGCGTGATTCCATTACATTACAACACGTAAAAATTGATAAATAATTTCTTTAAACAACAACAAAAAAAGAGAATTACTAATTTACAAATAGAGGTATATCAATTCAACTATTCACAATCGAGTCCGGTATGATGGTGTTGCGGACACGCGAAACACATCTAACAAAAACATCGATACTTGATTTATCGATATTTGATTTATCGATTAAACAGTAGCTTTCAGGGCTCTATTGTAATAATTGTTATAAGAAATTAATATCAACATTTAGTCAGTTCTACGGCGATTATTTCGTATATCCGCAACACCACTAGCCGTTCTCGCCTGGGTCCTCGAACCCGGACTCGGGGCTTGCCTTGTCATGCCGAGTTCCAAGCGGCCTCAGTAATAACCACGTGTTACACCGTTGCGTTTAATCTCCTAATAATTTCTTAGCAATAAGGTAACAAATAATAAATACATTCAACAGTCATACATACGGATCCCACGGCGTGATCAGAACTGCTAGGGATTCGAACCCCACTACATCCAGGTCCGGGATGTTTGTGGGTCACAATATGCTACCGCAAGCTCCGACCCTTCACAAGATTTACAGCTCCCCATACCACAGAGGCAGATTCTGAATATTGACAACATAAGGCTGTTTGGACTGAATTGTTCTAATGCTATTTTTGAGTTGATCACTGGTGATGCAAGTTACATTCTTCCTAAGATTTTTCCGTTAAACAAATACATTCTTAGATTAACCTTTACTATTATATTACATCATAAGATCAATCGTTTAAGTTTAATAAGCATTTGACTGTCCGTCAAATTATCTCTATCAAACTTCGAATACATTTTTTATGTCTGTTAATGTTACTTGACCCGTTACTTCTGATAATAATTAAATAAACTAAAAACGTTTCCAAAGTAAATTATACAGTTCTGACTTGTGATTTATAACCAAATAAGCTAAGCCGCCAAATGTATTTTCTGTCAATTACACTATATTGGGAACAGTAAGGAAATATTGTAACTAAACGAAATATTCATCTTACTTCATTATATTAATATCAACTTTCGGACGATCCAGCATCAAAGTTGCAAGCTTCGACACAGCAAATAAAGTTCAACCTTCATTCTGTCTACATCCAAGAAATGAAAACCTTGTTGTTATCACTGCAACGGACATGAACCTCAGTATTCTGCTAGGCCACTCTGGCATGGTCGGTAGTGGCGGGTGTGGTATGGTGCGGCGGCGCGGGAGGGGCGCAGTCCCGCGGCTGCGGCCAGCTGCCAGGGTCCAGCTCACTTGCGCGTTGTACCTTGGACTGAAATCAAAACAAGGTTAAACGAAGATCTCAAAACAAATCTCTTAGATCCAATATTTCAAATACAGGGTGTGAGGTTAAACGAAAATCTAAATTTTTCGCTACATTGTTATTAAAATCTTATATTAAAATGCATCGAGCATATAACCGCCAAAACAGCTGAAGGCTGTAATAAATGGGTGTAATGAATCGAAACCATGAGAATCTCTTGTCAATAAATATTCTACCTAGCCAGCACAGTACTCAACACCAAGCACAAAGCTAGCCTGTAAAAAAAAACATAAAATTCATACGCATATCAAAAATCCCACAATACCAACCAATAAGAGTAAGTAACTAATTGTGCTTGAGGAACGCGTCCTCGAAGAGTTCCAGCTCGTGGGCCAGGTAGTTGGCCTTGTTGCGCAGCTTCTTGGCCGACGTGGAGGCCGAGTCCAGCATCTTGATGGCCTCGCGCACCTCCGACAGCTCACCGTCCATCTCCGTCGTGGCCTCGTCCACCAGCCGGCATAGCCGAGCAAACATCGTCGACAACTCCCTGGATACAACCACACGCATTTACGCATTTCGGCGGTAATATCAGGACACTTTTAGGCCATAGCTAGAAAGTATCCAAGCGATTAGCCAGTTTTCTAGGCCTGCCATGGTGTCTAGACACCACTACTATCAGGATAAATTTGTGTCTCACAGACTGCCCAATCTAACACACGATAAATTGTGTCTGTAGTATATACACACTGTCTATACTAGTCAATTGACTTATGCCATTTTGTAGTTATTACAATATTTTTTCTATATTTTCTAATTTGAAAGTATTGATCATGTACGTGTGTGCGTGCATGCGTCCGTATGTACGTACATGCCCGCACACGTGCGAATGTATTTTTATAAAAGGTATCCATAGTTATGTGTTTGCGTGCATGCGTACGCATGAACGTGCGTACATGCGTACGTATATAGATGTTGTACTCACTGCTGCACCTGGTGGCTGCAGTTGGCGGAGGTGAGGTCGACGATGAGGCGCAGCTTCTTGCCGGCGTGCGCCACGTACTGCTTCTTGAACACGCGCTCCTGCGCCTTGGCCGTCCACGTGAGCCGCTCGTACGCGTACAGCGCGCCGTACAGCACGCCCGTCACCGCCACTATGCGCCAGCCCACCGTCTTCAACAACTAAACACACACAATTATTTTGGCGTCAATGTACATGTTAATTGTCATAAAATTTCTTCTAATTTTTATTCTTCTTCTTTAATTAATTGAAAATTCGATAGACAGGAGTGTAATTACACTCCTAGCACTAACAATATCTATGAACGTCGTAGCTGCTTAGATGAGTCAATGGCTCATCTAGTCTGGTAATAAAAATATGTGGCAACAGACAACATAATTTTTTAAAAACATTAAATGCATATTCGGCTGTAGTATTCTAGGTGTGTTATTTATCTACATCATACATCCGAGCCGCGCTTATTGTTTTGACATCACAATGGACGTGTTAATTGTCACAAAAATTGCCTTAAAATGTACATACCAATCCAGAGAGCAACAGTCCGCCCATAGTGCCCTGCGAGGTGAGCGCGCCCAGTGCGAACTTGGACACCACCCCCCACTCCTCGGCGCTGAAGGGGCCCACGCGCCCCGCCGCAGGCACCGCTACTGTGCCGTCCCCCACAGGAGCACTCAGGCTACGCACCGCCGGCGGGATCTGGATACATACACAGGTCATATAATGTAATACATAAAAAGTTTCATATTTCTATATTGGATTTTTAAATTATTCTTGTGATATATGCAGATATTCTGAAACAAATCAGAGACGACTATAACTTTTTTTATCACCATTGTTGTGTACTAGTTTGAACGACATTAAAGGCATTCTTGAATATTTAGCGAAACCTCTAAATGTAATGGGCGGACGTACGCAGTACAGTATCTTGTAGAACTTAGTAATAATGAATCACCAGTTGTGTGACTGTTATTCATGAGCGGGTTTGTCATGTACTATTGCTTATTCACACTACTACTTATTATCGTAATTATACAGAGCGTATCAAGACGGCAACCGAAAACGGAACCGGGTGAGAGTTTTAGAGACTACAAACGCAACACAACAAAAAATTTCGTAAAATAAACGCATTTTTTTTATTGCTATGAATAGCGAGACTTGCATGCCGTTCGCCTGATGGTAAACGATTCGACCGCTCATAAACAGTAGCAAAACCAAACAACACCTTGATCTTTTCTGATCATTATCGGTAGCAGTCTTGATTTACCCAGTATGTAGTAACAGATCAGAACAGCAATAGTATTCGTACCTGCGTGTACTGCGGCGGGTTGTTGAGCGCGATCCGGCTGGCGTTCTTGCCGTGGAAGCGCTGTATGAGCGCGGTGAGTCCGTAGGAGAAGCGGAAGGACAGGTCCTCGTGGAAGTCAGCGCAGAGGTTGTCGCAGTTGAGGCGGTACAGCACCTCGAAGGGCTGCTGGTGCGGGATGATGTAGCTGGCGGCCGCCGCGCGCTTGTGCATCGGCAGGATGTTGTACATGCGGTCTGAAATGTGTTGCGATATTATTGTACTGACTTATTGGGAGCTTATGTATTTGTGGCATGATTTAGTTAATGTTAATTAACCAAACAACATTACAAAGAAATGCTTAGCATTCCACTGCTGGTGTTTAGTGAAACTAAAAAGTCTCTAAAATATCCACGACACAAGACTCCACCTTAGTGCGGGGTTAGATAGATAAATAACACTTTATTGTTCACCACATATTACATACAAGTACAGTGGACCCCCGGTAATCCGGCCCCTGTCTAATCCGGCACCCCCTATAATCCGACATGATCTATTCATTATTAAATATTTATTTATTATTAAATATTAATTTTTTATAATATTCGCTAATACATGACTGAACAAGTTACAACTTGTACGCATCATCATTATTGTGCTCGACGCGTTTTGATTCTGATTGCTTAGGTTGGAATTGACTACATGCGAGAGGATAGCGGTGCTACATTTACTAAATTTGATATACATAATGAAGCATGATTTGTACTTCAGAGTACATATATATAATACATATAAAGAATCTTATCAGTGAGTCTATAATTAGTCGGATTACAAGGTACACTTTTGTAAAAAAATCGGACTATAGGGGGTCTTAGGCAGTACTCTATAATCCGACAAATTCGATAGTCCGACACTGCCCTGCAAAATTTTTGTCGGACTACCGGGGGTCCACTGTATACAGTTTACATCTTTTAAAATAGTGTAACAGTAGTAGTGTTAGGACTATATATGTGACTGTTGGGTGTTCTTAATTTATTTATTCATATTTTTTGTTACATTTCCCTTCCCAAATGTAGTAGACGTTTATATTGTTCATGCGTTACTACTTTCTTGAAATTTTTGGCCGTTTGCCATACTCACATACACCACAAAACCCCCTACAAACAACCATCAAACCATCCAGTACACCTACCCGCCATCTCCTTCTGCACCTGGTCCATCTCATGCCCAATATCCGCCGACAGTCTCTTCTTGAGCCTGGAGCCGAGCCCCGCCTCCACGTGGCGGTGCAGCGCGCGCTTGTACTGGTCGAGTGCGGCGCGCTCCGGCCGGAACGGCGAGTCGTACTCGTCCACCAGCGCCGACAGCCGGCGGATCTCCTGGCTCAGGGTTAGGGACACCTGGAAACAACAATCAAAATAACATTCACTCAATGGCCATAAACTTGAAAAATAAAGTTCACTGAACGGCCATATATAAAATGCTGAGCACACATTGAACTACTAGCTATCTTGTATCAGTGGCTTTTTCGTGAAACTTCACATTGCCAGGAGGGTTAGGCAGAGGTGCAACCAGGATATCTATATTTCGCCTCGTATGTTTCAAAATGATTTGATAAGGGGCGAGCCTATCACCATATCAGGCACAAATTCCTGACTCCGGATAAACATCATGTACATGTACATACAACAAACACATTTGAAAAAGTGCAGGTGAACGTAGACCACCAGATTGCCATAACGACTTGTTAATTTCCACCAGCAGCTTTGAATCCTTGTGATGACCTGAGATATCATAAATGCGACAAACAGCACACCTTGTAGCACCAATTGTCTATAGCTCCCCATAGCCAACCCCGGCGTGTACCTTGTGCTCGACGCTCTCGACCATGCGGCTGATCTTGTCCTTCATCTGGCGCGTGATGGTGGTGAGCTGCTCCTCGATGGCGGACAGCTGCTCGTGCAGGACTCGCTGCTTCTCCACCTTGGCTGTCTTCTGGTCTGTTGCTGTGTTGTATACCTGTTGGCATGCATAGTTTGTATTTATATGCTATGAAGGTTTAGATTGTCGGACAATCAAAATAATACTTGATTTTTGCTAATGTTGATATCTTTTTCATCCATTCACACACACTACTAACTCATTTGCTAATTTTGATATCTTTTCACCTATTCAAACACATACACACACGTACGCAGTTATGTACGCACGTGTATACTCAAATATTCACGCACGTGTTTGCACACGCAAGCACGCACAGATTACATATAAGCTCGCACGCATTCACAGGTACGCACGTACGTACGTACGCACAATTATATTCTTGCATGCAAATATATGCCCGGACATACAATGATTATTGAAGTAAAGATGTTGTTGAAACCTGGGAAATGCCATTGACGTATGTATCGACCGCAGGAAAGCGATCTTGTCGTATTTCGAAAAATGCGTTTATATGAGTTTTATACATCATTCAATTCAGAAAAAATTACCGCATCGTGATAATGGAAGGCTTTATTTTAAAATATGGTATCCTAAGTCTTCTAGTTTAGAAGTTAATTTCTAAAATAGTTTTTTTGCTCTTGTGTAAAGTTGCATTTTTGGAGACACGACAAGATTGGTTTCTGGCGTCGGTATGTAATGGTATGTATGGTATGGTGTGGTACGCACGTGTTCGAGCGCGGCCATGACGTCGGCGGCGATGTTCTTGCCGCGGCGCGAGTGCTGCGCGAACTTGGTGCGCACGGCCGACTGGCTGATGCACTCCTCGAACTTGCGCTCGAAGTCCACGAACTCGAAGTAGCGCACCTGCACACCAACTCAACACGTTAACTATTTATTTTATTGCAATGAATAGCGAGACGACAATGCCGTTCGCCTAATGGTAAGCAATATCGCTCATGAACAGTAGCAAAACCATCCAAAACCTTGAATTACTGTTGAAATAAATTAGAGCTGTAAACCATAGTTCTTATAACATTAATAGATACTTGTTTAGTTAGTAGTCTATTAGAATGTTACTTGACAATATTCTTTTTCTGTTATAGTATCTTGTCCGTTTCTATGTATCGTGTGTCATGTTGCTATATTAAAGTCTTACAAAAAGTATAAGTGATCCGTTTTAATCACAACAATTACAAAGCAATTCTGAGACATAAAATATTAAGTCTCAAAATGTCCAGTTACTCCGGTTACAATATCGTTTAAACCGAAACACAACAGTGTATTTACACTGCTCTTTCACGGGAGAAATGGACATTGCGTTGGTACCTATCCAGGCAGCCTTGATGCCACATATGAGAGACCTACCACCAATAAAAACTTTCGACTCTCGAATTCAATTTGGGCGAAGAGGATAAAACATTTTATAACTAAAATAGGATTTGAAACTATCTATGAATAGCAGTTAACTTTTAGCATTTTTGGTGAGATAAAGTATCGAGTGTAGATAACCTGATGTCCATCAGCGAGCGTGGGCGATGAGACGGGCTGGTGTCGGTCGCGCAGTCGCGTGAGCAGCGCCTCCTTCGCCGAAATGAAGAAAATGCGCTCCTCAGCCTCCTTGGGCGAGCAGACACGTAGCTCCCGCGACAGGAAGTCCACGCAACGGTTCGCGTGTTGCGTGCGGACCTGCAAGAGAAAATATTAAATGGATATATGGGGATAAATGTGCACTGAGTGGAAGGTTCAGTATAATGCCACTGGTCATTGGCTTCCTAAGGAATGGTTGGAGTTCAAATGCAGTAATTTTAAAGCTAGAGTAAAAAAACATGACTTATTTTACTTTGCACCAGTTGATATGAAAACTTGGATATTGTGTTACACTGCCGCTGCATTACTAGCATAGCTTAACGTAGGCCAAATTTATGAGTATGTGTCTAATTATAAACGTATACAGGGTGATATTGACATATGGTATTTAATTTAAACCACAGGTTCCTAAGCCCCCTAGGTAATATTGTACCAAGTTTGAACAAAAACTGCTTGATAGCTTTGTCAAAAATCACGACTTTAGGTTTCAAGGTGATGAACCCCTATAGATACAGAGTCTTTTTTCGGCTCAGGTGAACTCCCAAACCGAGCTGAAGTTCAGCTAAGTGGTAAAAATATTCGTATCTACGGATGGATGCCCAAGAATCGTGATAACTAAAATCACGATTTTTGACAGTAAATCTTTTTTTTTTTTTTTCATAATATGTAAAATGACACATGTGCTAATGAAAACATGCGGGTTAAAGTAAGGACCATGTGTCAATATCACCCTGTATAAATTACAACATTGACTCTCTGTAAGTGTCAGTAGTAAATATAACTAGAGTTGCATAACTTATAAAACAATTGAACGCTATTGATTAACTAACTGGTTAACTGTGGTACACTAACCTGATCCAAATACTCTGGTTCGGAGGCAGACGCGTCCCATCGATTGTTTAGTATGAATATGTTCGGTTGTGAGATTTTCGTTGACACTTTGTGGAAGAAGTTCTTTTCCTGGTATGTACAAAAAACAATAATTAGTTCGATCATGAAAATTTCATATAATAAAGAGTAGTCATTAAAATGAAGCGTTCTAAATAATAAACAGCAGATTTAAAAGTTCGAACGAACGAACTTCGTGCGCATACGCATACGCTTGCGTATATGCGCGTGTTGTTTGGCTAAGTATATTTTCAATTTCGTCATATGCGCTGTTACATACTTTAAACTTATTTCAAAAGTACTTCAATCTCTGGCCTATCCTACCGCAGTACCATAAAGTTATTAAAGTATAGTTACTCACAGTGACCATGAGCGTGGACTCTGCGTTGGCGACGAGCACGAAGACGTCTGCGTCGAGGCAGTACTTGTCGATCCACTCGTCCAGGTTGGGCGTGACGTCGACGCCGGGCGAGTCCACCAGCACCACGTCATCCCGCAGCAGCGCGCACAGCTCGCGCGGCCAGTACACGTGCACCAGCGAACACTCCTGCAGCCGCGACGCACACAGCGCGTGCCCCAGCTGCGACACCGACTGCAACCACGCACATACACACATACACACATACACACATACAGTACACGTGCACCAGCGAACACTCCTGCAGCCGCGACGCACACAGCGCGTGCCCCAGCTGCGACACCGACTGCAACCACGCACATACACACATACACACATACACACATACAGTACACGTGCACCAGCGAACACTCCTGCAGCCGCGACGCACACAGCGCGTGCCCCAGCTGCGACACCGACTGCAACCACGCACATACACACATACACACATACACACATACAGTACACGTGCACCAGCGAACACTCCTGCAGCCGCGACGCACACAGCGCGTGCCCCAGCTGCGACACCGACTGCAACCACGCACATACACACATACACACATACAGTACACGTGCACCAGCGAACACTCCTGCAGCCGCGACGCACACAGCGCGTGCCCCAGCTGCGACACCGACTGCAACCACGCACATACACACATACACACATACAGTACACGTGCACCAGCGAACACTCCTGCAGCCGCGACGCACACAGCGCGTGCCCCAGCTGCGACACCGACTGCAACCACGCACATACACACATACACACATACAGTACACGTGCACCAGCGAACACTCCTGCAGCCGCGACGCACACAGCGCGTGCCCCAGCTGCGACACCGACTGCAACCACGCACATACACACATACAGTACACGTGCACTAGCGAACACTCCTGCAGCAACACTCAAGCACGCACATACACACACATACATACATACATACATACATACATACATACATACATACATACATACATATTAGTAATAGGAATGATTGCTTGTAGTTTTGAAGCCTAACATGCTCTATATTTCTGTTGTGGTGAGACAGGCGCAATCGCTGTCTTCATTCAAGAGGCAAATCAAAGAACATTACCTCTCTCTCTAAATAAACAGATTTTAGTAGATAATATTATTTCCTACTTCTAATTAATTTTAAATTTGTATTTATTATATATTTATATATGTATATGTTTGTAGTATTATATATGTATGTTTTTATGCTTTTTATTATGTATCTATGTATGTTATTTTGGTGTATTTTTATGTTTAGATTATATATAGATAGTATGAGTTTTATCTAGTTTCCTCACTTTTAATTATTTATTTTACACTGCCCTCTCTTTTTCCTTCTTTTAAATCCATCCCATGGTTGTCTGTAAGACATTGCTTTAAGCGATAAGACCGCCATTTGTACTTTTATATTTTTTTGTTTCTGTATGTTGTATTTTTTTTTATGTGTACAATAAAGATTTAAATAAATAATAAATAAATAAATATATTTCTGCTATTGCTAATTGCCCCTCAGAATATGTAAATAAAAAAACTAACCATATGTTTTAGCCATTTCTCACATCTAAAATAACATACATCAAATTGACTGTAATTGCCAAGCGATATTTAACTCAAAATGTATGCCACCTATATCACTCACTACTGCATAGATTACACGAGATAGTATAAAAAATACAATAGCAATCACAAATAGCTAGTGATTTTGATAATAACATTTCACAAGTTACATATATAAGCAAAACGTTGCGATTTGCGATTGCGATTAACAAAACCGACCGACTGATATTTTATACGATCACAAAATTGGTTACAAATTCTAAGGGGGGCAAATATAGGGCATGCTAAGTATTAAAAAATAACAAGGTGGTGATGTTAATTTGAAATAGCAATAATTTCCATTACTAGACTATATGCTCTGTGTACATTTTTTTGCTATATTCACTCCCTACATGATAATGCATAACCTAATAGCATAAACAACAACCATATTTTTTTGCATAAATTGCTGAAGTAGTAAAGCTTTGGTTACATAAATCTAAAGAAAACACGCCGTTTCGACCATACTAGTACAACTTTTACATATAAAACCGACTTGTCATTAATTATTTGCCGTTGGGTTTCGTTCAGTGAGAAAGAAAGATAGTAGATTCTTATCCACCCGAATAACGAACACCGCACAGGATAATACCTGTCATACTGTTTTTTCATAACAGTGACGTATCAAAATCACTCGCATCAACAATAATTATGAGGCAGTTAAATTGACCGGGCGCCATGTAATGGACAGGCGGCCTTGACCCACTAAGGTCAATAAATTGATCGAACAAATTGGCGATGGTTCAACTTCTCCATAGAAAATAGTGTCTTGTATTAATTGTAACGTTAGAATTCGAATGTTACAAATTTCAATCGATGGCATTGATTTAAAAAGCTATTAAAAAATCTACTTGCTGAAGTAAATGTTGGCGATTTTGGCAACGGATCGAGCCCGCTCAATTCAGTTAAAGCGCTGTAAGGTTTGGACCACTCGTATGAAAGACTCCAAACTGTGTATAATAAAGGTTTTCTTCTATCTACACTTATCTCACATTATTAAGGTCACGCAACAGTATTACCATTCAAATTACAGAAAATAAGATCCTATAATTTCAAGACATAACTATGTGTTAGGAGCAATCAATGTACTCAGTCACATTAGACCAAGAGCCAACCAAAAATCTGGCGGCCACGGGCTCTTGTTCTATTAGACGGATGAGGGGATCATCAAGTCCTCAAGGGTTAGTCTCACCTGCACGTTGAGTTTCTCCTCGCATCCCTCGGTCCTCAGGAATGCCTCGTCCGTGTCTGAGCCCTCCACCTGCAGGAAGCAGTTGGTGGTGTGTCCGATGCCGCTGGGCAGGATCTTATCGTGAAGCATCGCGTTTATAACTGTGCTCTTGCCATTACTCGTCCTGGAAGAGAGTACTTTTTGAATGGTAGGGTAGTGACTATGGCACCTGATGGAAAATTCAAAGCTGGCTCGATAGTGTCGCTAATCGAAAAGAACCTTTGTTTATTTATGTATAGTTAGTAATATTTAGCTTCCAATCTTTATTTTTTCAGCGCTATCTCTTTCTCCTTTTTTTAAATCCATCCCACGGTTGTCTGTCGCTTTAAGCGATAAAACTGCTATTTGTACCATTTTCTTTTTATTTCTGTTTTTTTTTTCTTCAATATAGATTTAAATAAATAAATAAGAGACGTAACTCTTGCTACTCGACATAATGATGACGGCATGTTTAACTACTCTCTACATTGCAGCAAAAGATTTGCACCAGTATTATGTATGGGAAAGTGGGAACAGTTAAGTCGACAAACATGTTTTTGTAGTCTACATTAATTTCCACAACGGTCTCTATCGACCCCAAGGCTTAACAACCGGAAAGGTGTCATACAATAGAAGTAATCATCTTTCGCTAAGCAATTAAAATCAAATATTTGCGTTTTTCAGTACCATGTCCAAACAAATATCCTAACAATAACGAGCACAACAATGGTAAACTGACCTGCCAAAGAATGCGACCTTCATGTGATCCCTCTTGAGCACCTCGCGGATGGCCTGGACCTTGGACACGTAAGACTCCACATTGGTGACGTCTTGTGGCGTGGCGATGCCGTTCTCTCCCGACACCGCTGCAATGCAATATTCAAACAATTACGTCATGTCTTTTAGATAGGCGACGATGAAATAGTTGAATATATTATTCAGGTTTTTTTTTTTATAATAAGCTATTGATTAGCTTTGATGTTGTCAATACTTCTTCTCTTCTCGTTCTACTGGTGAAGATTTGTAATTCGCACTGAAGTGTTCACTGTACTACACAACTGTAGATATTATTCGTCTGTAAATCTTTCTCAAATAAAAAAAAGAACTTGAAAAACGTAGTCATCATGTTTAGTTGTTCAGTTATTGATCAGATGGGTCTTAAAACTTATATTTGAGTATTCCCAAGATATGATAAAACAATTAAACACAGAGATTGAATCACGTTCAAATCTCGACTGATTCATAATCATTACTATCTAACTGAAATCAACGATTCGAATCCACAACCAACAGTTTCTCGCTCACTTATTTTTTATGACCAACTTCAAATTACAGTGACCTCAAATTCAAGTATAATATTGACCTCAAAAGTGCCATTACTAGACATGAGACATAGACACGTAATCAGTCAATGGACGTGACATATCAATTAGATAAGCGTTATCACGTAAGGTGTTGCATAACGATACAGGCATACCGGCTTAATTGTTATTGTTTTCGTCCTGCCATCATGCTTTTGGCTGCGTTTCCACTGAAGCGCAGATGAGCGGGCGATTTTTAAACATTTCCGCTCGGTTTCGCTTTAGTGGAAAGGTGCCTTAGTTAGGATTGGCGAAAATTACTTTCCATGTTCAATGTTAACTAGTAATCTTACGAGCGTCTGTCTGACGTCAATGTTTCGGGAATAGCTCTTGAATTATTATTGTTTGCAAAAGGCAGAAAATTATTTCGTGAGCTCGAATTCAAAACGTTTAAAGTGCGTGGTTGTGTATATAGTTTTTAGATGGACTAAAAATATTCCAGAAAGGATTGCTGTATAAAAAAAGGTTAAAGATATTTATTTAGTAAAACATGAGTGACAATAATTTTCTACAAGATCTTAAGTCAAAGAAAGTAACTACATGTTTATATGTTTATGTTAGCTGTTCGCGAACCATATGCTATCTATATCCGCTCAAACAGTCACCATCGTATATGATGGTAGAAACCCTGTGAATGCAATTACCGAGCAATTCAATTTTGTGTATCCGAAATCGTACTTTGTAGTCACTTAGCTATGCTTGTATAAAAATGCATCACCATATCGCACCTTTAGAAATAAAGAGACCTAACTAAAAATCTTATTTTTTACGAAACGTTCTTTAAAGATTTGTAACATAAGAAATTTTGTACTAATGGAAGATACATCAAGACTAAAGTATATGTCGATGGAGATAGACATTTCGAGCCAATATATGATTAAAAACCAAAATCTATTTATTTTTCATATGGTCACTTTGATTCTAAAGTTGCAATATTCAAATATGGGATAAGTCCAGGCAGACACGATACCACGCAAGACATTGCATAAAACATTACCGGACGCGAGTGCCGGCATAATTGTTATTGTTGTTATGTAAAGGTCAAGACGCGCATTAATCCCTTTATATTGATCCGCCTCTCCGCCTCGGGTGGCTGAGTCACTTACTCTCGCAGTACGATACATTGTTTGGTGACTCACTTAATTCATGTTTTTGGTTGACGACTGTTTAGCGCTGAGCGTAAACGGCTTGTAAAGGGTTCGAAGCCTGCACATATATTTTCTAGTTTGTACAAATATTTATAAATACTCAGGTTATAGTAATTCTTGTGTTGAATGTCGAGCATGATTTAAATAACAATATATTTTTTGAATACAATACAACACTAAACTCTCCATTTTTTGCGGGCTATAAATAATATTAGCTCTGTTCTCAGCTGCAAACTTTTACTGATTTTGATATTTTTGACGTTGTGGCCATAGTTAGATGTCAAAGCATTGTGCCAAACATTCATTAATCATTATTATAGGGATTAAGCATATGTGGTCTGAAAAGGCGATTATAAACTTAATTCACTATACTGGCCTAGTGCTGGCGTAGTTCTTGATTCTATTCGCATGGTGAATTATTATTTAAAATTCCGATGAAAATTAACTAAAACTATAATCTAATTATGACTTATTCCTTCATTTAATATTTCCATATCCCGAACGAGCAAACCTTCCACAAAATATACAAATAAAGTATACACATAACAATGTATATAAGATTATTCCACTTGAAATAGACATGAACAAGCGTGTGCAATACTGTGCCAAGTTCCTAATCGATAGTACACTAGTGATTAGTATAAACTACAACAGCTGTGAGTGAAAGATTAAGGAAGACGTATTTAACTTTTATTGTATTCTCATCAATCAGCACACGATATATTTCTGGGTTTTCCACGATTGGGAAAGGATGCACTTAAGACCATCACAAAGGAATTCTGAGTTCATGGAGTACCAGATAAAGCCAACACAAACGTCGTAAATCATTCTATAGACACACTTCTGTGTGCAATTTTTTCTAGAGTTTTAATTGCTAATAGCCTGTATTCTACTGCGCCTAAAGATTATTGACTACACAGCAATATTTTTAGGCAGGGGTGTTTCAGCTTTTTATTATTCCAGCACTGATTTTTTTCTATATTTTCTGGTCTGCATCTCCATGCATCAACGTGGTACATTTGTCAAACCATCAGTCCATGTTGTGTGTAAAAATTAACGCCCGAATACTGAAACGCAACTTAAATATAAATTGCGCTTAACTACGTTAATCCCGCTTAAATGTACTGGCTAAGTGCGCCGCGCGCTGTTAAGAGCAACTTATTATTTGAATGACGTTCCAGTATTCGGGCGGAAATATTGCAAACACGCTCCAAAATAATCAACATCATTATGAGACAAGCCGCTACGTGCTTAGTATTGAGTTAATTTAGTTACAAGGTTAATGTAAATTTGAATGTATCATAACAATACGACAACCTCCGTGGCGCAGTTGGTTAGACGCTGCTTGTAAAACCCGAGGTCGCGGGTTCGATCCTCGCACCGAGACAAATGTTTGTGTGGACCCCAGTGTTTCGGATCTGGGTGTTTGTGAAAAGTCTCTCGTAGTTTTTGATACCCATGACACAAGATCTTAGTGTGGGACACAATGTATGTGACTGTTGGGTGTATTTATTTTATTTAATAACCCTGTCTCGCAACGACCAGGTGTTATAAATATCTTGTTCTATGCCTATAGACAGAAGTTTAGAATTATATGATACAAGTATAAAGGCATTTAAGAAAATGCGAAGTTGCATATTGTTTAAACAAATAAGTTCTTTCTTGCCATATGCTATGTGCATGCCAAAAATGCATGTCAAAAACTTTTTGGGGTGTGCACAGCAAATAAGTTTAACTTGTAATCTGGTAGCCCTATTCATGTTATTGCACTGGGAATCAAACTTGAGATCTGACAGTTCACAGCCCATATAGTGTGGCCAGATGTAAATTAGGCAACCTTATATACAAAATAATTAAACATGGAAATGGGACAAGGTTGAAATAACTTAACAAATATGTTACATATTGATTAATGTTCTTGAACCTGCCCCACATGATATGACAGTTTGTACTTCATTATAATCATTAAATCAATAATGTGATTATAAAATGGTGACTAATAACTGACTGTTGGCTAGTAGTAAGTAATACAACAGCTTATGTACAGTAACAAAACCAAAAAACACCATGAATTATAAAGCCTTATGTCCAGTAGTTATTCTGGCTACAATGTCCTCCAAACCAGACCACAACATCACATTAACACTGCTGTTTGGCTGAAGAACTAGACATTTAGGTGGTAACTACCCTGTACCCAGTTGGCCTCTCACATATGATAGAACCAGTATAGAAAAAGACCTACTCACAAAACTAAGAGCTTAAATAATATCCTTAACGAAGATAGTAGTTCAGTAACTCTAAAGATCAGGCAAAATGATGAAAACTGCAGGCAAGAGTACAATAGTAATGGCTATGTTAATTCCAAGTAGAATATAGTAAGAAAATAATTTATACCAATAAGGTTCAATTGGTAAGCCTGGTTAAATCCTAGGATATAAATTTTGTTAAAATCTTGCAATTGAAATATCTGTGATAAAGTCAAAGCTCATCATGGACTGAAAAATCAATATTGAAGTCAACATTATCTATGCCTTCATAGAACAAGAGAATACAGCTCTCATACAATTATAAAATGTGGATCAAGCTTGAATACAGCCAGCAATGTGTAGTATTGTGAAACAGTTTGTGATTAACTATTATGAGTTATGTGTGTAAAAACTATTTCCATTTATGTTTCAGTTGTCATAGTCCTATCGGCACTGATATTGTAGCTAATACGTGTAACAATACCAGACCTCTATTGTTTAATTATTGTGAACTCACCTTCAATATTAAGTTAATGCTGTATAAGCGATAAGTTAAAATACTCACCATGCATAAATGTGACAGCATCTTTGACATAATCATCAATCTCCACAAATATATCATTGATCTTCTTCTTGGCACGCACAAATATCTGCAACGGTGAGTCCACATTGGACATGTTGACGCGGACACCACCATTGTTCAGCATCGCAACGTTGTGCGGCCCGTCGCCAGCCATCATAGACAACGTACGGTTAACATACGCAGCCATACGGGAAGGAAAGCACGCTTGTCTTTAGGTGAACCTTATGCCGGACAATGCCAACAATATAGTCACTGTATCACTTCTACGGTAAAACAACATGCACGGTAATACTGCAACAAAAACATAAACAGGCATGTGTCAAGCTAACTTTAGTGCTGCACAAAAATTAGAAAACAAAGGAATAGTAACAGAATGACTCCCACAAAACTAACACAAATATGGAGTTTGATATTCTACCTGACTTATCACAATGGTGAACTAAACACATACTAAGTATGAAATCAACAATGTGTTGCATCTATAATCACTGTATTTATTAAAACAAACCGGTGAAAACTACAATTATGATGAATGTTACACTTCTATATCAAAACTTTGAATGTTGGTTTTTTCACTATATAGTCCAAACTACAACCCACACTTGAATATAACTTAATTTTAAAATTTTGCCATAATATGAATGGAAGTTAAGTAAATTAGATATTGCTAGTTGAACCAAATATTGCACAGCCAATTTGAGGTTACTTGCAACACCAAACTAAGCGTTTTAAATGAAATTTTGAGTAAAATTAACATAACATGCAAAATTGCTTGCTAAGTTACGTTTAAGTTGAGGTTATGTTTGTTATGTAGAGAAGCCAATCTGACGCCTCCGCGGGCGGAACACGGAAAGTACAGATGTAGGAAGTGCACGTAAAGCTATACACCAACAATTAAGCATAAACACAATCTAAAGAATTAGCACCTTGTCATCTCGTTGCATCATCACAACTGATGCGCATCCCTGCAGGTTGGGCCGCATGAAATTTTGTTTACCCTTTTACTATATTTATCGATGAAAAACACCCAGAGAAAATACAATGAGACGTAAAACAACTGACAGCCGCTAAATATAAAGTCGAAATTGATTTGTGATAAAATGCGACAACTACTATACGTAATGGGAATGTGAATCTGTACAGAAAAAAAACGTGAAGTGCGCCTCACCTGTGCTCTATAGTGTAATTACAGACATTTTAATTATAATTTACATTTATTTTCGGCAGATATTACCAATTAATTTTTTCATAGATTTTTCTTTGTTTTCAATTTTCAATTTTTCATTGAGATCCAAAAAAATGTTTTCTATTTCTTACAACTCTTCTGGTATTGGCTTAACACAAAACCGATTTAATTTCTACCAATCACATGAAGGAAGATAGCTTATTAGATATAGATTAGATATTTCAGTTTTGTTTTTGCATTTTGATAAGTTCATAAAACCGATTAAAAAATATCGAAAGTCATTAATTTTAACATAACTAATTATTAATAATGAAAGTAATATTGTTCTATCACAAGATAAGTTATAGTTATTAAGACTTTATGAAAATATATAAACAATGAAGATTGTCTATTAAAGATATTTTTTAATGGAAAGTGATAATAACTTAACAAATGAATTATCATTTCTTGATATCATTGATGTTTTAATTTAATTAACATTTACTTTGTAAAAAAGATGCAGATATTAAATGTCTGAAGGGACAGTCAAGAACCTAGAGTACATTAACACGGGGTAGACAAAAGCACAAAAAAAATATTTTGTGAAGTAACAAAACGCAATGGTTAATGTCATTTCAAATATTGTCAAGCTCAAAGTTTGTCAAAATTATAAAAATCCAATGGCGGATAATGGAATAGAAACGCCGTTTCTTTGCAATTAAAGTTTTAATTAATAATATTGTTTCCAACTTAATTCAGTGGGTGAGTTTATAAAACCGAATAACTTCTTAGTCATAACAAGATGTCTCGGTCGGTGCGCGCTGAAACCCGGAATCGTGTAAAAGATGACATCAAAAGAGTAATGCAAGCTGTCGAAAAAGTTCGCCATTGGTATGTAATACTTTTATCAGAATAATTCATTTTTTTATGTATAAACAAATAATTTAATTTAATAAAATAATGTTTTATAGGGAGAAAAAATGGGTGACAATCGGCGAGACGACCATGAAAATTTACAAATGGGTACCAATATCAACTAACGAGCAGAAGAAGAAACACGCGGCGAAGAGAGAGAATAAGGAAAACACTCTGACTCCAAAAAAAACACACGACTCTTCAAACTCTAACTTCGGGATGGCGGAAGACTCCAATACCTGTGAGTGAAATTTTTTAACAAATTGAAAAAAAGAGGTTTCATCCAACATGGCCTTTTTGGTGAAAATGGTGGCCAGAGAAACGGAACTAGGTCAGGGATATCTAAGCATCGAAGCTTCGTGACCTATGGGGCCTCTAGGATTGGTAAAATATCAATTTTGTCTGATGTACTGATGTTGCAATATACAGTATGATCATTTTAAGTATGAAAATATTTGTTATGAAATAGAAAAATGATTCATATGACTTGAGCTTTTAACAGCTGTAAAATTGGTTGACTATTGGGTAGGATCCTATTATAGGGCAATATTAGAGTTTTATAATAATCATTATTGTGATTATAATTCATTACTTAATTTATTTTTATGTACAGCTATGATGCATTGTTTTGGCGTAGTAATTTAAAATTGCATTGATGTGCTGTAATTTTTTCAATACAATACATTTTATGTCATAAAATGCTGGTAATAATTGTATTTTATACAATAGGGAATATGCACGAGACTCCAAAATAAGTCAAATATTTTTTATTGTAACCTTTATTGATATAGAAATATATCAATAAGATATTTTTTTAAATTCATCAACTCTAAATCGGTAAAAAAAATACTTAAAAAATGACATTTCAAAATTGCCGCGCAATTTTTTTCGAAACGTTTGAGAAGGGAAGTGACGACAGAGTACACTATCTTATGAAGTTTTAGCTTGTTGGGTGTATTGTTTTACATTTGTTTAAGAGTTATTTTGTGTTTTCATTGTATTATTAAAAAAAATTGATTATTTTGTGACGAAATACAGTTATGTAGCAATTAATAAAAGAAGCTTCATCCAAATACTACGTTACTGACATAGTAGACTCTGACGTCACAGCGAGGACGCGCCATAATGGCGTTTAAATGCTTCGAAACTGATAGCAGTTTTTACTATTTTTTTGTACTTTTTTGATTGATATTTTTAAAGCCTTATATTTTTTTCTGGTAATGTAATGACATACAGAATCGATTAAAAGTATAAAAAATGGCATGCATATTCCCTATTAAGTTTATTAATGAAAATAGTAATAATTTTTGGAATTTGATTTCAGGTTTCTCAACAGTGAGTGACTCACAAGGCCCCACAGAGTTCACATCAACACCCATGAACTTCTCTGAGGACTCTAACTCACAGAGCAGTGGTACCACAACACCGGCAAAGCGGTTAAAAACCGATTGAGGAAGGTAGATTTAGTCATAGTAGAAGTGCTACATATAAACTAAGGACAGTGGTTGTACCGTTACACAAGAAGCTTATGGCGGTCTCAGAGTACAATTTTGTATGTGTAGATGTAGGTATTTGATACAGTAAATAGGTGCACTATAGTACAAAATATATAAAATTTTGTATGTGACGTGTGGTTTGACTATCATAATGTATATAGAGTTATGTGCAAGGTTCTGTATCTACCAAATTGGCCTAAAGCTTAGTCTTGTTATGTGGCCTTACAATAAAAAAATAAAAACTGGAATATTTGTCAAAAATAAACAATCAACTCGATGAATAATGGCATGTTCCTTAAAATATTTTTAAAAACAATAATATATTTTGCGAAACCCTTACAAAAAGCAGAAATTAATAGTATATAATCTTCACATACAAAATTTTATCTGGACTCAATTTTATAATGACAATTGTATTCAGCTTGTGAATAGGCATACTGGAGAAAAGGAGGCGGTGCCTTTTTTCGTTTAATATTAATACATTATTTATGTGGTGTGTGTTGCATTGTAAATAATTTGACATTATGTGATTAGATTAATACTGAAAGTATGATTTCTAATATTATTAGATTTATTCCATTATAGACCATTGCAATGTTAGTGATTGCATTGAACAACGTGATGCTTTTGATAACCTGACCAGGAACTGTAATTTAATTATAAGATAAAATTGTAGCCAGAGTACTGGACATAATGAGACTTAACATCTTATGTCTCAGGATGCCGAGCACAGTGGAATGGCAATTATTGCTTCGTATTTTTGCTACTGTCCATGAACGGTTGTATCAAGCGAATGGCATGCTCGTGTCGCCATTTAAAGCAATATAAAAAAATATGATTGTGAAGTAAGAATGCAATGATATTTATTTATGTAATACATGCAATATTAATGAAGTATATTTTAGTATCACTTTTAAGATTTCTAATGAATTGAAAGGTCACAAGAATGAAATTGTATTAATTTCTTTTGTCATTTTTATGTACTTGACATCCATACATTTACAATTTATATTTCCATTTTTTATTTTATTTGCGTAATAATATCCATCGCTAGAAATATTAAGTATGAATTAGAAAAAAATCCTAATGTTTAAATGCGATTTTGTTAATAATTAAAAATTAAACATTTGATAACTAAAATAGGTTTAAACTGTTTATGAATAAGAACGAAACTAAATGAGTTGCGATTTTAAATGAAATTTATCATAGTAAGGAGAAAAAAATCCAGGATGATTCTTTACTTGATTAATTATAAAATAAAATGAAATGTACTTATTGAGCCAATATTTAATTTTAATTACAAATAAGGTACTGGTCGGGATTTTTATTGAATAATTTTAATTTTACAAAATGATATTTTAATGAATTTGTTTTATTAGTAAAATAAAATACTAGTGTATGCGACTCAATGCAACTTAGTTAAAGTCTAGAGCCTGTATGTCTTGTATGCTGTTTTGTATATTGTAATGGTATATTATAGATCATGAACTGTGCCTATTTTTGTTATGAAGAAAATTTAAAGGATAAATCAAAATGAGGGCAGTACTTTCTACATTGCCTTTAGAAATGAACCAATACTGGGCAGAAAGATCCTATGATAATGATGCTTACATTTCATAACCCGGTCTTTGATAGGCAGAAAATTTTAATCTGCCTGAAAAAGCCTTGGGACCTAGCCAAGATTTGTTTTTTTCACTCATAAATTTGACATCTGAACATTAACCCCCTGATTTATAAGGACTTAACGCTGTTTTCAACTGCCGTTAATACGAGCTGACTCAAAAGTACGCCAATTTAAGTTAATGTGGTTTATTAGCGATTTATAAAACATTTTTATACAGAACGGCATAAACAAGGGCTTTAGCATTATTTATAAATAAATTAATTGTACAATAATTTTATTAATTGTAATATATTGGTAATAAGATAATAAATAAATGTAAAACAATTAGTATTTTTCTTCAGAGTCCCCTGATGAGGGAGTCTGTTGTGAGTGCGAGCTTGATGACTCCTCCATTCCTGAGCACTGGTCAGATAGGTTGTCCACATCCTGGATGCCTATGATGTTGGTCACCAGCTCGCTGAAGGATATCTCCTGGAAAACGAAGAGTATGGTTAAAAATAGCACCTATGGAACAGAACGCGTTATTGAACGAACGCTTTGACAGCTTAGGTGGCGCAGTCGATTGAGAACCGGTGAGGCGCGGGTTCGATCCCCGCGTCAAAACATTTTTTTTGCGGTTTACATATATTTATTTCGGGTCTCGGTGCTAAATTATTTAGATTATGATACTCAAACCACTCAACCGTATTCTCGATTGTTGAGGAGGCCCGTGTACTGGCCGGGCAGTGGCATGTATATGAGCTGATACAGATTCTGACACTCGCAACGAATTAACTGTATCCTTGAGATTGAGACAATGCTTGAAAAAGATGATGTTTAAAAAAGTAGCACTAAAAACATCAAAAAGTATCTGCTTTCAACATTATAATTAGGTACTCGCAAACCAAGCAGTTAGTTTTGTGAAACTAATTGTATTTTTTTGTTATTTTCTCTTAAATATAGTAGGGTAACGTGTGTATTCCCGATATTAGTGCATATCCCGATCAAGTGGTTTTATTCACCTGTTTCACTGTTGGATAGTTTATTGTTTAGGCGCTGTAGTCAAGACTTTTCTACATAAATAAATAAAGAACACCCAACAGTCACATACATCCTGACCCCACACTAGGATCGAGTCTTGTGTCGTGGGTATCAGGAACTACGAGAAACTTTTCGGTCTCACAAACACCCAGACCCGAAAGAAATATTTGTGGTCCGCACAAACATTTCTCTCGGTGCGGGGATCGAACCCGCGGCCTCTCGTTTCACAGGCGGCGTCTAACCAACTGCGCCACGGTGGCTGTCATGTACACATGTACTATTAAAAATAAGCGAATGCTAATACCTCTGGTAAGAAAGAGAAGTCTCCTTCAGTCATAGCCGCTCTGTCTTCAGCGGTGAAACCGTTTAGTATAGACAGCAAATACCACGACAACTCGCGGGGAAACCGTTCGCCTGGATCACAAAAAATATATTTAAGTATAGTATGTAAACTAGCCTACAGGTAGATACTTAGCTGGGATTATTTTTTAACGCCAATGGTGTACTGGTATCACTTTAGTCTCCTTATAGTCTGTTATTTAGATTCCGAAAATAACGTATTCGCCTATACCTAGGTAATATAATTTTTCACTGCTGAATATAGGACTCTATTGCAATGAAAAGTTCGATTCGATTCTAGTTTGTAGGGGAAGGCCGGGCAAAGTGGATACCTTAAGGTATTTAAGGTTATAGCAGAAAAGGTATATAATACAAAATCGAAATAATTATCAGAAACCAGTCTTTATTTATTGCTCGTACAAATACGGACATCAGTTACCATTAATATTTAAGCAATAATCAACTATAATTAAAATTTAAAAAAGTACGAAAGTATTCGCTTTGCCCGGTACCCCGGGTAAAGCGGATACAGTACTTGGGCAAAGTGAATACCCATATTTAATCTCTGATGACATAAAAATAACTTTGATAAACTGAAAAAAAAAACTTTACCTATACAAGGTTTGCCTATACAAGGTCGCATAAGCCAAACCATACTTTTTAGCTGTGCTTTTTATTGATTCTCCAACTCTACACAAATCAATAGCCGTTTGCATAGCATTTTCATCCTACGTCCCTTGCTTAGATTTTTTTATATTTATTCATCATCTGAAACAAATAAAATACATGTTTAGATAATAAGTCACCAATAAGAAATGGCAGTCAAAGTAAATAGAGCAAAGTGGACCATATCCACTTTGCCCTATTCACTTTGCCCGACTAGGTAAGTTTTGAGGTTAACACTATTTATAGAGAAACTAATAATTCTGCCTTTCTGTTAAATATACCATAAAAAACTACTTTGATATGCTACCAAATTAAGACATTCCTATAAATCAAAAACTAGTAATACAGGAGAATTGATCAATGTACTTACCGCGTAAAATCAATCTTTTATTTACAAAAACACAAATCTCCACTCCGCGGATGGGACGCGACGCGGATCCTCGCTTCTATGTTTGCCGCCTATTAAACAAAGATGGCCAAACGTAACAGTGGTGACGTGTTAAACGAAAAAATAATAATTTAGGAATAGTGGGGAGTATTCGCTTTGCCCAGGGTATTCACTTTACCCGGCCTTCCCCTACTCTAGCTCATTGGCTCATTGAGCGTTGATGGACTTCACTAACCATAGATACTTTTTTTTTTAATTTCTACGAAGTACATGCCGTAAGCAACAAAAATTATCAGTACCGTAATTCTGTAGCATATTGATAAATTCCTCTCTGGGTATTTTGTACTCGTCTTGTTGCAAGTAAGCGAAGTTTCTGAACGCATTCCTGAGTTTCTTGAAGTCGGTGCCGAAGGCAGGCCGATGGTTCAAGTATAGTTTAACAAACTCTTCAAAGTCAATTTCTGATACCGGGTCGATGCCGTACACCTTGTACTTCGCTTCTTCTAATAAGTTTTCTACCTAGAATATTATTTAAAGAAAACAGATTTAATAATAAAATTAGCATACCTACTGCAGAGACAATTTAAGTTTATAGCAACCATGAATTTGTATTCCTATCTATTTATTATTTCATATGCCAACTACTTACTACCTAGTACCTCTTATAATTATGGATAGAATATAAAATTTTACGCAGAAACTAACAGTTTCGAGGAAAAGATACATTTAACAACATATCGATAAAGTAATGAATGTTATCAAGATATATTTGTCCCATAAGTAAAGAAGTCAGGTTCAACTTCGTAGTGAACCTACTTTTTGTCATATTAAAGTCGCGTCTGAACAAGTATCTACTTTGTCAGCAGCAAAAACTTAAAGATACTAGAAAGCTTAAAAAATATCAGTTACCTCATATTCCGACGGAAAGAACCCAAGAGCCCTCATGAGATCGGGCAAGGATCCTATTGGGATGTAGTCCTTGACCCGCCTCATAGCCGGGGAGAAGGTTCCTTGGCACAGTATCTGGACGTAGTAGAACAAGTCCCGGATTTCCTGGAACAGCCAGCCGGGACGACCGTTCTCGATGAGGCAGTAGTAGGGGTCCAAGTCCGGCCCGCCTTGACTTGTCGTTGTCTCGACTGATCTGTTGAAAACATTTAACATAATCACAGTAAATCACTGCTGGACATTGGGTTCCGTGATTACGTGTCACCAGGATAAATAAGAGCATGCGATGGTTAGCTAGAAGGCCACGTAGCGGAAAGCGCAGCGTGGGACGTCCACCCACAAGATGGTCAGACGACCTAGTAAAGGTCGCGGGACCTCGCTGGATGCAGGCTGCCTCTAACAGGTCTCTGTGGAAATCATTGGGGAAGGCCTATGTTCAGCAGTGGACTTATTTTGGCTGATGGATGATGGATGATGATGATGGTTAGCTGACAATATGAAAGGTTCAATTAAATATCGCTTAAAGCAAGCTACTTACCTACCTGTGTCTCACGTAAAACGGACATAAGGTAAATAGCCGATTTGATGTTGCGTATTTTTTGTTAAGTACGTAAGTTGCGGGTCCAATAATTTGCTTTTCATCTCAGTGTTCGACATTTTCATACATAACGGTTCTTGGCGGCCACTCAAATCCGCTCTATCTCAAGTCCGCTATTGTAACACGGCGTTCTTGTCATATGCACTTGGGCGAAGTTGTTACAGGCCTTTGATACTTTTTATATATTTATTCTTACCTATAGTTAGCAGCCCACTGGAACACGCAAGAGTCTTTAGCTCCAATCGTAAACATAGCTCCGGTGTCACCACGGAAAGACATCTCGGTCACCTGAAATAATAACGAAAGTTCTCAATATCTACGCTATTATTTCATGATCGATTTTTATGAAACAGTGGTATCACCATAGTCGAACCCAGCAATGGTCTTAGGGGCCACGCTCTTACAGGGGCGTCGCACATAAAGCCAAGAAAATTTAAAAAGTATATAATTTTTTACTATATATTTTAGTTAAAACTTTTGTGTTTGAACAAAACCACCAACATTCGCATAAAATACTTTTCACGAAGGACAAAGGGCCTCGCAAAGACCTGCCGCCCGGAGCCTCGCAATGGGTAAGGCCCCCGCTGGTCGAACCGATCTATTTGACGTGCTGTAGCAAGATTCTACTGGTTCAAAATTACATATTTATAGTTGTATAATTTGATTAGAAATTGTCTTGACGCCAATAGATGGCGCTGGTACTACTTGAGTTAAGATCAATATCCTTGTTTTGTTACAACAATACTAGATGGCGCCAGTAGTCATAAATATTAATTTATTCCTTTTGCCAAGAGGTGGCGCCACTTAAAAAATAGATCGCGGTAGCGTTTGGTTCACAACTGTTGTATAAATAGCGATGGAAATTTCGAATAAATTGTCTCCTACGTTCCGAAAGTGTAGTTTCATTTACCTGTGGTGTGAAGTCGTACATGGTCCTTCGAGCCGGATGTATTAAAGGAAGAACCGTGCCCTCCAAGTGAAGTAAACAGTGAGTAATGAACAGTTATTAGTTAGTAGTGAACAGTGAGTAGTGAACAGGGAACAGTGAGTAGTAAACAGTGAACAGTGAGTAGTGAATAGTGAGTGCCAAGTGAAGAACGTTACGCCGCAGTGGACAAGTGACAACGGCGACATCTAGCGGCAGTCTACACCGCACAACGGAACTTAGTGGTGGTTTATTATGGACCGATACTGTGAGTACAATTAATCATTTCTAGAAGTGTCAGTGCAACAAGAAGAAAACAAAGTGATATAATAGGACATTGAACTCTGTAAAAAATCAGTGTTATACGGGGCTTAGAATAATCCACAAAAAAAAAACGACGATACGGGGAACCTATGCCCGATTTTTTGGAACCATAGTTCATACGCTCAAACAAATAACATAGTCATCAATTTGGTCTTATCTGGAAATAGTCTATTAAATATTATCACAAAATGGAAGCAGAGTTAAGAATCATGGAGGATTTGAAGGATCAAATAATAAGAGGAAGGAGTAATTTCAAAAAATCCCCAAAAGACAGAATAACAGAATCGTACGTCAAAGCGAGGTTAGAAGGGTTGGAAGAATTAATAGAGAAGTTCTCTAAGAGGCACGAAAACATAATCAGCACGTATACAGCCGAACAAACAAATACTTACACAAAGAACGAAACATTTTACGATGGTTATGAAACTTATTTGATGTTTAAAGGAGAGTTGAAGGCAGCATTGGACAAATTAAGACCTAAATCACCGGTTACCGTCGATGCGAATAAAACCAATCACAAAGAGTCGTTTGTGAGGTTACCTAAAATATCGATTCCAGTTTTTACGGGACGATATGGAGAATGGTCAGCGTTCAAAGACCTCTTCACGTCATTAGTACACGCTAACCCGGCATTGGAAGATGTACAGCGCCTACACTACCTGAAGACTCAACTAAAAGGAGAAGCAGAACAATTAATTCGACAAATTCCGACTATAGCAAATAACTATAAAAAGTGTTGGGACTTATTACAAAATCGCTATGACAATAAAAGATATATGTCAAATTGTATTCTTAAACGCTTATTTAGTCAACGGTCTATGAATTGTGAATCTGCTCACTCTTTAAAAGAACTCGTAGATACTACGTCAGATTGTATTCACGAATTGTCAAATTTAGGTATAAAAGATTACGGAGATTTAATCATTGTTTATATTTTATGCTCGAAGCTAGATATTGAAACACGTAAGCAGTGGGAACTCCACGTTAATACTTTTACAGAGGGGTTGCCATCATTCGCGCTTTTCAAAGAATTCTTAGAGTCGCGATACCGTGCATTGGAATTTGTCGAACCCAGTAGAAATAAATTAAATAGTCCAAAGTCTCGCAGTAGTGAAGGTTCTAAAGTATTACATAATACTGAATTAAAGGTAATTTGTCCTCATTGCACTGAACGCCATAAACTATTTTCATGTCAAAAATTTGCCAAGGAAAATATTCAAGGTCGTAGAGACATAGTCAAATCGTTGAGACTTTGTTTCAATTGCCTTGGTAATAATCACACTAACAGTAATTGTAGGGTACCAACGAGATGTCGCATATGTAAACGCAAACACCACACACTTCTTCACGACACTACCAATCCACCTGGCGGGGCATCTTCAACCGACACCACAGAGAAAGACCAACACCCGGAACTATCTTCATCGACGAACGAGACCACACAGATCGTTAGCAATTTTGTGACTGGAAATTTGCAAACGTTATTAGCCACAGCCTTGATAAAAGTTGAGTCAACAAATGGACATCCTCAGGTATTAAGAGTTTTGCTGGACCAAGGGTCACAGGCATCCTTTATATCTGAAGCGGCAGTGCAATTGCTGAGATTAAAGAAAAATCGCGCTACTAGTTTGATTTCAGGCTTAGGCGGAGGTCGAAGTGGTTTAACCACGAAGTACGTGGTTAAGGTTAATGTTCAATCACTACACGACCCATCCTTTCAATTGCAAATTCAAGCTCATGTTTTAAACACAGTCACTTCAATTCTTCCAGAAAGGAAATTTATCCTGCCTACTTGGACAGACTTAAAGCACCTCAATCTTGCCGATCCACAATACAATGCACCTAACAAGATAGACATGTTATTAGGAGCCGAGGTATATTGTAGTATTCTGAAAGAGGGATTGATCAAAAGTCCTTGTGGTAAAACAATTGCTCAGGATACGCACCTCGGATGGGTATTATCGGGTCAAGTAGAGGGTTACAATGAGAGAGAGCAAAAATCGCATAACGTTATAGTAAATACGCACGTGCAGATAGAAGAAGGCAATGAATTATTGAAAAGATTCTGGGAACTGGAAGGCGAAATAAAATCGACCGACAAAGTATTGACACTGGAAGAGCAAGCATGTGAAGAGCATTATAAAGCAACTACATCTCGAGATGATTCTGGAAGATATATAGTAGAATTGCCTTTCCGAACGGAAATGAACGAAATTACAGAAGCAACGTATGGAAATACACGATCTGTGGCAGTAAGAAGACTTTTAAGTTTAGAAAAAAGATTAGACAAAGACAAACAAGCTAAACAAAACTATTCGCAAGTATTAGAGGAATACCTCAGTTTGGGACACATGGAACAAATACCTAACGAGCAGAAGAGTACTGGAAAAGTATGGTTGCCTCATCACGCTGTAGTTCGAATGGACAAAACAACAACGAAGACAAGAGTAGTGTTTAACGCTTCGGACAGGACTGCCAATGGAATATCGCTGAATGATACTTTGATGGTAGGCCCAACTATACAACCAGAGTTACGCCACATTATTATGCGGTGGCGTATGTTCCCAATATGCATGGTAGCCGACATTGTAAAAATGTACAGACAGATTAAGCTGGCGGAAAAGCATGTAGACTTTCAAAGAATCGTCTGGAGAGCAGATGTGGAGTCAGACATCCAAGAATATCGACTACTAACAGTAACTTTTGGCACATCCTGCGCTCCATACTTAGCTATAAAGACCCTTCAACAAGTTGCCGAAGACGAAGGGAATGATTTTCCTTTAGCTTCTTCCCGAATCAAAACAGATTTCTATGTTTACGACTTAATAACAGGATGTTATAGCGAAGAAGAAGCAGTTAATCTGTATCACCAAATGAATGCTTTACTAGGGAAAGGAGGATTTACCCTACAAAAATGGGCGAGCAATAAAATCGAATTATTAGAGGGCTTGAATGCAGATACGGGATATGATAAAGAAATTCGAGAAGATGATGTTAGTAAAATTTTGGGCCTCTCCTGGAATCGACGAACAGATAACTTTGATTATTCAATCAATTTGCAACTCGATACGCCCACACCGACCACAAAACGGCAAATTATTTCCGAAATTTGTCGTCTGTACGATCCTTTGGGATGGATAGCGCCGTGTGTTATTACTGCAAAGGTGTTTATACAAAGACTCTGGATTGCTGGGGTCGATTGGGATGAGAGAGTTCCAGAAAATCTTTTGACTGAATGGGAGCTTTACAGAAAAGATTTGCCCAAGTTAGCAAATTTTCACATCCCGCGCTGGGTCCACACTACGAATACGGACAAACTAGTCGAACTCCACGGATTTAGCGACGCGTCTAACTCAGCTTATTCAGCGGTCATATATTTACGGGTTATCTCAGCAGATGGAGAAATAAAGACTCATTTAGTGACGGCCAAAACAAAGGTCGCGCCAATCAATCAAGTGTCGATTCCAAGACTGGAATTATGTGGAGCAGTGATGTTGGCGAGATTACTTCGCGAAGTAGCAAAAATATTAAATATAAATAAGACAAACATACATGCATGGACCGACTCAACAATTGTGCTGGCATGGTTAAACGACCATCCAAGCCGTTGGAAGACTTTCGTCGCCAATCGTACTTCAGAAATTTTAACTACGCTAGATTCATCTCAATGGTCTTACGTTCAGTCTAAGGAAAATCCTGCAGACTGCGCATCACGAGGAATTACCCCGACTGAACTGATAAGTAATCATCTGTGGAAGAACGGGCCGAATTGGCTTTGTAACCTCGACATTGTATACGGAAAACCCCTATCCATATGTACCAAAACGGATCTAGAAACGAGAAACATTAAAATCCATAGCGTGGTAATGGAGGATCAGTTCGATACATATATATGTTCAAAATTTTCAAAATTGCGAAAACTTATCCGCGTGATCGCATATTGCAGACGTTTCTTATGCTTGCGATCGCCTAAGACAAAACCGTTACCTTATTTAACAACAGTTGAAATGCAAGAATCTCTTGCCACATGCATTCGACGGCATCAAGCTCAGATGTTTAGCGAAGAAATCGCAAGCCTCCTAAAAAATCAAACACTCAATAAGAAAAGCCAATTGATTGCTCTCAATCCATTTCTGGACGACAAAGGAATACTGAGAGTGGGGGGTCGAATCACGAATTCGGACTTACCCGACCACAGCAAACATCCGATCATAATATCTGGAAATTCGTATTTAGCGAAACTCATAATAGAAGACGCTCATCAAAAAACGTTGCACGGTGGTGCCCAACTGACTTGTAATTATGTTCGTATGAAGTATTGGCTCACTAAGCTAAAGACCTTGGTTCGGAGTCACATACACAATTGCGTCCAGTGCATTCGCTACGCTGGCACTTTGAAGAATCAGCTGATGGGTCAGTTACCTTCATGTAGAGTAACGCCTAACAAACCGTTTCTTAATACAGGTGTGGATTACGCCGGACCTGTTAATATCAGAGTTACCAAGGGTAGAGGTCAGAGATCTTACAAAGGCTACATCTGTCTTTTTGTTTGCATGAGTACGCGAGCAGTTCATTTAGAAGCGGTCACAGATCTCACGACACAAGGATTTCTGGCTGCCTTCAAGCGGTTCATAGCCCGACGAGGTCGCTGTAACCATCTTTGGAGCGATAATGGCACAAATTTTGTTGGAGCCGCCAAAGAACTCAAGAACTTATTCATCAGTGAACATTCCGCATTTTGTAACGAAATCGCTAGGACTCTAGCGAATAACGGAACCGAATGGCATTTTATCCCCCCACGCGCGCCTCATTTCGGTGGACTTTGGGAAGCGGGGGTAAAAAGTACCAAACATCATCTGCGCCGTGTAATCGGAGAAACCACTCTCACGTACGAAGAAATAGCGACTCTACTCTGCCAAGTGGAAGCCTGTCTGAATTCAAGACCATTATCCGTAATGAGTTCAGACCCCTCGGACGCGGCGCCATTGACTCCGGGTCATTTTTTGATAGGAGAACCTTTAATTTTGGCGCCAGATCATAGTTATGAAATTTCCCAAGTTAGCACTCTTCGTCGTTGGCAACTTACACAACGTATGCTACAACATTTTTGGCGACGTTGGTCCCAAGAATATTTAACTGGATTTTTCCAAAGGTATAAGTGGAACGTAAAAACGTCCCAACCAAGGGTTGGTGATGTAGTGTTAGTGCGAGAGGACAATTTACCTCCAGCTAAATGGCTTTACGGTAGGATCGAAAAAATTCATCCCGGTAAAGACAATATTTCCAGAGTTGTCACTCTACGCTGTAAGGACTCTTTGATTAAACGAGCAACCTCGAAGCTTTGCCCATTACCAGTCCATAATGATTAAATTTCCAGTTGATTTGTAATGTTATTTATAATTAGGTTGTGAGTTAACTTTTATTTTTTATGTTTTTGTTATAATCTACACAAATGCTATAGCTATCGATTTACAGTCCACGTTTCAATTATTTGATTGTGTTGGTAAAACTGATTGTATGCTAACTGAACTATTGTAAAGCGGTTAGAATTAAGTGTACGTTAAGAACTATTCGTCCTTGGTGGGCGGTATGTATAATTTGATTAGAAATTGTCTTGACGCCAATAGATGGCGCTGGTACTACTTGAGTTAAGATCAATATCCTTGTTTTGTTACAACAATACTAGATGGCGCCAGTAGTCATAAATATTAATTTATTCCTTTTGCCAAGAGGTGGCGCCACTTAAAAAATAGATCGCGGTAGCGTTTGGTTCACAACTGTTGTATAAATAGCGATGGAAATTTCGAATAAATTGTCTCCTACGTTCCGAAAGTGTAGTTTCATTTACCTGTGGTGTGAAGTCGTACAATAGTCCTATTAAAGCTGTATTTAAAAGAATTCAGATCCTTACCTGTACAGGATGCGCCAGCAACCCCACATGTTTCCAAGGGTTACCATCCAGCGGCAATTTCTGAATGCCGATGATATTCTTGGTGGCGAACACGAGGTACTGCAGTTCCACCCCTTCCTCTTCCCTGGTGACCAGCTGCATCTTACGCACAGGGTGCTCGAATCGAGGTCCCAGGTATGTGGCCAGCGTCATTGTGGTCGAATAGTTCACTATTTTGTACTTGTGCTGACGAACAAGTAGGTTTATATGCTTTAAACAGTGCCTTGTTAATTAGTACTTATTATTTAAGGTAGTATTAGTAAGGTAGGAAGTGCCTGGTGGCCTGTTGGTAAACGGACCAGACGCGGCTGCCAATATGTTCACGGTGGCCGCGGGTTCGAATCCCAGGGCACATCTCTTAACCTTTCGGAGTCATGTGTGCATTGATAGTCAATCACCACACACTACACGCACTTGACAATTTCTATTTTTAAGTGAAAACCTAAATGACGGCAAATGGGACAGCAAAAAAATTAACATACCTACTTTTACGTCTGTTTATGCTAGATATATTTAAATAAGTTAACATTGACTTTATCGCAATAAACTTTCTATTTCTGCCCGATCCTTTAGAAAGTTTATATTTGTCTCTATTATCTCCATCCAAAGGTTGAATAATTAATTGTGTAATAAGGCCGCCGCCGGTTATAATTATTTTAATTTTAGAACATTTTTTAGGTTTTTATCCCGGTGTACAACAAAGAATATAAATAAATAATTAAAATACACGAGATTGAAAGCCTCTAAATTAATAACACATATTCATGAAATTCCATAAATGGAATGGATAACTAGGCATACCTACCTACTTTAAAACTACTTAATCGATGGTGATAAAACGTAAATAGGTACTTCCTTAAAAAAATACTTAATCAAAACATTAATTTTCTTACTTCATCATTGGCAACCAAAATCGTGGGCAAATCGGTTCTGTATTCAGCAGGATCAAGATCCTTGGGTGTTGGCCACACAATGCCACACAGCGGTATCGACGTCTGATCCACTCTGTCTAAACTAAATATCTCCAGATACTCTTCAGAACTCTGTCCTATATCATATTCAACCATTATTCTGTCTGCTCCTAGAGATACTAATTTGTATTCGCCATCATCATTCTTCTTTGGCAGGAAAAAGACGCTAGTTATTTCTTTAAAGTGCGATCTGTGCTTTCCAATGAAATTCCATACAAATTTTTCGCAATCGTATTTGTATACGCAAACTGTATACCCTGCGTCCTAGAAGGAAATGAAAATATTGTTTATAAAGTCTACATAGCAACAGTACTTACATTATTTTAGTGACAATGACAAATTAAAGTTAAGTTTAAATTCTAAACAATATCTTAATAGAAATTAGAAATAGCAACCACTGATTGCCTTGTTGGCAACCGGCACAGTTTTACAACGGTATAAATTTGAAATAGACATTTTTTTGTCCCTAAAAGTTAAGGATATGGCTTTTTCACTGGCCTACACGCTCAGTACCTATGCTGTTATTGTATAAAATATTGAATATTAGTTATAAATAAACGAACATACAGCAAGAGCGAGCGTGAGAGAGTCACAGCTATAGTTAATCTCTTTAATAGCATATTTGGTGTCCAGGAATGGTTTTTCCGTGAGGATCTTCATGGTGGTCGGGTCCAGGAATAAAAGTTCTCCGGTGTTCAGACCACATGCCAAATGTAGCCCTATGTACATATTATATAAATTAGTTGGTTAATATTACACGTGATGCATTACAGAAGATGTGTTAAAAGAGGAAATAAATAAGTAACTATTATATTATGAAGGCACCTATATATTAATCGCGAAGATTCACATAATAAGGAGTTGCGACGATCAGAGAATTATGAATCATTAAGCACAATGCGTTGAACGCAGCAAACGACAAATAACAGCGACTCTTCACATTTGATTTTCCTTGAGCTTATAAAGACAAAAGCTGAAAACAACTATCTAACAGACAATATCTCAATGTACCTGACGGAGAATACTTTAGACACGTTACAGACAGCTGAGGGACAGTAACCTCATAGCTACATTTGATAGATTCGCTCTTCGGAGGAGTGATCACTGTGAAATGCTTCCTCAAGTCCAGTCGCACAAACAACTTGTGTTGAATGTATTTATACATCTCCAGAACCCCATCTGAATACCCCACGCAAACTACTGGCCTGAAAAGTAATGGAAAGGGTTAAATATAATTTATGTTAGGTATGTAAGGTGGTTGTAAAGGTATCTACGTAAGGGCGATCTATTGGCGCAGAAGAGAGAAAATAACTTCTTATGTTTCAGTCCCTGAATAAAGAAATGCGCTATCGTAATACTAGTCACCATCATGATCGTGGAATATACAAAACTAGTTTGCAGTAGCAGCATCTAGGTAGGGCGTGCCGGTCTGCCGCACAGGGTGCCACAAATAAAAGGACGTGACTGGCCTAGTTTTTCCATTTGTCTAGTTTTTGTATTGGTTCATACTTTACTATAAGACAGAGATACTGTAATTTTTTTCCAGGGCATTGTTGAACCAAAATAAATAAGTACATTACTTTTCAGGATGTACGCTGACAGTCAACGCAGTCGATATAAGATTATCTAATATAGTGACGTAATTTTCAGTGGCGAAATCCACGTAGCCCACACCCTGATTTTGTGTACCTGCAAACACATCATGTTATAGAAAATAACTAGTATGAAGTAGGTACTCATTATTTATTCTTTCACTGTAAGAATAAACGCTCGCAGGTAATTTCAAAAATTAGCCAAAAAAATTAAAAATATCAAAAATATGCCCTAAATTGAACCTGCGACGTTTTGGGTTGTCAATTTGGTTCTCAGCTGACCGAGCCAAACGGAACGTTTTCTATGATTGGAAAACTAAAAATTTTATAATGTTCTAAATTGATAAACTTTTTTTGTCTAAATAAAATAAATTGTAAAATGATTAATGACTCACAAACGATAAAATCTCTGACTAGAAACGGCTTGCTGCCAACAGTGGCATCGCTTGGTAGTTGTTTCTTGATCAACTTCTGTTTTACGACTCCAGTCATCGTGTCTATTTGCGGAACCACTTGCTCCCAGCACGGACAAGGTTTGTTACCTGGGAAATACAGAACACTTGTTATAAAACTTTAATGTAAATGAGAAAAATACTCATGGCTTAGTCATTTTTGAAAAGTAGAATTTATTATTGTGGTGTATCATATTCCCCTTCTTATTGGTTTTGTATTACCTACACTAATGTGAGATCGGCGGAAAGTATTTATTTCGCAGCAATGTTTCCAAGAAAGTATTCTAAGCAAGTCATAATCACAGAAATTAAAGAAATGAAAATGCTACGTCTATATGTGGTAAATTCTCCACTTTTATGGAATAATAGAAGAGCTTTAGACTGGCTAAGGTCTCAGAAAGTCGCTGGACGCAAGCCGGTTCCAACAGGACGATATGGAGGTCCTTTTAATTGAGTCCTATTTGGAATATCCTGTGGCTAAAGAGAGAGAGAGAGATAGCCTCTTCAACAAGCAATAAACAAAACGTATCTCCGAAATTAACTTACACTTAGGATCTAAGATCTGGTAGCTCCTCGGCGTAATGTTGAACGACACGTCTCTAACGCAGTCGACGGTGAAGCCATGCACCCAGTACAACAGCTTCATCTGGTTGTCGTAGAAACGGATCTCGCCGCCATTGTTTCCAGTCACGATCACACTGATAAAATAAAATGAATATATGTTGTGATTCGTGATTAGACAATGAATATAAAGCTCGGATTTGGCTGCCAAAATGTGTCAACCGATGAGAAATACTTGTTTATTACACCAATAGATGTTTGAATTTCACTCAGTGGTAAATGTACCGCCAGATCCATAACGGTGGCTTTGATATGTCTGTTTAAAAACAGCTAATCTCATAACTCTATAATATTAAAAACAGTGATAAATAAATAAATAACACCCAACAGTCACATAGTCCTAACCCCACACTAAGATCGTGTCTTGTGTCGTGGGTATCAGGAACTACGGAAGACTTTTCGGTCTCACAAACACCCAGACCCGAAAGAAATATTGTGATAAGCAAGTGTGTGCTTACCCATCGATGCTCTTAATAACATTAATCCCGTACTTTTCCACTTTCAAAACCTTTACATATCGTAATTTCTTATAGTTGGTAGGACCCAAATTTTCCTGATATTCGATGGTATAGCCGTATATGAGCACAGATCCCCTGCTAGTCGCCACCAGCACCTGTGACGTCACGCCAATGAACGCGAAGCAGGTCAGCTTGCCATGCTCGGGAGATATCACTTTATCCACCTTCCTTATTTTCAGTTCGATCTCATCAGTCTCTTTGGATAAGCCCCTTTCGACTATAACTATTTTCTGCGGAAAAATATTTATTTAATTATATTCGTAGTTATGTATAACAATTTTGTTTTTTGTATTTTGTTGAGACAATAGAGCCTGTCATGTTATATGCGAGATTGTTACTCAGCCTTAAACCACCTTGAAGTTATGACATTGCTGTCGTGTTTTAGTTAGTTACATAAATATATTTTACATAAAATTATTACAATATATAATAACACTAAGGATACCTGCGTTACGCCTAACCAAATATCGTGTTTCGTCATCAGTAAAAATTGTGTAGTATCGTTTGCATTGAAACCCATGTCCACTACTGCATCTTTGGGTATATCTACCTCCAATCTAGCTGCATCAGAAAAAAGACTAGTTGGTTATTTTGTTTCATTATCACGTAAAATATTATTATTAGGACTTTACCATGAGGCTCTGAGAGTCCAAAAGACCATATCCACCAGTAAATCATTGTCTTCTCCGGGTACGCTAAAGTGAGCAGGTATTTGGCATCAGCGCTCAGAGCAACCTTAGATAATTTAACCTCGCCATGTGGTGAAAAGATGGTCTTCTGTGGGAAGTAATCAGTGCTATCCCAGATGATGAGGACGTTTTCTGGACCAGAGTCAGCGGTAATGAGCCATTTGCCGGTGGAATCTGACGTTATGCACGTTATTGCGTGTCTCTGGAATTATATCATTTTAGTTCACCTAGGTAACGTTAACATCAATCACTTTTTTGGGTTTAGTATGGTTTAATGTGGTTCACAAAGTACCTAGTGTTTTTTATATATGTATGTGTATCTAAAATATTGGGATATAAAGAACAAAAAATCCCAGCAGATATACATTTTTAATATTAAGCAAAATTAGGGTTTAGCTCGTAGTTATAAATGTCACATGTTGTAAGGTAGATATATGCCTAACAGTGAAGTCTATTTGAATTGGCGTAGACCATTTAAAGTTGCTGACGGCAGTTTAAAAGCGATCTAAAGTAGAAATCAAGGCGCACCGAATGATCATCGGAGAGTGGCTCGCTGGCGATAAATGAGCAAAGCAAATGAATGGTTGGCAAATGGGTAAAACGGGTACTCACATGTCCCTGAAGTATCCTCATTTGGTTCGTGGTCCAGTTGTACAGTACACCGCAGTTGGCCGCTGCGTAGAAGGCTATGGTGGTGCCGCGATCGTTTAGGTTGATCACGCTGACTTTTGGATTGTAACCGTAGATCCATCTTATATACTACAAAAATTATAATTTATTAATATTAATACAAGCTATACCCTTGTAAGAGTTAGTTTTTTAGAGATGCCACAGGTCAGTGGGCCAGAAATTCGCAATGAATTAAAAACGGGTAGGGTAATGTGTTTCAACTCCGAAAAAACATTTTATTTATTAATTTCGCCTCACTGCTGAGCACGAACACGAAACTTCACTGCATCTGATGATAAGTACACTGTCGTCCAGAACAGAGGTATGTTGCTATCAGACAGTTGTCTTTCCCCACACGACACATTCACCTTCGAGCTAGGTAGTACGTTAGTGCCCAGGATTGAAATGAAATGAAATAGTACTCTCTCTTAGTCTGAGGGTCACGTAGGCAATTAGAGAGCTCTTATGACAAGTCAATACACATACAACTTAATCTCTATATACAAATGATTTTCTATACTTAGTATTATTTATTTTAATTTCTTGCTTTAATTTATTTAATAATATAAGTAATTTATTTATTTTTAAATTATTTTTATTTATAATTTATTTTATTTATATATTTAGTTTTTTATTCATATTTTATTTAAAGTATTATTTATTACTTTATGGTGATTTATTTTTCATGAAATACATTATTTACGTAGTCAAATTAAATTTAATTTATTAGTGGACCATGAGTATTATTACAATTGATTGAATGAATAAGAATTGAGGGAGGCATATTATTGCTTACAAAAGGCGTGGGCTTGTGATGGTACTCCGCTAACGCAGAATTCTTTCGGATCTGCGATAAAGACATGCTATAGAACGGCTTCATGTCCGTATCGCTGTTGATGGTGGCGCGAACGTTCGGAAGCGAGTGGAAATTCGAAAGCCTTTCCAATGGGTTGGTCTGCATTTTCGCAATGTTTGTAGACAATTCACAAATAAATACTACTCAAACAATGTGATAAATACTGACAATATTATTGACAAATACTGACAGTGATAAGTATTTACGTTTGACATAAAAAAATCACATATCTTTTTTTTTACAAGAATCTTATTTAATTTAATTTTCAAAGTCAATTACTATATATGACTGTATATTACATACATGATATTACTATTACGACGTCACGACAAATGCGTATATACTTTATATTGGTTTCCGAATTAGCAGTAGATGTCATAAATATAGGGTTTAGTAGTTATACTGAAGATCCTGAAGCTGTTGGTGAGATGTTCGCAGATGTTCGTACCCATCAGGATTGCGACCAACAATCGAGAGCCCACCATACAGAATGAGACAAATGTGTCATGATTTGTATTAACCTATGTATGTTGGTATATCCGATCACTAACAGGGTCCTCTTATTGGGTCTTGAATATCTACACTATTTATGGATTGCCTAGTACACAGATCACTCCCAAGCCCAGTATGATTAGGCTGTTGTTATCACTTTTAATTATTTATGTTTCTATTTTTTTTTTCTCTTTTTTTTGCTCTAAAAATTTATACGCCCACTTGATCTCATCTCTGCATCACCCAAAGGTAGACTGGTAGATAATGCCTCTGGCATTAAGTCCGCCTTGTATACAATGTATATGAAGTATAATAAATAAATAAATAAAAAATCACTTTAATTTTTCTCATACCGGTATACAAAAAGTGCGCGGTAGCCTGTTGATAAACAGACTAGACGTAACTGGCAACATGATCACGGTTATCGCGAGTTCGAAACCCAGGGCACACTTTTAACTTTTTGGAGGCACATGTGTTGTGGCCAGTGTGGTAGACTATATTACCAAACTACTCTCAATCGTACTCTCGATAGTAGACGAAGCCCGTGCACTGCAGCAGGATGTGATATAGAGATAAAAAAATACTTACATTCAACAAGAGTAGGTAGGTACTTGTTGCCAAGCATCCTGGATATGTATGTTATTCAACTTTTGCATTGCTTTGTGAATAATCACGAAGGGCGTGAACACAATGCATTGCCTTCCGCAGTAGGTCGATAACCATTCTCCGCGAGACATCGGCATCACTGAATCACTATCTCATGTCAAAGGTCGTTCGTGGCTCGTATCTTCATTCAGTCCGCTCCGTAAACAGTCGCAAGCATGTTGCGTGAAACCTTCTTTGTGATTACTCTGTTCTGTGCTGTGACGTGCAAGACTATTTATTTGGAGAACAGTCCAATTACTATTGAAGAGGTCAGTGCTTGATTCAGAAGTTATGTGGCGCTCAAGTTTGTTAAAGTAATTTGAAGGCAAGACAGTTGTTACAAGGAAATAGATTCCGGAATTAGTGGATAAATTAATTAACTCTTTCATATGATTAAGATGGAATAGAAGATAGGTATCTAAAATTATTAACAGATATAATTAAGATTATTGTGACTAGGTGAATAAATTCACTCAACCCACAACATTTACACACAGAAGTTCTGAGCTCATAGGGGATAGTAAGATACAAAACTTCTCATTTGGGTATTTGCCATTTCGTGACTCTTCTTGGTCTGACCATACCCAGATCTACAACAAAATATTCGTATAATGACTCTAAAGTGCATTACACAAACGTGGATGCGGCAATAGAAGACACGTCCTATCATTTCAATAAATTATTTATTTAATTTAATTGGAAAACATCTTAAATACAAAAAGTGCACGACAAGTTATTAACTAAAAGCCAATTACAGGTTTTCACGGATATAACACTGGTGGTAGGTCTCTCATTCTTTGTTTCGTATAACTATTATAATATGATTATAATGATGATATTTTTGAACTAACCGATTTGTAATCTTTTGTGCAGTGCAAATTGCAATGCGTGAGTCAATATGAGTGCAACAACTGATTATAAAAAACATTGGCTATAGAGGCGCCTGTCTGATACAAAACTGCTGTTTTATTGATCCTCGTATCTCTTTTCCTTTGTCCTTGATTATAATTTATTTAAGTGTTTAAAAGGTTTTTATAGTATTTCTTTCCAAAATAAGTCTTTAATGCATTTGTGAGCTACTTAATAAATAATAAATATCTAATATATTAATTATATGATTGATATGGCGATAGGCTCGCCACCTATCACATCATGGGACGGAACATACAAGGCGAAATGTGGGTGTCTTGGCACCTCTGCCTACCCCTTCTGGGAAAAAGGCGTGAGTTTATGTATTTATGTATATTAATTATAGGTATTACATATTTCTATGGTATGTAAAGTCCGCCAACCCGCAGTAGGCCAGCGTTGTGAACTATATGGCCCAAGTCCCAACCTCCCAATCGTACTCTCTCAATCGTGCCCTGCCGTGAGACGTATATGGGCTGATACAGATACAGACACAGATATTAATATTTAATACAAATCGTAATTGTTATTGTTGCAAACTACTAGCGAGTTTATCGATACTGAAAACCTTGACCAATTATTATGTTAAACTATATGTATTAAAAATATGATTGATTTAAATATCAATAATATTAATGGAATTTACTCCAAGCTCTTATTAATAAATCAATGAATAAGATTTTAGCACCAATCCTGTTTAAACTTGGTGGTAGGATATTCCTAATTTCTATCCGTTATATGTACTGTGTATACATATATATACATACATATATGTATAGCAGCTGTACTGTGTCCGTCACTATCGAATCTTTGATAGCCGTTAATAATTTTGGTGTGCCAGTATGAAGAATAAAGGTTTAACCAGCCATTCAAACAAATGATCCTTCCAGGTACAATTTCTGAAGAGGTATGGGTATATGTCGGAAGGAGATGGCAGCACTGACATCAGTGGGGAAGTGGACTCTACATACACGGTCCAGTCGGTTTCTGAATCCTTGAAGAAGATGCAAGCGTTTGCTGGCTTGTCGCAAACTGGCACTTTGGACCCAGAAACTAGGAAGGTTGGTTTAAGCAACATGTAATATCTAAATTGTTTTTGGGTTTTGACAATTTGATCCACTATTGTGTACACGCCTCGGTGGCGTAGTTGTACTACGGTACGATTATAATGCTGAAGTCTCGGGTTGGAATCCCGGTTAGGGGAAAGTTATATTGTATTTTTATATTAATCATAATCAGCCCAGAGTCACGAATTTTGTCCCTGATATGGCGATAGGCTCGCCCCAATCACATCGTGGGACGGAACACATAAGGCGACACGTGGGTGTCCTGGTTGCTACCAGCATCTCTGTCTACCCCTTGTGGGAAGAAGGGTTGAGTACATACATAAATGTACCAAATGTATGTACTATAAATACTGATAAAATATTAATTAAGATAATATTCGTTAAAATATGTCGTATTTTTGCAGCTATTTAAGAAGAAGCGTTGTGGAGTTAAGGATATAGTGATTACATCAAACATATCTAGGAGTAGAAGGTACATTCTGCAACAGGGATGGAACAAGCACACCATCACTTATAGGTAATAATTAATTTGTACATAATCGATAATAAATTATATAGGTAAATACGTGCGTCGGAAGTCCGCTGTCCGCCCACAATAATGTGGGCAGAGACCGGGTAAAGGTTGCGGGAATTCGCTGGATACAGTCCACTGTTGAAATTTTACTACCGCCAAATTGATAATATATTTGGTTTTAAATGTTTGTGTGACCGGCTGTTTGTGAGCCCGAAAAGTCTGTCGTAGTTTCTGATACCCACGAAACAGGACTTGATCTTATTGAGGGGTCAGGAATAGTCCTGTCACATACATAGGTATGTGACTGTTGGATGTATTTATTATTATTATTAAAAATACCTTAATACAATAGGTACATAATGGTTTCTTAGATTTACGCGAATGTTACACATTGAAATAAAACTATTATTTACGGATTTTATCGCGAATTTAGTTTAATTTTTTACATTTTTAACTTCCCGACGTTTCGATTACTTTACAGCTACCCGTGACCACGAAAGCTGTAAAGTAATCGAAACGTCGGGAAGTTAAAAATGTAAAAAATTAAACTAAATTCGCGATAAAATCCGTAAATAATAGTTTTATTTCAACAATAGGTACATATTGTGTGTGTCTTTTTTTTGTATATCGCTAAAATTTATAAAAACGAATTAAATGTGTACTGAAGACATATTTATCCTGTCTGGAAAACTTTGTTTATTTCTACTAATAACATTTTGCATTATATTATAGGGTATTAAATGGTTCGAGTACACTGGACAAGTCTCGCGTGGAGGCTCTTGTGGAGGAGGCGCTAGCGGTGTGGGCTCCGTATGGACACCTGCAGTTTCAGAAAGTAGAAAGTGGCCGAGCGGATATACAAGTTTCATTCGCCGCTGGGAAACACGGAGACGGGTAAGATCAGTACCATAACTCAAGAGTCAAATCAAGTTGGTGTGCGGATCACGTCCTCTCTTTCGACCTTTCTTAACTGGTAATGGATATTAAGGATATCTTTAACAAAGAAACATCTCCCTTTCTCTTCAGCCAGAGGAAGTCCACAGCTAAGCACCTCCCCCAAGGATCTCCATATTGTTTCATTGTCATTGTCTCTCTTTAATTATCTCAATCCGTCCAACATTGAATGTGAAATGGATCCTATATGTGTTATCAGTCAGATGTGAATTTTATCCTTAATTTTTTCATGCATCCAGGTTTCCATTCGACGGGCCAAGTCGGGTGGTAGCACATGCTTTCCCGCCGCCCCACGGCGCCGTGCACTTCGACGACGATGAAGTATGGGGCGGCGGCTCTGACGAGGAAAACGAAGAGAACGAGGACATCACCGACTTCTTCGCTGTAGCCGTGCATGAGATCGGACATGCACTAGGCCTGGCGCACTCCAACGTGAAGGCTTCGGTCATGTACCCTTACTACCAGGTGCCGATAGAGAAGCTTCATCCTGACGATATTATGGGGCTCCAGGAGTTGTACTGTGAGTGTATATTTATAATTATTGATGATGGCCGTTATCAACACTCACAAATTAGTTAGTAATTTTGAAGACAAACCCGTTAGTTAACATGTTTAACAGTTATCACAAAAAAATACTATTCGCTAAACTATTCATGTGAGTGTGACGTGTTCCGATGAGTACAAAGAATGGCTTCATCACTAGCGTCGTTCTTATTCAGGCTTTTTTCGATATCCCCTACTACCATCTGTACCCAACCAAAAACGAATAAAACTACGCAATTTTCATTCGAAACCCTCTTTTTATTATTTGCAACTTTTAAGGTCGTTTCACTGTGTTATGTCCCAACTTCACCTCTGACCAACGGATCTTAACCTGGAATACTTACACAGCACATTCCATTAAGTAATAGTCAGTTAAAGGTACATAAAAATACTTTCAGTAAAAGACCAGATATTCCACGAGGCCGGGTCGAGCACGGAGAATCCAGTACACTCACACTCGTCGCTGGTGCCCTTCACGAGGCCCGACAGCGATGAGAACGAAAACTACATCCCCGACCTGTGCATGACCAACTATGACACTGTGCAGGTTATCAAGGACAAGATCTTTGTCTTTGAGGAGGAGGTAAGGGCTATTGGGCTATAACACCACAGAAACATCAACAGAAAAGATAAATTAATAAAGATAGATTCTCTCTTCAGCCACAGAAGTCCACTGCTGAACATAGGCCCCCAAGAGATAAATTACATTTGTTCAATCCTAAGGCTGTATAATAGTGGAAATCTCGTCACATTGATTCAGACAGAAGTCAAATAATAAGACCAATACAGTTGTGTCGACCACCGGAATATAAACATTCTCCGAGGGATACCGATGCATCACATTGGTCATTTTATCAATCCAGTATGAAAAAACCTGGGTGTTGCGGGACCAAAAGATCTATCGAAGATTTTGATACTTAACACAATACTTACCAGTTTCTTCAAACAGGCTCAGCTCTATGTGTATCTTGAATGTATTCATACACTCTAAAAATAATTTCCAATTAAACCCAATTGCAGTGGGTGTGGGTGCTTCGCGACAGAAATCAATTAGAAGAGGGCTACCCGAGGAAATTCCACGAAGTGTTCAGCGGTCTGCCCGCGCACGTGAACGTTATCAAAACCATTTACCAGAAACATAACAGGGATATCGTTATATTTTCTGGTAAGTTATTGCCGAATCTAATGTGTAAGAAATTGTTTTTACTTACTAACTTAATTAAATTACTACCCTAGTTCGTCGAAAGTCTGTCCAAAGGTAGACTGGTAGATAATGCCTCTGGTATTAAGTCCACCTTATATAAACAGAATTAAAAACATAATAAATGAATATATAACATATTAACGGTTTTCTTGGAAGAGATTGCTCTTAGCGATAAAGCAGTCAGTTGTTCCACCAAATGTTGTTTCATACATGTATTTTGAATTGTGTGATGTCATAATAGAGTATATTATTATTTTATACAAATTTTGTACATTATTCTATAAAAATTACATAAAACAGCAAATTCCGCTTTTGATATTAACAGGTAGAAAATACTGGCAGTTCAGTCCCTCCTTCCGGTTGGTGACGAGAGGGAACATATCCGACTATTCCATTCCTCCTGAAGTGACGGAACTGACCACAGTATTCATTTCCAACTACAATAATAAGACGTACCTCATTGAAGAGGAGAGGTTTTGGAGGTTCGATGAGAGCACCAACACTATGGATGAGGGATACCCTAAGGATATGTCGGCGTGGAGACAGGTCCCATACCCCGTTGATGCTGCTGTTGTTTGGAAAGGAGGTAAAGCAAAATATCCTTTATTCAAAATATAGTCTTTTTCCTCTTGAACCGAAAATACGAACTAGGGCAATCCGCACTAGGCCAGCGTGGTGGACTATATGGCCTAACCCCTCTCAATCGTACTCTCTGCAGTGAGACGTGTATGGGCTGATTAGAGTATATTCATACTAGTGAAATCTTGGGTTGAATAACCACCTCTGGCAATTATGTCTACAATTAAATATTATTTGATAGCCTTCATGGCGCAGTTGGTTAAACCCAAGTGTGAAACGAGAGTCCTCGGGTTCGATCCCCGCACTGAGATAATATTTATGAGATCTGCGAGTCTGAAAATGTCTCGTAGCTTCTTATACCCATCACACAAGACTCGATTTTAGTATGGACTATGTTTGTGAATCTTGAGTGTTTTCTTGTCTTCCATATGAGATTCCCGAGACCAGAATTTGCACCTGGTATTGTGATATACAACGTGACATTTTATTCCAGACACGTACTTCTTCCAAGGCCCTCGTTTCTGGCGGTTCGACAACACTCTGGTACAAGCGCACGAGTACTACCCACTGCCTACCGCGCAGATCTGGTTCAACTGCGAGGACACGCCCGACATGAACAAATTCATCACCAACGACGGACCTTGATGACAATTGTTGATCTATTTATAAGGATGCCCTTTTACTTAAATAAAATTAATCAAATGTTTAGAAAGCTACATTTTTTGTACTTATTTAAATAAATAAATAATAAATAAATAAATAACACCCAACAGTCACATACATAGTCCTGACCCCACACTAAGATCGAGTCTTGTGTCGTGGGTATCAGGAACTACGAGAGACTTTTCGGTCTCACAAACACCCAGACCCGGAAGAAATATTTGTGGACCGCACAAACATTTCTCTCGGTGCGGGGATCGAACCCGCGGCCTCTCGTTTCACAGGCGGCGTCTAACCAACTGCGCTACGGAGGCTGTCGAAAATAAATAAATCTTTTACTTTAATTCCACTTACTCCTAACCATGTGACCGAATGATATGACATTTTTTTTTACAATAGGCAGCTATTTTAACATTCCTTTACCTCCTAGTGTAGGTATAAAAAACCAGCCGGGTAGTCGTAAAAGTCAAATTAAATAGCTTCGGGTTGAACGTGGGCCTTTTGTATAGAGTCCGTCTTCTATACAACTTAGTCAACCTGTACTATTTCTAAAATTATAACAAATGATATAAGGATATAAATGAGAAATAAAAACCACAACTGAAAAATATATCACTTTATTAAAGAGTTCAAAATCACATTAATTAAATTAAATTACGGTCAATTGATTGTAATTGTGGTGGAATGTGCATCCATTCACAATAATACTGAGCGAGTGATCTCAAAGACTTACAGTCCACGGCCTTTGTACTTTGGAACGATTCGTGTCAATTTTAGATAAGCACCGAAAAAAGAAGGGAGCTAGGGAAGGAGTGGACACTTTCAATGTAAAATATAAATAGGTATATTGTGCAACATATATTGTGGCAAAAACTTTATACACCTGTGGTAGGTCTCTCATATGTGAGAGGCCGCTTGGTAGGTACCACCGCAATGCCATTTTTCTCACCAAACAGCAGTGTAAATTCACTCTGGTGTTTCGGATTGTAGGATATTACAGTCAGAGTAACTACTGGACATATTAAGACAACATCTTATGTCTAAGGATGGCGAGCGCAGTGGAATGCCCAGCATTGCATTATAATCCAAGGTGTTTGGTTTTGCTACTGTTCACGAGCGGTGGTATCGCTTACCATTAGGCGAACGGCATGCTCGTCTCGCCATTCAATGAAAAAAAAAATAATTAAAAACACAACTATGACAACATTTAGAGGTTGGTGTTAAAATACCATCAATGTAAAATGTCTTTTCGAAATACAAAGCTACTCATTAATATTTATAGAATAAATTGATTATGGTTTAGAGGTTATTATTAAAACAATATTTTGGTAATAGTTATTACTAATCTTAATTATTAGCTTTGATCTTATTATGATGGCAAATATATCTAGATATCCCACATATACAGATTATAATAAACATTTGTTACTTTAAAACGTAAGCGTCTTTTTTGCTTTTTAATCTGAACTTAAACGTAAAGTTCTAATCGAAAAGCAAATTACAATGTGCTATGCTATTTATCTTTTATCTGTACAATATTTTGCTCGTGTGAATACATGTCTTAATTCCGTTCTATTCAAAGTTTCCACTCCAACCATAGCTCTTTAAACAAACAAATCAACGTATTATGAAGTGTAGAAAAAAACACTAACACTATGTGTAATATCTGCTTGGTTATCCATCACTAAGTGAATCGTCTGTTGTCGATGGTCAGCCGTGACGTTTGTGCACGATAGACAATTTTACCAGTTTCGCAAATTATAGGTCCAGTTCGAGAAACCCAATAAACTGGTATATATTGCGCTAGGGCTATTTTATATGTGAAACTCATACATTTCACTATGAATCTCATTTTACAATTGTCGTAAATATGTTGAAATTTCCTAGTATCAAGCGTAGTGACTTGAATATTTTGAGCAATAAATATTTAACTAATGAAACAGGCTCATTGAATCAACTGGATAAAGCTTACTCATGTTAACATCCAAAGGTGTGCAGGGTTTGGAAGGCTTACAACACATAATTAACTATAAGATACATTAACTGAAGCTATAAAATTCGTCCTACTAAAAAGTGTGTGTGCATAGCCAATAGACATGACCATCGACAAGAGCGTGCAGTAGAGCAGTGCAGGCGCATTTAGCTGCAGCAGGAGGCGGGGTTGGGGTCCTTGCCGGAGCGCTTGGTGATGTTGAGCCTCGTGAACTCCTCCGCCACCGTGGGGTGGATTCCCACCGTGTTCATCAGCTGTTCCATTGTGATGCCGCATCTGGAAACGAGACATTTAACCATTAGGAGTTATATAGAATAGTTGATCACTAAACCAATTTGTATTGTGTGTTTAACCAATATTAATGTAAAGACGACATAAATACAGCATTTGTGTAAGATAATACGAGTCAAGGAAATGGCATCTGTATGTAGTGTCATTATTTGCAACGATATATTTAATCTTAAATTTGACGTCAGTGTTTTTAGGTACATTTTTAGTAATTACATGCATGTGCTTTGTTTAATTTTAAAACAGTCGGTCTAACAGGCACGTACTGAGATAAATATAAATTAAATAAGTCATATGCCCATGTCTTGTTTATTTACATAAATCATTATGGAAAATCGTAAATCGACATCTGCAGCCGATTTAAGTCAACTTCAAAATATCTCAATATCACTCTAACTAACCAAATCTTCTGCATTTTCAATGAGATTCCAAAGCAATATCATAAAATAGTACACACTTGATAGCAGCAGCAAATCCCTGTATAACTTCCCCAGCGACTGGTCCTACAAAGTGCAGCCCGAGGATCTTCTGCGGCGCCTCACGCAGCGCCACGGCCTTCAGGTAACAGTTGCGGATGTTGCGCTGCGGGATGAAGAACTCCGTGGGCTTGTAGAACGCGTGGTACACCTCGATGTTCTCAGAACCGAACCTGCGGGCGAAATGCAACTTTATTGTGTGGAGGTGAAGGTTTAATTTTCTTTGGCTGTTTACGTCCTATTCCTTTGGCTTTCGTGTCCTATATTGCTTTTGTCCGGCAAACAGACAAATATTGCTATGAATGGCGAGACGAGCATGCCGATCGCCTAATGAACCAAAACAGAAGAAAACAAAACAACGCCTTGAATTACAAAGCTATGCTTGGCATTCCACTCCGCTCGCCATCCTGAGACATAAGTTAATAAGTCTAGTAGTTACTCTGGTTACGATGTTCTTCAACAGTACATTTACACTGCTGATTGCCGGAAGAAATGGACATTGCGGTGGTACCTACCCAGGCAATCTCATATATGAGAGACCTACCACCAGTCACTTTGCTTTTATGTATACCTATTTTAAGAAAACCGATACCAATATGTATGTTTAGTTATTGGCCATCACATCCTGGTGATAGGATTTCAATTTCTCTATCGATAAATAGATAAAATTCACGTTTTTTAAGTGCTCGTGTACTTTGTTATAAAAACCGCTACAACACGGTTACTGATAATTTGTATCGCAACATTTGATAACTATGTATTCAGTCGGCAATTTTAATTGCACAGTGAGATTGCATTTGTAAATAGAACGTGTGAGATATTAATTTTACGATAGTATCACTACTCCGTTAAAAGATAATATAAATACTAAATTTTTATAGTAAATAAATTTTTATAGTAAATTTTTTAGTATTAAAACTCTTTTTTCTTTTGGCAAATAACGTGATCGATTTCATACTTATAATAATGTTATTTTAATCATTAATTATTTATGCATCGTATGTATTATCATAATATCATCAAATGGACCGCCAGAAATATTTCTAAGCACGATGGAAATTATTGACGGCAAACTGTTAGGTGTCGCTTCGCCTTTGAACCTGACTTTAAAATTTTAAACCTTTACTTATCTTCCAGCACCCCACGCTTTGTAACAATAAAATGCGTGTACTTTACTCCATTTTCTAATCTTAAACTCATTATCAATAATTTTTTACTTTTTAGTTGGATTGTTTATAAAAGCGTGTTTTTTGTTTTTAAATTAAATTTATTTTTAGTGCATAGATCCGGCAAACGATCAAAAAGGCCATCTGATGATAAGGGAACACAATGTCCATGTCTCCCGCGCAACATCAGTGCAAATGCACTGTTGTGTTTCGGTTTGGAGGATATTGTAGCCAGAGTCGTTACTCTAAGATATGTCCAGTACTGAACACCTTATGTCTCAGGGTAATGCTAAGCATTGCTTTGTAATTCAAGGTGTTGTGTGGTTTTGCTTCATTCCGAAACATAACAGTGCATTTACACTGCTGTTTAATGTTTGAACAGATAATAAAAAAATAAAATAAATTACCTGTGCACAGCAGTCTCCTCGCTCAACCCGACGCATCCATACTCCAGAGGCGTGAAGACAGTAGTGGCGACATTGTCATAGTCCATCTGCTGCGTGGCTCCGGCGAACATGCGCCGCGCGAGCAGGCGGCCCGCGTGGATCGCCACCGGCGTCAGCTCCGGACGAGACTCCAGCACGTCGCCCACCGCGTATATGTGAGGCACGTTCGTCTGTTCTGTCGCTGCTATTATCTTCCCCGACTCTGATAGGCACTGGAATAATGTTGATTATTGTCAGAATAGGATATAAATGATGACTGCCTCGGTGGCGTACTTGTACAACGGTACGGTCACAAAGCTGAGGTCTCGAGTTCGAATCCCGGGTTGGGCAGTGATATTGGATTTTTCTATTCATTATCAGCGCAAAGTCAGGAATTTGTACCCGATATGGCGATAGACTCGCCACCTATCACATTGTGGGACGGAACATACAAAGCGAAATGTGGGTGTCCTCGCATCTCTGCCTACCCCTTCTGGGAAAAAGGCGGGTGTTTATGTATGTATGAATATATGTATGTAGGACATAAATTAAAATTTACTTAGAAAAATTTGAATTTCCAACAAGAAAACTAAAGGATGTACATACTTTATTTGTAGCATATTTACATCTGTTAGTATTCTTGTTGAAATGACTCAAGCAACTTTTTCAAAGTAAGTTTTCAATGAGGAATTTTGTATTTTTACTTAGAACACAAAACAACAACGACGCCTCGATTACTTGTAGAATATTTCTTAACTTTGTTAAAGCTATTATTATAATTCTTAACTAAAAATGTAATTTAATGACTTACATTGACTCCAGCGGCGTCCAAGTTGAGTTGCTTAGTGAGAGCATAGCGGCCAGTCGCGATAAGTACTGTATCGAACACGTCTTCACCCCTGCAAATAAGAATAATATTTTTACCTTCGGGATCTTGTCACAAACACCGGTTACGTCTTAAAGCCCTAAAAGCATCTGTATCAGCCCATATATGTACGTCCCACTGCAGGGCACGGGCCTCCTCTATAATTGAGAGTTCGTTTGAGAGTGGTTAGGCCGTATAGCAAAGCACGCTGGTCTAGGACGTGTTGGCGGACTTTACACACCATATAAATTTAACAATCGCTATAGTATGCAGGTTTCCTCACGATGTTTTACTTCACCGTTATAGTGCATGATGATTGACTATCAATACATACATGACTCCGCAAAGTCAAAGGTGTGCCCTGGGACTCGAACCCTCGACCACCGTGAACATGTTCGCAGCTGTTTCTGGTCCATTACCAACAGGCCAACACGAACTATAACCTAAAAGCGCACAAAGGTTCATTCAAGGAACACTGAATATAAACAAAATATTAATATTTTCCGTAGTAGGCAGTAACTTCACTGTGAGCAGGGCATTGGCAAAGTCCATGAGCGGCGATGGCCCCGTAACCATATAATATATATAGATAGATATCTACGTAGGCAGTCATATGCACAACATTAAATGTCTGTCTTAATTGTCCATAGAGTTACAACTCACAAGTTGTTTATGTAATACATGCACCATTAATAATTACAGAAAATCCAAAGCAGACTTGCTCAAAGATTCTTTATTTTTACACTGCCCTCTCTTTGTCCTTCCCTTGTATCCATCCAAAGTTTGTCTGGCAGAAATCGCTCAGAGCGGTAAGACCTCCTTTTGTACTTCTGTATTTTAGTTTATACCTTTGTGTTGACACAATAAAGTACAATAAAAATAAATAAATAAATAAAGATATTCAAAGCGAACAGCAACCAGCTCTTCTCCGACTTTTACCAAGCTTTGTATCCTAGACAGATCCATCAATCACAAATATACAATACACTCACTGCGCCTGCGTCTCCGTGTTCTGCCAGCGCGCCTTCAGCTGTCCAGACTCCAGCTTCTCCACCGACAGCGGGACGGTCTTGTGGTGGAACACCACTCCCTTCTGCTCCATCTCGCTGGTCACCATCTGCGCCATCTGCTGGTCGAAGCCGCGGAGTGGCACCGACCTTACCAGCACGGTCGCGGGGTAGCCTAGCGAGTTGAGGAACCCAGCGCATTCTAGACCGATGTCTGAGTGTTGGTTAGGGAAATATTGATTGATAAACGAATATAATTATATAAAAATAGTTTGCTAATATTCAGAATTCAAACGAAACAACGTATAACTTAAATACTGAACCTATTGCAAAAAGAATCATTTGAATCCTATTCATTTTAAGGAGTTCTACTCTCTAGGTCTGAAGATATTCATCAGGTCTTCACCAATTTTTATGGGATCACAAATAAAGTACGGTATAGGGTATACATTTAACAACAAAAAAAACCAAATCGGTTTATACGACTTCGAGTAAACCGTGAATATAGATGAAAAGGAAAAAAAATCCTACGAATGGGAAACCTCCTCCAATTTATGAAGTCGGTTAAAAGTTATCTGACAAGTCGATCCTACATCAGAGTTCCAAATATTCGACCTTTGAATTCCACCATATGATGTTCGATTTACGGAAATTTTTTTTAGGCAAAAGCGTAAAATATGATATTGCAAGATAATGAAATCCTTATCGTTATCGATTCGTATCGGCGAAACTTAGTAATTGAAATATGCCACGATAGCCGTGTTATCTACGTCACTAGACTCGGGACCTTGACCTGTTATCAGAATTGCAAATTAGTGTAAGCGGAACAAGCGGCTATTACAATAGTAATAAAGTGGAAACCCTAGTTTTAAAATAATAACTTTATTAGTTTTTTTCCAACTCCTATTAATTTCAATTTCTGATTAATTTTGTTGCGGGTTAAAGACAAGCTAGACATTCCAAATTCATTAGGAGACTCGCCGAGCTTCAATGCTCGGTGTCATTTACATTTCGTGTCACTGTTGATAATGGCTTACAGGAGCTTACAGGAGTGGTGGGTGTGAGGGCGGGAGTCTACTAAAAAATAACTTTATTACAGAAACTACGCATCACTATAAGTCCTGTGGTAGGAGTTGTACTCTATAGCAAACAAAGAATTAACATTTAACACCGATTATGGAAGCTCGTTGGGGCCGAAAGGTTCTAGGGTGGAGGCCACGTACAGGCAAGTGAAATGTCGGACGCCCGCCTACAAGGTGGATGGACGACCTGGCTAAGGTTACAGGAAGTCGCTGGATACAGGCCGCTTCCAACAGGTCGATTTGGAGATCCTTGGACATGAAAACTGAATTGATGATGATGATTGATTGCCAGGGAAAAAATTAGAGACACTAGATTGTACACTGACTCACAGATCGTAATGTTTTTCTGATCTGAGAAACTATTGGTCGAATCCAAGACGCCCGAATACTCAAACGCTACTTAAATATTATGTTGCGCTTAACTATGCAAGTCCCGCTTGAACATACTGATTAAGTGAGACGCATGTAGTCAAGTTCAACTTAACATTTAAGTTGCATATGAGTATTCGAGCGCTATAGGTATCAATTTAACCTGGATGTTATTATAAATGCCAACCCGCATTAGGCCAGCGTGGTGGACTATATGGCCTAACCACTCTCAATCGTATTCTCGATTGTAGAGTAGGCCCGTGCCCTGCAGTGGGACGTATATGGGCTGATACAGTACAGTACAGTTACTACTATTATAAATACTCCTAAAACAGATTATATTTCAAGTAGTCAGGCTCACTAATTAATCACTGATTACGGTATGCAGTTACCGGTGTGAAAATATAAGGCTTAAGGCCATTGACCTATCCGAATCTTGAATTGCCATTGTGTGCTAATTGCCACGACTTTCTGAGATCTCAATCCGTAACTACAACTGAATGGACAAAATTAATTTATCACTAGAGGTACCTCGTTGCTTTTCTAGGTGGCTTTTTGGAAGTTATTACATAGCGTTAATTTATCAATGTCTAATTTAGAAATGAAACTTTAGTAATCTAGGTGATTACTCTATGATTATGTTCGACGCCATCTAATTAAGTGCCAAAAATAACTCATAGTTTAAAAACTATAAAATAGCATTTACATTTTCATACAACAATAAACCCATCACAAATCCTACATCTGTTGAAAACCTTGCAATCTGCTCAAAAACATTATCAAAAAGGATACATCCAGCGCCAACAACCAAGGTCTTCCCAGGAGGATGTCCTAAGCTGAAGATATCATCACTGGTGATGCAGTACTCCATCGCACCAGGAATATCAGGGTAATGAGGTCTGCCTCCAACAGCGATCACTACATTCTTAGCAGTGATCTCTTTCTTGGACCCATTTTTGAGAGTCCCCACCAACGTGTGCGGGTCTTTGAACTCGCCCAGGGCATTGATGTAGTCGATTTTCTTATCCCTAAGATCTACTCTTGTGACCCAGTTGACTGATTTGATGTGATTCTGAACTGCCTCTGTGAGAGCCGGCCAGCTGATCTTGACTGATTCTATTGAGGGCACTTGCCAGCCGTATGATACTGCTTCCTGAAATAATTGTGATGGAATTTGATGTAGTTTACGACGATGATTCCTGCTATGGTTAGATTATTACGTAAAAAAATGGCAATCACACTGAATTCATTGATATGCCAAATTTGCAACTAAGTGTATAAAACTACGTACGAGGTTCAATAGCAAAACATAAACACAGGATATATTTTCGAATTCATACACTTCTGCTCACATCGGATTTCAGAAATATGAAAATAAAATAAATACTCCATTACATAAAAAATACTTCAACAAATTCAAGGTTTAGCTTATACTAACATATACACAACTACTTGTTAGTAAAATATATTAAATCCAAACTCTGTAACTGTTATCACTCTAGCAAAATTAACCCATAGTGAATATTTTTTTCCATAAATTGGGTAGCCACATTATTATGACTATATTGTATTGTTCTACTTCAAAGTGTTAAATTGTAAAAATTATCACATAAAGATAACTACATATTAAACTGTAAAACATTGATTAGCTTTTATCGTATTTCTAGCAAATATAAAACATTTTCCGTTCTATTATATTACGTCAAAATTCGATGAAGAATTTACAAAATAAAACTACACCTATCTTAAATTTCAACGAAAATATTGGGTCTTCTTGATGTATATATTCATTAAAGTGCTTAATTAAAACTCACGCTCACTGGTTCATACAACATAATGGTACAAAGACGGTCATCAAGAAGCCCATTTATACATTTTTGGATATCTTAGAGTGAATTGTATAATCCTGAGATTCTGAAGATTTATATCAGTGAATATAACATCTAATAGAACACATCTACACATCACCGTCTTAGAAAGAATTTTGAAGGAATATCACAGTTTCCAGCCAAATCACAGGCCTGCTGTGACATCACAAACTTTCAAATTTTGGACAACGATGCAATGTATAAATCATCTTATTATAATGACAACTGTAACGTTGAGATAAAACCCATTCTCGAATGCAAATCACGTTCTCAGTAAAGTTACGCATACATAATGACTTGCAAATTACTACCAGTTTATACGCGCTAGTGACATCTACACATTTCTCGTTCATAAGTCGTATGACTCACAAATTAACTATTTGTTTCCTTATTCATATATATATATTTTTTTATAGAATATTTATTTAGGACAGTCAGTGGTTGTTACAATATAATTTAGAGTAATAAAATACACATGAAATAAATTAAGAGTAAGACCCTTTGAAGGCAGTCACAACTTGCACCGTTTGTGATAAAACAATATAATATCCAAAACATGTAGGAGATTTTAAAAAACTAAAGAAAATACATTAAATACCGCAGCGTTATTCCGTTTGCTGCAGGTAGGTGAGACAGTGGGAAATACATAATATTGTATTAACGTAACGTTCCATGCTAACCACAAATGAGTAATTAGCGAAAATTCCTACTCACTTGACTCATGACTGCCTCGGTGGCGTAGTTGTACTACGATACGGTTACAAAGCTGAGGTTTTGGGTTCGAATCATGTTTCGGGCAAAGTGATAGTGGACGTTTCTATTCATTATCACCCGGGAGTCAGGAATTTGTGCCCGTTATGGCGATAGGCTCGCCCCCTATCACATCATGGGATGGAACATACAAGGCAAAATGTGGGTGTCCTGGCACCTCTGCCTACTGCTTCTGGGAAGAAGGCGTGAGTTTATGTATGTATGTTGACTCATTACAATCACATAATAATAAACTCACGACTCTGTCCCATTGGGGTCAGCAGAAACTATAAAGAGCTAAGTGTTGTTATAAACACCTATATTATGTTTCTACTATAATCACTTGTAGCTTGTAGTTGTGAGCTCAATTTAGCAATCTAGATTTAAATATTGTCACTAGTCAGTTCCAATCTCGCAATCCTTTATGCAACAGTGAACACGTTAGGTCGTCGGTTCTGGTTGGTGTCATTTTATAACAGCAATCGCTTTAAACGTTAAAATCATGGAGATAACATAAATATGAAATTACACGCCATTAATTTAATCACTAATGAAATCCCTTTTTACAACATCCCATGGGGGTACCGCCAGCTCATACAATCGGATTTTTACTCCATTTTTATTGCATTTACGAAAAGGTATCTATATCCAAAAACTACCATACAAAGAATGTTGTAAATCCATTTAGAGTAAAACAAGTTAGAAGTAATATGCATTACCAAGTGCGCGTGTGACAGAAGGTAGGATGTCCCCGTTACGCTCCAATTATTTACTGCTATAATACATAAAGCCTCAGATTACAACTTGACAGAAATGTTTTATTTAATGGTATTTGTGTTTCTACAGAATACCATGAAAAAAACACAAACATATTCAAATACCGTATTATAGTGTCTCGCGACAATGGGTATAAAGGCCTGGATTTGCCGACCACCGAACTGAACCAATTTATGCCTGTAACTATAGAAGATCTCATGAGTTTGTTAATGACCCTTTACACTGCTCAAGGTCCAAGGCCTGTCCCGCCTGCATATAACGCTAAGCTAACTACAGTAAGTTCTGTAGGTGATTCTTCATGCTAAGGCGGCAGGACCCAGGACTATAGGAAGGAGGGAACACATGTGATGGCAAACAGGTCCACAGATTGACGGTGCGGCACAAAAAAGAATTTGCGAACCTATTTGATCGTGCCGAGATGATTAGAACGAACAAGCTGTGACTTCGAAAGCCAGCACGCGCGGTTCTGTTTAGGGTTGATGGACCGCTTTGAGATAATAAGTGTCGATATTGTTCGTAGAGACTAGATTATATAAATCTAGGATTGTCACATTCTTTGGATAAGTACCTAAATATAATAGTCATGAGTATAAGAAATATTGTTATCAGGTATTGTCAAGTATTTTCTCAAACGATCGTTCGATAATAGAATAAAAACAACATGAAACATTGTTGTTTTGCATTCAGCGCGCAGGAATAATTTAAACAATGATGTGTAAAGTAATACAATATCTAAACACCTATATACAATGTAAATCGTTAAGGTGAATTACGATAACAACATTAGTTTTCAATACTCTGTTCATTATTTAGTTACAAGTTGTTCCAATCTATAGAAAAATATTTACATGCAAGTATAACTAACGAAACCATACTAATACTCTAAATGAGAAAAATTGTGAGGGTTTATGATTTTTTACGCTTCTTGATAAAACTACTGAAAGAATTGTAATTTATGTAACAAAAAACATAATTTGATAATCAAACTAGCAGGTAAAATCTAGTATGCAGTAAGTAATTGAAAAAATAAAGACCTCTCAATCAAAAACTCAAATATCTCTCAAAAAGGAGCGTATTCCCAATTTCCCACCTTAAAGGCCGGTAATGCATCTCCATGCCCTACGATGTTGCAAATGTTCATTGGCGGCGGTGATCATTAACCATCAGGTAACCACATGCTCGTTTGCCCCCTCAAACATAAAATATATATAAGTTGGAACCGGTAACGCAGTAACCGAACTTTTATTTTATCTTCCTCTTTTATAAAGCTCACGTCAAGTAGAGGCGATCACCGCTCATACCAGTAACGCATCATAATTCTAAAGTGATACTTGTATTATTTTTTTATTGCTATGAATGGCGAGACGAGCATGCCATTCGCTTGATGGTAAGCGATACGATCGATCATGGACAGTACCAAAACCAAACACCATGAATTACAAAGCAATGCTAGGCATTCCGCTCCGCTCAGCATTCTGAGACATAAGGTGTTAATATGTTCAGTAGTTAGAAAGAAAGAAATAAGAAAGAAAGAAAGACTCTGGCTACAATGTCCTTCAAACCGGAACACAACAGCGCATTCACACTGCTGTTTGGCAGGAAAAATAAACATTGCGGTGGTACCTATCAAGGCCTCTCACATATGAGAGACCTACCAACACGTAAATAATGTAATTCCATAATTATGTATACTATTATCTATACCATAAACAAAAATAGCATTACCTTGGCCCCAGTACTGCACCAGACGGACACACGTTTTAATCGATGAAATATCGTTATCAATAATCATTTCATATCATAATTATTACCTTCTTCATACAATAGTTGGTAATGGATTAACACTAATTATGCAATAACATTAAATACTGATAAAAATAGTCATACCAAGATACATTTGTACATACGCCAAGGCCACAGAATCTTAAAAACAAAACTAAAATAATGCTATTTCAAATTTATAGTTGGTTTACGACAAAGTAGCTATTCTAGATATTAATAGCTATCAATTCCAAGTTCCAAGAGTTTCCAAACAAGTATTGTAAAGATATAAAATTAAAATACACAATGATTTTTCTTGCAAGATTACTATACAAACAGCTATTTTTATTCTGCATACTGATGAGAATACTGGCATATTAAATTACATCGAAAGACGGTATAATGATATTCGAAAAGCCAATATATTACCTAAATTCTAGTCAGTACTTACGGCAGTTGACAGCTGTTTTGTGGTCATTTTGCCATACCAATATATTATTAAACTTATCCCAATCTATACATATAAATAAAATGAAACTGTCTGTTCGTAAAGTGAAAATAAAAAAAAATGACCAACTACATATCGTTATACACACGATAACTGTAAGGAAAATGATTTTTTTTGTCTCTCTGTCTGTCTGTTTGTTCCGGCTAATCTCTGAAATGGCTGGACCGATTTTGACGGGACTTTTATTGTCAGGTAGCTGATATAATAAGGAGTAACTTAGGCTACATTTATTTTAGAAAAAATCTTTTATTTTGGAAAAATAAAGTTTTGTTAAATTCCACGCGGACGAAGTCGCAGGTACAGCTAGTAAGGTAATAAAAGTGTAGCAATTATACTAATATTGATATCGGAAACAAAACGATGAGTCATGGAGTTGGTAAACTAATGTTTGTTATTAATCCATTCCATGCTTTATATTTCTACATAGCAAAGAATTGCCATTGAAGTCTACTTGCATATTAATGTACAGAGCCAACAATCTAGCAAGACTAATTGCTAAAAATCTTTCCAAACTGACGTAGTTTGACTGACTGACGTAGCTCATCATGCCCAGTAAAAAATTGGAGGTACGAATATAGGAAACAAAATGAACATGTTCTATATACATATAAGAAGTTATATAAAACCCTAGAAGAACAGGAAATAGTTTATTCAGGTATGTTAAATTCCATTCAATTAAATTTGCTTTCTCATGTTAAATGTGGTATGGCTTATTTGATAAAATATCCAATCATTATCTAACATACACATGTTATATGTTATGGGTTTTTGTGTGGGCATGTTACGACATTTAAAACACCGTTAGATTGCAAGTCATCCGTAGCGACTGGTAACCTTGGCGGTAAGCGACTGCGGGTAATCAAAAACTACATACCACTTCTATCGTGACCTTCGACGAAGTTAGCCGCAGGGGCTTCGGACTAATATACATCGACTTTGGGTTTCAATGACGCACAAACAACTAAGGAATAGTAGGTGGAACATTATTGGGCATTTACCCATAACCTTAGGCTTTGTTCACGCGGTGAAACATGCCAATACTTATCAAAGAAATTGTAGTGGCTTGGAACTAAAATCACAAAATAATGCGTGCATTACAGGACTTTGCGTCAGAAAATATAATGTTGATGAATAATAATAAATACTTATTAAATTATACCCAATTGTACTGGACCAAATAAAATCAAAACTGAAATATCGACATATAAAAATGAAAATAATAATAAACCACCTAAAGTTCACTGGAGGTGATACATATCACATACAATATGCCATTTCAATTTTCACCTTGCCTTCGGCTAGCCGCATCCAGTTACTACAAGTCCTTTTTGAAAATCCTAACTTCACCTATCTGAAAAGCGCCATACACAACGCTTGTGGTGAAGTCATTACGCGTACCGAATGGAAAAAGTGTTTGCTAATGACCAAATAAAAAATATGAAATAAGAATAATTATTAATTACCATTTCGCCACTCCTTAATGTCATCAAGATCATCAAGGGTGTCAAATAGTTTCGCGAACCGTGTTTAGCGGAGTCATTTAAAGGTTTTAATGAACTTTACAACTAAATTTTTAATCAAACTCAGAGGTTTTCAAACAGAAGAACATTTGTTTTGGTAGATAGAGCACGGTACATCGTGGCAAAAAGTCATAAAACGTCGCGACAAACTTAAACAATCAATATTAACTGCAATCTCCGTGACTAAGGTTTCTTTCGTCTCAATTTTTTTACTTCTTTTGTATATCGCTGGAAATCAATCTAGTTTATTTCCTGAATTATTAATTGGCGTTTCAACTGCAATATAAAAAATATAAGGCATTCTAAATGTTCATTTCATAAAGTCATTCCAGTAATTGCTGCTGTTACTTGTAAGTTACTTTTAATACAGCACAAAATATAACCCTTTTACATCTGTGTCAAATGTCAATAACCGCAATTATCCCCGTAATTCAATATAACCAGAGTAATCATAAAATGTGGTGTGGTCAATTGTCACCGTTCTCGTATTACTTTACTTAGCCGAATTTATCTGAATATTTTTTTAATACTAGAAAAAAAACTTCGCGATATCTTGATATTTCTTGAAAGTATATATTATTTAATGGCTTAAATGATTTTATCTATCTAATCAAGTAATAAAAATAATCAATGTTTAAAATCAAACACAAACCTTGTAAGTTGTAATAAACCGAGGCATAATAAAACGTAAGTCTTGTTAAAAAAAATAAAAAGATGGAGGTTACATGTGGTTGTCAATATCCAATTGGCGGGAACAGGAGAGGAGTGGGTGATGGGTCTGGGAGCAGGGCACTTACCAACGCCTATAAACAAAAAGTTACGATGTACCATTATGTAAAAATTGTGAATATATACGCTACATGTGTCTTTAATTAAATTAACAATAATATAATGGTAATTTTACTCAAGTCTATTGCTAATTGTGTGTTTGAGTTTCTTGAAAGGGATATCCGAGATTCTTGATGGGAAATATCGATAGCAAATACCCAAGTATACATATTGACACATTTTTTGTCAATTTATTAAGTTGTTATTGGGTTCTTATTATAATCTCTGGGGGGGTGAAACCTAAGATCTCACAATTTGCCTACATCAGCCTATATTACATATATTATGTTCATCCACAGAGCTAATCATTTGTTGACTAGTATTCGTTACAATACCTATATTATACACAAGCAAAAGACACAGTATTTCCAAACCCATGAAATAATTATTTATCCTGAATAGATAAAATTCGCTGAAAATTCAGTCGTTGTTGAATATATTCTCTATTGTTATGTTAATTGTAGTACATGTTATTTAAACACAGAAATGTTTCAATTCCGCTTTACTTAACTCTGCTCTTACAAGAATATTGTCCATCAATAGCCATCAATCAATTTTGGAATATTGTATCAAATAAAAAAATATTATAAGATTTAAGCAGAATATTTTAATCTTCAGTATTAGGAATGCTATTGAACTTCGTGAACCGTAATCGTATTAACAAACTGTCAAATAAAAATGAAGACAAACACAATAATGTATGGTTCTTCGTACCAGACACCAGTAACCACAAATTAAACAAATATGTATTATGATTTATGAGACAGTCCGTGTGTAAGTAGCCGACAACTTGCAAACGTAAAGGTCATTGACATGCACAATGAGATAAGATAGTTCAAGCATGTCGCTGACACCAGGGTATCCACACGTTGTGACGTATGTTTGTTTTTTGTTTTTGAAATATTTAAGTAAATGTTTAATTTTTCTTGTATTTTTTCGCATATTAGAAGAACTCTCGTTTAAAAATACACCTTGAATACAAAAAAATTACTTACGTGTATGCTCTCGCCTAGTATCGCAGCCTGGTGCATAAGCTTCTTGGGTATACATCCGACATTGACACAGGTACCCCCGAGCCCCCACTTAGTCCCCTGGGGTGACGGCGTGACGTAGTCGAACACCGCAACACGCGCGCCGAGGTTCACCGCCTCCTTTGCGCACGCAAGACCTCCCGACCCTCCACCGATCACGGCCAGGTCATAGTCGAACGTTCCATCTATAATAAGGTCATTTACATAAGCCATAAAGCCACACCAACACTATCATTGACATTTTCTAATCCTTAACATAGCAGGCTTGTCGTCCATAACATAAAAGCCCAGAGTTAAATAACCATTTGCTTGTCCAACACATACCAAGCCTGTATTCAGCAGTTATAAGCTGCTTTTTAAAGCTTGTATTTAGCTCCAGCATCCCTTAGCATTATGAATATGTCAAATGAAAAAAATCACTAATAACCTCCTTTCCAGAAATATAATTTACCTATCATGCTACTCGCAGAAAATAATATTAAGAATAAATTTTTACAAAATAAGCAAGATTTTTTCTAATTTTTTTATGTAAGATCATAAAATTATCTACTGGTATGACGAAAATAGAATCTATGTACTGACAATTTGATTATTGTATGCAATGCGCTACCAGTGTTAGGCATTGTGTGACTATGTTGATGTTATTAGATTTTGCTTATTGATAGTTGAACATATTTAGATTTTTAAACAGTGCAAGTTGATATTGTAGTGTCATTATTCATGAATTAAATTGATGAACAGTGGCTTATTACATTTGACTAAGCAGCTTTTTATGTATTGTGACTCGGAAAACAACAATATGTAGCAATAACTTTGACACTACTAACAGGACATTCCCAATGATTAAAGTACTCAGCCTTCATATTTATTTATTTACTTTTTATACAAATTATTAGTAGATGGACTTAACATCCGAGGCATTATCAATTACGATTTAACCTAGGCTATTTTGCACAATCTTATCAAAAAAGCATTTTATATACATACATACACAAAAGCCACCCTATATCTCGTAAGGGGTAGGCAGAAGTGTCACTAAGTTATTATGATCAAATTACATTTAAAATAAACTTTTCCACATAACACATTACAAATTATGCAAGCAACATTTAAATAAAATAATTCTCAACAATATTTTATTCCTATAAAAAATCACATTAAGCTCCGTGATTTCCAAGTCACAAACACATTCCATAATAAACCAACCAACCCATGAGTATGAACCGACAGACACATCGCAACATCCACGCTGTGCATAATATTGAATCATGTACCTTCCACATTCTCTATGGGGGCTACAAGCTTGGATCTACGGCTACAACACAGCAGCCCACCTGATCAAAAAATTGCGAAAACTGTCAGAAATCGAAGGCATTTAATATTTGGATCATAGTTCCTAGGCATAAAATTAATGAAATCAATTACACACTTGTAGAAAATAATGTATGGTCTTTTTGCCTTTGCAAGAAAGCACCAAGAATATATTTAAATTCTGTATCAGCCCATATACGTCCCACTGCAGGGCATGGGCCACCTCTACAATCGAGAGTAAGATTGAGAGTGGTTAGGCCATATAGTCCACCTCACTGGCCAAGTGCGGATTATAATATATTTTAATATTCTTATTTATATGTGAATTATTAACCTAATGCATTTTTAAGAGTTTGTAAGGCTGTTGTATAATTATATCCTCATTTAAATGTTAAGATAAAAGATTCAAATATTTGTCAGATTTCCAAGTTGTAGTATGCATTTAATTAAATAATAAAGATATGATAAAAAAATTAAGTATTGTGCAATAACTAATATACGCCTAGTAATATGGTAATAAACTTATCTCCTATCAGATTAAGACGGAACATACTAGGCGAAATGTAGGTGTCCTGCTTGCATCTCTGCCTGCCCCTTCTGAGAAGGAGATGTGAGATTCAGTATGTATGTAATAAACAGTAGTACATACTCGATATATTACATAGATAGTATTTAAATTATATCTAATTTGCCTCACTACACTACCTTCCTATCTAAGATCAAGAATAAATTAATTCAAAGCCCATTTCTATTGAAAATCAAATGTTACATTTGTAATTTTTATTACAACTATCATACATTATTAAAGCTGAGAAAAACACTATGTTATCACTCAATATTTACAAATGACAAAGCATTTTTCCATATAGAATTTCATCAATACATGACATGACAAAAATCACACCTATGTATATATGCACTAAATATAGTTTTCTCATTGATGATCAACTAAAACACCCACAAATTGAGGGTAGGTTTGTGTCATTCTGTTTGGTGACTGTCATACATTATGATAGGAAATATATTTGAGCCTGTATTTTTTTTATTTCTATATAACAATAGAATAAACTTAAAAGCTAATGTAATGTCCAAACAGTTTAACTTCAGGATCATTTTTTACATCTATTTAAAATATAAATAACCATAATATGTATCATATGTTGATATATATACTAATATTATAAAGAGGAAAGGTATTTTGATTCTCTGATTGCATTGAATAGGCTCTGAAACTATTGGACCATTTTGAAAAATCTTTTACCTTTAGAATCCTATGTTATACCTGCTGAACATAGGCTTTATTTTAAACCCAAAGAGGTTGAAATGAGGGTTGAAACAGAATAGGCTAAAAAGTGCCTTTTTAGTTACGACTGATGTGCTCTTTTGTCAGATTCATATCTTTTGATCTCAAGTTAAGTGTTAAAAGTGTATAGAATACATTTTTAGAGTTCTACTCCCTAAATATTGTATATAAGTATGTGGTTTTGTGCATGCAGGCATAATAATATAGTACAGTAGAGACAGTATTTCGATTTAGGTACACTTACAATCAGTTCCATTGTAGCCATTTTGCTCTAACATATATCTTTACAGCTCTCTTGGGACTGCTGGCCTCAGCCAAATATATTTTATAATCCAAGGAGAATGTGACTTAAGGAATTTATAGTTTTTATTAGATTCAGCCATTTTTCTGTATGAAATAGTCAAGTTGCATTTATCTATAACTTTTCCAACAAGATTCTAATCAGACAACAAATGTTTTTATTCCTTATAACATAACAGATAAATAAGCAGTTTGGTCTTTGAACTTATTTATTGGGGGGTTCATAATTCACTGATTTTCAAAATACAATACTGACTTGTAATAGATACTTGGTGAGTTAACTATGTTTCGTTACCAAGGCAGCAAACCTAATAAACACACAACTAACATCAATCATACACTGTGCAAGAACAATAGATAATTTTAATATTAACAGAAACAATTATCATTATATAGGTAGGTATACAATCTAGCTATGGTTGATTTCTGATTATAACATGTAATCTATAGACATATTTCAATCACAGCCAACGTTTTTTTTTTAAACTTTGTTGTCTATAATGACTTCTACATAGCTAACTGGCACTGTTTATTAATCTATCAAACAAAAAACAATGATGGTATGTGCAAGATTGTATTCAATGATAATCATTCTGCAATGATCCTAATTTTCGCTCAGAGCAATTAAGAAAGAATAGATAATCGTTATTTACGATATGGGATTGTCGAATAATGATAATGTAGCCTCGACAAACAGGCTTAAGTATTGCTCAACACGAAGTGAGGTTATGAGAATTATCTACGGCACAAGGCTGCGGCGATGTAATTACGTCGAGTACTCACTGGCAAGCGTGCGCCTCCCCAGTACCACTACGGTTTTGCCAAGCCTGAGCGGCCTCAGCAAATTATTTACCCTTGTAAAATTCCCCAAGATTGTCATTTTTGACGTTAACCCTATGACAGAGACAACCACCCAGTAAACGAGTTGCGATATCAACCACCGTCACTTTAAATTACAACAACTCCGACACACGAACGATGAGGACCGTACTGATCACCGGCACCAACCGCGGCCTCGGCCTCGGTATGGTCAAATATCTCACTGAACACAACAAGCCGAGCAAAATTATCGCGACGTGCCGGAAAACCTCCGAGGTATGTGACTGATATAACACTATTCGTGACTTACCTATTGGCGCCATGTTATATTCTCGGATTTTATTTTATATCACTATTTAATTCAAACACTTCACAACGTTATAAACTCAATTTAACACTGAAAATGCACGGAGTCTCACGGTCAAATACTGGCGCGACGACGTCGTACGGTGGGTTATACCAGTGTGCGAGCAGGACGAAATGTTGCATTGACAGCCGACGTCATGCTCGACGGCAGGAACGTGCGCATGACGTATCAGAAATTGAGATGACCTCATAAATCGAGATAGTTCGATTTCATTGCATTGATAACATGATTTGAAACTCAGACTAAGTACATTTGAAATTATTAAAATAGTTAAAGTATGAGAGGTTAGCAAAATAACTATAATTAAAACCGGTAGCATGAAACAACCGCTATACAATTATGACGCGGCATTTTCAAACTTTAATGTGCGATCACCTCTTTTACAGGAACTCGACCATATCTCCAAAATTAATACAAACCTCACTATTTTACACTTGGGTGCGTCTTTTTTTATGCTTAATGCTTATTAATCTTTTAATAATGGCCCTCACAAACAGGTTTTCAATTTAATCATATTATTTCAGATGTAACCAACATTAGTAGCTATGGGGAATTTGCATCCCAAATAGCCAAAATCGTGGGTAAGCAAGGTCTCAACTTGCTGATCAACAACGCTGGGGTCACTACAAAATTCACCAAACTTAGTTTGGTGAAGAGTGAGCAATTGATGGACAATCTCACAGTTAACACAGTTGCGCCGATAATGCTTACTAAGGTTTGTTCAAACCCTATAACTAGGAATTGATTATAAAAAATCCTTAAAGTTCACATTAAGTAATTAAATTAGCGAATCTTTCATAATTTTAATATCGAAATACGGTCGGTATTTCGATATTAAAGTCATTTGTTTCAAGTATTTTTTTTATTAAATCGTAAAAATTAAAACTATACCCAGACTTTCCATTTTATGTTATTTTGGAGTTTCTAAAAAAATATATGTTGTTTTTTTCAGAGCCTACTTCCGCTGCTGAAGAAGGCATCAGACGCAAACAGCAGCCTCCCGATGGGTGCCAATCGGGCAGCCGTTATCAACATGAGCTCTGTGCTTGGTTCCATCGCACAGAACAAAGAGGGAGGTTTCTACCCTTACAGATGTTCTAAGGTAATTATTTATTTATTTTAAAGAAGAAATAGTACAAATCATCGAAGAATGATTTATCTTTGGAAATTTAGGAGCTTACTATTGATATGGACTAAAGGAACAAACGTATTTTTTTTAAATATGTGGCTCGAATTTGAGATCAAATAGTGTTATTGTTTGTATTGACATACACGTGTTAAAACAGATGCAAATAGGTCCATATTATAGTACAGCCTCTATAGCGCAGCAAATGACGCGGCAGTAAAACGAGATCTAACGTTACGGGTTCAATTTCCACAATGAAAATAAATATAATATTGTTTTGGGACAAAAAGTTGCGACTCCTAAACGGCTTTAGTCGTTTCTGTACCTTTCGCTTTCTCAACCTACACATAATATCACATCTCTTAATAATTCCTTAAGAATATAATTGACATATTATGTACTTCTCAAAATTCAGAATTTTTACTTTAAAAGTGCGGTCAGATTAAATCCTCTACCAGCAGTACAGTAATCGATCACTCGCACCATAGACATCCATAACACCAAGCTGACCCTAGCTAAATACCATTTAACCCACCAGTTACCATTTGACCACTCCAGGCAGCTCTCAACGCAGCGACAAAATCAATGAGTCTAGACCTGAAGAAGGACATGATCCTCGCAGCGTCCATGCACCCCGGGTGGGTGAACACGGACATGGGAGGGAAGAACGCCCCCCTGGACGTCCAGACGAGTGTAACCGGAATATTCCAGACTATTGAGAAACTAGGAGAGGAGGATACGGGCAAGTTCCTGCAATATGACGGCACTGAGCTACCGTGGTAGAGATTTTTAGGTTATTTTGGTTTGATTGTATGGTCTCCAAATTGTATGTAAGAACGGAGTACATGGAGAATGTTAAAACTATTTGGCAGAAATTATGTTATATGGGTGGTGGGTATTGGAGGACATTAATAGAAACCACTTCCAGGGTGTAGGGTCAGCAGTTCGCACAATTAAAACCGTTAATTTATTTATAAGGGTATGCCTTATTTTTCACTTGGTAGATTATTATAGAGAAGTATTTTTTCATGTATCCACTGCAATGTTTTGGCTTTCCCTTGAATTAGCATGGGCTTAGTAGATATGAGTAGAGCACAAACTATTTAGTACTTAACAAAAAAATGCGGTCATAACTCGTAAGTCATGAGCGACGCCAACAAATTAATTATTCAACATTTAAGTAGGTATCCAAGATTAAATAAATAAATTATAAACGGAATATGTGCTTGATATTTCCTTCTTGAATTATCATCAAAAGAAGTGTACCTCATAAAATATCTAATTTAAGTTGCGCCACTATTATTAGTAACTAGTTTTTTTTACATTCAGTGTTTCTAGCAAATAAAAATGCATTAATAAGGATTTGAAGTTTTATTTTACAATAATATTAACACAAATATTAAAATGTTATGTTTACACGATTTATCGTCACCTTGATGCACCATTCCATCTCAGTAATCAAGATAAAATAGTCCTTTTCAACAATATTAATGTCTTTGTGAATGACGTCACTTAATGCTGCTTTTATAATTCTAGAAAAAAATATAAGTTTTACCAAATTCTTCCTTTTGTCTACACGATTTCCTCTAATATGTAAGACATTTAAACACCAATGATAGCTGGAGATCGACGGAAAAATAAAATTGAGAACAGGAATGTTAGACTCCGATATTTTCATCAGGCGCTTTTGAAACGACACGACGCGACGCGACGCGCCGCTCTCGGTAGGTACAACACAGGGCAAAAGCGAACGCAGAGGTGAATAGAAAACAACTGGCCGAGTGTAAACACACACATAACTATGAAATAAATTGGGTGTTATTTATTTATTTATCTACTTTTCCATAATTCTCGATATACTGTGTGTTACACATTCAATCAGAACCACAAGTCTCGTCGACCAGCTTGGTTTCTATTTAGCCCTTTGTGTAGGTAAGTAATTACTGAATGTATGTATTAATTCGATTTATTAATTTCATCATCATCATCATCATATCAGCCACAGGAAGTCCACTGCTGAACATAGGCCTCCCCCAATGATCTCCACAATGACCTGTTGGAAGCGGCCTGCATCCAGCGACTTCCTGCGACCTTAGTCAGATCGTCCGTCCACCTTGTAGGCGGGCGTCCGACACTTCGCTTGCCTGTACGTGGCCTCCACTCGAGAACCTTTCGGCCCCAACGGCCATCGGTTCTACGAGCTATGTGCCCGGCCCACTGCCACTTCAACTTGCCAATCCTATGGACTATGTCGGTAACCTTGGTTCTCCTACGGATCTCCTCATTTCTGATTCGATCTCGTAGGGAAACCCCGAGCATAGCCCGCTCCATGGCTCGTTGATTGACTTTGAGCTTCCTGATAAGGCCCATAGTGAGAGGCCACGTCTCGGTGCCGTAAGTCATCACTGGCAACACACAACTATCGAAGACTTTCGATTTTAGGCACTGAGGTATTTTGGACGAGATGACGTCGCGAAGTTTCCCGAACGCTGCCCAACCGAGTTGGATTCGCCGATTGACCTCTCTCTCGAAGTTGGACCTGCCTAACCGGACCACTTGTCCTAAATAGACATATTCGTCTACAACTTCGAGAGTCGAGCCCCCAACTCCAATGGGGGTGGGCACAACATGGATATTCGACATGATCTTCGTTTTATCCATGTTAATTTTAAGACCCACCTGTTGGGAAACTCGATTAAGGTCTTCGAGCATAGTGCTAAGGTCTTCCAGCGATTCTGCCAAGACTACAATATCGTCGGCAAATCGAAGGTGACTGGTGGTTATTAATTTATTCATGAATAATTACATATTTATTAATAAGAATACATTGTCTAAAAAGAAAAAAATCTACTTATTCTCTACAGTCTAGTCTACAGTCTACACATACCTTCCCAAGTTTGTCGGGTTGCATCTTTTTCTTTTGTCGGGATCTCTATTTTAGACTTAATTGGTTGACCTGAAAACAAAATACTATCATCCATTACGTTATTAGAAATAGCTTTAAACTAGTCATCGAATTATATGTCTAACGATAGCAAGGATAGTCTGAAAATTGCAAGATTTCCGTGATACAATAATTGTTGTACCAACTGATGATTACAAGGGATTAAACACATCTGCGAATACTTATAATGTTCATCAAATTTCTTCTTATGTCAGGATATAAGCGTGCAAAAATATATGAGATCGACTATCCAGTTACTTATGGAAAATTAAATGGCAAATAACCCACGTGCGGGGTGGCCTGTTGGTAAACGGACCAAACGCGTCTATCAAGATGTTCACGCTAGTTGCGGGTTCAAATCCCAGGGCACACCACTGTCTTTTCGGCATCATGTGTGTATTGATAGTAATCACCACGCACTACAACGGTGAAGGGAAAAATCGTGAGTAAACCCGCACACCAAAGCAATTTGTAATAATTTCCGCGTCATTCAGCGTGGTGGATTATATGGCCTAACCACTCTCAATCGTACTCTTGGTTGTAGAGGAGACCCGTGCCCTGCAATGGGACGTATATGGGCTCATACAACAAATAATCCAAGTTGCAAACTGCATTTAATCCACCTGTATTTCTCTTCTCTGTATATCTGTATGTTATATAAGAAAAAAATATATTGAACTGTGGGTGTATAATATTATACTTGTTAGTTGACGTAGCTATACAGCCTTGAACTCAGAGAAATCAATAAGTCTCTGTAGATACTAATAAGTATCAACTATGTGTAACATGCAGTAAACACCACTTAACTCGATTACCGGATGCTCAAATCTGGCATAGACAGGGGCCTTAATTATTGTCAGAACACTGGACTGTTTAAATAGTAAGAGCTTGGAGATACCACTATTCCGTATATTTACGGCTATGTTTAGTCAACTTGTTATTTGGGTTAAACAATGGACAATTTTAGGAAGGTACTACCACTACTGACTGTCTGTGACGCAATTCTACTACGATGAGAAAACAGAGCTGACGTATCGGGTTCGAATCCTGGGTCGGGCAAAGTGATATTGGATTTTTCTATTAATTATCAGCCCGGAATCAGAAATTTGTGCCCGATATGGCTCGCTCCCTATCACATCGTGGAACGGAAAATACAAGGTGAAAGTTGGGTTTCCTGGTAACATTTTTGCCTACCCCAAAAGGTGCAGGCATCCAAAAGTATGCACTAGCCACTAGGTAGTATGTACCACGACAACAACAAAACATGCTCTAGTTGGTGCAACTAGTTTGGTGGTAGATTATGTACAGTTTCGGGTTCACGATGATCAAACAACCCTCATATTGCCAGGAACAAATTGCTTCAGCTGTAAGATGTTACCGATAATATTCAGCATAAGTAAATATTTTCCAGAAAATAGTGCCTGCTAACTGTTCCTACAAAACAATCAGATACTACGGAGAAACCTCCACGATACAATTTTAAAAACTATTTTATAACTAACCAATCTTGTAGTCACTATCTGGCATTCTAAAACATATCTCTGTGTTTCTTAGTTTCAGATATAATCAACTAGAAAATGGTTTTTCGTTTTATAATCTAGTTTACTCATATCGTAAATTGCTTTGTACGCCTAAATATATATTTGAATCGACTGGTGTGGTTATCTTTCACCAGTGTAATCAGAGTTGAATGTTCATACATCGTGCAACGTCGCATTACGATTCCCCTCCGTTACAGGATAAACAAAATGCAATATCCGTTGTTGATAGCTCACGATCATAGCATCGGTCTGGAAAAGGAAGGAAATTCTCAATTTGACGAGTAAGTACGTCTTTTAAAGCAAGGAAATAAAAATGGACCACCCTCATAGAACCCCGTATAAGGAATAGATATAAGCTCACAATATATGACGGTTAATTTTGTTATGTTGCTCGTAAAATTTATGAAAATGAAAGAAGTGAAATACCTAGATGTGGCAGTATCATAGCTTGTGGGTATTGTTTGTAGCCTTGTACGGTTAAACAGGAGGTACACGTAAATCCATGAGATAAAGGCATGTGTATTTTACATTTTTATTGTTTATTTAGACAGTGGTTCGGTCGGCCGCCAGATGGTAGAAGAAAGAATTTTCAAATTACAATACAACATATGGCTGCAGACCAGTACCATGAGAGAAGTGTAGATGGCGCTAAAAACAAGTTGCTTACAATTTTATACTTTCGATTCCCTGAATGCGGATATTGAAGTCATTGCTGGGTTGAGTCTTCTCTGCATCAGGTTTTGATATTCACTCGTGGTTTAATAATATCACGACGAAAAATGTATACTCACAACGCTTTTCTGCTTGCACCTTTGGGGGGCAATGCCCGGTAATACTTTAAACTGCTTAATTTTTTATCAGGTTCTGATTTATGAGTACTAGGTTAGGTAAAGTTTTAGCGAAATCTGTTTATTCTAAAATCTTAAACTTCATTTACGTTTAAGATCAAGACCATCTGACCGTGGAAGAAGTGCGGTTCAACGACACATAATTACATGAATTAATCCGAAGTGGTGCTAAGGGCTTGCAGATTGTTCGGCGGTGACTTATTACAACAGTTGCCATCCGCAACGGTCGTGTCATCAAACCAATGTGTAAATAATTCAGCTACAGGTCACTAATCGATATGTAATTCAAAACTGTCTATATTTGAACCGATACTGCTCGTGTAAGGTTTTGGAACTTTTTTTGTATAAATGTAGTCTATTGTAACTGTAATTAAGGAACAACTTTTTAATAAATAAATAGATAAATTCCCAATAAGAAAACAAATTGTATGATACGAAAGCAGAACAAACTAAAAACAAAATTTATTTTGTACCAAAATAGTTATCTCGGTGCGAGAATCGAACCCGTCGTCTTATTAACAGCTGGCATTCCCTACAACCCAGAAGTTGTTAAATCAGAACACAGTACTTGAAACAAACAGGTATTTGACGTACCACACAAAAGCTTTCGACAGCGAGAATCGAACACACGCCATGTTGTTTATCTGCTCGACTCGTCAACTACGCGCAAGTGTGGCGCAAGGTTAACACGAAGGCTATTGAGTGAAATATTTATAATATTCATTATACGATCACTTACAATTTCAAATAACTAAACTACAATTCAGGAAATATCGACAAATTGAGTAGGTATATTTTACTAGGTTTGTTTTTTGGAAGTGTTTTTTACATACCTACAAGTACAATTAGGACAAAGTGTCTACTATATAAAAGCTAGACGCTAGCATTTGATAGGTATAATTCATTGAATTAGAGTAGGTATAAGTAACGTTAAATCTAAAAATAGCAGTGTAAATATAGGCCTAATGCGAACGAATTCACAAATAAGTGCCTCCAATACGGCAAATGGTTGAAATTGCCGTGACATGACTGTATACTGTATAGTCGATGACTGTGCGGTGACGTATGCGCCGAGCTAACGTATTGCGACATACTTTATCATCCATTTATCTACATAAATCGTGTATAGTACTGCTCATGTCCGTATTGCAGACATTATATCCGCACATGCGAATATTAATTCGTATTTATGGGCATGGAATTCGAATATCTTATAAGGCCAGGGTGGCATATTCCGTCTATCGGGGGGTTAAACGTCTACTTCCAATTAAATACAGTACATTCAAATTACAGTTTTGAGAGATGGCATGTTAGAAAAGCATATTAAACTTTTCCCATAGACGGAATATGCCACCCTGACCTTACTCATTACCTACTTCCGAACAAATATCTCAACTTTGCTACTGAGATGTCGTCTATGGGCATATTATGCTTCAAAATGAGCCTGTTATTTATTAATAAATTTTATATTATAAATTACTTTTTGAATTATTTCATGAATTTAATTTTTTTTTATATATTTAACTTCATATACAAATATATTGTACATAGGCGGACTTAATGCCAGAGGCATTCTCTACCAGTCTACCTTGAGATGGTGCTGAGATGACAGAGGTAGGGGTATATGTTTATTTGATTTTCTGTTGTTTTAAATACATAATATTTATATACAAATATATAAATAGTAGGTATATACTTATACTATGTAAAACTATACGATAAAATATACATAATTACTATGATATATATACACATAAATAAATATATAACAATACATACGATTATTTACGATAATTTTCATCATGATATTTATATCATATGATCCCATATCAAGTTTTCAATATGATGAGGCCAAAACATCTGTCATTGTAACTGTTTTATCATTTCCACTAAACACGCAATGTAACCTTTATATTAATTTAAATAAAACGTGAGACCGTTGAGTATCTTGCTTTAACATACCCTATAATAAAAAAGATTTTTTTTAGTAAATGAAAAAAAAAAATTAAAGTGTGTAGGCACCACTATCCAAGATTTTTTATTAACGAAATTTCAAAAATAGGCTAAAAATATTAGCAATTATTGTTTTAAAAATTATTTATTAACAAGAACACAGAATGAAAATGTCTGCTGCACTTGGGTAAGAAAATCTTTAATGGGTTCAGTTGCAACATTAAGTTTATCCTTGCCGCAGAAACATTAATATTATTAGGACCAGTCATCTGCCTGACATAAAGCCTGTCGGTAATGAACAGAAGATAAAATATTATTTGGAACGAATCTATTTCAAGATCTTCGCTACTGAAAATAGGCCTCGAAAGATTTCCACTGCGACCTTTTGGTTGCAATTAACATCGAATACATTATGTTTAGAGTGCGTGGTGGACTGTTGGTAACAGACTAGCCACGGCGGCCAACATATTCACGATGGCCGCAGGTTTAAATCCCAGGGCACACCTCTGACTTTTCGGAGTCATATGTATATTGATATACGATAGTCAATCATCACGGATTATAACGGTGAAGGAAACCTGCATATTATGACCATTTATAAGAGTTTCTACAATACTTAAAGTCCGCCAGCGAGGTGGACTATGTGGCCTGAACCCTTTCAATCGTACTCCCAATAGTAGAGGAGGCCTGTGAATCAGGAATGCATATTATAGATGTAATACAGGCTATTATCTAATGCATTCATATAGAAGGTAGGAAAACCAAAAAGCTTTTAAAATAATTTTTCTCCTGAAATCATTCAAGCAAATCTACGTGAAAATAAATAATAAAATTGTGATAAAAATAATATGTACGTATATAATTTTGATGAATGTCTGAAATCCTCTATTTCTCACGACCAACTAAACAACGATTTACCAACAAAAATGTAAATAGCTACATATATACGACAGTCAGTAATAAATTTTAACAGCCCTCCAAGGAGCAGTGGCAAGTCGCCGGCTGTGAAACAAGGGATCAAGGGTTTGGATCCACACCGAGACAAATGTTTATACATATGATCCACAAGTAGGTATTTGTTTCACGCCTGGGTATGGTTGTCTTTCGTAGTTTTGACGTACAACACATAAAAATTGTAACTTAGTATAAGTTCAGGATTGTGAGTATTCATAATCTATTGGGCAAGCAAGCAATAACAATAAGTAATACGCCGTTGGAAAGGTCTCTTAAAATTCTAGAATTTCTTCTACAGCGAAAAGTGTCAAATCGCCATAGGAAATAAATATCGACATGTTAAGATAGTGCCATAATCAAAATACTAACATGGACTCCATTCTTTCGGCCAATAACGATGAGCGACAAGTCATTCGAAAACTGTATTTTCTACAACTTTATTTCTGGCAAGAAATTCCAATTCGCTGTACGAAAAAATATTTCGACATAAAGGCACGCGAGCTTCATGTATTGATTGTAGCCTAGTAAGCAATGACACTAAGCTATACGTCTTTGGAAATATCTCTTTAAATGGTACTATTTCTTGTACGGCGATTAGTGCAAAATTCCATGACATGCTTTTTAGTAAAGAATTCCATACATATTACTCTCGCGTACCTTTACGATTTTTCTTTCATATTGCTTATTAGTATTTCTTGCCAAAGAAGAAGTTGTAGCATTTGAACAGGCCTTTACAATGATATCATTGTCGTTGTTATTAGTCAAAAGGCTAGACTCCGAATGGGTATTTCGATTTTGGCACTATTTTTACATAGCGACATTTTTTTTTCCTGTGGCGATTTGGCACTAATCGCGGTAGAGGAAAGGCCTCTACGTTGAAATATTTTTTCATACAGTGCTAAAGAAGAAGTTGTAGAAAATTACGAGAGCTTTCGAATGACATCGCTCGTCATTATTTTCTATACATTGTTGCGCCTTCTTCTTTGTATATTAAACATTTAATATGATGAAAATAAAAACTCCTTAGGCTCTAGCCTCTAGACTAACAGTGGGTAGGTAATTTAATAATTCCAAGTTAACAAACAGTTCAAACACCGCGCCGCAAATGTAGAAAGGAAAATTACTTGAAAGTTACCGGTTCTTAAAATCTCAATAACAGAATACAGTATAGTAAAATGTATACTTTGCTTATGAATGCTTTTGCAAAGTAATTCAAAGTTCTGTCGAAACAATGGCATGACGCTACATTGCTCGGCCAACTTTAGGAGTAAAATTTCCTGTTTGAAGGTGTTTGTATGTACCTATATTCAACCGTCTACAGTTTGCCAGCTTCTCTGCGAGTACAATTGAAAAGTATTTTATTAAGGTAGGACCAGCGTAAACTTATTAAACGGCAAGTTCAAAATGTAATTCTAACTTCATGAAATACTGCTTCATAACATCGAAAACCAACTAAATTATTCATATTTATCATAACTTTATCGTATCTTGGTTTTTCGCGATAGACTCACTATTTATTATAGGACCAAAATGCTAATGTAGTGTTATGCGAGAACAAAGGTCTATACTTATAATTCCCAATTCCTGTCTGTTGCTAGCGGCTTAATCTAACAGCTTTATTTGCCAAGGCAAATGTTATATGTAGTGAACCGGGTGGTAAGCGTAATTAAATCTAGAGTGTCTTCTGGCGAAAGAGAATTATTATCTCTGACAGTCGACATAATTAGGTATGCTGGTCGAGCTGAAACTGGATATAAATATATATCGTTTTATATTACATTTTATTCACAACGGATCAGTAGAAACATGCATTGTAATGGCACTCGCAAAAACGGTAACGACAAACCTCTAGAACCGAGTGCATCTCAACATTCGCCACCGTTATGCCAAGCGCTATTGCTTGTTTACGCTTCATTTAAAACAACCGATACACGAGGAAGCGAATACATCAGATATCTACGCTGACACATAAATTCCAAGAACTTCTAAACTCGATTTTCCTTGATATAGGATCCCAATACTTTCAGATCCTTAGAGAGTAACACCTTGGTATTGCAGCGCCATAACAAAAGGTTCCTTACCCTACACTAAACACTTACTTCTTACGCTAATACATTGTCATGCTTCTATCACACGAAGTCAGGCAGACCAGATTCCCATTTCATAAATCATGTGATACCTGTGTCACTGAGACAAAAGTATACCTGATAATAAGTGCAAAGTAGTCTAAATAATAATTTATGACAGCTTCCGTGGTATACTTGGTTGGACGCCGGCTGTTAAACGAGAGGCCGCGGATGCCATCGTCGCATCGAGACAAATGTTTGTTTGGACCACAAACATTTGTTTCGAGTCTGGGTGTTAATAAGACCGAAAAGTCTCTCGCAGTTTCTGATATACAACCCAAGACTCGATCTTAGTGCGAGGCAAATACACCCAACAGTCACATACATTGTCCTTACCCTACACTAATATCAACTCTTGTGTAATGGGTGTCAGGAACCACGCGAGACTTTTTAGTCTTGACAAACACCCAGACTTGACCAAATGCTTGTGGTTCACACAAACATTTGTAGGTATATATACGGAGTTCAAACCCGCGACCTCTCGTTTCACAGCCGGCGTCTAACCAACTGGGCCACGGAGGCTGTCGAAGGTTGGAACTATTTGTGTGACTGTGGGGTGTGTTCATAATATCCACCGATGAGAGACGGTTGTCGCGCGCCGATCGACCCAGTTATCTGACGTGTTTTAAAGTAGATGTAGACTGGCCGAATAAAAAAGCTACAATCTTGCATGGGCTGTTAACGAATTTTGCACCGTTGTGTACGTTGGTCGGCATTCGGGGATGCATTTAACGGATAAATTACTTTGAAAAATTATTCGTACTTACCTCCAAATCTGTTGCACTGACTCCTCATGGAGCACAGAAGCATTGGGTCCATACCGATAAAGTTCACACAAAACTTTGCACAAATAAGATTTTGAAAAAAAAAGACACCACCCCGGTACGACACTCACCAAATTACTGAGTGACGCAGTCAAGATTCTCGTTGATTACTAAAAAGTTTGAGGTTGAATACGTAATATTTCTATAAAAAAATATGTTACAATTTTAATATCCCATAGAAATATCCCGACATCTAAAATTCGCGAAAGGCATCGTTCGCCATTTTAAAAGGTAATCTAAAATGGTCATCCGAGTTCACAGAGCAGTGATTTGGCGGTCCTACAGAATTAAATTACATTCTGTAGATAAACCTTATCTGACTACTCTTCGAATTGATACCCTAATTATACTGCTGGCTAAATAGATCTTTGGCGTAACAATTTACCATCTTTCTCCACTTTATTACCAGATTAATATTAGCATCGATTAAACCATTTAAACAAGGAATTTCGACGCTCTAATATGAGAGGGTAAAGCAATATGCTGCTCGTGCATAAAATACTACATTTTTTTACTAATCTGGATAGAAATGCTTTTTTGTCCTTTTAAATAAGGCACAATACAAAACATATGAATAAGATATGAACAATTGCATTTACGTGTCGCAAGTGCCGTCAAGTAATTGTTCAATTTGTGTTTGTTCGTAGGAAAAAAAACTACTATATTGGTATCAAAAATCGGATTTATATTTCCGCCTCGCTGCAGTAGGTATGTCATTAACAATTTGCCAGGTTACAGAGTTGGCCGCACAGCCGGTATCAAGCATAACATGTACTTTTATAACAATGATACATTTCTTTCAGACCTAATAACCTAAATCTTACACAAACTACCTACAAAGATATACAGGTAAAGCCTAAATTATCTACAATCAATAAGTTATATACAAATAACAATACAGCAAAAATTATATACAAGACATTTCGATTATAATTATCTGTAACCTGAGAAACTTTGATTTTTCCTACACTCGGGACAGTACCATTTGCCTTTAGGCGGTACCATGATGCCGACGCACTCGAAATGAAACCACTCAATGGGGCAGCCCTCTGCGTCGCACGCTATCATCTCCGATACCTCGTCGTAGGGGCAGCGGCAATAGCAGTACACGCTCTCCCCCTCACGCGCCTCCCGCACCGCCGGCCGCTGGAACGGGTACGGGAGGCTAGACGTGCCCGAGTTCAGATACGTGGGCGGGGTGTGAACCGTGGCACTGCTGTTGCTGTTCGGCTGATATATCTCCAGGTTGCCCTCCTCGCTCGAGTCCGAGTCACTGGACTCCATCGACTCGGAATTCATTAAGATACGCGGCGGCTCTGGGTCAGGTATCGGGGCGGTCAATCTAATGGTGTCTGTATAATTATATAGCCTGTTTGTCATTATAGTCGAAGGTACTTCCTTCTTAGTCTTTTGTGTCACTGGGGATGGTAGGTCTTCCTTTCTCCATTCCAATTTAGGCGGCAATTGAGGTTTGAGTGCACTCAGGGGTGTTGTGGGCGTTGTTGTCGACTGTGGCATTTCTTCATCACTCGAGTAGCCATAAAACTTGTTTGGAACTCTTCTTCGTTTGGATGCTCGTTTCTTTTCGTTCGAGGTGGCCGGAGTGCTGAGGTTTGATGTGACCGCAGCAATCTGTTTCGGAGCCTCTGGTATTTGTACTGTGTTGGATTGTAAAGATATCGTAATCTTATTTGGAGGTAGAGGCGGCGGCGAAGCCTCTACCTCAGATTTTGTGATGATATCTTTAGGAATGTTAATTTTAATGGGCGCGTGCTTCCTAGAGCTCTTTGATTTCTTTTTCTTTTTGCTCTTTTTCTTGGCGCTTGCCGACTTTACTTTTGTTTCGACGTCTTCTTCTTTCTTTATTTCTTCCTTTACGTCCTCATTTAATACGTCCACTTCTTTACTTTCCTCAGGTTCTTTTTCTTCCTTAATAGGCGTGGATGGGCGGCTGGTCTCGCCTGATATTGAGCCGCCATCAGAAGGTGCAACCGACATTACCAATTGGTTTCGTTTTTCTTCATAAAGCTTGTTGGCTATCCGTTGCGGATGTTCATCATAAAATTCTTCATCTGTATCACTCTCATCCGTTTCAAGATCTGTCTCCGCAATCGGTGGCTCTACTTTCTCTGGTACTAATATTGGGGTCTCAGCATTTCCCATGACATCTACATTGGAACCAGTACTAAGCCTTCTGTTGGGAAGTGTCTTTTTGATGCGTTTTGTCTTCTTTTTCTCATTGCCAGATTCGTCTGAAGAATCAGAGTCAGAAGAGCTGGATGATGATGATCCACTACTTGAGGAACAACTGCAATTAGAGCCGCAAGAGCAACTCGAATCACTGTCACTACTGCTACTGCTCGTGGACGACAGATCTCCACGTTGCTTTTTAGGGGACTTCTTACTTTTCTTTTTATCTAGACTAAATATATCTTCATCACCATTCATATCAGTTGGTATCAAACAGTAGTCATGGTCGGACTCACAAACGTGTTTTCTTATGGGGACCAATGGTGGGGTTTTTTCTTTCTGTTTCTCAACCTTAGCCTGGTATTTTTTGAAATTGTCCCATATTTCAAGAACCTGTTTTTCATCAGGCTTTTCCTCCTCGGGTGGATCAACCTTATCCTCGGCTTTTGTTTCCAAGTTTTCATCGTCAATCTTTTTGATTCCATCGACTTCACACGCATCAGTTTTGACTTTGTCTAGTTGCTCTTTTGGTTGTTCATCTAACTTTTCTTCTTTCGCGGTTGGCATTCCGCTGTCAGACTCGTCACTGCTGTCACTCTCTGATAAATTTAATGCAGGGAGATTTACGTCTAGAAGTAAAGCATCCTTGTCTTTTAATTTCTTTTTCTTTGCCTTTTTGGATAACTGCTCAGTTCCTGACTCAGCTTTAACTTCGGAAGGTCCAGCTTCCTCTTGAGGCTTATCATCTACCAGATTTATAACCGGTATGGGGTCTTCCACCGCTTTAATAGTTTCACTTGGATTAGTGAATTTTAAATCATTAAAATCCTCTGTGAATAGTTTCTTCTTGTGTTCTAACATGTGTTTGTCGAGAAGTTTTTTCGAAACAAACTTTTCTGGACACTCTTCTTCGGTGCATACATGGGGAAAATCACCCGAGTGAAATCTTTTGTGAACTTTCAAACACACGGCCTTTGTAAATTGTAAATTACACTCTTCGCACGCAAAAATGGCTGGTGGTGTGCAAAAATGATATACATGAGGCCATTTCTTCTGGAGACATCTCTTACACAAAACACTCTCTGTACCATGTTTCCAAAACAAATGGTTTGTAATGTCCGGTTTATTTCTATAGGCAATGCCACAGCGATAGCATAAATGGTGCAACTTGTGTTTCCATACGTGATTCGACAAACGGGCTTGATTTTGGCAAAACTCTAAACATACATCACAAGTATGGTGTATTTTACGAAGATGTACCATTAGCCTGAATTGTGACGGTATAGAGTCTACATTGCACAAACAGCATCTAAATTTAATTTCATACTCTGAATCATATGTCCCAGGGCACAAATGACATAATAATTCACTATAACTATAAAAATTAGATTTACACATAACACATAACAATATTGTTTTTTGATGCATTTTACGATTATGTAAATAGAGATCTTTGTGGATTGCAGTTTTAAAATAACACTGAAAACATTCAAACATATGATCATACTGCACAGTCTCACACTTGTCAACACTATCATAAGAGTCTAGGTTTATGTAAACTGAACTTAATTCTTCTGCTCCAGATTTTAACTTTGCTATAATAGTCTCTGGCATGAGTTCCTCTGCAGTGATACTGTCCACAGTTGCGGCAAATCGATGCTGTGCAACCATATGTAATGAGAGCTGCTCGCAATTCACTGCAATCTTGCGCACATGATTGCAATATATGCAACTGTACATAGTTGATGACAAGAACACTTTCAATAATTCTTTCAGAGGATATTTGTCTAAAGGCCTATCTAAGGATAATTGAGTTACAGGTATAGTAGGTTCTTCTACTATTGGTTCTTTTGGTGTCTCTATTTCTGATACTTCAGTCTTAGGTTCTATTTTGTGATCTGTATCATTGTCTTCTAATATGTTGGGCTTGTCTTCTACTTCAGAGGTTTTTTCTTCTTTAATTTCATCCAATACTGGTTGTGGCAGCGGTTCTAATGGTTGTTCTTGTGAAGCAATTTCCTGTTTCAGCTTTTCTTCTTCATCAATTGTAGTATTATTTTCATCTACAGTCAACTTATCACTGATGTCGCTATCTGAAGAATAGTCACTTGATGAATCCTTGTCTAGCAACTCTTTAGGAACCCGCACAGTCAGCTTTGGTACCCTATTCAATGTATTTATTTCCTCCACTTTGTTATCATATATTGTTGTTTTAACAGTATTATCTTGTTTAGTTTCTGGTAGTTTGGTCGCTGATTCGAGATTGTTGTTCAGTATAGTTTTCAATGTTGTTTCTTTGTTATTTTCAAATATTGTGGTTTTAACAAATGGACTGTCGGCTCTGTCACAGATTGTCATTTTTATGGAAGGGGTTTTGGGCTGCGGAGTCGGTTCTGTTGGCACTTCTTTTTCATACCTCTTTGGTGGTCTTCTTACCCTAGTTGGAGGTTTATATTGACTTTGTTGCCCTATAGTGGGATCAACGGTTGAGTTTATAATCACTGGAGAGTTTGCATTATTTAGGCTCAGTGTTAACTTTATACCACACTCTTTTTCCTTTTCTACAGGTGCTGAGCTGGGTTCTTCAGGCTTCATCTCAGTTTCAATGTCTTTAAATGACTGATCGTCCTCGGGAGTTGGAGAGTCACTATCATCTGAATGTTCTATGCTGTCATCACCATTGGGAATCATGTGCTTTGTTCTATCAGGACTTAGTGTATTAAGGTGTACTGGACTTGAGGCAGGCCTGTTGTCTGAACATTCTAGCTCCATGCCAGAATCTACAGTGTTACTCGTGTTTTTACTAGTGGCTGCAGAACTTTCGGAACTTATACTATTATCACTATTAACCATATCATTTGTAGCCATATCTATTGAGGGTTTCTGTGGTAAGGATGTGATTGTTTCAAGCTTTGTCTCAGTGATTTCTCGTTTTTCTGTGAATGACTTATTTGTTTCCCTTGTCAAAGAATTGGGGCCATTTGTTGGATACTCTGTAGGATTTTTTGTGGTTTTTATACTGTTAGGTTTCACTGCATTTTTGCTAATAAGAACAGGCACAGGTTTTGGTTTCACATTATTACAATCATGATTGAATAAATCGTCCTGTTCACTACATATTTCTTCACATTCACAACACATTAGATATAACGTCCCATTGTAAACTTTGAAAAACTCCTCTTTACTGTTATAACTGAACTCTTTTACATTATGTTTGTTTGTTAAATGTGATGAAAGTTTCTCTGCTTTTGAAAACATTCCTAGGCAAAAAAGGCAAATATGTCTATTGTGAACTTCTCTCATGTGCAGGAAGAGATTCCAGTTCTCATAATATGTTCCGCAAGCAGAACACAGGTACACTTTTCTTGTGACTCTTGATGGTCCTCCGGTATTGGGTTCCGGACATGGGGCTGCCTCTGGACTCAGTGTAGGTTCTTTAGCCTGAGCTCGGCACACCAACTGATGCTCTTTCAACATGGCTAATGTTTTGAATGACATTGAACAACATTTTCGACACTTAAATTTAACCATTGGCTGCAAGCCTAGGCTCTGTGCATACTCTTTCAACTGGGTTCCTTTTTCAACCTTACCCTTTTTGAACTGTAACAGTTGGCTTTTAGGCACGAGTCGCGGTACAGGTTTATCTTGCTCATCATCAACACTGCTGTCCACCTGAGCTGCGATATTACGAAACTGGTTGATGTCCGGTCGCTTGGGAATAAGTTTGGGCAATCTGGGAACATTGCTCGCGTTTGTATCACTGTGTTTGATCACTAATGGTTTCTTTTTCTTGGTTGCACTGTAGTACTGCAACGAATTATCCACAAACGGGCGCTTGCCGAGGTGTATCCTCAGTGGGTTGATGCGTTTCCTGAACTTATCGTCGGCCGCGGCGTCGGCGTGCGGCCGGCACGGCTCGTAGGGCTCGTCCGGCGGACTCGAGGGCTCGCCGAGGTGCTCGTGGCCGTTGGCGGTCAATTTGGCGGGTCTATCACCGTACAAGCTCGCCAGTGCTCCGGAATTAATTTTGTCGTCTTTCGTATTGACAACATTACCATCTTCCATAGTTTTCTGAAAAATCGTAAACACGTGTTTGTGACTGTTCCGAAACAAAAGACGCTCAAACAAGAGGAAATCGAAACATGATTTGAATTACAATCTCAATAACAACAATAAATATGTTGTCATGTATACCTCTAAAATCGTACGTCCAGTACGAGTGTAAGAATAAAGATTCGTTTCCATGCATCCGTTTGAGTAGAACGATCCTTACATCAGGCTTATTAAGAGGCAGCCGCGGGCTGATCATTCCCGTAAAATGGCGTCACTTCACACAGCGAGGAATGGTAATATCAAAAGCGTTGCTCTCTACTTGTACCACTCAAATCACAATTCACAAACATTTTTTAGACTTCATACTGCACAATTTGACGCAAACATATCGAAATTATAGTCATATTATGTTTATTTCCAAACACATTGCTGAAAATTGTAACGCATAACGAGAAGCTAATCATGAACCATAGACTAGGCTGATATTTTTTTTAATTTTACTTTTTTTCTAGCACTAGAGTGTTATTGAACCGGGGACACGTGGTTTTGAAGCATAAACAATAGTAAAAATAACTCGCAAAAGCATATTATTTCAACTAATTAAATGTTATGAAAGTAATGCGTGCTACATTTTGCAAAATATGTTTGACCGTAATTATCTAATTACATTGTTTTTTTTTATCAAGGACATAACGGTACATCCACACAAACTCCCAACCTCCAATAGTACTTCATCAAATATTTTTCAAACTTACATAATGAAACGAACGAACTAAGAAGTAAAGTAATGGGATCTATTATAGAGTAGACCAGAAAACAGCGACACATTAATTTTGTAAAATATTGCTTGGTTGGTACCCAGGCAAATTGTTTTATCATTTAAACTATAAAAATGGTAGGAAATATTATTTTATTTAGTTCTAAATGTACAATCGTCGACTCATCACTGATTACTTATAAATATAATCAGATATACTAACAGTAAAGAGTTGAAATAGTATTGGAATTTCAACATATTTTGAATCTGATTCCAAAATAAATATTATTCAATAAGCTTTTGCATGCATTTTATGTGACTATAGCATAGTTACTGGAGTAGTTTATCGTCTCATGATTGAGCACAGACCAATAAGAAATGATTGAGTGCAGCGTAATGATGATTGAATTGATGAATGAAGAGGTTTTTAGGTTGTGTGGATTTACCGTTACATTTTTCGTATGAGGTTATGTCTATATTTGTATATTGTGCAATATAAATTCAATGAAAAATATTGGTATATACTCCCTTTAAAATAAATATATTTTTAAAGTGGTTTCTAATTAACTTTAAAATAATGAATTTAATGTTCTTGAAATATGACAATGTTATTTTTAGTCGATATCACATTATCTAGGACACGATAATCGATATGTATATAATCTGTTACACAATCGAGTACCTATTAATTTTTATTTTGCAGATTTGTCAAAAAGCTCGTAAAGGCAGGAGATCGTTTTAAGTTTTTATCGTTTTGTTTTGTATAATTTATTATTTATGTTACTTACGTAGACAATGCTGATTAAAGATGATGTCTGATCAGTTTAGAAAAGTAGAACCTTATTCTCCAAAGTCGTCACCTCGGGGAGCGAGGTCACCAGTAGTGTCGCGACAGGATTCTTCTGGCACTCTCAAGACTACTATCTCGCTCGGCAAAAACCCTTCTATAGTGAATAGTGGGCCGTTCTATTTGATGAAAGAACCTCCAGGTATGTTTTGGCACTTATTTACTACCGGAATTTTGTGGCAGAATTTACTTACGTTATAAATATTTTTAGGAGAATGTGAACTGACGGGGGCTACGAATTTGATGGCATACTACTGCCTCGAACACTCCTACAGTAAATTTAATGGCAAGAAGTTGAAAGAATCTCTGTCATCGTTTCTACCGAATCTTCCGGGTATCGTTGATGGTCCTGGGCAGGAAGACAACAGTACTTTAGGCTCAGTAATAGCTAAGAGACCGATCGGTGGCAAGGAGTTGTTGCCGTTGACTAGTGCGCAGTTAGCTGGCTTCCGACTTCATCCTGGGCCATTGCCTGAACAGTATCGGTATGTGAGTGCAACACCACCAAAGAGGCATAAGAGTAAACACAAGAAACACAAGCACAAAGATGGAGCACCTCCTGGACAGGAGGCTCCCCTACAAGGTAATTAATTACTTATATATGTTTAATTTATTTAATAATACATTTGTAGCAGTAATACAAGTACAGTTGAGTCATTCTGACACACACAGCAAAAACATAAATAAATATTCCAACATTAGCATCACCTCTAACTTTCACCAAATACGAATGTAATGTAATATGAATGTAGTAAAGATGAACTAAAGGTTTAAAGGTTTCATTTTTGTGGTATCAATATGTAGTATTATCTTCACATAATGTCTTTTATGTAGTTCAAAAGAATGACCTCTACACCTGTGTCCCTGGGGTATATGAGCTAGGTAAATAACAATATACAAACATGATATGTAGCCAGGTAGGTGTATATTTTCATTCACCATGTGGCATCATCTAGGTGTCATGGAGCTCTCCAATAGATAAATAAATAAATAACACCCAATAGTCACATACAGTCCTGACTGCACACTAAGATCGAGTCCTGTGTCGTGGGTATCAGGTACTACGAGATTCTTTTCCATCTCACAAACACCTGGACCCGAAAGTAATATTTGTGGGCCGCACAAACATTTCTCTCGGTGCGGGGATCGAACCCACGGCCTCTGGTTTCACAGGCGGCGTCTAACCGCCTGCGCCACGAAGGCTGTAACAAATGAAATTAAATAAGAAGATTAATATTATAAAGAAATAGATAGTTCAGTTATCAATAAATATTTGGTTTGTGTTTAGCTGTAAGCAGTTCGGTACGGGTTCGGGGTTAGATTGCCGTGTTGGAAAAAAAAATTGTGGGATCCACAAATATAAACAGTTGTGTACATTCATCAATGTTATTGCAGACTCATCAAACCCCGACACATACGAGAAGAAACACAAAAAGCAGAAACGTCACGACGACGACAAGGAGCGTAAGAAACGGAAAAAGGAGAAAAAGAGGAAAAAACAGAAACACAGTCCGGAGCATGGCGGTCTCACACCCAACCAGCATCCGCTGCCGTAGCCTTTAATAATCTCCTAGAACTAGATTGTAAGTGTATACTTTGAGCCCAAAGAGAATGTGCAAGGCCATTGTTCATTTGCAGGATATTTTATATACATATATAGGTCGTTCTACAGCTTTGTTTATAGTGCTATTAAAATTGATGTCATGACCAATATTTAGTAAGAATCACTAAATAATTAAGGGTACATTATAATTTGCTCGTAATTACTTATGAAATCTTGTTCAATTTATTTAACAATAATTTGTTACATTGTAGTCAGAGTAACTACTGGACATTTTGAGACTCAACATCTTATGTCTCAGGATGGCGAGCGCAGTGGAATGCCAAGCATTGCTTTGTAAATCATGCGAGCAGTCGTATCGTTTACCATCAGGAGATTGGCACGCTCGTCTCGCCATTCATAGCAACAATCTCTGGATTTACATAATTAGTCATATATGCCAGGAAAGCAAGCCGAATAATTGTTTGTGATATTTTAAAAGACAGCATCTGTTCATAATCTTTGCTTGCTCGTATTGTACTCAAAAAGTTACGCATGTTAAGGTAAGGTTTGTAGTTGTGCTGCGATTGGAGCGTAATATTAGTTCCCATTAACTTGTTTTTAATAATAAACAAATAAATTATGTAATTTCACATATAATAATCCGATTAGTAAGTAACATAAGTACTATGTTAGATTCTGCCAAAAAATAATGACCGAATATTTTTATGTAAATCCTTCCAATTTTATTTGAAGAAAATTATCAGTAACTATAGGTACGAATAATGCTCGCAATATGTGGCATACTGAATATCATATTTGTTGATAAAAGAAATTAATGTATTAGGTAAATGCGTAAGTTTCAAATTGAAGGAGCACATCACCATCGTAAGTTTTTGATAAACATAATACAGGAATTTGCACAAAGATTGTTAACATAAAAATATAAAGTACTAGCGGCCCGGCCCAGCTTCGCCCGGGTGCATATAGAATTCTGTACAATAATATGCACGTATTAGACATATAAACCTTCCTCTTGAATCACTTTATCTATTAAAAAAAACCGCATCAAAATCCGTTGCGTAGTTTTAAAGATTTAAGCATACAAGGGGACATAGGGACAGAGAAAGCGACATTGTTTTATACTATGTAGTGACTATGAACTAAGATACTTATAAATTTTTTATGTTTGTAGGAAATTACTGACTGATTTTTGTATCGAACCTGCTTCTTCGGGAATGTTCTATTATCTGAATATTAGTGAAAATTGCAGAAGTAAGTTTATTATAAAACTTGACAACGAACTAAGACAAAAGAGGGAAATAAATATACAATTATTTGATTTAGAGAAATAGTATGCTGCCTACAATAATGTATCCTCTGCTAACAAAAATATTATTTTCAGAATAAGTTGTTAGGTAGGGAGCCATTCACGCAGATTTTCCAGTCTAATGCCACTTAGATCTGGTTAGTGGTTTCATCAAATATGGTCTAAAGTGAGAGTTTTACCTAATCCTATTAAACTACAAAATTTATCTTTGTATCGCAAAAAGCCTAAATAAATAAATTAGATTTAAGTTTAAAAGTTCAGATAAAAATTTGAAAAATCGGCGTCGACATTTTTTGAAATAAAACATAATGTACTTATATTAAAAATTATTGCAATGGATTGTGCCACTGAATCTCAAAAAACTACTTTCGGCTTTGTAGTATACTAAAAATAAAGTTGTATAAGTAACATATTTGCGCTTATTTTAGCCACATGTTACCAGTTTTACCGCTCAGGCAAGACTCGGAGGCAAATATGTCTGTTAAATCCTTGAATGTATGGCTAGTTATTATCCCGTGGATGTACTTCAACCATTTAAAATTCATAACTTATAAATTTCAGTAACATACTGAGAAGCTTTTAACTACTTGAAATGCACATTTGACTGTGTAACTAATTTTTTCCAGGGACGGAATTAGAATTTGCATGATGCGTATGATAAATTGGCTACAAGCCGGCTTATAAGTATTTTACCATTTACTGCTAGGAAGATATTTTTTATTTGAACCCTAACCTCTAGTTCCTGGGATCAGACAGTATAAAACTTGCAATGTATTATTAACGACAACGCATTTAATAATGTAATGTGCGTACTTTGCTATACCATTATAAACAGTTGTAGCCAGTTAGTACGAGCATAATGGAATGCCAAGCATTGATTTGTAATTCATGGTGTTGGGTTTTGCCACTGTCCATGAGCGTTCGTATTGCTTACCATCAAGAGATTGGCGTGCTCATCTAGCCATGCATAGCTATAAAAATATACCTTTATCTAATCTAATCATGCTGATTGCCGAAGTATAGTTTGTATTCAATTAATGTTGTATTCGAGTTGCGTTGTAAGCAATTTGCATTGTCTCCCCTCGTTGCCGACCTTCTACATAGACGTAATACGTAATTCACTTCATAAACTAGCTAGTTTAATTCTAAAGTGGTCTATACCAATATTATTTTTAATTAATTTTAATACCAATTAAACTAAGTGCAGATAGTTAAGATATGTATTTATTTCCAACATAGAGACTTATGATAAACTCTAGCTAATTTTGTAAGGGCGATAGTTCCATGTTTTTACGATATTTAAATATTGTAATAGACCGCTTTGGTTTAGGCTTGCTGTATTGTTATATAATCTCTTTGGGCTTGACTCTCTCAAATTAAGTATTAGGTAATGATAAAGAAATTATTTTGTTTAATCTGAAGTCGCTCGGCTGTTTGTCAATGCGCCTACAGTCGTATCGTTTGTTTACCTTTAATAGCTAGATAGTTTCTCGGTTCTCAAATTAAGATTCACTGTAAATATGCATTTTGTTTTTTTACCTACCATTCAAATAGAATAAATTTGATAGAACGTTCCTGTGTTTGTATTTTTATGTCCTTTATTTATTTTTATATTTTATTAGATTTTATAAAAATATTAGCAAATGTATATTATAATGAAAATAGTTTCACAAGATGACGCTAATTGTTGATATCACATTTCAATTAGCTCAGGTTCCAAAAACTAAAAACAAATATTTTTATTCTTCCTTTGTCTCGTGTAAAACTGTCGGTATATAATAAATTCATAAAAAAATAAAACAACACTATTCAGAGCGAAATTTATTCAAATTATCCAAATGTACACAATATTAAGAAGTGTTTTCGCTTCATATAAAAAAAATCGTGTTGGTCATCGCTATATATGAAACAAAACAAATAAATTAGTAATGCAGCACCAAAATACATACATCATACTTACAACATTATAGAATCTACTTACAATTTTATGGTGATTAAGATCTTACGCCAGCGCAGGGGGGTAACTCTATGAAAGAGACGAACTTCGAATGTTCGTCAATGTCCGGAGTAAGATACATATAAGTTTTCCACTTCAAATAATTAATACCATTCTCTATTATACTTATCATTTTCTCCGAACTTAGTCTATGGTTACGACTTACGATTGAGGATTCCAACATCTTGTGAAGTATCGAGGCACATTAGTGAAGTTTTACGGCGTCCGAACATTCGAAGTTGGTATCGTTTCATAGAGTAACCCTCCAGAGTCCAGTGTACGGACACTCGCATCTCTGAGCGGTGGTATGGGAAGGCAGGGCGGGCGCATACTGGCCAACTTCTCAGTACATTTTTAATTATAATGATTATGTACTTACATCGTTTGAATTACTGTATTGTGTGCGTGTAGTATAAAATTGATAATTTAATCAACCATCACAACGGAAAGATTACATTATAAATTCTATAAACGAAAATGGTCGTATACCAAATATCGAATTTTTTGGCAAGTATGCGCCCCGCCCTAAACATAGTCCATAAGAGGCGAATTACTCACGAAGGGTAGCGCATACGGCTGTCCACGAAGTGGGCGAATTACGCGCGATTATTAGCGCCCTGTATCTGGTCAACGGGCGTATGAATTCGCGAGTATTTCGCTCTCTTTGGACAAGATCTAGCGGTAACAGGAAGCGATCCTAACCATTGCAGTAACATTGTCTAGCTACAAACATTTCTACGTCATATGTATAAAATTGTCTATTTGCACTGTTACAAGTGGTTACAGTATCAAAGGCAAATAAATGCGGAAGATCAACATCAAACGATTAGGATACATGTATAAACTCTCCAATTCACTAACTTTTATTCAATTAATATCATTCACTAAGCTTTATAAGCAGGGGCGGATTTAGGGGATATTGATGGGGAAATAATAAGGTGTGACAGACACTTTTTTATATATATTTCAGTAGGTATTTAACTATTGAAAAATATGGTAGATACTGCTAAGTATGTTTTCATATAAAACACTCCAAATAAAATAAGATTTTACAAAAAAAAAATCAATGTTAATTTGAGTGCACGGATTGAGCAAGAATTTACTTATTTTAATAAAACTATTTTTAAGAATTTAACAACCCCCAAACCCGCCTCTGTTTAACTTTAAGAATACCTAGACACAGTCGATTTGCATTCCAACTTATAATACACATTTACACACGTGGCAGCCGCTACGCCGGCCTACTGCGCCACTCAACGTATCGTATGCTAATTTTGGTGCGCCATGGCACTGCGGACTTGACTAAATGACGATTTCAAAGTTAGGTACAGCCTTTTCTAATCCATATAAAATATTCTTGAAGCCTCATGAAATTGGACCAAAATCCTACTATCTTTTATCAGTCCTTTATTTTCTGGCACATTAAGAATTTGGGTAGTTTATATTTAGGGACAAGTAAAATGACCACTGCTATTCTTCTAATATTTATAATGGACCTATTTGCTCAAGTGTAAAGGGAGGCATAACCCCTATAAAATGTATAAGTTCGTCCCTGCATGATTTCAAGATGTAAGCATCGGTCTCCGACGATTTCAAGAACATTTACTGCTGCATTTTTCAACTATTCCATTTTAAGTACCATTTCCATCCTATCTAACTTTGAAACCTTGTAAATTGTCTTTTATACATAAGCTAAATACATTGCGATCTACAACATACACAGACGCCCACCAGGAGATCCATACAATCCACACTACTAGTAAATTGAGGTTCACTTTTAAATCGTGTTCACTGAAAAATATCGAAAGAAAAAATATACTCTCGAAATAAATTTTAAAAGCATTTTGTATTAAAATTCGTGCACTTAGATTAATCAGGCATGGTAACTATCGAATTACGAACGAAAAAAATCACGAAACGTTAGAAAAAAAAACAAGATCCCACAAAAAACCGTGTCCTTACCCTACTGGACGTTTAATAGCGATAAAGTATCACATAACTCGCGGGCTATACACAATTTTTGAGCAATCATTTAATATAATTTCGCAAATACTCCAATGTCACTTAACTAAACAATTTGTGATACCGATGGCAAGTAATCATCACACACGAATGATTAGTAACGAAGCGAAACGGCAAGCTGAACTATACACAAAATTACGAACATAATACAAATAAATAAGTTTTATTTATCATTAATTAATCCATAGAATTTAAACAAAAATAATTATACACAGTTTATACAATAATAAAAAACAAATCATTATTAAGCGATTTACATACTTACTATAAATGTTACTTTACGAAGCAACCTCGAGTTGCCTTCGAAGCTCGCGCATACTCCAACGACTAAGACAAAAAAAAAAACAATACGATTTCTCATATTTCCAAAGATTGAAACCTCTTTTCTAAATCACTTATTTTCATGCCATTGTATTTATATACTTCAAGCTTTACATAACCTCTTAATTCAATGTAAAACACTTTTGATAATTCCTAATACACAAGTATGCACGAGCTTCGATTCAATATGTAAGCATCGTGGGAATATTTAGTATTTACTCTAACATCCCACGAAACAAAGCATACATCAATAACTGCTACAGTAAAAATATATTACAAAATGGCCGCCGCTGGCCGCCAAACTAAATTACAACAGTTCCCTTACACTGAAGTTGGCTGATACACAAAGCAGTGTTAAGCTATCTTCATGTTACTTTTATGATACAGAACAATTTTTATGTAAAATACCGTATTTTTATCGACTTTTTAATGTTAACAAGTCTGTAAAACCAATAAGGGAACTAGCAAATTAAAAATTCCTCTTTAATTCTGTAATGACATAGAAAGAAAACCTCATACTCGATAACGGCCACGAATTCTCCATTTTCACTAGATTATTTCGTTCTTATCTAATTTTAAAACATCCTAACAAAATATATAAAGAAACATATCCAGTACAGAGACTGTCAACACATCGACAAATGGTTTACATAATGCAACAACTGTTCAGACACTACCAATTATGCCATTATCATATTCAGCATTAGTCTACTCGCTAGGTTACATTGTTTTTTTTTTATTAAAAATCCAATACAAAATCATTCGTAGACAATACTCCATAATTTCAGTACTTTTCGTTTTACCTATCAAGACGTGTGTGGGTATTAGCGAGCTTTGACTTGAGTTCTATTTTAAATGTAATAAAATTATCTTTATATTATTTAAATATTATCTTTTTATTGCACAATTTGGCAGTGAATTTAAATGCATAAGAATAAATAATTTTATTTAATTTGACAACTGGCAATACAGTAATGTCAAACATTAAAATACAGATTAAAAATGCATTCGGATACGCAATCAAACGAAACCATCTTTATGGTAAAAACAGTGACGAATTCTCATGTTTTTAAAACTTCTATATATCAACGAATATGTATATAAAATGCACTGCCTCAAGTCAAAGCCCACGACCCACACGCCCTACCTCAAATAACATTTCGCCCTTACATCCTCATAGTTTCCGGGAGTTCCTAGGAGTTCTGTCACAGGTCCTTGAGCAGCGCAGACTTGGCGTTCTTTAGCTTGTCCAGCCTCTTCGTCAGATGACTGTTCTCCGTCTCCAACTCCTCCACTCTGTTTAGTGCCTCCCTGGCCTGAAGAAATGATTCAATTTAGATTATGAGTAATGTGTGGAGTAAAAAAGAAAAAAAGTTCAAAAAGTTACAGAAGGATTAAATATAATTCGGACTACTTGAGTAATTTTGTTTGAAAAATTATAAATACCGAGTATTTTGGGCCACAAAAATATTACGAAATCTTCTGTAAGACAGAACAGCAGCATGGCCAAAAACGATGGTGAACATATTTCAATTCATGTCTAACAGAAAAAAAATATAGTCGAGCAGATTAGTAAGCTGTTTATATTTTGGATTTAGCAGCGCTTATGGGTCACTACTAATTAGCATCGATTAAATTACCAAAGTAGCCCAAACTAGATTGTGAAAACACTTAGTAAAGTTTAGGACATAACACCAAATATCTAAAAAAAAATTATAAACTATTTAGACAACACTAATTAATAATGCAAAGAAATTTACAAGGATATAAGTATATACATTTTTAGAGGTCTCATGCGACATGGGACCAACCTTGGACGAAATATTATGCACTGGTTAAGAAATAACCTTTGAAATATCGACAAATTGGTTATATACAAAGTTTATAGGAGTTCCATTTAAAATGACATTTCTTTATCCTAGGCTTCCACTAAAACCATATTAAACAAGTCATCAAGTGAATATAAATACTGTTTTAAGTCACGAATAAACACAAGTTGTTTAATATAAATTAAAAATGGAAAAATTCATTACTCATGTATCACAAAATTATTATAAATTATTATTATTTATATACAGCATTACAATTAATAAAAAGAAATGAAACTAAATAATTACACCCCTTCTATAATTATCCCCGCATATTATTTTCTACACCTATATTAGTTGGATATTTGTACAGTAGGTAGCGCATATCACACATTATTCATAGTAGGGAGCACAGAGAACACGTTGCATCCTGATTGGTGGACTGTACCGTTAACTATCACCGTTATTGATTACCGCCCAGAAGTCTACGACTTCCTGCAACGTCACAAACAATATAAAATAACAAATATATCACAGATTTTCAAAGTTAAAGGAACAATAAAACTGCTGGTTATTCCTAACATTTTGTGCCTCACCCTTATGCCATATTGTCACTAATATGCAAAGATTTCTATCCAGTTCACGAACAAAAAGGGTTTTCATTTTATGATTATAAAGGAATGTACGGTCAAATAATTTGAACATAAAATTCAAACTAAACAAAACTCTATCCGAACGGTGCAGAGAAAAAATCAGCAGACACAATACTTTGAGTATTTCTGAAAATTCCTATCCCACTTTACCAGGTTTTATAGTTCGCAATGAATATACCCAATTTATAAAAACGATTAAAAACAACATTGACCTTGGATCAGTGGTACAAGACAAGTGAAATAATTCATTCCATTACTAAAGTAGATTTCAATTGTTTGTTGATTATTGAAGTGTCATATTATCAAATGCATTTACAAATGATAAGTGTTATATCAACCCCATCGACAATATGTGGAGTAGATATGCAATCACGGGCTATTTACCGTATTTTGCGTGACAAAGAATGTCGAAGTGATTTGCAACCAAAATCCTTGTATCGTATACGTGTGTGCGTATGCGTACACATGAATGCATATCAACGCACACGTGCGTGTCTATACGTACACGTGCTTGCGTACACGTGCAGGTGCGCGTGCGTACCTCTCTCTGCAGGCGGCGGCGCTCCTGCTTGAGCAGCTCCTCGTGCTCGTCCTGGTGGTCCTGGCGCGCGCGCAGGCGCTGCAGCTGCGCCTCCAGGCGCGCCGTGCTCGCCGCCTGCAGCGCCGCCTCCGCCTCCGCGCGGGCCGCGCGGGCCTTCGCCTCCGACACCGACTTGCGGAGGGCCTCCACTGGTGTAAATGGATGGATAGGGTGTTATAGTAGTAGTTTGTCAAGGATTAACCGTAAGTGATGTACACAGCATCATATCTCCTTATTATGATTTTCAAAAATTGAAAATCATATAGTAACTAAAAAAATTGAGGTGTTTATTAATGTGGCAGTGATAATGATACCATTAAATTAGTCTTTCTTCTTATAATTGCTTTATTAAAAGTACTAGCGGCCCGATCCAGCTTCGCCCTGGTGCATATATTTTTTGATTCCACTCCACACCAAATACATGTTGTTTTTCGTATAAACTCTTGTATGCCTAAACTTGACGTAGCTATCCTACTGTCCGGCTTAATCCCGTCTCATCCGCCTGTTCAGTCTCTTCCCAATCCGTCCCGTCCCTTCTCTTTATTATCCATCTCGTTTTATAACGTGCATTTAAAGAACATCGGTCACGTCCATACATTTTGGGACCTGGCAAAAAAATATATTGTACACAGCTGAGATATAGTTTATTTTGTTGCATAGTGCTTGAGGAATTATGTCCAATTAGATGAAGGTTTTAAAAAAGCCGGATTTATTAAAATATTTCATATATTTGTAACTTTTAAGGTTAGGATTACACGTATAAAAAATAGCACATTATAATGTCATTGTCAAAAACAACAACATAAAGCAAGAACATAATTTTGAAACACTATGCTGAATTATATGAATACAATGCATAAAACACTTTGAAGGATAGACTGACGCTCCGGGTTCATGTTGGAAATATGAGAATACTTCGCACTTTTGACGAAATCACAAAGCGATATCATTATCCAATGGTCAATAGTACAAGGTCTTCAGAAATGCAAGGGTCTATCGGAGCCCGTTATCAAAGCCAAGTCATAAATATAAACAGTGAAATAACAGTAGGCGCAAATTGGAAATCACAATAAAGCAAATAACAGCGCTCAGAAGTAATATGTGTAATAGAAAATACCTACACTTTATTTTTAATTCAGCACTGACTACCTTCAACGCTGTAGATAAAACATTATTTTGAAACAAAGTATGAGTGATGGAACGCGCTCATACGCGTTCAATATTATTAAAACACTTCAAGATGGTCTTTTTTATCCGGCTATTTAAAAATATATGGAAATATGCATTTTTATTCTAATAAATCGTACTATTTTTTGATGTACCATTCATAACTGGTCCCTTCAAGGTCCATTATGGCCGATGTTCTTTCGTCCTAACAAATTTGTGATCTATCCCAGCCCTCTCCTGTACCTTCGATTCTATTTTACTTTATGTCCCTTCTCTCCACAAACATCCATATATATCTTATACAACGGGCCGTGCAGCAGAAATCGTAATATTTTAATTTCACCACAACTTCAAAACCAAACGTCCAATTTTAATCATTCAAAGACCAAATATTATCAACATAAACTGTACTTATTGATGAAATAATTTATTTTGATAAGGATTAATAGCATGAGTAAAATAAACGCGTTTAAATGTAGTCCAAAAAAAATTCAAGATTTTTAAATAAAAATGCGGTTGTTGTGCCTCACTCGACATAGATAGGTATAGTGTGTCGCGGACTTTTTTGTAGATATTTATAAGATCTACAATTAATTATAACATTTTATGGTTCTATCTTTTGTAGTTTAGGCAGCGTACGCAAAATAAGTAACTTCTTTGGTTGATTTTTTTCAGTTTGTGTCCGAAAAATCCAAATATCTTACGGAACCCTATTTTTTTCCAAAATAAAATATAGTCTATGTAACTCGTGGATAATGTAGCTTTCGAATGGTGAAAGAATTTTTAAAATCGGTCAAGTAGTTTTTGAGCCTATTCATTACAACCAAACAAACAAACAAAGTTTTCCTCTTTATAATATTAGTGTAGATAATGAAATTCCTATCTAATGAATAAATATGGGAGAAGCATATATCCAACAATGAACTGCAACGGGCTGATGATAATAATGATGAATAAATATAATACACCCCTCCCCCTTCCCCTACACCAGTGTTTCAACAATGGGGAGTGCCACTCAGTAATTGAATGATAAGCTTACGATTCCCAATGACTTTGGGATTGATGTATAACGTCAGTGGCAAGATGACTCACACTCTGTCTCGTAGTGGTGGTCGTGGTGGTTGGCGACGCCGTTGTGCCTGGCGGCGCGCTCCTCGTTGAGCGTGAGCTTCAGCTTGCGCACCTCCGACTCCAGCGCCTGCTTGGAACTCACCAGGTTCTGCAATCGCACGTCTGGAGAGACAAACATACAGTTAGTTTATGTACCGACATTATTCCGGAATGTTGTATATACATATATTCAAATGTAATTTAAGGTGAGATTAAACACTCAAATCCTAAGAACTGCAAGATTTTTTAGTCAGCTGCAGTCGCACTGAGTATCACATTGGCGAACGGAAAATGCAAGGCGAAACGTGTGTGTCCTTTTTTATGTTATATCTATATTACTGGTGGTAGGGCTCTCATATGTGATAGGCCGCCTGGGTGGGTACCACCGCAATGTCTATTTCTCTCGCCTGCACTGTTGTGTTTTGGATTAAAGGATATTGTAGGCAGAGTAACTACTGGACATATCGAGACATTACATCTTATGTCTCAGGATGGCGAGCACAGTGGAATGCCAGGCATTGTTTTGTAATCCAAGGTGTTTGGTTTTGCTACTGTTCACGAGCGGTCGTATCGCTTACCGTCAGGCGAACGGCATGCTCGTCTCGCCATTCAATGCGGTTTAAAAAAAAGTGCTGTACATACCGAGCGTCCCCTCCCCGGCATCATTAAGCAGCTGTTCAGCGCGGTGGCTGACGAGCGCGAGCGGCGGCGCGTCGTCGTCGACCCGCGCGTCGCTGCTGGCGTCCACGAACGCGAAGCCGGCCGCGTGCGCCGCCGCGTCCCGCGCGCGCACCGCGCCCCGCGCCGCGCACACCTCGCGCTCCAGAGACACGTGCTCGCGCTTCAGACGCTCGTGGGCGGAGCATTTCTCGCGGTGCTCGCGCTGTAAGGAGAAAAGAAAGGAGACTTGTAATGATAACTGTAGGAAGCTATAGAAAAGTGTAACTGAGCATCAAACAGAGGATAGCTATAGAAAAGAGGAATTAGCATGAAACAGAGTAACTGAACCTAATGTTCGAAGAAAATTTTGATTTTGCTTTTTGAAATATATAAGAAACATTACTAAACCGAGACTGATTTGACAGAATTATTAGCTGTTGCATAGTATAATTATTTTCGCACATCTCTTCATACTCTCTCTATATTATAAATACTCTAAAGCTAGATACTGACCTGCAGCTGCGCGTACTCCTCGTGCAGCTCCTCTATCCGGTCCTTGAGCAGCTCGAGCTGGTAGCCCAGCGCCGCCTTGTCGTTGTCCAGCTGCGCGTTCAGGATCATCGCCTTGCGGAACTTCTCCTCCACCTCCTTCAGCTCGTGCTGCGAACGCAATGTTGAGTTGCTTTTGTTATCCATCCGTCAGATAGTTCAGCTTATTAAATATTGCACACATAATATAGTAGTTCCTATACTTATTGAAATCTAATAAAGCTTTTGTTCATGTCAAAGCCAAAAGAATTCCATGTTTTAAAGTACGGACCTGGAAACTATTACGTTATCTGTCTTCTCCTATTAATCAAGCATTTGCCTAACATACTATTCAAGTATGAAGCTACTGTAATATTTAGCTCCACAGCTATCTTCAGCCAACGAATATCATCCCCTACTACTTTACTTGCTTCCGAACATCATCCCACACTGTTATCACAACTATCTTCGGCCTAAGAATATCCTCCCCTACTACAAAATTTACAAATACCATCCCTCCACACAGTTATTGTAGTGCTCACCCTAAGATCCTTGACATTGAAGCTGTCGTCGACAGAGTCTTCGGAGCTGCGGCGCGGGGAGTGCACGCCGCCGGGGCTGAGCGCCGCCAGCCGCCCACCGGTGCGCCGCCCCACCGTCTCTGCATACACATACATACCGCATCTTTACAATTAAACTGTATCTGTATGTGTATCAGCCCATATACGTCCCACTGCAGGGCACGGGCCTCCTCTGTTATCAACAAACAGTACGATAGAGAGTGATTAGGCCATATAGTCCACCACGCTGGCCTAATGCGGGCTGGCGGAGTTACATACCATAGAAAATAAAATAATAAATAGACCCAACAGTCACATACATAGTCTTGAACCCGCACTAAGATCTTGTCTTGAGTCGTGGGTATCAGGAACTACGAGAGACTTTTCAGTCTCACAAACACCCAGCCCCGACACAAATACTTGTGGGTCATTGAAATAGAAGTAAAGTTCCAATGTGTAACATTCGCGTAAGTCTAAGAAACCATTATACTTGTGGGCCACACAAACATTTCTCTCGGTGCATTACACACATGTTATCTAACTAGACCATCAGATTAGTGACTATTGTTTACGTGGGAAGTTAGCTTTGCATTGCAATTTGCGTTGAAATTAATTTTAGGATTAAGTATCTAAAAAGACGATATGGATATTTTTTTGTGGATTACTCCGTGGTGCGTCTATCCGAAATTTGATTAAAATTCACATTTTTAGTTGTATACCAACTAAATTACGTTTTTCATATACATTGAAGAGAATATTATAGTCTTTAGTTGCAACAAACAGACAAGTATCGAATTACATTTAATGAAAACAATGATTCATATTTTTTTAGGTTATCGTCACGATAACGCAAACAAAGGCAGAGCCAATCTGTACACAAATAATCAAGATACAAGTATCAACTTTCTTAAATTATAAAATATTGATTAACTAAATATAACACGTTGACAAAAGACTCATTAAAATAGCAATATTATGAATTAATTAGCACAAAACAATACTATAGACGTAACAGCTTCTGACGCAGCAACCAAAGAGAATTGAAAACACTACGTTAGCAGCAACATAAGCAGTGTTGTCAAACTATAATGATTCTTTTAAAACCTCTTTTTTACAATCAAAAACTTCTACGGCCATATTCATAGACAATTTTAACACCTATTTTAGTTATCCAATATTTTGTCTTATTCGCTCGAACTAAATTCAAAAGTCGTTCGAAACGGACAGAAAAATCGAAAACTCACATAGGTTTTTAAATTGTTTATGAATAAGAATCTATAACCTACCGCCTATATACTTTAAAATCCTGACCCCCTCTTTCATTAAGAGGGTCTATTATGCAGATGTAGTGTAATATCGTGAACTTTAAACACCATTGAAATTCTTACGGTGAACTGTCAAGTATTCGGGTCAATAGGTTTCCTCACGAGTCACGATGTTTCCGATCCGCTCTCAAATGGACTATCGCTCATTTGGAAATCTACATATCTACACATTTTATAAGATTGAACAATATCGGATGAAAGGCCTGAAAGGGATGTCTGAGAAGAATGGAAATGGCTTTCACGCAAAGAGTATACGAGTCTAGGATAAATAAAAAAATAAAAAATATGAATATCTAAAGGGATGTAAGAGTGACGTAAGACTGTGTAGGTCATGGATATCATAGACTATCAACTTCATGGCTCATAAGGCGTAAATATGTATAAATAAAAGAAATACCGTTAGTCCCCCCACCTGCATACATATCGTAGGCCTTGTCTGCATGGTCCTCTTGTTCACGCTGCTGTCTCTCCAGCTCGCGCATGCGTATCTCGCGCGCCTCCGCACGCGCGGCTCGACGCGCCGCCAGACGCTGTTCCGCCTGGAAACATAACATTGCTTTAGATACTTATATCTTCACTACTACCATTGTGCTCTTGAAAGGTGTCTACTGTCTTTCACTTGCAGATAGTACAAAGACAAGTCATCAGTTAAGTCATTCTACAACATGGATAATATGTAAAGTTGCGCAAACTTCATGTGAATTCGCGACATAGTCAAAAGGTAATTCGACTAAAAATTGCAACAACAAACCGAATAGGCTATTATTACTATTAGTAAAATAACTTCGATCAAATATACACTAGATACAACATGAGCGCTTAGAAAATGGCATCAAAAGAGAGTGCTTTAAGCACTCTTTTGCCTTCAGTCACGCACGGACCGTTGATTCTAAAACGTCGTATAACTTTAGACAATATTATGTGAAAAGCTACTTTAAGCTCCAGGAATAAGGTGAAATTTGTGTTAATATATTTGGAATATGTGCATCGGTGCCACTTTTTAACAGAACTTTTACAGGGAACTGTGTATCTAGTGTATATTTGATCGAAGTAAAATAATTTTACGTTGATACAAATTTTGGTGGTATCAATATTAAAAATCATCAGAGGCCTTTACTGTACGTTCAAACAATACTATTCCTAATAATTGTATTACGCTTTTAAATACACAAAATACTAACTGATAAATCCAATATTGATGACAAAATTGCAAGCTCGTTTAACGTTTTAAATTAAATAAATCGAGCCATTAAATGGCAATAGCCTGTAACAATGGCGCCAGACGCAACACAAAGGAGCGGGTAGTTGTGGGGGATCTGACATCACTCCGTAGCATGATGACTCTTTGAACTTGGGGAACCCCTTCATACCTCGGTACTTAGTGGTCTGGCATGAAATGATAACTTTATTCGCGAAAAATACATTGAGACAAATGTAGGAATGGACTTAAAAAAGGAAAAGTTTGAATTAATAGAAATGTAAATTTCATAATGATTGTGTTCATAAATATCGTGGATGATTAGGAAATATAACTCCACGCTTATAAATGAGAAAGTTCTTTACACAGTTAAATCATTTAACTTATTCCGAAAGAAAAGTATCATAATATAATAACGCTTTAAGATGGAAGAAAAGTCGGCCTTTGATAATTTGTCGATAGTTGGTGCATTCTCTACAATTCTACATACCGTGGTCGAAAAACACAAAATTCAACATGATGTTCATCAAAATGATTATTTTAAGGAAAACGGTGACTAACATTTAGAACAACGGTATGATAAATAAAATAGCATAAAACGGAAACAAAATACAAATCAACTGCCATATAAGGTATTCTAGTGGGTGTTTTATAATAAACCAACAAAATCATTTGAATAAACTTAACATATTTACAAATGTTTATGATCGGCTAAACCTTTTAACATCTGTTAGATATAAATGCAATTAGACAACGAGCCACGCTAGGTATTACTAATTGATATTAATTCAGCATTCTATTGCCAATTTCCGGTACGTAATTGCTTACAAAGTTTATTGCGAAATTGCGTTTTGTAAATCGTAAACATAATGAAGTAAAAATAACTTCGATAACATATCGAGTGTAAGCAAATTTGTTGTTGAATAAATATAATTTGTGAAAGTTGTTATCACCTGTGAAAGCAGGTAAAACAGCAATCAAAATTTTACATAAAATTATAATATTCTGGATATTTATGACTGGAGACTGGAAATCCTAAAAGTATCCAAAAATCCAAAAATCAATTCCCTCTCTCTCTTCAACATAAATAAGTCCAATTCTGAACATAGGCCTGTTACAATATTTCCTATTGCGAGAGGTCTGTTTGAAGTGACTTCCCGCAACCTTAGCACGGTTGTCTGTACACATTGCAGGTGACTTTCCGAGACTTCAATATAAAATTTAATTCACAAGCGCCAAATATTTTTTCCGAAAAATTCTTTCACAATTCGCAACCTTCACAGTATTAGTCTCACTTCCAACAATTTATTCAAATCCTTGTCAATCGAAACTCATCGGTTTCACGACAACTTCCATTGTCGATTTACCAGCAGAACCGAGATATTCGACCCCAAAACCGATGGCGGCGAAGTGTGAAATGCGTTGACATGCGGGCGGGTGTCGACGACCTCCAACTTACTATCATTATGCTATTGTACTGCAAATGCTCTTAACTTAACTGCCAACGCGATCTTTTACAATATAAATATACCGAGAGAATGCTAATACAGTAGGTAGCTTTACGGCTGAAAAGTTGCTCTCAGTAATATGGCAAGCGCAAGAAGATTGCAAGACGGATTATTGAGTTTGTAAGACGCCAAAACAAAATTTAACAATAATAGATTAGATTTAGCAGAAGCTAATGAATTCGCACAATCAATACTGCTTACAAAATTCGGAGTCTTAAACAAAACATACTCTTGAGACCTATTTAATATTATTAATGTATAAGATCATGTCATAACTGGCTTTGTATCCAAAGATTTATAGCACATTAATTAATACCACGGACTAATGAAACAACAATTTTGGAATATCCCCAATATATTAGACATTCTTTAAATCTTAAATTGCATTTTCGACTGCAGTGAACAGGACTCCTACAACACCAAAATGAACGAATTTCGATATCAATATATCACACCGATCTAATTATTCGATTCTGATTAGTGTGACATATAGATAAAAAAATATAATGAGAGAGATTTCTAAAGATTAATGTCCCATAAATTAAAAAAACCAATGAATTCATGAGAACCAAGATACATTTACATAACGCATACTAATTTCAATAGAAAATGGAGGCACGATGTCAGTCAGTCACCATATATCGTGTGATATTGAAATGGCATCTGGAAACACGTTTTATTCATTAGTTGAATCTGCAGGCAGACGTTAATAGTAATGTATCACGACATTTTCCTCTTATATCCTGTTCAATTAATTGTCGATAAGCCCCGTATTAAACAGTGCGACGAAATAAACACTCATTAGAACTGTCTGTATCACTAAATCCAATAAGTGATATGTTTATTGGTACAAAGTGCCTTCGCTATCCTTTCTTGTATCAATAAATAAATAAACACACCCAACAGTCACATACATAGTGCTGACCCTACATTAAGAGTAATTAAATCTTGTGTCGTGGTTATCAGAAACTACGAGAGACTTTTCGGCCTCACAAACATTTTTATCAGTGCGGGGTTCCAACACGCGGCCTCTCTTTTCACAGCTGGTGTCTAACCAATTGCGCCGCGGAGGCTGCCAAAATGGCAATTAGTAAACTGTAACAAGGCATGATCGTACACTACTATGCACGTATTTCTCTATTATTGATATTTCAAAGATTTGAGAGCTTTGGGTTTTAGTCAACCACCTTGAACTATTGCAGAGTAACAGATTTCATAACACAACATAAATCCTTCTAAAGTTTTCTGTAGTATGCGTGTCTCCTCACGATGTCACTTAGGCGATAGTAAGTAATAATCTATTGTAATAACAAAAAAAAAACTTTTGTAAACATTTAGTAAAATAACAAAAAGAAGAGAAGGAAAGGAAATAAAAAATTACAACAGCAAAGCACATAAAATAATAGAATTAAAATATTTTGAAGAAATGTATACAATCCCTCAAGACAATTAGAGAGATACGACAAATCATGTCAACATTTAAAATTCCACGCGCGAGGAATCCGGTGGAACAATGCACACAATGGTAGATACAATATCGGCTAATGCGAGAGACGATAATCCAATGAAGTCATCGCCAGATAACACTCCATACACATGGTGACTTCACCGCACCACCGAATATGCACAACAAACAATGAGACAAAGGCATGGTTGCCAAAAATTGGAAGGTGATAAAGCCTACCTTTATGTTACGGTACAGTGTGTCACCGTGTTATAGTAAAGATAAATATATGTGTTATAGTAAGAAAGCGTCTTCGTATTGTTGCAGAAATAAATATCGTATTTTACAATTGTGACAGATAGAGTATCCAAAAGGAGATGATTATCTCATCGATTGACAAAACTATGCTTGCTCGATTGGAAAGGGTAGCCTTAAACTAGGAAAACATGAGCTTTAGGCTGGTTTTAGAGTCACGCTAAATGCGCGTTGACTGTCGGCGCTGACAACCCAGCGCGTAGCTTACGGGCGGGGGTCAGCACTGACAATTACGCGTTATTCTAAAACGCTCCTTAGACGCTCACATGATGTGATAAAAGACAAGCATAAGGCCATATCGGACACAAATTCCTGACTCCGGGTTCATAATTAGTAGAAAAATGCAATATCACTTTGCTGACCCGGGATTTGAACCTCAGTTTTGTAATCGCACCGTAGTACAACTACACGACCAAGGCAGAAATCATTTATTTGTTTGAACACATCAAAAGATGACGTAGTCAAATTGACTCAGCAAAGAAGATATAATTTAAATATAAATTAATATAAACAATATTCCCGTAGCAAAAACTTGTTACAATTTGAAAGCGATGCACATGTGGCCTACACACCGCGTGGCGAACCGTTGGCGGCTCTTAGCGGTGACATCACGAACCACGATTGACCCAATACACTTAGGATGCGTAGGAATTCTACTCGTAAGTAAAATCACGAGGGTTAGTCTTCTTTATTTTGATAGGTTAATTTTATGAACGTGAGTGATAGGAATTTTCGGACAACACATAATCTGTGATTAGATTTGGTTATACATAAATTGTAAAAACAATGCTTTTTTGGAACTGTTATGATATATTAACAAAAATAGACTATGCCTGATAATTTTGACCAGGCATATTTTATCAAAATCTTGAGATCAACATACATCTGTAATTAGACCTTATACTGTAACCTATAAGCATTTCACACATGATACCGTAGCTTCGTGACTGTGTATGCTTATATCCTAAACCCTATGAGGTCTGATTGAGGCTGGAATGTGTGCTGGTCGAGTCACGTATTCGTAACACGCCCGGTTAGATCTACGTCATACCACAAGTCGAGTGTACACAAAATACCACGGCCAATGCTGGCCAAACATCCAATACATTTGACGCATCGCTGGATATTGTCGCAATTTCCGGCATTCCGTTGTGTTGCACAACATTGTCCGATGCCACAACAGGCTTCGTGGAATTGCGTCCCTTACACTTGACAAAATCGTTGAAATTAATTGTTTGCGTGCACTAAAGTAATTAAACGAAAGATTAATTGGTTGAAAGGCCATTTAAACTAATCAAGACGTTCTGGTTGTTATGTCCGGACATGATTATAATAATTTAATGATATTAATTGAAAGTTGGTTGATCGTATAAACAAATTATATTTGGACAACAACGTTCTAATGAAATGAATAAATGAAATTTTGAAACAAAAGGTGTTAATAACTACAATATATTTTTCGTTTAATTCACACGATTCTAATTCAAAAGGGTGACGACACCGTTTTGTTTATTGTTTAACACATCTGTCGCACGTGTAGGCGATGTTCTAAACGGTGAGCGAAATAGAAACATATTTACCTCTCTTTCACTCACACTGCAATTAATGTAAAAACGATATGTAATAATATGACCATGTTCTAACCGCTGAGCAATTTGTTCCTTTTCTAATATGTCTATAATTACCATGGACGTAATATATAAACAGGACTGCGCACTAACAAAATAGTATCATTCTGAAATAAGACATATGCATGTCGCATAAGGTTTAATTTACTGTGGTAAAAGACATGGAGGAAAACGAGCCGAGCGGGACAGACGTTTTGACAGATGTTGGAGGCTTGTGTCCCTTGTCATTTGCTGGCCAGACCAAAAAATATTTTCACTGGTAGATTATTTTACATTCGCCACAAAGTAATTACTTCGATGAAAAAATAAACATAGAATATCTATAGTAACAAATAGAAAAATATTGTTATTTAACTTCAATTCTGGGACCATAAACGAATACATGGCATTAAAATGGAAGGTTAATGCATGATAGGAGAATCCGAATTTATAACTCTGGCCACTTGATAACATGTCATGACTTTTACGCAATGTGACAGTTGTACAATTTTAAAATATTTTAAATATTTATTAACGGAAAATGGTTAAAAAGTGTTGCAAAATGATTTATATAAGTGAATAATATAGTGGTTGTTGTAGATCGATTCAAAAGTGAGTAGTTTCATGAGATTTACCATTTTTGTTTACAAACATCTGCTACGGTGACCATAAAAAATCCCGTCTTAGAACTTTTTTCGATCGACAATTAAAAGTTCAGCTGAATTATTGAATAAACTTTTATCAGCTTGAATATTAAAAGTAGTTCTATTTTATTTACAATTTTGTGTGTGACAAAATGTGTCTTTCTACATGTAATAAAAATATTGTGAAGAGATAAATAAAAATAACAAAATAAAAAATTTTATACAACGCTAACTATATGTCCTTTTTGAAACCATTCGATTTAAATTACGCTAGCTATTATTAGCGGAGTGTACGTGGGAAAAAGACGCAAATCTTGTCTGTTTACATTCATCTAACGATACTTGTCGCTGTACAAGATGTGATCGTGATTTTTTCGAAACCTTATCAGTAAATCGTAATTGATATGTCCCATAGTAACACAATAGGCTTCATTGAAAATTTTAACTGCTCAGCTCACTGTTCGTGTAATACTACACTAACATGTAGTTAGCGTAGTTTTGTGCGTTCGTGTACAATTGTTCGTTCGTAAATTGCATTCCTTAGCGACTTTAAAGGTGAAATCACACTATAGTATTCCGTCTTACGGATAGAGTAAAGAAGCGGCCATACATACTAGAGAAAAACGTCTTAGACCGATCTGAACAATAGATTCTTTTGTTGTGTCCACATTATCAGTCGTACGCTTATGATGTGACCTTGTATGTTCCAATGTCCTGATTGGTCAGTTAGGCGCTTCTAGTATCTATGGCCGCTTCTTTGCTCTATGCGTAAGACGTACGTACGGTAGTATGATTTCAGCTTAACGTTGTAAATACTTATGAAAAAAATCTTTGTAAAATAGTTTATTGATAATATAATTGCTGTTAGCTATTACAAGAGTTGGTATGAATAATAACATGTAACTGGTATGAAGTAGGCTAGGGACGCTCCTATCTAGTGGTCATGGCCTCTCCTAAAACAGGTGCTACGGGTATGCGATCTCGGCCCCCTGAGCTACTACTGTTACTACCAACTTTCCCTTCCATGTCTGCAGTATCTATTACCCCTACACGCCATACTTTCCTTTCCAATAACATCTTCTACCCGCATACCTTATTTCCTTTCCCCGATTGAAGACAGACAGCAGCGTCATCTACGCGAGTACCCCCCTGCGCTCTTGAACCCGCCTGGCAAGCGTGGCGAGTATTGACATTAACCCCTGATGGTTGTTAAAACTAGGACCAGGCCTCCAGGCCTCCTGGCAGCTCCGCTATTCTTAGCTATGGTAGCGGTTACGGTAACGGCGGGGCAGAAGGTGCTAAGAATCTTCAAGAAGGTTGACCCCTGCTACCAGCCCCGACGAGTGGCCCTGGTAACACACTACATACGCACTTTGAAGATAGACGAGAAGATTGTTAACTGAATATTGCTGTCAATAAAGATTTATTGTTACTATTATTTTCATTTTTCATTTCATCTATAAAAAGAATACGTATAAAACTATAATTTGAAATTTTTTGCTAGGTCAAAATGGTCCTATATTTTGATTTAGTCAAATATTTTTTTGACACGCTTATACAATATCACGTTTGATACCTCAAAAACAAAATGCTTCATTCAACGTATTCGTGTTAGAACTGAATGATTTACTGTATTAGCCAATTTGATTAAATTTCCTGTTTTTCTCAAATTTTATGGTCACCCAATACAAACGGGACACACAGCCTCCATTCAAACGCTCCCGCTCGGCTCGTTTTTCCGATCACAGTGCGCAGTCCTGTTTATATATTACGTCCATGATAATTACAATAATAGAACGTCAAACCTGTCTGGTAAATGTCATTGCAAAGATAATGAGGGCGTTCTATCAAACATTCTTTGAAGACCTCACAACATTTTTCACAAACATAAACTACGAGAATTATAACATAAAAACAGCTGCTAGTAAAGTTGGAAACACCTAAATAGAACTGCCAAAAACCGCAACTAATACTGCCATTTAATCTTTAAACTTTATAGAGAAGAAAACCTAACACGGACTGTGTTGTTTACGAGAGAAGAGCTATTATTATGTATTTATTTAAACTCGGCGATATAAAGTACCGATACAAATCGTAACACCTGTATGAATTACTATTCGTATTCCATATCCGCGGGCACGCGAAGGTTTCTTACTTCCAGCGCCGTATAAGTAGATATTTTCCGTATGTATTGTCCATGTTTATTCACAATATGGCTACTTAATGCGATTATGGCAATGGTATTTTTTGTATAACATAGATAAGCGAGCTGCTTGCTCATAGATATCGGACCATACAATGCTTGGCATGGACCTCCTCTATTATATGATTAAAAGGGCTTAGTACATCATGCTGGACATGTGTACTAGAAGTATCTATAAAATTCTTGTGTATGCATGTAATCTCATGACGTTTTTCTTCAACGTTAAAGTAGGTGATTGATAATTAATTAACTCGTAACTTAATCAAGTTAGAGGCCTGAGACTTAAATCGCCATTTTTCGATTAAAATATCGCACACGACTAATTGCCCTTAAATCTGCATCTTTCGATTAGACTATCGCACAGGACTTATTGCAAACCGCTTACCTGCTGGTAAATGAACATTGCCGCCCACAAACATCCACAAAACTTGTGCATCGTAGGCGCTGTGCTAGGCTTACACCATGGACAATAAAAGCGACCGACAGACCTGCCAAGTGGTATGTATTTATGGATTGTTTGACCTTTAACCTATTTCCTCATTTTACTATTTTACCACAAATTACCACAGTACCACAGAACTGAGAAAAAAAAACCCTGGCGACAAAGGTAGTTACGTCTTACGTACTGCGTCTAAATTATAGGTAGTCTCTCTGATATCTGTTATTCAAAATTCGATTGATATTACATTTTAATGACATATTTTTAATATATTTTTAACAATTGGTTAATGGTACAATTCATTACAATCCAGCCTAATTTAAATTATTTATAATTCACTTTTACCTAAGGCTTCTACATTTTGTCCTGAAAGCTAATAAGAACATATTATATGACTATAAGAAGCATATGCCTTGATGCGAAATATATTTTATTCAAGTTTAATTACTCGCATTGGAATCTCTATGCGCCTTCTAAAATCATTGACACTGCAGTGTAAAATGTTTAGAACCACTCATATAAAATGAGAAAACTTATATACTGAGAGGAGTCTAGACATATTTACAGCTAATATGCTAAGAATGAAAATTGATGCTAAGTAGACAATATTTTGATAGACGTATTCTTAGCTACTAATCTTTAAGACAACTTCACGAAAGACATTCTCCTAATCCTCTTCATGCCTTATCAGAAGCAAAGACGAGGACAATGCATAAGCCAAGAGCAAATCTATCAGCTAATTGGAGAGACGCGGTGATCTCACAGCATCATAAAACAAAACAATTAGAAGCACGTTAACAGTATGCATAAAGTTAATGTAGCGGAATAATTGTTTTACATCTGTATTTGTACGTGTCGTAAAATTGAACCATGTATGACGTCACTGAATGTTACTAGTGATTTCGATGTGTGTGTTTAGGAGAAAAAATTGTGAAAGAACGAAATCGTTCATTGATTTTATTTTTTATAACTGCTTCGGTGGTGCTGTTGTGCTTCACTATGATTATAAAACTGAGGTCTCGGGTTTGAATCCTGGGTGAAGCAGTGATATAGATTTTTTCTATTCAGTATCAGCTTGGAGTCAGGTATTTGTGCCCTATATGGCGATAGGCGAAACGTGAGTGTCCTAGTTGCACATCTGCCTATCCCTTCTCGGAATGAGGCTTGAGTTTATGTGTTTATTACGGCATAGAAGTCAAACTATCTGACGGCATACCTATGATAACCGCCGCGTTGCACATGTACTCCCACGACGACAGAGAAATGGCAAATGGTCTGTGGTCACTGATCTTTACGTATCCGAACGCTGTTTAATTGAAACTTCTAAATCGTTTAAGCTTGCAAATACAGTAGAGGAAATCTGATTTTACATGTGTAGGAGAAAATTTCGTATAGATGTTATTAAAGACATAATATGCTTTATTATTACATTAAAACTATTGGAGAATCAAGAGCCGACATATAGTGTTTCCGAAGTGCCATAAAATAGCCGTTTTAAAATTTGTCGGAGAGTTAACGATTCTTATCCTTTTCTCTCTCCCACACCCAATTACTGAAACACTAAGCATCCATAATTTCTTAGATGTTGTGGGTGTTTATCATAGTAATCGCCAAAATCTAGTGGGGCTCAAAAGATTTCATCTTTAGCTATAAAAATCGATGGTAAGAAAACAAATATGAATTACGATATTGCCATCATTTCAATGTGACGGAAGTACAGCCTCATCATACGAGGCAAGAAACATGACAGAATTATAAAAGTAAGGGTTCTTTAATATTCGAATATTTGGTGGCTGTCGAAATAATATAAACGAAACCTGCGGTTTTATGTAATACGTACAATCCCTTCACCGATACCGCAGAAAGATACTTGATTGGGAAACTGGCATATCAATGAGAAGGGTTTCTAATAACAATCATTGTGGAAATCTTAGCAAAAATGTTTCATGTTTACTAAATGAGTTCGAAGTACAAATTTTTCATACTCTCGCAAGACATCAATTCATTATTTTTGGGAGACGATAGATAATGTGAAATAACAAGGATTGGTGCAGATTGATGGGCCAATTTCACAGTCCCATAAACCACATGCAACCAACATGAAGTAATAGTTTTGTTTTGATATTTTCTTCGCTCAGTGCGATAGCTGGGTAGCAGAGGGTTTTTAGGCCTCCAAAAATCACACTCATCAAACATAAGCCAACAGCATTGCCGTGGCTTTTCTGTTAGATAATGTTGCCACCCCAGTCAAGCCGGAAATATTCGTCAAGTGAAGGGTCTCTATATTAACGAAGTAACCAAATAGGGGAAGACACGCTTCCTTACTTATAAACAATTTCGCAAATTCATACAATAGGGGCAAACACATAGGGGAGATTTGGCTCGGATACCGAACACGCGTGTTGCATATACATGGTGTTGCAAGATGCGCTCACTCATATACAGTATGATTCAATTCACCCATATAGGTCCTACTGCGGGTTTCCTCTACAATCGAGTACGATTTAGAGGGGTTAGGCCAAGAGATTTGGTCACTTACATACAGTATGATTATACGACAAATAATTTGCAGCACGAAATGAGGCGCTGAGTCGCAGAGCGAGCCCGGTGACGTCATCAGACACGACACACGACACGACGACGCGACTACACGACCACACAAAAATAACACAAGTGCTCCTCGCTGATGTCACTGTAATACTAACTAGTAATTCGCTGCGATTTCATACAGCACGTAGATATCTAGGTATGATTGTTGTGTTAATGTTCCTGAGTTTAGTTTGAAAACGCGGTCATTTACTTTAAACATTATTCACTTTTGCCAACAGCTCCGCTCACGTGAATTTTGCTTGTGAATACTCTTGGCTTTACATTTCAACAGAATGCAGATGGTAGAGTTAAAGAAAATGAATTCTCAGAAAAATCAACGTGTGTACATAAGTAGAACACCCTAATCATAAAAATTAAAATCATTGATTATATTTGCTTCATGGGATGTTAAAAAATACTATTTGGTAAATTATTACAGCCTCCAACAGTCACCGAGGATATGCTTTAGGGGGCCTATATTCATTAGTCGACTTTCATTGGCTGAAGAAGCAAAAGAAATGGACAATAGCGGGTAGAAGTGTCCGCAACTTAATAGCGAGCTTTATAAACTCTCGTGTATGCTTGTTCTCGAACAAGCATGGGACTAGTTTAAAAATAATGTTCATTGCGTAAACAGAACAGTTAATTATGATATTGTATAGGATTCGCTCGTAACAATGCGGTCATTGCGGTGTGGTTCTTACAGACATACTACACTTCCACGCATCCGCATGTCGAAATGTAACTATTATTTATACTTACCAGAATGATTAATTATGTAATTATAGATTGTATAACAATACTTTTTTAAAGCTTGTCAAATCAATGTTTTTTAAATTTGATGATTTCATGCTACTGGTTTTAAAAACCTTGCAATGTCATCATGGACTATTTTGACGTGATAAAATACATTTTTATAAAATTGTGTATCTTATCCGATGTAATGAAAAGCAGTGATATCGGGGAAATATTATTTGCTATCCATTAAAACATTATGCTCCATCCAAATCCATTCACCCATAAAGTAAGCCTAAGCGATCTCCATTAGGAGTACTAAAAATTCATGACATTTCATAAGTGTTTTTCTCAACGCAAGCGAAGTTAACAATACCAATTAACAATTCCAACATATTTTTAAAACAACTTAACAACTTACATAAAGTACAACAACCTTGCCAAACAGTGCCAATAAACTCTCAGGGATCACATCCATTGCTTTGCACAACACACATGACAACACTCGAAATGGCGACGCGACAAAATATCACATTGAAATTGCTCAACGCAAACACTAAAGTCACGATACAGATGCGTTCAACTTCATGGGAACATTTATTATAGTTAAAACACATGTGATACTGAATGATAGAGCGCCGCAAACAGCTGAGCCTCGTGAACACGGCCCCCAAATCTCGTACGTGGACATTTTTCGATAAGATAGCTCGAGTGACCTTCACGGGTAGGGCTCAATGGAATTTAGTAAGTTTTAAGGCCGTACATTTAAATGCAAATCATACAAAAACAAATATGGAACTCATTTGTTATGCTCTTGAATTAGTCACGATGATAAAAAAATTGTTAAACTTGGCCATATTTTTCCATAATTTTGTTGATTCAAATAAAATTAAATTTGAAAATATTTTAAAACTCAATTTTAGAATATTTCTTAATTGAATGAATAAATCTGTCGGTGACTAATGCAACCAATTTAAATTAACAAGTTAATCTAGCGTTTAGATTGCTATCAGCATTATCAAGACACCTGTGTCTTACAGGCAAGATTATAGTGCAATTAAACGAATGTACTTATGAATACAGTAGCAAAGGGAAAGGGATTTCGCTCGCAAGTGCAATTTATTACCTGCCTGCATGACTCATACGTGATTCAATAAAGCCAACATTTTCGGCCATAAATTAGTATATTCTAAAGGATATCAATGAATCATACATACGTGATTCTGCTGGTTTCCAAGTATCCCAACGATGGAAGGTATTTGTTCGTGTGAATCCCTTCTCGCATCTGTAATACCCTCATCCTCAGTATGGTTCTCACTTATTCTCCGTCCGTTAATTTTAGATTTATCTGGACTTGGATCATCCAGAGCGGCATTGCCATTAACTGTTGTTACTGCTTGATTAACAGTCTCATTGACTGGTATGTGGGAGTTAGTGTCACTACGTTCGACGACATCTTCATCGGAGTCTCCGAAGTCTCCATCGGTGAAGGCATCCCCGCTCTCCTCGTCGCTGTTTTCAGGCGTGGCCACTTCCGATCGCTGGCCCATTGTTAATATATTTGTTGTTATTGCACTCACGATTGTAAATTTAAAAACGGCTCAATGATCACGGAACGCTTCATCTGCGCAAACGACACGCACAATATGAAGGATTGCACTACTGAATAGAAAGGAAGGTCGGGTAATTTTTGCGTCGCGTTCTTCTTGCACTGCACTCGACACAATCGCGATAATATTTATTGTCGCACTACAAAATTTATCTTATCGATATTTTCCACTTGATTGAACGTCGTTCCTTGATCAACATTCTTTTGTTTTAGTTCATAATGAAATTAGCGTTTGTTGATAATGACAGTTTTGGATTCTGTGTAGTGTTTATTTACAAACAGATGAACAATAGGATGATTGTTTGAATGTGGCGCGTGAGGTCCGCGATGTGGTGTTGTCGCGAGTGTGCCGGCGCGTGTGGTTGGCTCGACTGCCGCCTGCCGACTATCAGCGGTGCCGCCTGCGGGCACGTCACACTGTCGCTATCGCAAACGGATCGCACCGCTGCTGAATGGGGAATTAACCAACGGTACAGACGATGCACTTACTTTCGCACACAGGAAACCTCCACCTTATACGGCTGCAGTATATCCATATCGGATTTTTAATAATTCTAATCTGACATCATCGCATAATATTGACTTTAATTATCATTCTCAAGTTGTCTTGTTTATATCAACATTATTCAGGTTTCGCAAACGTGACATCAGAGGGCATTTGTAAAGGCCATCAATCATAGAAATTCGAAGAAATCAGTCTAGCTAATAAGATTGGAAAATCCAAAGACCATACAGACGATTTATACTTCCGTTCTGAATATTCTATCATTCTATTAATATTACTATCATAATTTAATGGCTCTATAGAAGTGAGGCGCGGTAAATACAAATAGTCAAATTAATATTAATTATATTGCCGGCCATACTCCGGTGTAAGCTAAGGTGCATATGATAATAAAATAACAGTTATCGCTACGTTATTAATATGTTTGAATGTAATTTTAAAATCAATACTGATATATCTTCAATTTTTCAGGAAAACTACTGATGCATTTATACTATGATTCAAGACCAAAAAACAACTTTTCGTCAAAGATGATTCTACCAATTGAGTCATCATTTGATTACATAACCTCACGAATCAAACGTGCATGACCTTTACTAAATCAAAACACTATCAAACTAGCTTGAACTGACATTTGAACCCACAAACTGGCCTGACAATCCGCGACCTCCACCTTTGTGAGTCACCGAGCAATGCATTTACCCCCCCTCCCCTCTCCCCCGCGCCCTAACCGTTCACGCGTGACGTTAATCTCAGCCTAAATCGCGAGGAAAGGCGAGGTTGCGGTATCGTTTCTACAAGGTGTGCAAACGCATAGCTTGATGGTTAAATATCATTTATGTTATAAGGGATAGCACTGATATTAATCACGATATAAATAGCTCGAAACATTATTATTTCTACAGGCTAGGTTTTTTTCAAAATTTTAATAAAATCTTCCTTTCATTGTGCCTATAAAAATTTGGCCGTAATTATATTTATCCATGGAATGTACTTGATTCAACGCATGACTAGAAACCATTATCAAAATACATGTTCAAAACAAGCACGAGTTACGACACACACGCTATACAAACATTGTCAAACATGGCTAGTGGCGACATTGACATTATCAGAGGAACACATTGCAAACAACCGCATGTGATAACACGACGGGAATCATTGTTATTTCTGGCCTTATATACAAATATTCGAATGGATATTATAAGGAAATAACGATGTTATGTTTCGGTATTTATTAATGACCATTGGATATCATAATATACAATTTGACTAAATGCTAGTAGACAATTAAATAGTAACACATCTAAGTAAATAGTAGTCTCATAATATCAAAAAACAATATAAAACTGTTTTCTGGCAATAGAAACTCACAAGGACTTATCGGATACATTGTATCTGTCATCTGAAGCCTACATTTCGGAAATATGTCAAAGTGCGAGAATGATAGGCAGTTTCATTTGGTTCGCTGGCGGCTTTCCACCCATTAAACCATATTCACTTAGGACTGTGGAATCTTAATGGCACAAGAAACTTAGCTAATCCGGTATCTACGCATTCGCATTCCTTACAAAACAATCCTTGTTAACATGGCTTTAATCTAAAAACTAATCATCCTAAACATATTTCGCGTAACTATTAATTGTGCCAGTACAACGAACGCAATATAATTATCAGCTATTACAGGGGACATCGGAATAACATCCGCTGATTACGCAAGCGCGAACTGCAAAGAAACCTCGCGGATAATTGCCTCGTCCGGGAAGCGAACGGCAATGATGCGCTGGCGGCAGGGAGTGCATAAACACAGGTAATGTCATACAGGTATGTTGCACCGCTTCCTATTTCATTGAGGGGTGAGTGGAGGACAAGGACTTAATAATATAGGGTGTTATATGTAAGGTGTTTATACTAGTCGACAAAAGCCACTGTGCACCTGATGTTAAGTGCAACGTAATCTAAAAATGAGTATCCTCCTATGAGATACAAATATTTTTCTGGAGTTTTATATCCGGACCAATACGAAACAATTCATGCCGAACGTGTTGACAGATCAATGAAGAGTTGAAATTGAAAATGAATTTGAATGTGGACGAGACGTTTAGAACCTTCCTCATAATTAAAGCTGGAATATAAAATATTTTTTAGGGATTATTCTCTTCAATATACGCAAGGTATTGGATAACTTATAAAACGTGTAAAAAATTAAATAAATTACTTGTTCAATATAAGGACCACCAAGAAGTGAGCACTAACAATGTCTTAAAGATAAGAAATACAATTTGTACGGCTAGACTGAGGGCTAGACAGACGACCGCCTAAACGATCCACTTGTTTTCAAACATTAATATTCTTGTACAGTTTCAAACAAATAAACAAATCTACTAATTTAGGAAATCTCATTTGTATTTGTAGTATTCATTTTGAACATAAGAGTCGCATAACAAATGATTTAAAGAAAATAAAAATATTAATCGATTAAAAGCTACATAATTTCAAGAATGATGCCAAATTCTAGCTCACTGACCTATGAATATCAGAAGCTATAAACCAAATAGCGATTGGATACATAATCCAAATCGATTACACTTGCAATATTTACATACATAAATTGAATGTACCGTGACACAGATAACCGTGTAGAGCCAACTGCTGTAATCTCGTTTAAGTGTTGATCGATTGCAATAACATTTAACGGAACTGTATATTGCGAGTGTGCGATGCCCTACTTGGACTACCAGACAGAATATGGGGGTTGCAGGTTCAAACCAAAGACACATAAGTACATAAAACATACATAAACTCACGCCTTTTTCCCAGAAGGGGTAGGCGAAAGTGCCAAGACACCCACATTTCGCCTTGTATGTTCCGTTCCACGATGTGACAGAGGGCTTATTCGTTCTCGATATTCTTAATTTACCGGTGATAGGAAACATCATAAGAAAACACGCAAATTTGAGAGGTGTCCAGAAGAATTTCAAAGGTAAATGAGATCCTCCAAACCGCGCTTGGTTGGCTAAAGCCTAAACCTGTATCAACAGAAGATGCACGCAACAATTTCAGAGGTACAAAAAGCACTAGCCCGCACGAGGTCAACCTCGTGAACTGGTATTTCTGAATAGTAGATGCATGTAAGACGTATATAGATGAAATGATTACCGGTCACACACGAGTCAAATCGATGCTGCGAAGCCATTACAATCCGTGCACAGTAGAACACACCTTTATAGAATTAGTTAACAGTAGCGGCCCGGCCCAGCTTCGCCCGGGTACTAATAGATTTCTGTACAATAATATGTACGTATTATACATATAAATCTTCCTCTTGAATCACTCTATCTATTAAAAAAACCGCATCAATATCCGTTGCGTAGTTTTAAAGATTTAAGCATACAAAGGGACATAGGGACAGAGAAAGCGACTTTGTTTTATACTATGTAGTGATGATACGCGGTAGACATAGCTTTGAAGGCTCGGCCTGAACATACACTAACCTTTGCTCATTTATGTATTTTTCAAAAGTAATTCACTAATTGGGATTTAGAATCAGAAAATGAAACATGAAACCTTCCCGCGGCTTTGTGGGTCAAAAGCCAGATGTGGAAACAAAGGCTATGAGTTCAATCACAGTACCGAATCAAATCCTTATCAACTAGGCTTAGTAATACGGACTCTACATTCCTTTGATAAACCTATTAAAAACTTACTATTACGAAGGATCAGGCATGATTTTCTTTGCTTAAAAAATAATTTTCTCAATCAAACAAACCATAAATAACCAGAGAAAACGATCTCTCGTCGGTGGATACGCTATTTGAATTACATTTCAATTAACGTAAGGGGTATTGCAGTCGCTTTGTCGACCAAGCAGAACATACATTTTACATAATTAACTCGATATGTCATTACATACATGCATAAATAACATATTATGTATGTACATACATTAACTTAAGTCTGTTCTCTAGAAAAGTTAGGCAAGCTCCACTAGGACACCCAATTTTCGCCTTGGGCGAGCCTAACGCAATATCGAGCACAAATTCCCTATTCCGGGCTGATAATTACGAACAGAAAAAAAAACAACAAAAATTTGCCCGACCCTGGCATAAAACCCGAGACTTCAGCGTCGTAGTACAAATGCGCCACCGAGGCAGACGTAATTAATAATTACATAATTAATTTGTCTCCTTACAAGTGTCGCGTAACCAGTTTATTGTCTGTAGCGCGGGGCGCGGTAGTTTCAGTTTCCGTTCTTAAAATAACGCAACTAGTTGGTCGGCACTCGAGAGTGATAGCTGGTCGAACTGTGGACCCGCTGGTACATAGGAGGTGTCACTTGCTAGACAGAAGGTATAGTTTATAGGTGACAGTACACAATAAGTTGGAGAATTATAAGTAAGGTTTATGTAATTATTTTTTTTATTGGTGGCGTTGGTTCTGTTAGTTTTCTATAGGTACTGAAATGTATCTGTCTTAGGTTATGAGAGGTGCACATTAGATCCTCAAAAAATAATAAATACACCCAACAGTCACATACATAGTCCTGACCCCACACTAAGACCGAGTCTTGTATCGTGGGTATCAGAAACTACAAGAGACTTTTCAGTCTCACAAACACCCAGACCCGAACCAAATATCTGTGGATTACCTACACAAATATTTGTCTCGGTGCGAGGATCGAACCCGCGGCCTCACGTTTCATAACTGGCGTCCAACCAACTGCGCCTCGTATTCTATCTATAAGATGTTACATTTTTCCTGAAATGGTTCTGGGATACATAAAGATTTGTAACACTCGATATTGTAAGACCCAAAAGTCACCGATACACAAGTCTAGAAACACGAACCAATAGTTGTTTTATGGTCTGGACTATGAGTTGAAAAGTTGGATATATTTATTATAACACTCCAGTCTACACCAGACAGTGTTATATATGTGTCATTCCACCGGTGTTTCAAGTACAGGTTACAGGTCTCGGTCACGAAACTGAACCTGAACAAAGGTGCAAGGGCGTCACGGACCGCGACTTCTTCACAATACCATACAGCGTGTTTAGTTCAATATTCAACTTTACTGCCTTGGAATAGGTGTTATATTACAAATGCGGTCCCGGAAGACATACACTATGAACATATGGTTGTGGTCGGAAGGCGGTTAGGGCAAGTTATTTATTCATATGTCCGCTGTTAGCATTTATAACCTTGTAGACTAGTAATTGCTATGTCTAGGGGTCGAATTCTCACGATATTTCTGATTTCGCAAAAAGACTTCAATTTTATTTTTCCTAAGACACATTTATATCGTCACGCCTTCATCCCATAGGGGTAGGCAGACTGTAGGGAGGTAACTAACTTTATCTTTCAATACACAAAAATCGGCTGCACTATCTACTACTACTCCAAATTATAATATCGATTACCAATCTCATTTAAAAATATATTTCATGGATAAATAAATAACTCTCAAAAATAAGATGTTAATGGTCTACATATAAATTACTGCTATACTAATGGATATTGTACCTGTCAAATTGTAGTCAAACTTGAGTAATCAAATCAATCAAAATGCAATGTGCATTAAATTATTGCATAATGTAAATGATCAAGCAAATACAAAACAACAAGCATCGAATTTCATTACGAAACGAGACAGGCGAATTGCAAAAAAGTCAACAAAACTACTGATTAGGCGCACCACAAACTATCAATCACCACGACGCGACATCGCAATTACGCGTAATCAAAAACAACCACTACCACGTTTTATAAGGGTTTTTATATTTTATTACCACATTTTAATATTTTCGTTTTAAGATCCAATTACTATCAATTCTTTTTTTTATCTTGCAATATTAAACACGATTTGTTTTAATTAGCGATTACGAAACGCGCGCGTGACGTAACGAGCGGTCCTGCCTGGCCCGCGCACCGACGGACACTGATTGACAGTCGACGTAAACTCGTGCAAAAACACACGCATACGCAGCGGAAAAAAAAAAAATAATTAGGATAGGCACGCGACACGCGACAAGCACAGGCGACAAAGTGACCACGCGGGGCGGCGCACGCGCCTCAAAAAACCTAACGCGGCCGATTAACTGTTCGCAAATCGAACGGGATCGATGGACGAGATGCGCACGCGTCTTGTGTAGGGACGGACCGTTGTGATATTATATCGATTGTATATGACAACAAGTATTTTTTAATCTTGCCCCACGCTAAATGTATCGTGATTCGTGACAGCCTTGTTCAAATACAAATTTACCTAGACACGGACCAATACCTGTAGGTTATGTTAATATTTGTCAGCGTTTGAACCTGTAAGTCTTTGGTAGAGGAAGCTTATTCATTGGTTATGCCAGGGTAGCGTCAATTATGCATAAATTATCTGCTTTGGTATACATTAGTTTGAGAGATGCGCATTTAAGGTAGCTTTGAATGAATTGTCGCTCAGTAAGTAAATCTATTCATTTGATGCAACTTTCATCAAGGGATGAAAGAGGTATAAAAAAGTTGTAGAGCGAAAATGTACACTGTAGGATCACAGACATGAGCCGCTACTACTAATATTGGTACACGCACTAATTTATCGATGTGTTAGTGCATCCCTGGCAGCCGTAAATATCGCGACATTTGCCTGGCTCCAGGTCGGCCGGCGGAGCGCGCGCGATTCGCGACGGGCGAGCGACGCCAGCGTGCCGGCACACCGCGCGCAACGCGTGACGTCACATCTCACTAATACCGCGAGTGAATGATCGATCACTGAGACATTATTGATCGTAATGTGACCTACTGGAGGCAATTGCCGAAATTTGCGCGTATAGAGGATGGAATTGTAAATGACCCACAAATTGATAGCATTGTGATGTGGTGGGCAAAAAGCCGGCCGTAAAACGAGAGACTGAATATTCAAGAATGAAATGCATGAAAAAAAAAGTTTCGGATACTTATATTTTTTTAAATAGATCTTAACTGAAAAGTTATTACATATCTATGGTATATTCAGTACAGTTTTTTTTAAATCAAGTGCAATTATAGGCTCGCCCCCTATCACATCGTGGGATGGAAATTACAAGGCGAAACATGGATGTCCTGATTCATACCAGGTAAACTTTTAGAAAAAAAGGCGTGAGTTAATGTACATGTGTATTTATGTATGTAAAATAATAAAATGAAAATAAATAGTTATAAGATAAAATCAGAAAACATGAATAGCAGGAATGAAAAGAAATATCAAGGTGCAATCCTTAAGCTTGATTCTGTGAACGTAGGATACCGATACACAAACAGAATTTTCATAAACAGTATCGGAATTTATAAATAGCAGGCAACAAATCCGTCTCTACGGAGACAATGAGACAGGATGCGGGGTAAAGCAGCAAAGAGCTGCTTTGGCTCATTAGCAATGTCTCGAAATCAACACTCTTTTCTTCTAAATATACTTTTACCAGTGGTCATCCTGATGCTAATGATACTATTTTATTTTTATTTTATATTTTTTAGGTCTGATTATATTATTCGGTATCAGCTCATATACCTCCCCCTGCAGGGGATTGGCCTGCTCTAAAATCAAGAGTACGATTAAGAATGGTTAGGCCATATAGTCCACCACGCTGGCCTAGTGCCGGTTGGCGGACTATGCAGGTTTCCTCACGATATTTTTCTTCATGCGTGGTGATTGACTATCAATACACACATGAATCCGAAGAGTCAGAGGTGTGTCCTGTGATTCGAACCCGCAACCACCACGAACAGGTGGCAGCCGCATCTCCAAGAAGATGATTCAACAGGCCAGCGCACGATTACATTATTGAACACGTTTAATTCCATCCGTCTTCTTTGTAATATGTCTACTCGAGGGCATGTAAGGTAACCAGTTAATATTTGCAATATTTACATAGCGTGCGTGAGCCTTTCTATCGCAATATTATAGGCTACTTTACTCAGAAGCCAAAGGAACACTTTTATCCAGATAAATATTATAAAAACACAGCAAGAAACCTCTTGCTGTCAAAAGATGACGACCAAATACATATTTGTCAAAATATATGTCATGATTGCATTCAACATTCGTTTCGCTTGATGGTAATTGATCACCGCCGCCCGTGATCATCTGCAACACAATGAGGGCATACGTTTCGCTTGATGGTAATTTAAATCCCATGATCATCTGCTACACAATGAAGCATAGACATGCATTACCGGCCTTTAAGGTCGCTCTTTTTTACGTCGCTTGGTCGTATGTGTCCGGAAATCCTGCTGTTGATATTTTGCACGCTTAGAATTAAACTGACCGAATCCAAAAAAAATAGACAAGATAGAATAGATCTTATGTTACAAATCTTTAAAGAACGTTTCCCAAAAAAAATTTTTTTTTAGTTAGGTCTCTTTAATTCTAAAGGTGCGATTTACCTCCAAAGATTCGTATTAAGTGGAAGAAAATGTCGGGACAAACGTACTGTGGTTGATAACCAACCTTCGAGATTATCATTCACTGTGCCAAGACAGTGTACGGTACAAAAACTCCACGTAATATGAATGATTTCTATCTCTGCAACTACTATGATCACACGAGCGTGAAGTTATGTTACGTTAATACGTTAATCCAGTTCCGATAAGTGTATCCGGAAATGCACATAATTAAAACCATACAATTCCTAGGAAGCGTACACAGAGTCACGATCTTGAATATTTATAGGATTCAAACTGCGTAGACAAGCTGTTCAAAAACCATTTTCTGGCGCTTTACTTAGAAAATATCACACTTGTTCTAGTACATTGCTGAGCATAGGACCAAAGATCTCCACATTGACCTTTTGGACGCGGCCTGTATTCAGCGACGTCCTGTAAACTTAACCAGGTCGTTCGTCCACGTTGTGGACGGACGCCTGACACTGCGCTTGCCTGTGCGTGGCCTCTACTCTAGAAGCTTTTGACTCAAATGATAACCAGTTCCTCACGCTATGTGCTCAGCCCATTGGCATTTCAACTTGCTAATCCGTTGTTCTTCTACGTTTAGCAGTGGAATTCCTGTGACTAAAAAGAGAAAGACAGAGGGAGCGAGAGTTCTAGTACTACTATTATTTCTAGCTGTATTCTCCCAAGGTTTTTCAATGCTTCCAACCATCGTAAATAATATACGCAAATTACAATTTGCGATTCTTAAGCACGGGAGGTACTAAAAACCGTCTACACATATAAAAACGATGAGTTTACGAAGCTCTCCAACCAAGTACGTATCATAAAAACGAACGATATAAAACCGATTACGAAGCACTAAATCACTGCGTACAGGGGAGTCCTGCGCTTTATTTACGACACACGATTATTTTTAGAAGTTATTAAAATAAAATGGTGGTTGAATCACGGACAGCCCAACGTACGGCGCGTCTGTCGTAGTACCGACCACACGCGTTCGACAGTACGCCAGTGTGGCGGACAAGATTCGCAATTTATTTTAGGATACTTGTTTACTTGAGTCGAAAAATTTTACGATATGCGTAAATTCAATTCAGTAGTGGGCGACTTTGGTCTGACAGTACCTTAAAAAGTTATAGATGCCTTATAAAGTAAGAACTTCTAAGTTATATTACTCGAACAAAAAGTGCTTGAAAGAGTGTATAGATTTGCTAGAAAAATATTATCGACGAGTGTTAACACTCATGGCAGTGTCAATTATATATTTACTAATTAAAAAACAAAAAGCTTTTGTTCAATCAGTAAATGTAAAGGCCAACTTAAAGTTAGACAATGTCTGCCAAGTTGCCTTGAAGTTAACAATTAACAACAGAATACAACGAGAGTAGAATCCTAATTAGTAGCAGATCCTAATTAGCAAGCAGATTACAAAAATATGATTAGAAACTTAATTACTTTACGCAAGGCTACTTCAGCCGAAGTGCAATGTATATCTCAAAATGGTTTCAAAACAGTTCCGAGTCGAAATAGGAATTAAATGTAAGCACAATGCATCGAGATTGCGAGCATTGTTATTGTACATTGGTGTAATGATTTCACGGTCTGATTGCCACGCCGTAACAACAAAACATTAACAACATCCGCTGTCTACGTACAAATGATTGGAATAAAATACATTTAGCCCAACCCTGTACTAAGATAGTTATTGTGGATATATCACAAAGGATTTTTAGGTCCTACGAAACCCAAATCCGAAGCAAATTTGTAGAATATATATTTACTTTAGACAAGCGATTGAACCGGATCCTATAATATAACTGTAAATATAACCAATGAACCAGTTTAATGTTATGAGGTATAATCATCACGTCATCGATATGACAATGTACATACGTTTCGCGCAATTATCTTATTATGCGAAATGAACGGCTTTCTCTGCAAACCGGTTCCATTTCGGCACACAGAACTCGAATTTCCGAAGAGTGCAAGCGATTAAGGACCTTCCAACAACGCATTAAACCACTTTATGCAGCAAACATTGAGACTGGCTAGAGTATCCTGACCCAATGTTTTTATATGAGAATTTATAGCGATGACCGGCTTATTTTGACGACCAAGCAGCAAGATCAAAGAAGTTTTTATAATTTTCTAAATAAAGTGACGTAATTGTGTAAACATTTAATAACCGGCCTTAAAAGGTGTATGTTCGGAGAGCGTCGGTAGTGTTTCAAGTCTACTCACTAGTTTTGGTCGGACCAGGCACACAATCGATCGCGCCGAGTCCTCGTCGCTGCTGCTTTCCAGACAGTCGGAGAGGGACGGAGAGCGCCGCGTCGGCCACGATTTGCGGGGTTTTTCCTTGCAGACGGCGGTGGTGACCAGCGGCGCCGGCAGCGTGGGGCCCTGTCCGCGCCACCACGACACCAGCGCCGGCGCTACACCCACCACCATCGCCAGACCTAGCCGCACCATCATGCCAAGTGCAGCACGCGATACCAACACGATAGTTTAAATCAACACGATTTGACACTTTTGGCAAGAATACCACGCTGTCATTCAGAGTACTTGTGTAAATGAGTGGTCTATTTCAGCCGCGTTGCACAAAATCACTGAATATGTCACCTTAACCAGCGAGCGGCAGGGATTATCAATCAACGTGACGCAGCCACTCGGCACGGCAGACGGACACACGCGCACGTGTCCCGCGGCTTTACAACTCACGCCGACTCACGCCGACATCGTAGGCTCCTCGGGGAGAGTTCACGTGCCGAAAGCTTGTGGACGCTGGCGTGAACAGAGAACGACAAGCAGCGAATGCATAGCCGCAAGTACGTGCGTCTCGTCACGGCGCAGCGCGGAGTGCACGTCACTCGCGCAATTTCACAGGTGACCGGCTCGCGCACCAAACATCCGCGCCGTCGCGAACGCTGCACAAACCGCACGTTTCACTGAAAACTGCCGAGTTGAAAGTTGACGGCGGAGTGCAGCGCGCGGTGGGGCGGTGTTCCCTCGCGCCCGCAGACAGACGAGTGGCGGTCGTTGACGCTGGAGCCCCCTTCTCCCGGCCGCCCCGAGCGCCCCTCCAGCCGCCCGCCCAGCCCAACTACCCCCCTGGTCCTGCGTGCGAGAAAACGCTGCGCGAAATGACCGCGCGATCAAACAGCTTCTCGCTAATAACCATAAGAATAATGCATACGGCGCAGCTTTATTTTTAAATTTATAACAAATCAACGAAATGTTACAGTTTCAATAGCTAACGCAATCCATGTAACTGGGTCAGACGCGAGCAAGTGTGGCGCGGAGGTAGTAAATGATCCGTGGACAATGCGCGTTACTACGAGGTACATCATAAAATTGAACATAAAGGGAATTATTGCATAAACATTGTGTGAATATTAGTTGCAGCGTTGGGACTGATGAACTGGTGGTAAAATTGTTGATTTCGTAATGTCACTTCCGTAATAGTCGGCGTGGAGTTTCACTTTGCTAATCAGTTCTGCAAGAGCGAGCGCATGCCGCATCTCGTCTCTGAGCATCGCTTTGAAAGTGCAATTACTTCGGATGGGGGCGGGATATTTTTAACGAGATATGTTTTGCTGGTCTCGGGGCGCGAGGGTGAGAGCTCGCCATTGGCGGAGGGGCGGAGACTGCCATCTCTTCACAAAAACGCATTTCATGTACTTTGAACTCTTCTGCAAACAGCTCAAACATTTTTGCTATTCTATGAGTACTATACACACTACGGTGTAGTACTAGGGTTACGCTTTACTTACCAACTTTGCTTTACAATTTTTTGAGTGAAAAATTAATGATCCATGGATCTCATTTTAAACTCAAATACATGCCATAATACGATGCTTCACTTGGACGTAATTAAATAGAACTTAAACTCATTGGAATAATATGGATGAAAGAATCATTCTAATATGAATATAATATAAAGTCCTGTAGTTTTTAAAAAGGAGTAGAATGTTCATTACAGGAAAGTAGCAACTTAGGCTGCACGATACGATCAATGCACAGAGAACAATATTTTTATAATCAAAAATGTATTGAAATTAACCCAAAAAGTTTTGTTATCGTAAGGCTCGTATCTTTAAATCAGGATTGTAATATGTAATTATCAAATGCAATTCACCAAAGACACAAATATTAACTAGACTGTCAATAAGAAATTCCATTACTTATCTCCCTTTATTACCAGTAGCTAACTAGTATACTATCCTATAGGTTGCATGGCAGAAGTAACCTAAAACGAAAATCACAATGCCACCTATTTGAACAATATTTTAATCCGTATATCAACTCCACAAAGAGAATAAATTATGATTTCTATTAAAAGCTGGTTCCGTGCAAAATCTGATGAAGTTGCATAAGCCGGTGGGTGGAGACGGGAGCCGCAGGGGTAGGGGTTCCCAGACGGATCGATGCTGCGCGTGACGTCACACCACCTAGGTCTCGCGCTGCCTCGCTTTATGTACCAGATCTAGTGCTTTCCAATGAGCACTAGGTTTTAAATATTCCGAGAGCTTGGTTTTTCAAATAAATTATCTGATTCAATGGATTTGGATTATTGCGATACTTTTGCCGTGGCGCATATAGAAAGGAGTTTAGTCAATAGGAATTTTGGTTCTGTACCTTATTTAATCGACATTTGACCACCCACTCAATTAAATCGCACAATAGGATTCCTTATGAAATACAAGAAAATATCAGGTTTAGCGATCTTTAAACATCGATATCCTAAAGAGCTATTTGAACTTTCGGTCAAATAATAATGTCTGTACCTAATGACAGTCTCCTAAGAAAGATGTAAATAACAATAATAAAGTGGAGATTATTCCCTGAGATATAAATCTTCGCGCGGATGCAAACACCTGGAACATGCGTACATAGACGAATATCTATGTACGTAAAAACAAAACTACAAAGGCCGAATCTTTTACAAATGCAAGGAAGATTATTCTTATATATTGCAGTAAATAAGAACCCTACATTATGAAAAGCTTCGCTATCTTAAATAATATTGCTGGAGTTACAGAAAGACATATCTAAACGTAACCAAAAGCAGAGCAAATAGATCAATTCCATCCACCCCATTTGAATAATAAAAGGACGAGGATAGAACAAACCAACAATCTCGTGAATTCTAAAACTTCCGAGATTCTTTGCTAAGTAATATTTCATTTATTAACGTCAAAAGCATGTTTCCATTTGTAGAAGTTCTTAACAAGCCTCTGCGAGCCTAGGGGGAGGTTCGTGAAGGTCGTGACTCTTGAGAACGACCTTGACGTCAACGGCAGACAAACGCTAGTAAATTGTATATAATGCTAGTTCTTACATAATTTCAAAATATTGTTTAGGTATGTATATTTTCAATTGTAATGTCAAAAGCAGCGTTAGCTACTCTTCTTGAATCACAATATATTCAACTATTACAGTAATTTTCTCTCACTCTTGCAGACAGGCCAGCATATCGCGGGAAAATGATGTATTAGGTTATTATGATATTTTAATTTAGACGAACTAGCGGTGATCGGTAACTCCAGAGGCATACATTAGTCACTCACTCTATTCCGTGTAAATCCGTTCTACAACGTACCGTTCTTTGAAAACCTCATTAAGTATTTAATCACCAGGAAACAAAGCCCTTGTACTACTTAAGTGTACATTATATAGTTTATTACTAGGTTAATGAGGCAATTGCAGTAATCACCTAGAAAGCTACATATGTCAGCCGGTTTTTTTAATGTTATTTCATAGGACCGGAAAATGAGCAAAGAGGTCACCTGATGTTAAGTGATCTCTGCCACCCATGAATGTCCACAACGTTTGGATCATAGATGTGTTGCCGAACCATCATATCGGGAGGGGAGCGGTAATGAAAAAGAATGGGAAGAAAAAGGGGGGTTTCCTATGATATACTAGTACCCCCTAGGATTTGCCTGTCTATTCAAACTTAATCATGACTGACAACATCGTGACTCTACCTCTTAAAAAAATCGCTATAGGCAATGAATAGTCCAATCCAGTAGATTTAGAAGCATCAAACTTCCGCATACAAGTGCTTTAATAATATAATATTAATAACACGCAATTACGAATTATTATTTTAATATTGCTATGGAAGCTCTCGAAGCAGGTTCATATTCAACAGGGGATTTCCTTTGGCCAAAGATGATTAGTACCGTTAGTTGATTAAATATTGGATGAAAGCTTTTGGATATTAAAGATTTATGTTTAAAAATTATGTTAATTCGTGTCTACGCTTTGGAGATGTAGTCGATAAGAATTACATCGGGCACACATTCACCTAAAAAATACCGATATTTCTAGGTAGTTAAATATACCACAAGAATTATATTTATAACCTGTCGTGTCGTATATTATACTTAGCGTGTTGGAAAAGTAGTGTGCTGCGTGCATTGCCTAGGCTTTGGAGATCATATCATAACGGCGTGTATGCCCGCAGGTTTAACTGGGACGTCGGATCGATAGGGCGACGAACCCCGGCACAACTGACCCATATCCGATATTCCTTTTCCCGGGAATACGCAACGGAGTTATGCAAGCTTGCAGTGACATCATACGAATATATTTAAATTAGGATGTTGATGGTTCTGTTATTTACCTTTGATCAGCTCATTAGTTGATTGGGAGTCAAATATCAACGGAAATAAGTTTGACATTGGTTTTAACTAAAACGAATTTGAGGAATAATATTTAGAGGAATAAAAAGTACAGTGGCATCACTATAGACAACACACAATAATACCGATTTCTCTTACTCTCAGTGTCAGGGTAATAGATTATAATAAACCCTAATTTATTAAATCCATGCATCCATACACATATTACGCATATATTTTAGTAAGAGATTATCTCTATGTAGAGCCTTGATTTGTCGATAGTCATGCACCAATAGAAGCAATGTCAAAATTACAAGCAAACTCCATTCTATAAAAATATTGATTATAGCAACCATATAAAGTTGAATCCCAACAGTAGGTCCGTATGGAGTCCCGTTGGTTGGCGGAAACGGTTGACCTACTGCAGTCAACATTTCCTATAATATAACTCTCGGTTGCGATAACCAGCGCGAGCTCAGTGCCCGCCCATTGGAACAGTAGGAAGCGCTCAATGCTTTGATATGTTACAATTAAAACTTATTTATTACTCTCTTCCTGATTTTTATGGAGGTTGCACTCAATATTTAGTTATTGGTGAACAAAAACAACACATTTTTTTAAACCGGCGTGAGACACTGCATTCGATTATTATGTAAAGTACTGTTTAGACAAACAATAGAATGGCGAGATGACTATCTCTCGTGGCATTGCCTCGTTTCATTGTCAGAACCTCGCGTGTTGACTTACAAAGCAACAGCTTCGTGGTCCAATACCTAGGTCCGAACTATAAGGTTTGTCAATTTATATTTTTACCGCACAATTAAGCTGTAGATGAGTTTCTGTTCCCGGAATTATTGCATTATACGTATAATCCTAGATCCATCTGCTGTACACTACAGAAACACTAAAGGAGAAAACTGTTTGCTGCCAATCGATACTCTACCATCATTTACTTACAATCAGGTGCTGTGTTGTACTGTACTGTATATTCATAACGTCGAACTGCAGGGCACAGGCCTACTCTGCAATCGAGAGTACGATTGAGAATAGTTAGGTCATATAGTCCACCACGCTGGTCTAGTGCGGGTTGGCGAAATTTATATGCCATAGAAATTCTTTCAAATCGCTATGATATGGAGTTTTTTTTCACCATGTTTTCCCCCACCATTTAAGTGCGTCGTGATTGACTATCTATACACATATGACCCCGAAAACTCAGAAGTGTGCCCTGGTGGTTGTGGTGCTGTATTGTCAAGCCACAATAAAAAGTGTAAAACCAATTAACATAACTGTTTATTTAGCAACGTAGTATTTGGCGCCAGGAATGTTTGGCGCTAAATATCAATTTGGCTGTCATTAGTATTACAACATGTTCAACAGAGACTGATATCAGCTATCGCGGTGTCACTGACACCAGACACGCCTCTGTACCTGTGCCAAGTGGGTTCCAAACGTGCGAATACTATTAATTATTGTATTAGTACGATCGATCAAGCGAGCCATGCTTTCTGCAATGACTGGACTGGGAAACCAGTGGTCGCTGATTTAAACCCAGGGGCCAGGGCATACATAATTGACTTTTCGAAAACTGCATTCTCAGTCAGTTGTTACTTGATTCAACGGTGAAGGAAAACTTCACGAAAGAACAATTCTCCGAAATCATCGCAGCATAAGTTAATTTTAAATATTTTGGTTTCGATCACTGTGGAAAAATATTTTTATATGTTAATGTTCCGAGTTCGTACATTCGTGTTCGTGAAAGCGGTAGAAATACACTAACAATGCTATTGTGAGAAAAGGCTTGCCGGAATTAATTAAAAATGAAATTGCTTTGATTCAAACTTTTGCCAACGTGAATATAGTGCTCGATGTTATACGCTAAAAACAAGGGTATGGCTGGGGCTTCCCTACTCTCATTTCTCCACAGGCCCAGTTGTTTTGAATACTTTAATGAGTCAAGTTGTAAGCGTGCAGCTATGCAACAGAATAAAAAACTGCGTGTCGCGGGTCGCGGTGCACGTAAATAGCTGCGCGCAGGTCGCCACTCTACCACTCCGCCATCCACTCCGCTGCGTCTATTTCGACAATGTCGTTCCGTTTCGCGCGATGCGGCGTGCACCGGCTGTGGTGCTTATAAATACACCGCGGTTAAGGTTGACTGCGTTTGGTCATTAGGGAAACTTGATTGATTTGGATTTTGTTTTATTAGTGTGTTTTTTAATTTCGGGAATGGCGAGACGTGCATGCCATTTGCCTGATGGTTAGCAAGATGGTGTTCATGGACAGAAACGAAACCACTATGAATTACAAAATATTACTATTGCGGTCGCCATCTTGAGAAATAAAATGCAAGTCTCATTATTCAATAGTTACTCTGGCTGAAATTTCCTTCCAACATTACATTGTATTACATTTACGCTGCTGATTGGCGGAAGTAAATCTACGGGTCCTTAAATAAAGTAGATCTGGAATACAATAAAAAAAATGTTTTTTTTAATCCTGCACTGTTTTGCTCGTCACAATTTTTTAGAAGCATTATGCATTTGGAATTTTCTACTCGATCACTGGAAGTTCCATCTAATTAAATGAAAATACCATAAGAGTCGAAAGAAAAACGTTAGTAAATATATCACCGTCAAAATTAAGTTCCGCTACAGCGCAACCCTAAATATATAAAATGGTCTATAAAACAATAATCACAGGATGGAACGAATCCGCGAGATTCCGCCGCCGTGACACACACATTCGTGGACGATGAATGGATGACGACTAACTATTTACAAAACTGTTTATTATTTTGAATAACCCTTTGGACTAACTGTGATATGTCGATTTATGAGGCCTAAGAGCAACAAACAAATAAACTAAACTGTTGGTGGAAACGTGTTACGTGACTAACGCTACCCATGAACATTTACAATCACCTGGGAACCTGGTAAAATTGGCTTCAGTACCCATCATAATTTACAAAACCTGAGATTTAGTGGATTGGCTACCAACTTTTTAAAGATGCTTAACGGAAGATTTAATTCTAGGAATTCAAAGCAATTGGAAGAAGTACATTAGAGATTAATAGTATTGTAGGAAATCTGACTATTTAAATGAACTTATCAGTTCCGTGCAAGATTGACCCACGGTCGCCTTACCTATACTACTGCACATGTAGTGGTTCATTTGTCCGCTTTTTAGGATGATAGATGAAAGAACAATTATGCGGTGGAATCACGAAAGACGAGTCGGATGCATTCGAGCCAAAATCCATTTAAACCATTTAAACCATTTATTTCTTCCACACACACAATACAACAAAATAAAAATACAAGTAAGTTAAGAATAAGATAACAGTTAACAGGCCCATTCTGGTATCTGTTGTAATATGCGTGGAGAATGGATACCAGCTCAGTATACGCTGTTTACAACAGCACTGATTTTCAGCTGGCTCCAAAGCCATCATAGTACAACAATTCTACTATACGTGGGGTCGAAGACAATAAAGCAACAAAAAGAAAAGAGAAAAGGAAAAAAAAGAAACAGATGACATCCAAAAAACCACAATAAAAAAATATTACAATATAAATAGAACAATAATAATAATTAAACAAAAAAAAACAAATTGTGTTATAAAAGTTACTCGTACAATTTATCCCGTCAAGACATAGGTAATTCATTTATGACTTGTGAATCGAATTGTTGTTTATTGCTTTTGAATTTTTAAAAGTTCCACTTTGATGTGTTTCTTTAAAGTCAGCTGGCTTAATGGCATGGGCTCGCCGAGGACAGGGGCAAAACGAGGAATAAAAGGGAGGCCTTTGCCCAGCAGTGGGGCACAATACAACCTAAAACAAGATATATATGAAAGCAACGAAAAAGAGGAATTATAAACTCTTATGAAAGCATTACTTAACATCGGTTTCAAAATTCTTATCCCACGCCTAAATGCCTTAAATTAACAGTTAATATTTCTTAGTCATCTCAAATAAGTTTATAGTGTAGACTGTAGATTTAAGCGCCGCAGTGACATTTTCCACGGCGTTGCGACGAAGCCGCACAAAGGTGCTCCCGGAAGTCTATTTGTATCGCGGCCTATTATACACTCGCCATTAGCCAGGTGGGAAAGTGCACAGTGCGCTCAATATGCTACTATCGATAAAGGAACTATAATTATTACGATAAATCGCCATAGAATTGTAGAGTCATGATGACATGAATGTCCAAATTATTCTATTTTTTTTATTTGTACTCTAATTCACAATACTGGCTCAGTGCAGCTGCAGGATAATGGACGGATTATACAATAGCGCCTGGATTTTATAACCTCTGGTCTTATAAGCCCTTTAATTAATAAAATTACTGGTGGTAGGTACTCTCATATGTGAGAGGCCATCTGGGTGGGTACCACCGCAGTGTCTATTTCTCCCGTCAAACAGCAGTGTAAACGCACTGTTGTGTTTCGGGTTGAAGGGCATTGTAGCCAGAGTAACTACTGGACATATTGAGACTTAACATCTTATTTTTCAGGATGGCGAGCGCAGTGGAATGCCAAGCATTGCTTTGTAATTCAAGGTGTTTGGTTTTTCTACTGTTCATGAGCGGTCGTATCGCTTACCATCAGGCGAACGGCATGCTCGTCTCGCCATTCACAGCAATAAAAAAAAAAACCCACTGCTGGGCAAATGCCTCCCTTTCCTTCCATTTGTCGCAGTCAGATGCTAATTGCCCTATAATCCAACTAAACTAATAGGTACCGTTTGATGTTTCATACTTTTCAACTTAGTACAGGCGTAACTTACACAATTTCAATAACATTTTGCCTAAAACCATGCAATTGTGGCTTTACGGCAAGCGAAATTAAAATTGTGTGAGATACGCCGTCTTAATATGTTCAAAATTGAAAAATATGAAACGTCAAACGGTACCTATTAGTTTAGTTGGACAGTTGTTCGGAAGATATGACTCAAGTTCGTCAGATATGACTCAAGTTCGTCCCGCCATCTCTCTATGGACTTGCTATGCAACTGTATTATTAAACGGGTATTTATTGTTAAAGACTATAAATATTATGGTCATTAAAGCCTAGCCTATAAGTAAAGCGACATACTAACAAAGACACAGATAAAGATAACAACTATAGATAAAAAACGAACACAAAAACACGACAATAAAAAGCTAAGAATAAACACATTTCCATTACCGTAAGATAGAATCGGTATAATTGTGTCGACCAACAAGACAATCTTATGACTACTGATTTACTTTGAATTGCATTGCAATTACTTATAACAGTAGATAGGTACGTATTTTTTTTTATTAAAATACACACAAATAGATTTATTTAAATATTTTTTTACCTTATATATTAAGCTGAGTATCTATTACATACATAAACTCACGCCTTTTTCCCAGAGGGGGTAGGCAGAGGTCCAGGACAACCTCGTTTCGCCTTGTGTGTTCCGTCCTCCGATGTAATAGGGGCGAAAATATCGCCATATCAGACACAAAATCCTTGCTTATTGAATTAGCTTGGAGTTACAAATTAATAATTAATAGAAAACTCTAATATCACTTTGCCCGATCCGAGATTCGAACCCGGGACCTTAGTTGCAGTTGCATTACGGTGTGTTTGCAAAGAAACACACCGTAATGCAACTGCGCCACCAAAGCAGTCAGACAGAGCATCTACTAAGTGGCGTTTAAGTGTGTCTTCCAGCAAGGACTATAATTTTAATCCAGCAAGATAATTAATAGACCACGACCCAGGGGGGGGTTTCTCAGTACTTGGACACGACGGCAACATCGCAAGTAAAACTTTACGAATATGCCTTAGCACTTTACAAAATGTACGAATTCGTATTGTACGTCGTAATCTTAGACTAATGTCGAAGTGTATAAGTTTCATAGATACTAAGTAGTATTATTTTTTAGAAGTCTGGTGGTAGGTCTCTCATATGTGAGAGGCCATCTGGGTGGGTACCACCGCAGTGTCTATTTCTCCCGTAAAACAGCAGTGTAAACGCACTGTTGTGTTTCGGGTTGAAGGGCATTGTAGCCAGAGTAACTACTGGACATATTGAGACTTAACATGTTATGTCTCAGGATGGCGAGCGCAGTGGAATGCCAAGCATTGCTTTGTAATTCAAGGTGTTGTTTGGTTTTGCTACTGTTCATGAGCGGTCGTATCGCTTACCATCAGGCAAACGGCATGCTCGTCTCGCCATTCATAGAAATAAAAAAATAAAATAAAAAAAGTCGAAATCTTCTATCTTAAATATAGACATTCAACGTCCGTATATTCGAACTTTCTGTTATAGTATAGATTAATAAGTGACACCGTGTTAAGGACAACTATAAAGAGATTGGTTGGCGCAACATGCACAGGCAAACCGCAAAATCATCGCTTTCCACTTGTCACCATTATGTTATTATGCTGATGAGATAAAACCGAACTTATTGAATTTCTCTTCCCTGTCACGTACACCGTCGCTTCCGGCTTTTGTGTTTGTTGCATAATGTGCATATTTGATATCATAATATTGTATAACTAGCTGTACCAGCGACTTCGTCCGCGTGGAATTTAACAAAAACTTTATAGTTCTAAAATAAAAGATTTTTTCTAAAATAAATGTAGCCTAAGTTACTCCTTATTATATCAGCTACCAGACAATAAAAGTCCCGCTAAAATCGGTCCAGGCATTTCAGAGATTAGCCGGAACAAACAGACAGACAAAAAGGTCATTTTCGTTATAGGTATCGTGTATATATCGATACGATGTGTAGTTGGACGTTTTTTTTTATTTTCACTTTACAAACAGACCCTTCAATTTTATTTATATGTATAGATTATAAACATACGCGATTGGCTGAGTTTGAAAATATTTGGAGACAGATTACTAGATGAATCTTCGTAGAGGAAATATAACGATAAGATCAGCATTAAGCTGCTCAACTTATGAGATCATCGGTATAAAAATAAAGTTATGCTATTAGTATAATTTATGACACTATTTTGTTATGTACAGAATTAGGACTTTGCAATCTGTAAGGATAATTTCCAATAACCTTCACAGAGTTATCACAATTCACAAACTTATGATTAAATACCTATGTCACAGCAAGATGTGATTTTTTTTTAAATGCCATGAATGGCGAGGCAAGCAGTGGCAAAACCAAATATGTTATTTGGTTTACAAATGAATTACACAGCAAAGCATGGCATTCCACTGCGCTGGCCATCCCAATACATAAGATGTTAAGTCTCAATATGTCCAGCAGTTACTCTGACTACAATGTCCGTCAAACTAGAACACAACACTTGACTTAGATTCTGTATCTGTATCAGCTCATATACGTCCCACTGCAGGGCACGGGCCTACTCTACAATCGACAGTACGATTGAGAGTGGTTAGGCTATATAGTCCACCACGCTGGCCTAGTGCGGGTTGGCGGCCTTACATACCATAGAATTCTTATAAATCGCTATGGTATGCAGGTTTCCTCACGATGTTTTCCTTCACCGTTTTAGTGCGTGGTGATTGACTATCAATACACACATGACTCCGAAAAGTCAGAGGTGTGCCCTGGGATTTGAACCTGCGACCACCGTGAACATGTTGGCAGCCGCGTCTGGTCCGTTTACCAACAGGCCACCACGCACTCCTGACTTAGATTATTACGATTAAAACTAATCGACCCTTGCGTTAATTTTCTTATCGAATGCTTGTAAATGTATCAATTATATAACGTTTCCCCTCCTGTAGCAAACTTTTGCAAGCCTACATAAGAATATCCAGATACAATTAAATAAACATAACGGTGAAAAAAAACATCGTGAGGCAACCTTTGTATGTAAAGTCCGCCAACCCGCACTAGGCCAACCTGGTGGACTATATGGCCCACTCTCAATCGTGCTCTCGATTGTGGAGGTCTGTGCCCTGACATGGGACGTATATATTCTGATACAAAAATACATTATATTATTTGTCGTAACGCGGATAATAGCATTGAGTTTTGTCCACCCTAATCTCAGCAAAAGCGAGCAGTGTGCGTGTTTGGATGAGAGCAAGAATCGCGTGCGCTCAGCGCCAGTCGGCGACACAACATCTCGCACTTCAGGTGAGGCAATGACTAATGTATTCCCAATCCAAAAAACCAATCTATCCAATTAACACCCTGAGAAGTAACAGCTTTGTTAGATTTGACTGACCTGCCTAAAATATACTGCGTGGCAGACATACCCTACAGTCAAACAGAAAAATAACTCTTCCCATTCGAACAATTATTCCTACGTTTAGTACAATACTATGATTATTTCTCACAGAAAAAAATACTCATTATATTTTTATGATTATTTATTACATAATCCCGATGCCACATAAAGATCAATTAAGTCTTGTGTCGTGGGTATCAGGAACTACGAGAGACTTTTATGTAATTTCTGTTTTGCTCTCTTTGTACCAAATTATAAGTGAAGCATTATATCCCCTAGGCTTGAATAGTAATACTGTGATTTAGAAAGCCGACGGAAACGTTTTGCTATCGCGTATCCTTGTTTCAGAAGTCAAAGAGCGCATAGAAAACCTATGAATCGTAACTTATCTTCTGCCTAATTTCGTTCCGCCCATCATAAGGTATCGGCATTGCACATATGATTTTCTCAGTGTCGAGAGCAGGTCAGACACTTGGTCATTGTACTGCTATGATAGAATATATGGCACTTACGCTGCGAAAGGTCAAATACACATTACTCAGACATTCCGTTCTAGGTGTCTTGACGAACAATCCTATTCACCGTACACTAATTAATATTATACAGATCTAACTGTAATTCTAAATAATGATTATGTGGCAAGGAAATGAAGGAACATTTAATGTGTTCAGAATGCTCTGGTACGACGCAAACAGGAGTTACTTCCCTGTTTTAGTATAATCATCTTCAATGAGCCTATACACCTGCATTTCTATCTATATCAGCCGATATATGTCCCACTGCGAGGCACAGTCCTATACAATCGAGAGGACGATTGTGAGAAGTTAAGCCATAGAGTCCACCATGGTCCACGCTGTACTAGCGCAGGTTGACACACTTTACATACCGTAGAAATTCATACCAATCGCTTTAGTCTGCAAGTTTCCTCACGATGTTTTCCTTATGCGTTATAGTGCGTGGTGATTGACTATCAATGCATCTGCATTTAAAACACAAAATGTCAAGATATCTTATTCCCAGAATATATCCTAGTTTAGGAACCAGCGTTCTATAATTGCGTGATGAATTTTTAATAGATAAGTTATTATTATTATTCCCAGTAATGCGTACACTAGGTTACAAATGTAAGTAATACTGATAAATATTTCAATCAGCTACCATACACGGGTGGTGTCAATTCGTAGTTTTTGCGTAACATAAGACCACACAGATGTTATTGATTTATGTTCGACCAGCTAGTTGCGCATTTGACCATATACAGGCCCATGATACGGTTCTATGTGTCAGGTGACCTATTTCACGATCTTGGTATCCTTTCTGTATTATTTTAGATAGGCGAGCTTTACCTTATTTTTGCTAGAGGTTATTCGCATTATTTTGAATAAGGATCACTGGTTTATAATGGTATAAAACATGACTGCCTAGATGGCACAGTTATACTACGGTGCGATTACAACGCTGAGGTCTCAGGTTCGAATCCCAGGTCGAGCAAAGTGTTATTGGTTTAACTCTTCGATCAAATATACACTAGATACAACATGAGCGCTTAGAAAATGGTACCGAAAAAGAGTGCTTAAATTTCGAGTAAGCACTCTTTCACCTTTAGTCGCGCACCGACCGTTGCTTGTGACAGTGCCTAAATGCTCTGTGAAAAAATGCAAAAACAAAACACTTACAATGCTTAAAATACATGGGATTTCATATTTTCGGCAATTATAATCCATGTACTTGCTTTCTACATTAATAAATATGTGAAATTGAGTACCAATAATTAAATATAAATAAATTTAGCAAACTAAAATCAACAAACTGTGCATCGCAGTTGTCCCTTTCTACTCGCTTAAATAGACAAAGATGAGTAGTGTCATGATTTGGAACAGAAAATATATGGAATAGTTTTATTGTTTTAAAATTACTAGTAATAATTAATGTATACTTATTATAAGTTAACATCAGAAATATTTCTTACAGATTTCCACTTAACGCAATAAAAAGGCATAAGTGGCGTGAAATTATATCGCAAGGAATAGACGAAGAAAATTTTAAACCTAACAAATCGAGCGTGGTGTGTGTGACTCCTATTCCATATTCCTATGCACTACATATTCGGACAACATATTTAAGATAATATAATTATTACACTCTCGTAAATTCATAGAAAAATATGTAATCATTCGACTCCATTGCGCCTTTATTCGGGTGTCCAACTAAAGTCGTAAAATTTTATTATTTTCGGGGGCGTGTCATTCAGACTTTAAACAACATTATGTGAAAAGCTACTTTACGCCCCAGGAATAAGGTGGAATTTGTGTTAATTGAATTGGTATATGTGATCTTTTTGTTTGCTTTTTTGTTTCAATGCATCGGTGCCACTTTTTAAAGGAACATTTACAGGGAACTGTGTATCTAGTGTATATTTGATCGAAGGTTTAACTATTCAGGAGTGAGTTTATACATGAGTATACGCATATTTATATAAAACCTATCGTAGAGACAATAATGCAAATCAACGTCTACGAGTATGCAATACTGCGTTTTGGAATAATCCACCAAAATCTCGATAGGCAAGAGACAGCCATCTTTGCGGTTTATACTCTAAGTGGAGTCTCGACTGTACTAAGCATAACATCGGACAATACAAAATAACATCAAATAAAAAGCATATTGTGTCACTATTTTATTGGCCTTAGCATGAAATATTGACTCCACCTTTTTAAATATATTTTTATACAGCAATAAAAGAATGTCGTAAAAAACCCTGATCGAATTAAGTATTTCCTTTATTTATGATCGGAATGAGGTGATAAATAACGCTTATATAAGCAACTTAATTCGAGTTTTTGCGTTAAGTGTTGGAATCGTTGCGAAAACCTGCAATTAACTTTTTAATTGCATCTCGTTGCAATAACATCGGTAATTGACCCATTTGTGTCGCCTTGTTATCGTAGTGGCAACGTTCATGGGTTGTGTTATGTGTACCGGGAGATCTCAGGTTCGTTTCTCAATTGAGGCAATCAATTTTGTGTCATTTTCGGGGTTAAAATTAATTTCCCAAGGCTATTATTTATTTACTTTGACTATCTTTATCAGATCTTAGCAAAATAATCTTGTTGTCTCAGGGGTGGCACATCTGCCCACCTTTTGGAGACACGAAACCCTATTCATAAACACTTTTAAACATATTTTAGTTATTCAATGCTTTGTCTTCATCGCTCAAACTGAACTTAAAAGTCGCTTGAATTTGACAAATCATTCGATAACTAAAATATTATGTTTCGAATTGTCTATGATAAGGCTGACAGTCCCACCTACACCTACCGACGCGACGGGCCCAGGATTTTTTTTTAAATATACCCTATTTCTAAATTCATAAAAGCTGTCATTTTTTATTCTGGCCCGGCATAGTGAGCACATTGTACCTGTAGCAAATGCCGTCCAGGCAAAGTATCGATTGGCATCAGGCGGCAGTCTCATGCCAATCGATTCAATTATACCGGTCTGCTAAGAATTAAGATGCCTCTACATTACATTGAAAGTTAAAATATACCTCATTAAAACTTCCATTAAGTTGACATTACATTGACAAGCCCCTAAAGAGACCGGGACGTTAGAGTATATAAAAAACAATATTTCTTGTCAGTACATACATACACGTACATAGCATAATCACTTGTAGTGTTTCAATCTTTATCTTTAGGTCGCATGATAGCATCGCTTGATAAAATAATTTTATTGTTTGGTCGAAGTGCACCATGCTTATGTAGCAAAATGTAGTAAATTATGATCCTTGTAAAGTATTTAATTATGAGTGGAATTTATACGTGTTAAATTAAACGGGGATTGAGACGCATAGTGTGGTTTGATAAAAGTAAATCGGTATTGTATTATGTTATTAAGGATTTCCGCTTTGAATGTGATATGTTTTAATCATTCTTAGTGATAGAGACGGTTGACGAATTAATATCAGGTAAGGTTATTCAACGATAGAAAATATCTTTAAGAGAATATGAACATAACATTTTGACAAAAATATTTATGCTAAATGTATTACTTAATCATTAACAGTTTGAAACCTTTCTTATGTCCCTTTCGAACGACTTGTGCAATCAGTTTGAGAAAAGAAGATAAAAAAATCGATAGCTAAAATAGATTTCAAAACTGTCTTTATAGAAGGTCGTAAATTTTGATGTAAATAATGTTTTTCATATGAATATCTGTACCACGACAGGAAATTGTTTATTTATTCAATCCTTTTTTCCACCTCAAACAATTACAATAGAGAAATGACATAATAACAAGAGGCGGCCTTATCGCACTAAGCAATTTCTTCCAGGCAACCTTTGTTTTGTGTTTTTTGTTGAGCATTTTTATCCATGTTGCAGAATGATTTAGGCTTATTCTTAAATATACGCAGATATAAACACTACTAGAAGTTCGGCATAGCCTGCGCGTGTAATAGTCAAGAATAGTGAGTGGTACCTCTCTGGCGATCTGGTCGAGGGCCTGCTCCTCAGCAGTCGCCTTGGTGTGGGTGCGCTGCCGGCGCGACGGATCCATCTCCGAACTGTCACTTCACTACCTGTGTGCAGATTAACATTGAATAATTAATCATTGAGATGAGTATAGCTTTGATATAAAACTATTATTTTAATTAATTAATTTGGACGAAGGTGTTGGTAAACGCACCAGACGTGGCTGTCAACATGTTCATGTGGTAACGGGTTCTAATCCCAGGGCACAATTATCGTAAGAATTTAAAAAAGCCGTATGGTGTAACCATAATCTTATGGCAGGTATGTCATGCGATAGTGGCATACGATTCTCGCTGCGAGAAATTTTACCCATCTAAATGGGTATCATGTAGGCTGTAGCGTGCATTTACAAAATAATCTACATTGGCATTTCCTTCTTATTCGTCCTAACCCTATTAATTTTCTTTCTCATTAGTTTAAAGGTGGTATTTCAAAAATACTCGTTTTTATTTTGTCCGTATTCTTGGAGAATTTTATGTAACATTCTAAATTATATGTTAGTTTTTAATTCCAAATAAAAAATAAGGAAAATATTTTACATATTTGATAGATGAATGGGAAACAACAACAGTGCAACAAAGCGAAATAAATCCCGCAATGAGCCTATTAGCGCCATCTGTTAGTAACAAACGAAACTAATATTCCCAACATAATACTTAATTAAATTACGTTTAAATCGTACATAGACATTGGAAACTACTTTTTCTCATTTTCCAGACAGATTTATACGTTTTACCGAACAATAACTATAAATATGAACTCAGTATTCATAAAAATAATAGTTAACTATTAAAGTTAACTGTATTATGTTTAAAACAATTAACCACACAAGATATTGTACGAGCCGGCATAAATATTAAAAAGCTGGACACGTGAGAAAGTAAGGCAAGCGCAGAGAGATTTTATGATAATTGCTAAGTTTTCCACTGGGCCAAATGTAGCGCGCATTTTAAACATTCAGCTCGGACCACATGCGCTAACAACTTATACCTAGCTCACATCTTGAGACGCAAACGACTAATATGGATATCGTCGGTGATACTGCAATACCGCGTAAGTAACAATTGCAAATACCGCGGAAGTATTTGCAAGTATTTGCAGAAATTTCGCACCTATGTCTAGAATTCATAGGCGCGAAATTTCAATTTTGATTTTTTCGTACTTCCGCGGTATTTGCAATTGTTACTTACGCGGTATTGCAGTATCACCGACGATATGTGTGTTTTTATATTATCACATTGATATTATTTTTAACTTGTCACTCGTGTACATATTCATTGCACGGATTTTGTAATGGCTACGTATCTTACGCGATATTTTTTATTCCTATAACAGGAAGTATAGGGCAATGGAAACTCAATATTTCAGCTATTTAATTAAAAATTTGCATTGTACCAATGTTCATAGTATCGGACAACTAGCATGGATAATTGGGGAAATAAATTGTGGCTATTTCCCAAAAGCACTTCTTTAAAAAGTCACTGGAGTTTGGAAATTAATAGTTTTTAAGATATCAGCTCAATTGTCCATTAACAACTTGTCTACATTCATAAAGTAAGAATTTTGCACAAATAACAGAAATGGCCTTCACCCAAATGCTATAATTAAGATTAGCATTAATTACAAAAGCCTGAGACCACAGTACATTGTTGTCACCTTGTGTCAATTAACACTAAGGTTTGTTAAAACTATGAACATGCTTGTTGTAAAGTGGTGTCAAATAGCAGCACATGTAATGTCTCTGTATTCAAAATCTAAATAATAGTGAGGGACTGTTATACAACTTACAAAAATGTACATATAACACCTGATTTTGTCATTTATTGTGCAATATACATACTTACTGTTTATGAAACACAAACGTAATATAACATAAACATTACATTGAAAATTACAAGAATTGCCCCATTTGATGCTACAAAAAATGCATTCTTTTTTATTGCTATGAATGCCTTTGCCTGATGGTAAATGACAACTCCTCATGAACATAAACATAATTGTTCCTTCGTTTAGATTCTCTTTGTAAAATCCACACTTAGTGATTTAATTCACATTAAATGTCTCTTGACTCTCAAGTACAGCAGTAACACTCAATAATTGACTAATTTGACTAACACTGGATAAAATTCCAACATTTAAAACAAATTGTCACCGCCACAACAACAATTAGGATCCTGGCGTATTATCAGTACGAGTTAGCAAGGTTATCAACTGTGAGCTGTTTAAACATTAAACCGTGTTTTAATTGCATGTTAAGTATAACATTAACAAACACATGTACATATCAGTATCCAACTCAGCTGACTCACATCCATTCTGTTCCGTTGTTTACATTTAAAGTTATGTTTAATATCAATGACTGTATGCATTTTAAAGACCCCACTGTGACTCAATTAGTTATATTTTACTTCCTACGTTCATTTGATTGGGTTGGTATATATGCATATATCAGCTTAGAAAAAATATACCTGATTCAATATTATTATGAGCCAGTAATATCCCACTGTAGGGCAAAAGTCTCTCCATCTGGTTTCTACTCATCTCTATAAGGGTCAAGTTAATGTACTATACTTAATTTAATCTAACATTTCCATATTTGCATAACTAAAAATATGATATACTCAAAACCTATTCTGGCATGTATTTTGGCTATTGTTTAAAAGGATTTACTTGTTTGGCAAATACTCAAAGTAATCTTAGAATGCCCATAATATTTTACCTTACAATGGCCAACTATATGCTAGCCAGATGACTATTTATTTTTATTTTATTGGTATATTTGCATTAACACTAATCAGAGAGGCAATAAAAGGGGACATACATTGTGAAAAATTAGATTATTTTTATATAGAAACTATGAATATAATAAATTACATAGTAATGTAATCAAAATTAATTATGTCCTAATATGTCTGTAGTAAGAACATTAAGAATATAAACTCAGGTAAATTTTCACCTGTTGATTCTATGCATTGGATTGTTGCCAACTACAAATACAACTTTTATCTGAATAAAGGTGTAATATTAAAAATAAACCAGAGTTGAGTAATAGTATTGTACAGTAGTATTTTACTGCAATTCTTAGAAATAGGTCAAAGATGAACACAATGATGGAAATCAAAATCTGTATTTAAAATACTCTATGTACACTACTGACATCATTACATTTTACCTTTGATTTTATTTAGTAAATATAATTAATGTGTGACAATTTATTATAATTGGCAATAAAATTATATCAAGATCACCACTGATCACACCCACTCATTATAAGTAATTTGCCAGAGCCATTTGTCCTACAATATAATCACCAAATAGTATAATAAAATAGACATTTCATTATTTATAATCCTTGTTCTACTATCAATTGAACTGTGACTTCCCTTATCCTCTAAATCTTTTAACTAGAAAACATACAGAACATGATTATTATGTATTTATACAGTATTGCTTCAAATACACACCTATTGCAGTTGTTTGTCGGTTCACTTGTTTTTATGAAAGCAGCCAGCAATTGCAACACATTGACAATACAAGAATAGAATAATGTGCAACATGTGTTGCTACCTTACTTGTAATAAAAATTATACGAATTGTACCATATTATCTAATAATATAAAATAGTATGTAATTCTGCCTATATACCTCTCACTACAGACAGACATCTGAGTAAATTGCACTTATTCAAAAGGCTTCGGCCATAGTCCACTATGCTTGACCATTATGGGTTAAGGGACTTCACATATCACACAAATTTTCATTAAGATCTCCATTCCATATCCTCCTTTATATATACACAAAATGGTATTAGTTAATTTAAATACACATATATCTACAGCCTTTTGTGTCTTTGGACAACTTTTGAATGCAGCTATGGAGAGGAAGATAAAACATTTGATAGTTAAAATAGGTTTATAAACTGTTTACGAATAAGGCCACTAGTGTTTAGTGTTTTACAAGTATTTTTCACTTTAATACAAATGATGTGCACAATTTAATTTATCTCATACCATATTCATGATTACTAATTAATTCACTTCTAAATAGTTAACAGAGCATTACTGCTCTGTAACATGAAAACATTTTCACAGATCTGTTACCCCCAAACTACAAATGTATAGGACATCCAGCATAGCATAGAATAACAGTAAAAAAATATATGTTTATTGGAGCAAAGGTATCTTATTTCAGATGATCTAAAACACTTACTTTATATACTTGTTATGTGTATTGAGCTGACCACATTTATTAATAGACTGCAGCTTACTTTATAACACAGGATATGCTTTATTTAGTAGCAAAATAACAAATTATTATCAACTATGCTCTAATGTATTGACTTCCTTGTGGTTTTCCTTTTATGTCCCTAATAATCAAATGTGTAGCACTTCCCTATATTAACTGTGTAACTTAAAATAGTATAAGTTAATTTATGATTCATTTTGCTATATGTGAGGCCTATTTGTAAAGTAGGACAATTGGATATTATCTCACAGACCAATTTAAATGAAAATATTATTGAAGATGACATTTAAATTCATTCCTATGTAGAATATTGCTAGTAAAAAGGTTTAAATATAAAACATAATCAAACTGAAATCAAATACACTAATAAGATAAGATAATAACTAAAGCTTATTTATGTTGCTCTCAGACACCTTTGCTATAAATATAAACAAACACAGTCATCGAATAAATTTCTCGACACTGGATTAAGGTGGAATTTCGGCATATCAAAACTGGTTCAAGTCCACAATCAAATTTATGTGACACTTTAATCACCCTCATCAGAAACCAGCACATCATAACCTAAAGGGTTCGTTGCGCTTTTCCCGCGTGTTTGTCCACCCAAATTGGTCCAACTTGCAGGAATACGGATGGGCACAAAGCCAAGTTAGTTTTTTCTTTACAATGACATCATAATACTTACTGGGACAGTCAAAAATGTAAACACATCACTATAACACGCGACACGGACGTTTTTATACAAACAGTCAATATAGGATCGCGCGGACTCAATAATGGGAGCAAATACAACACGAGAAACTCAATAAAATCACACTTTTATAACAAATAACGCGACACCAATTCACTGCCTACACAAACCACGTTGATTGTCACGTAAAACTACACTGTTAACCGATTGTGAGCGTTTATTTGGCACTAATATAAATTAATACGAACAATTAAACAATTATATTTGCACTAATTTCGTGTGTTAATCCATTTTTATTGGAATTATTTTTTACAAAAGCTAAGTATGACATGCATGCCATTGCGATTTCAAAACCGTTGCGTTCAAGATCTCGCCGGAATGTCACATCTCATTTGCAGATGCGTTCACTAATTTGTCCTACTTTCGAAGTATTTTTGAGTGTAAAAATATCTCGTCAAAAATACAATGTGTATTATTTATAGAACAAAATACAATAACAGAGTGCATTATATCTTATCTAGGCATTTCAAAGAATATTTGGTCATTTTGCGCTTATAATTTAAAAATGGACCCCGCCCATTGTTGCCCACCTGTAACTACTACACTCAGAACAATGACCAAAGCTTTATTTATTGTTTATTTATTATCATGGTTTTGTTATTGTTCTGAGGTAATATCATGGGTAATACACTAAAATTTAACCACGGAATAGAAAAAAACCTTTCGATGGTTATAACTATGACATAACATATTTATCAGCGATTATGGCCCTTGTATTTCAAACAGTTTACATCTAAATTAAATTAAACAATAGTTTTATTATAATTTTTATTTATCATTTCCACACATAAAAACAAAGTACACAGAAGCTCATACAGCAACACAACTTTCTGCTACTACAATATAAAATATATTTAAATAGTATTGGCGATTATTCGCTCTTGGTCTTGGGTGTTTCTTCCTTGTAGTAAAGGAAGACGAAGGAGAAGAGGAACACGCCGATCATCATGGAGAAGGCGCTTACGTAGTACGGGTACGCGCTGGGAATGAACCGCTCGTACTGCGTGTGCTGGAGTGGGCGGACTGACACCTGGTAAAAAGAAAACAACATTATAATAACGAACTTTTAAATATCAATCAATTACTTGAACTATGTTCGATATTTGTATAAATTGGTTGATAAGCTAATAAATGACAATCATGTTACATGACTTATTTCATTATACCCTAAAATCTTTGAAAATTATGCTATTTTATTGTAATATATAACTGTGAAATACAAATATTATAATAAACTTTATTAAAAAAATTGTCTGAAACACATAAAATGTATATTTTTTGCCTATGTAGATGAACTAGCAACCCACTTGATGCTAAGCCATCTCTCTATTAAACCTATTGGTTTTAAAAAATTACCTGTGTGGTGTGATAAAGCCTGGTGTATCCAATCCTGTCATAGTCGACCTTGAACTGGTACACTCCCCACACATCGGGGACTTTGAAGATTGCCTCATACACTCCATTGGGCTTCTTCTGCAGTGTGGTGCGGATGAAGGGGTCAATGCGGACAAACTCAAGCTGCACATCATTAGCTTCAAATGGCTGCCATTTGCCGTTCTTCAGCTCTTCAATCTCGATCCTGTACACCTGGATATAGACAGAAATTTAAAGTATATCAAAGGCTACAAATCAATTAAAATGATGGTTATTTTTGTGTTAGTTGATAGTCAATCATCATGAATTATAATGGTGAAAGAAAACATTGTGAGGAAGCTTGCACACCATAGCTATTTGGTATATATGGTATTTAAAATCCCCAAACCCCACTAGGTATGGTGGATTATATGGCATAACCCCTCTTAGTGGTGCTTGCCCTGCAGTGTGACCTATTTGGGCTGATACAGACTATAAAATAAGTTTTACTTACAACAGTGTCCATGATGGTGTAAGTGTTGGAGGAGGCCTTCTCTCCCTGTCTGTTGTGGTGCACCTTGCGCACGCGCAGTTGTCCGCGCTCACCGAACGCCCACTGGCTCAGGTGGACTGCCAGAGCTTTGTTGCCAGACAAGTCAGCCTTGAGTTTGTCTCCCTGTTGAATTGTTTAAGAGTTAAATGTAATGTTCGTTATTTTCAGGTAAATTTTAACCCAATCTAGTCAAAACTGTAGTGTTATTAGGCTATTTCAAACCTCAGGGGTCCAGATTGTTGAATATAATATTCAAGACTTTCTGCATTTTTTAATATCTTTAACAGCGAGAAGCTCAAAATTAAACACACACTGTGCTCCTAGGGATCAATAAATAATAATAATCAAGCAATAAATGTTTCATGTATTTAATTAAATAGTATATCCTATTAAAAGGATTTTAAACATTCTACTACTTTATTGATAGTGCAAAGCACATTAAAACTGTTATTGTCATTTTCATTACTCCCAAAAAGTTGGATTGAAGATGTCCGTTACTTACATGGACTTTAGAGACCGGGGAGTTGAAAGCCTCATCAGAGAAGAAGTAAAGTGAACCACTGAACACAATGCGGGCATTGTTGCGTGCTTGCAGAGCAGCAATCAGCACTGTCTTGCGACCAACAGCATGGGGGTACTCTTTAACCTGTGAACAAAATATCAGTATTATCATTCCATTGCTACTAGTTTCTGTTTTATTTTTCAAACTCTTTTTTATTATCTAGACTCTAGAGCAAGCAAGAGGGTCATATTATCATAAGTATTTGGAACCACTCTAAATCATTTTGTGTATTGTATTCAGTTTGACAATACATTTGTGTGCATACATGCCACATGGATGTATTCCAAAAATGTAAATAAACAACTCAAATCATATACAATTGCTTTACGCTATTTGGAAGTTTATAAAATAATTTTATAACAGACCAAAGATATGTGCCACAATATAGATATAGTTAGCAAGTATTTAGCATGATATAGTTTCAGATATTTTTTCTCACCTGGCTCTTGGGATTGTAGCTGTAAGCAGTGGAATCAGCAGTCAAGACTGGCAGCACCAAGCTGTTATCTTTGTCTACAATAAGTCCTGTGCCTTCAAACAGAATTGGCTGGGTGTTGAACTCTCCTACAATCATGGGAGATTTGATGAGGTTCTTGGGTGATACTACAATCTTTGTGTGGTCACCATCGTCAGACACATCATAGTTGAAGTGGTCGATCACCGCTGCTGATTCTTCATCCATCTAAAACATGAAAAAACTATTATTATCTGCATTAATAATATCAAAACATTTAAGACTTGTAACAAACAAAAAAAAGATAGAATGATTTGGTGTGTAAGTTACTAATTTATCCTGAAATAGACATATACCATGGCCTATTACAATTTCTGTTGATGCATTAATTAATTCTAGAACTAGTGTCTAGAAAAGTGGTAGTAATGTATGCACAAGCTTGGGGGAGGTTTATGTTCAGCACTGTACCTAGAGGAGCTGATGAAAAAGAGAAAGAATATACATCAATATTTACCTCAAATCCGCACTCAGACGCGATCTCCCTGTACACATCGCCGGCCGCCGCGTTGCCCGCCATGAGTAGGTTGCCGCCATCGTCGATGAACCGGGTGATGGCCTCACTGTCGATCTGCCCGCCGAACTCCAGCACCGATGGTGCAAACACGATCAGGTTCTTGTACAGGTACTCACCATACTTAGATAATACTAGGTTCGCATCGTCGGCGAGCTTGAATGTTAGTGTGTAGCCACGATCTGAAAATTATTATCAATGGAATATATAGAGAACAAAATATCGTCGATTTTAAACATATATGTGATCTTAACTACAGTAAGAGAAAATATTTTCATATTAGGTTGTTAAAGGCTACTGTAGCAGTGCCGGCATTTTAAGTACGGAGATTACGGCCTCACCTTGCAAAGATTTGAAGAACTGGGAATGTGTCTCTCTGATGCTGAGATTGTCTACAAGCACTAGGGTTTCTTGTTCAGCTAATGCTGAAACAAAGTATGTTATAAATCCTAAAATTACGAGGAATCTCATTTTCAATTTTTATAAAAACTATAACACTTAAATGCAATGACGTGTACGTCAACGTATCATAGACAATACTTTTTTGTTTACTCAATCATTGAAAAACGCACAGCCTAAGGATTGTAAAATATAGCTTGATAATTTTGACAGATCGCAGTAGGGATGAGGGTAGTGTATAAACGTTAATGAATCTATTCGATTATTATTTTTCTATCTTGTTATCGGTAATTGCGTGATTAATGTATGGATTTCATAAAACAGTTTTTTATTTTTTTCTTATTTATTATTATTACTTTAAAAATAAGTTATTACTAATACTACTAGAAGTAACATATCTTCCCTCTCGCTTCAATGTGTACCCGTGTGCACGCACCATACGCAGAGATTTTGTTCCCGATGTCCGCTCTAGTTTAATACCTCAATGGGTGTTGACAATATTTTTTCCGACTCTTCGTCTGTACCTTGCGTTGATGATGGCTCGCCATACTTTTCCTGCATTATTCGAAACACAGTCGCTCGGCCAATGCCAAGTGCGTCCGCAACTCTGTTACCAACTTGGGTAGGGTAATAAGGTAACAATGGTCCGCCAGTTTGACACTCACGTTCAAAATATTCTTGCAAGCGAACCACAAACTCGTGACATTCGCTATTCAAAACAGTCTTTTTCGTTCTTTAGGCCGCGTCAATTTCTGGATACTTCTGGTTGCCGTGCGCCGCTTGCCCTCGATGACTCATACGTCGACACCTTGCCATTTCACAACAACCGTCCGGTACCGGACGGACCGGACCGGAAATATTTTTGTTACAATCGTGCAGTCAGTAGATACTATTTTTTATTTCCATTCTTTAGAATAACATCTGAAAATATACTAACTATATTATCGCTAACTTTTATTCAATGCACATTTGTTTAATGTAATCAGTAAATGGAATATATTTCGCCAATTAAGAAACAAGTTACTTTTATATTTACATTTTTGTTATGTGTTGTTTTCATTTCAAATCCGATTATTGATAGTATGTGGTTAATCGTTATGCGTGGCACATCTCTAAGGGGGCGGTACCTGTCCATGAAGTACAGTTTTTATTTGTATGACATTTTAACAAAAAAAATACGAAACTTTATAGGCGTGAGCTGTCATAATTATCAAGCTATATTTTACAATCCATAGTTCATTTGTAACTTAAAAGCTGACATTATGTTTTATACAACGAATCACTTTTTCTAGCGTCAAATGTCAATTTAAGAATTTACTCTCTATAGTCTATGATGTGATTGTATTTTATTTATAATCTGTGGCTTCATTATTTTGATTGACGTTTCGTAAAATGGTTTTATTTTTGTATCAAATTCAGGTCGTAGGATTAGTTAAATTAATCTAGCGGTAGATAATTAGGCTCAGTTATAAAAGTTAGTCTTCCTTAATTGTTGGTAAGATGATAATATCGCGTTCAAAACTGCGCTCCTCGATAGAAGTTTGTGCCGATTGCGGGGCATCAGGTTGTAAAGTGGTTTAGTTTATTAAGTTTAATTGGTGTTGTGGCGAATGCCGGGTGTTTATTGTGTTGTTGTGTGGGTGCAGATCCGTCATGGGCCTCCATCAACCGCGGGCTGTTGCTATGTGCCGAGTGCTGCAGCGTCCACAGGAGTATGGGCCGGCACATATCACACGTAAAGTCTCTGAGGCAGGGCTCTTGGCCACCCTCGCTCCTTGCCGTGAGTATTTGAGGAATTTTGTTTAAAAATGTAATTTTCAAAGTTATGGCAAATATTTATATTTATGTAATCTAAATAAATGAACCAGTAAACCTAAAAGCACTATACTATGAACCTTTAAATCCCCTGCATTAAACATAGTTAATGAGTCTTAAATGGAACACCTTGCAATATTTACAGTCTGTTTGTTATCTTGTGTACATTAATGCAGCTATCTGATAGCTTATCAATTGGTGGCAGCCACCTAATTAAATTCATATAAGCACTAATAACATTGAATATATATTTTTTCTAGCTTCTCATATAAACAAATATTAGATACTGTTTGCAAAGTAAACAATTTTGCTCTTAAAGCTTATTATCTGTACAGACAATAACAATGTAAAGTATACATCTTTTTTTTTGAAGATTAAAAAACTCAAGGCTGTACTTAATTATTAAATTATATGAACTGCTGTGTAAATTATCCAATTTATATGGTTTGGCCATCATCTCACTTAGCAATTTGATGGTATACTAAGACAAAAAACCTTCTAATGTATTATGACAAAATATCTCAAACTAGAAGACAGACCTGACTGGCCTACATGGTATTAAGTTTCTGTTTCTAAGTACAATATCATCTATTATTTTTTTTCAAGAGTTATGTTCACACTCAAGTAATTTAATTTAATTCTATAAGTGAGAAATTGTTATTGGCTTTTTGACACCTACACTATTGCTATTCTTAATATAACTATCAGCTGTAAGTTTTCCATGCTGTAAATAAATAATACTTATTGGAGACAATATTTGCTTTAATGTGAAGTTCCAACTGTTATAAGGTCTAACATTATAGAAGACTAACTTCCTTATTTATAGCCTGTTTATAAATCTATTTTAGTTATCAAGTGTTTTGTCCCTTTCAAACAACTTTTGATTCAGTTTGTGGGAGCCAGACAAAATATTTGTTAACTAAAATATGTTTATAAATAGTCTATGAATAAACCCTTTATTATTAAGGTTGTACAATTTGTGTAGTGTTAATGTACAAATTAATTAAAATTTGGTTGATTTATAAATGTTTTTTTTATTGCAATGAATATGACAGCTCATGGACAATAGTCTCAATATGTCCAGTAGTTACTCTGGCTAGAATGGCCTTCAAACCGAAACACAACTGTGCATTTACACTGCTGTTTGGCGGGAGAATTAGACATTGCAGTGGTACTGACCTAGATGGCCTCTCACATATAAGAGACCTACCACCAATGTTATTAAGTTATAATTTTGTTTGTTTCAACGTTTTTATCTAAAGTACTATTGATTAGCTTCTATTTTCTTTCTGTGCATAGATGGTACAAGCTCTCACAGCTCAGAATGTGAACTGCATCTGGGAACACTCACTGATGGACACATCGGCACCCAAACACTTGAGGAAGAAACCACAACCCAAAGATCCTTTGCAGTAAGACCATATTTAATTATTACTTAGTAGGGTGTTAACATAATCATTAACTTATACTCAAACATTTAAGCTACACAACTTGTTATTGAAAATAAAATGCTTTTGCAACTTTATTTGTCAGAAAATTAAACTTACTATTTGTTTTTCTCACATTCCAAGTTTATACTGAAGTATTAAATGTAAATACAATTATGTTCCTAGTACCTGTATTTAAAAAACAATATTATTTATCAATTTTGCAGCTATTTGTATGTGTCAGGAACTAATCATCCTCAAATATATTATATTTTTTCAATTAAAGACAAGAATTGCAATAATATTTATTAAAAGTGCATGTTAACGAAACTGTCTCATTTTGTTTACACTGTTATCAATTGTTCTCTGTTTACCTTGTTGACAAACTTCAGAGGCAGCAGGATAATCATATGGTTCCTAACTTGAGTCACATTTTGTTGATGTCATCCAAAACAATGGTTACTAATGTACAAGTAATTCTCAGGAAAGTTTGTTACATTCCTTATTGCAATTAAAATTGTTATTAATTGTACAGATTTGATCACATGTTGCACTGTGATTTAAAAATAATCTTTTGATATTTAGTAGATCCATGGAAATGAAGCCAAAATATTCAATCTAATGCATTTATTGTTGCATTAAAAGTCCATTACTAAACAAAATTAATTCATTTACCTTGGTAGACTATACTCTGATTATAGAAATATCAAATACCTATGTCACAAAAATATGGATTCGCTATTGAGTAGACTTTTAGGAAAATGCCTGACACTAACATTTCACATTTACAAAAATCGATATGTACATGTATGCAGAGCACACCATTATTATTTTCCGTACGGAAATCTCGCAATCAGGAAGGGGCGAATTACGTGCCTGTAATTTAAATTTACGCGACGATACATATTATCTCGGCCAGTGAGGAGTTTGGCATTATGGGCGAGGGATTACCATTACTTTAAGGGTGCTTTTCTAGCATCCCAAGCTACGCCAAAAACGGCAAAATGCCCTTCACACTTGGCATCATTAGCAGTCACCTAATCAGGCATAATCTCATGCCGGCACTGCTATAAGCACCCGCTATTTCACCTACCCGCCAGTGATTGAGTCAATTCGCACCTAATCCAACCCTTTTAGATAACATTTCAAAGATAGATTAATAAATAGATTAGTAGGATCTGACCAGATGGCAGCTAGCATACATGATGATGAAAAACTTGTTGGATAAATGTGTGTTACGTAACGGGTTTATCTTGTGTATATCAACATTGTGTATATCAACATTGTGTATATATTTAAACCATAGAGTGTGTATGGAGATGGGTACTCTGGAATGTACCTACTGGCTTCATTATCAGATGCCACCTAGGTTATTTATTTATCGTGCCAATATTAAAAAGAATCTTAGTTGCTGTTCTATTAGTCGTCATGTATACCACGTTAGTTTCCACGACTGCCTCGGTGGCGTAATTTTGCTACAGTACAATTACAAACCTGAGGTCTCGGGCTCGAATACCAGGTCGAACAAAGTGATATTGGATTTTTCTATTCCTTATCCCTGCGAAATCAGGAATTTCTGCCTCATATAGCGATAGGCTCGCCACCTATCACACCATGGGACGGAACATACGGCGAAACGTGAATTTCTTGACTTCTGCCTACTGCTACAGGGAGAAAGCCGTGATTTTGTGTATGTATCTATGTAGTGTGGATAAATAAAAGCACCATTGCAGCCCGGTGAAGTCCGAGTTCATCCTAGCGAAGCACCTCCGTCTTGCATATGTACTGCGCGCGCGGCGGGACGAGCCGCCCAGCGAGTTGGGCAGACAACTGCACTCGGCTGTCAGGAGCGGCTCCTTGGACACCGCCATGAGATTACTCGCGCAGGGAGCTGACCCCAACTATTATAACCAGGTAGGTTTATTTGAGTATTGTTTGGTTCTTGATATTTTAGAGGGGTCTATTGACATTTCTTTCTCGCTATTGACCACCCAGTTCATTGACTTGTTTGGTTGTATGTTAAGGCCGGAAACTACTGAGACGCCACGCGACCCAACACTCGATGCTACATTGCGTGGCGGGTTCGTAGTGTGGTTCCGGTCATAAAAATGCTAAGATTTGATTTGATTCAACACGTGTCGCGTCGGTTTCGGTAGTATGTTTTCACCTTAATAGTAACGAAATGTAAATAAATGAAGGGCCTTTCTAAGTATCTATTATATAAAAAATTTGCTGAAAACTTGGGATGCTTCCAGAGGCTACCATTGGTCGGTTTAAGAACCACTGGTTTATAGGATATGCGTAAAACATGCACTTTGATTGCCATAAAGTTGGTGGTAATAAATGTCACCATACACAAATCGGTGACAAAAACGTAATAGTGGCCCACAGGAGTATTTTGAGTTTTCTATTAACGAATTGCGAACGGTTAGTGGTTAATCATCTTTATCATTAAGATAATTTAGTCATTATATCGTGCTAGTATACAAAAGTATACGTTGAAAATTTCTAGAAGGTTTTCGAAGAAAGGTGCAACCTGAAAAAAATATCTTGGCTCCCCATTTATACATACATTTCAGTGCCATGGACCTAGTGTTGCCAGGTTTAGTTTTTGAAAATTCGGGACAGGACATTAAAATAAGCGGGATTATGAGTTCTTCAGCGGGACGCCTATTAAAAAAGAGGTAATTACATTTTTTTTTGCTTTCACACATTATTACTCTCCCTTTTTCTAGCAGCATATACTTATCACATCGAAAAACGTCGCGTGTCTGGAGGCTCTCAAAGACAATAGCCGTTTTTAGTTATTATTATAATAATGGAAGCGCAGCTCAACCAGACCAAGTACCATATCTCTCGAGGCTTAAGTTCATGAGGTGCCATGGCTTCATACCATGCATACATACATAAATTGACGCCTTTTTTCCAGAAGGGATAAGCAGAGGTTTTTTAACTTACTCCAAATATTAAAAAAAAAAAGCGTTTACTATGGGTCTTCATCGAGTTATTCCTTAAATTCTCAGACTATAACTTTATCGATTTACTAGAGCGATCTTTATTTCCAAGATGAAAATTGATATTTTCCGACATGCCTTTGCACATGAATTCTGACAAATTATGCTCTCTATAATTCTCGTAGAGAATTAAGTGAAGTTAAGATGCGTTTTTCTTTTAAATTACATCTACATGTACATGTCGTAAAGTAAAATTCGCCAGAAATACTCTCTAAGCGGTATGAAACTTGAAATTGTTACGAAGGAATTTTCATTGAAGCTAGCTAATATTCACGAAGACATAAGTTCACTAACAGTATTTCCTTACACATGTGTTACCATCTAAAATAAGAAAGCTAGGGATTCAAGAACAAACCGCGAGAACTTATTCAAAGTTCTGTATTTTTTTGGAATCAGCCTATGGAAACAACTTTAGAATCGAATTAGATACTAAGTAGGTTAATATCTGTAGGAAAACGCGAAATACAGTACGGATTATAAATAAAAGTTTGTAATATTTCGTTTTTTATTCGTTCTGAGAGGGGTGGTTAAAAAGCGGGACATTTGGCGTCCCGCCGAAGGTTCAATCGGGACGCGTCACCAAACCCCTGAAAAGCGGGACGTCCCGCGTAAACACTACATGGACCCCTTTCGAATTGTTATAAAGAGTTCTTAAGTCTCATGTAGACCACTTTAAATATCAATATAGGTGCTGTACTGTATCATCCGACATTCGCTAATTACTAAGAATGGGACCCTACGACGGATTATTCGATTAACAGCCATTCTCTACATCTTATCTTTCTTTAGCAAGGGATTAAAATAAGTATAATGACTATGTCGATACAATTCTACGCTTCATGAAACAAAAATACACTTATATATTTATATAATCTAGCTATCTATAATACGCACAATATTTACACCTCTCTATCTTTGTTAACTGGAACATAAATTGTATAGAAATATATAATGAAATCTCTTGTTAAAGATAGATAGGATATAGAGACCGGCCGTTACAGGGCTTAATGCTATACTTGTATGCTTCTGCTTCAAGTATACAAGTATACATTGATATGTATCCTTGTCGTCCAGGAGAAAGGCTCGACGTGCCTCCACGTGGCGTGCCGCGCGGGGCAGCCGGCGCAGGCCGAGCTGCTGGTGGCGTGGGGCGCGGACCCCACCGCCAGGGACCACGCGGGCTGCACGCCCGCTGAGTGCGCCAGGTATGTCATGCTTTATAGGAACACTAGTACTGGAAGAGGTGTTTGTGTGGTGGGAACTTGAATAACTAGTTGTGAACGAAATAGCGTGATTCTAGGGCTAAATATAGGTGAATAAAAAATACAAAATAATATGGATGCGAAAATAATATTTATAGCTCATGCATATTATCGCAAAATCGCGATCTTTAACACGGTAATCTAGTTTCTTAGCACGGGTTATTGTCTGGAGTCCGGGTTCAGTAGCCATAAGAGGCCATTTATTGTACTTAGGTCTTTCTCAAATATTTCCACAGCAACCTGTTCGAGCCGGCCCGATATCTATGATGCATATAAAAAAATATTTTGTTTAAAACCAGTGGACCGGCTCGGATGCAGATACACTTTTTAAAATGAAAGCCAAAATGTTCAATTCCGACTGTAACTTTGGAGTATTGGAGCAAAGGATCACTCAGGTGTCAATTTTGAGACCAATCGGACCGCGAGAAATGAAAAATAATCCTAGTATTTGCTAGATTTTTCACTACTGCTTCCCTCCTATAAGTCATTGCGTGATGATATATAGCCTATATTCATGCACGATGCATTTCTCGATAAATGACCTATCGAATACAAAAATATTTTTTCATTTCGAACCAGTAGCTCCTTAGATTAGAGGTAACAAACAAACAAAATCTTCAGCTTTATAAAATAGATTCCTTTCATGTTTTTTAAACTCCACTAGGAGTGACCTTATAATAGTCAACAGCTGTTATATTAGACTATGATATTAACATATGGTTAGTGACCTCAGTTTAAAACAATGCTCTAGCTGTATATGGATTCAAATTTGACGACCTTCGCAGCTACTCAAATATAAAGTGGGCTGACTAATGACAAGTATCCTGTATTACTTTTTACTGGAAAACTTTTTAGCTGTCTATTTTTTATTCAATTGATGTGAGAGAGACATCGATATTAATAGAACATTTATGATAAACAGAAGTTCTAAAATTGCTAGTTCTTCAGAATCCGTGTCTAGAATTTGGCTTAACTTGACTGCGCTCTGAAAGTTTCAGACAATTTATTTTTGTTTTTATTATTATGAAACTCTTCACATTTGTCCATTCCCTCATCACAGTAAGTCCTCCGTTGCGCAGTTGGTTAAACGCCGGCTGTGAAACGAGAGGCCGCGGATTCGATTCGCGCACCCAGACTAATATTTCGGATCAAGCATTTGTTTCGGATCTGGGTGTTAGGGAGGGCGAAAAGTCATTTGTTGTTCCTGATACCCGTCCACAAGACTCGATTTTAGTTTGGGATCAGAACCATGTATGTGATTGTTGGGTGTATTTATTTATTGGTGATGATAGCTATTTATTTATACAACTCTTGGATGCTACAAGATGAAGTAAAGTTTGATAATAAGTTATCACCTCCTGACACGAAGAGAAGTTATATCAGTGCAATTTTCAGCCACAAAGCAGCAGTTATAATGTCCCAAATGAGTCAGCGAGGCGATTACAAGAGAACACGTAATGCTCCTCATTACCGGCGTTGGCGAACCGCCAGCATTATATGTAATGCACAGCTGATGCCTGCCTTAACACGTATCGCAATAATAATGGTGCATTGGAGCATGAGAGCGAATAAAGCGAATAAAAATCCGCATTGTGTAGATACAACCAGAGAACTACTACAAACAACGATATTGAATATATCGTGTTATTCCGCATGTGAAAACCTATTTCTAGTGTTCGTTTTTACTCATATCGACTTAACAGTGTTGACAAAGGACTGGAGACTGTTTCCCCCAGACACCAGCCACTAAAACTCCTGTAAGCCAGGATCCACAGTGGCACGCATATTAATATCATCGAATATTGAATCTCGGCGAGTGTCCGGGAATATCTAACTTGTCTTCAACTCGCAATGAGATTAATCATAAAGTTAAATAATAGGAGATGCAAATATTTTTGTTCCCTTCAGTTCGTAGCAAAGCGGGTGACAAATCAATGGACTGAAGAGGTAAATAACCTCTGATAAAGAAATACTTTTACAGCTAGAGACGTAAAGCACCACGGATGAAACTATTAAAATATTTAATGAGACCTATTATGTACAAGCTGTTGATTACAGTAATACGTATGGCAAAAATACATTAAGTTCGTGGTGCCTTATTAGTTTTATCTGAATGGTTCCTAAATTCAGGTTATATGTGAGAAGGACGGGTCTGTAAACCCCAGTAATAACAGTTAAGGATTAAAAGCATTTTCTTAGAATCTCAGGATGCCTTTTAGTTTCCTTAAAGAGGATATATTAACATAGTTCAATCCAAAAGGCAAATACTAAACAAATAAAACTATGACATGACAATTTCTCGCGCACTCTATTTGGACAGTGGGCTGCACTACATTTACAAACAGTCGCATTGCGTTTTATCGAGCATAAAAAGCTGCATATATTACAATCCATATTCATATATAGATGGTTTGGTCATGTTTTACTGGTGGTAGGTCTTTTATGTGTGAGAGGCCATCTGGGTGGGTACCACCGCAGTGTCTATTTCTCCCGTCAAACAGCAGTGTAAACGCACTGTTGTGTTTCGGGTTGAAGGGCATTGTAGCCAGAGTAACTACTGGACATATTGAGACTTAACATCTTGTGTCTCAGGATGGCGAGCGCAGTGGAATGCCAAGCATTGCTTTGTAATTCAAGGTGTTGTTTGGTTTTGCTACTGTTCATGAGCGGTCGTATCGCTTACCATTAGGCGAACGGCATGCTCGTCTCGCCATTCATAGCAATAAAAAAAATGTAGACAGGATGGATGAAAAGAGAATTACAAAACAAGTACATAATGCGAGTGTGGATGGAAGAGTCGGTAGGGGTCGACCTCACCGAACATACACCATCCAAATCGGTGATACCCTCAACAAGGGTCAGGTCAAAAGTACCCTGAACCGCCGAGAATGCATGAAGACGTTGATGAAAGTGGATGAAGCGAAAGTAGTATGTCAGGATCGAGCAAAGTGGCGGTCTATAGTCTCTGCCTACCCCTATGGGATACAGGCGTGACGATTATGTATGTATGTATGCATATTCATACAGAACGCAACCGCTTTAGCATATTCGGCAACATTTTGTTGGAAGAGTCTAAAATTACAATTTTCAAAATTTCCGTTTTTTTTTCATAGATCACATTTTATTCTGACGAGGCGTGTCGCAGCGGAGTGGTGCGGTAAAAAGCAAGGACAAGGGGTTGAGAGATAAAGAGAAAATGATTTACGGCCGATGTCAATAATCAATCGAAAAAATTAGATTGAAGTCAATCTGGATTGTTTTCTACTTTTCGATTTGTCATTTACCATGTTGCCATAGTTTTTTCACTACTGAGATTGATTATTGGCAATATAGTATCAGAAAAAAGATTGAGCTGTCAATCTTAAACGGCAAATTTTGGATTGGGATTGTTTATTGGCAGCGGCTGTTAATATATAATATATTTTAAAATAAACAATGTTGGGGTATGCACTTAAAGAGCCGTAGCTGGACATCCAAAGAGCATGTGGCTCGCGAGCAGCCGATTGCCGACCCCTGGAGTATATGATATAGATATGGTATACGCGATAGTTACATCAAAGTCGCCGCATGCCCATCATGCATTACAAGGAGCTAAGGTCAACCCGTCATATATCCTATCACTTGGCGATCGATTATTGCAATTCAACAGAACTATCAGTGAATAAAATATGGATTTTTATACATACAAGGTATATCCAGACTGCTACTGAAAACGAAACCACGCGGTAGTATTAGTGACCACTGCAAAATGCATGTAAAAATGACACAAAGAACAGTTTAAACCCTTGAGTACCATATCGTCTTTATTATTGAGTGTACATTATTATTTTAGCAAAAACATTTTATTAAAAAACTTCAAAAAAAAAACGTCGCTTTTTTCCATAATTTTTAGTTGCATTTTATCGAGTGTGAATGTTGTGAAACCAAAAAAGTCATAGTTATACCCACGGCACCAGACATTTAATTGTTAGGTCAAGTGTGTGTATATCGCACATTTAGAATTAAAGAGACCTAAATAAAAAATCTAACATAACATAACGTAACATAAGAAATTTTGAACTTATGGAAGATACAGCGAGAAGACCGAATTATACCTTCTTTAAGAATCGATTGAGATAGTCATTTGGAGCCAATATATGATTAAAAGCCAAAATCTATTTTGTTTGGATTAGGTCAAGTTAATTCTAAAGGATCAAAAATGTAACAAATATTTAACAGCATTCGCACATTGAAATATACCATGGAGTTAGTCACAACGAGTGAGTAATGGGGGGAGCGTCGCCCGCGCTAAATTATACCGTTATCTGATGCAAGGGGACTCACTGGCGGGACACTAATGACTGCAGACTCAGTGCAGATTCGATTTGTTACTGAACTTGGGTTTATAAATTCGTTTTGTCGCTGAAAGTTGTATCAAAGTTTAACTAAATTTTCTTTTTATATGTACTTTTAGTAGTTGTCTGTCCATTCTAACTTCGTCTAAAAAATGATTAAAACTAATGTCGGTGTGATTTTTAATTGTAAGATATCTCATTTTTACAATTTGCTTCTTGCCACATGCACTTAAACTAGACACGCAATAGTCCAATTTCTAGACTTTTTCTTGTCTTGTCCGTATTATCAACGATAATTTTATCATAAACAATGTCATTAAGTCACCATACAGAGGTGAGCAACATCAAGTACAATTAAAGTGACGTGAATATAACAAACAAAATAAACTAGCATTATTGAAACACAGGAACAATAATAAGCTATGTGATAACAGAAATAAGTAAACACAACAATACCTAAGTAAAGAACACGCACAAACACCCTCCTTGCAACATTACTCATACGTCCTTTAATCTAGATTGTAGACTTACTGTCGCCACCCTCCAAGCTTTGTGAGCAACCAAATGCCTTTCTTGCATGTTGTATCAAAACCATGTATCGACCCCTACATAAATTATAAACGTTATGCTAAAATAATAGTTAGAAATATGAGCAACGGTAGGCGTTAGATCTCTAGATGTTGTGACCGTCAAATATTGAATTAGAAAGGAATTATGAATAAATAAATACGCCCAACAGTCAGATACATTGTTCTGATCTCACATTAGGATCAAGTCTAGTCTCGTAGGTGTCAGAAACTGCGAGAGACTTTTCGGTTTCACAAATACTCAGACTCGAAACAAATATCTGATACACAAATATTGATTTCGGTGCGGGTATCGAACCCATGGCAAATCATTTCACAGCTGACGTTAAACCAACTGCGATACGGACTGTCAAATAAAAGAAAAATAATACCATGCTTAAGTTACTAATAACTTTAGTTCTATTTCTTCCAAAAAAATATCTTAGAATTTAGATTTACTTCACTGATTACTTCCACAAAAGCAATGAATTATATTGAAAAAATAGAAAGCCATATACAAGTTATAAGTAGAACAACATATTACGTGAAATCTATACCTAACAAATAATATTATGAGAAACGAGGAAATAACAATACATTTTAGGTAGCTGACCACAACACATTGGGAAACTAAATGCAATAATTTTGCCCACAGGAAAGTCAAATCAAAAACATTTATTACATACTATTTATATTTATGATATAACACTCAATAAGGAGAGATAAAATCAATTTATTATCTGTATTTCGACAACTTCATATATCGTATAAGGTGTGACAAGGTTCATAAAAGTTGGCGCCCACGATAAAGCGTGACGCGTAGTCGGTCTATTGTACCAATAGTTTTGTAAACATTCATGTTAGTCACACTGTTTTGCTTAACGTAGGAATGCTGCTTTATTTAATTTTACGTCATATGATTAACAATCAACATTTTTATTTTGCTTTAATTATGTTTGATTCGAGGAATGCAATTCAGTCTATTGTCACAACTGCGAGGAATTTATAAATGCGCCCAAGAATCACACAGCACTGTCCCCAAATAAAATATAAAAGTCTTGGCTTTGGTATTAAAAACATCGGGAATTTGAAATTTCACAAAACTTAGATAAATTACTTGTGAATCTCACATACGTTTGTTCTGGTTCGATGATCTGATTCATAGTTGCCTAATGAAATAAGGATTTTGGAAGTGACAAAGATACGCCGTTGCTTGTCGTGACTCAGCAAGAAAGGGCAGGTTCGTCCACTGTCTCACAGGAAATCGACGTGGAGCTTTGTTGTCGCGTTTCGTTCGGTAAATGAGATTGCCAGAGGCCCAATACTTTCCTCTTCCCATCCTTTTGCCTTCCCGCTACCCAATCTTATTAGCCGGCAACACATTCATGATCCAAACGTTGTGGATGTTCTTGGGCGGCAGTGATCACTTACCATCAGGGTCACGAGCAAAGTTGTCAATCTTTATTCATTTGCTGGACCTACCTATAATAGAAAGAACTGTCCGTACCGTTGAGCACCAGCAAAATATTATTTATCTCTCAATCGCCATCAACCATTTCGGCCATGATAGCCTCGACTCACCTGTCCTTCCCTCAGGCAAGGAGGCCACACGGAGCTCGCAGACCGCATCACCGAGCTCGTGTACGAGGCCACGGACCGCATGATCTACTTCCTGACGGGCGAGAAGCCGGACCACGCGTCAGGGAGACACTACATCGTGCCCCGCGCTCACGACACACACGAGATGACCGACGTCGCCAAGGCGGCTAGGGGGAAGCTGCAGTTGGTATGGGATGCTTCTCCTTTTCTTTTTTTTAATTTTTCTTATATATTTGTACAATTTAAATGGTACAGGCGAACTTAATGCCTCATGACATTTACTACCAGTGACAAATGGGGTAGGGGACGGAGTAGCAGAGTTTTTTTTGCAATGAATGGCAAGCTGAGCGTGGCATTTACCTGATTGTAAGCTATATGTCCGCTCATGAACAGTAGGAAAACCAAACAGCACCATGAGTTACAAAGCAATGCGAGGCATTCCACTGCGCTCGCCATCCTGATACATATTTTATGTCTCAATGTCCAGTAGTTACTCTGGCTACAATGCCCTTCAAACCGGAACACAATAGTGCGTTTACGCTGCTGTTTGGCTGGGGAAATGGACATTTACATATTTGATATTTGTCTTGACATACACATGATATTGTAATCGTTTTTTTTAAAAGTTTCTGCCAAGCCACTTCCGCTGCCGTGTCTCTTAAGGGCGATTTACATAAGACTGAACAATATTTAAATACGGTTAATGTTTTCATTGCGTGTGACTCGGCTTGGACATGCTCAATAGTACGCAATTAGACGCACTACCTCGACCGGAAGTGACGCCCGACCTCATTAGCACATCCTCCACACTTCGCCACTACCGGATATCTTATTTATACCTCGAATATATTTATAGGTGAAGCTACTACAAAGTGCTATGAAAGATGTCTATAAATATTGTTTGTATGGAAATAAATCAGCGCTTTTTAGTTTGAAAGAAGCCGCGGATTCAATTCCCGCGTCAATAAAAAATTGTGTTATGACATATTATGGATCTGAGTGTACTGAAACATTAAATCACATTACATAACACATTTTTTGTTGAAAAGGGGACAATGCACCTTTGTATAAATGGTAACTGTTCACCAGTTGGCACAATTTTGTCATCTAACGCCCGAATACTGGAACGCCATTCAAAAAATAAGTTGCTCTTAACAGCGCACGACCCACTTAGCCAGTACATTTAATCGGGATTAACGTAGTTAAGCGCCATTTATATTTAAGTTGCGTTCCAGTATTTGGGCGTAAATGATATAAAAACTTGATACCTATGAGAGCTACTTTGACGAGTATTCCGGAAATGTTATTTTTATTCCATTTTTTGGCATGGTGTTGGGATGGTAGGAGTGTGCTATGGAATTACGTATTTATACATTTAATAGGTCGAAATATTGTCAGCCAATTTACGGTGGATGCGATGAGTCACTACTCACTACTAATTGGTCCTAACCTATAATAATTATAAATATTCTTGGAATATCATCATCATCAGCCTAAATTGTTGCCCACTGCTGGACATAGGCCTCCTCCAAATTGCGCCATTTTACCCTGTCTTCGGCTTGTCGCATCCAGCATCTGCCAGCGACCTTTCGCAAATCGTTACTCCACCTAGCCGGTGGGCGTCCTACACTACGCTTGCCAAGATGCGGTCTCCACTCAAGAACACGTCTGCTCCAGCGGTTGTCGGTTCTTCGACAAATATGGCCAGTCCACTGCCACTTCAGCTTGTTAATCCTATGTGCTAGGTCTTGTAATTCTTGGAATATAGAAGACTCAAATTGTCTCAACGTTAAAATAGAACAATAAAGAATTTATAAATCTTTAATTTTCCAGCTACCAAACCACCTATTCGAGGAACTAGTAATGGACATATACGATGAAATCGACCGACGAGAGACAGAAGCGAGTGAGTGCTATTTCAAACTATTATATTCATATTCATAGGGCCAAAATGATTCCGAATGGAGACCATGTACCAGTAAATGTAATGTTGCAGGAATTCTTTGGATGCAGATCGCTTCATATAGGTGTTCATTGTGAAAACTCTTGCATAAGTCCAGCAGTAGACATTTCTGACTAAGGATTATGATGACTATTATTTTGGTCTATAAATATATTTTTTTTCAAACCGCGAAAATATTGAAATCTCTTCGTTGAACGGTCTAATGTAGAGGATATCCCGTTCTGTGTATTGTAAAGTGTATACTGGATTTCAAAATCAACTGGCGAAAATTAAAAATAATGTTGTGTATGTGTCAGTCTGGCAAACAAGTGCGACGGGCCTGGAGCGCAGCGGCGTGGTGTTCCTGCCCGTCAACCCCGCGCTCTCCGCGCCGCGCAACCAGGGCCGGCAGAAACTAGCGCGCCTCTCCACCGCCGAGATGGCCACGCTACTGCGCGACGTGCTGCTCGACGCCACCAGGAGGCAGCACATCGCCACTCTACAACCCAGAGGTATGTCGCACCAGCACCAGCACCAGCACCAGCGCGCCTCTCCACCGCCGAGATGGCCACGCTACTGCGCGACGTGCTGCTCGACGCCACCAGGAGGCAGCACATCGCCACTCTACAACCCAGAGGTATGTCGCACCAGCACCAGCACCAGCACCAGCGCGCCTCTCCACCGCCGAGATGGCCACGCTACTGCGCGACGTGCTGCTCGACGCCACCAGGAGGCAGCACATCGCCACTCTACAACCCAGAGGTATGTCGCACCAGCACCAGCACCAGCACCAGCGCGCCTCTCCACCGCCGAGATGGCCACGCTACTGCGCGACGTGCTGCTCGACGCCACCAGGAGGCAGCACATCGCCACTCTACAACCCAGAGGTATGTCGCACCAGCACCAGCACCAGCACCAGCGCGCCTCTCCACCGCCGAGATGGCCACGCTACTGCGCGACGTGCTGCTCGACGCCACCAGGAGGCAGCACATCGCCACTCTACAACCCAGAGGTATGTCGCACCAGCACCAGCACCAGCACTAGCGCGCCTCTCCACCGCCGAGATGGCCACGCTACTGCATCATGAGACTTCGATCTGAAGCAGCAGATGATATTCGATTAGTGGGAATTTTGAATGCCTATTAACAATCGCACTTTCAATTTTCCCATCTAATTTCGGGGGCACCCCTCTTACGTTACCCGAGTAGCAACGCCTAAACGGTTTTATTCGTCACTAACAATGAAAATTATGTACAAATACAGGTGTATTTATGTAAAAAAATCTATCATATTCAAGTGTGTGTACACTTCCTGTCGTACAAAATAATTTCTTAATTTCAGCGTTAACAGGTCCACTGAATCCACTCCTATCAGCGAGTCACCTGAAGCACATCTCTCAGATGTCGGACGACGAGCCTCTGTACGACTCGGTAGCATCAGACGAAGACTACGCAGCCCTGGCACCGGTTGACCTCGATGTGAGTGCTCAGTCATTACAAGAGTACAAGATACTCTAATACGCTAACCACAAAAATCATGCTATGCAAAAATATAATTATCTAATTTTATAAAAAACTTGCCCATATCCACCAGCTACTCTACAATACCAACTTCATTTTTTGAACTAAAACAATATTTAAAATATTTATTGTTTTGGTCCTTCGAACCAGGATAAAATAATTTTCTCATATTAATTACTCCTTACATATCAACATATACAGCAGTAACTTATTGCAGATGCACGGACTAATCCCGCGACCTGGCGAGACAGTGTCTTCCACTTACAACCCGTCCTTACCCATGGAGCTAACCCTAGCATCAGAACTACGACGCACGCAGTCACCAAGCACACTAGCACTGCCAGAGAAAAAAGACGAAATTGAAACACTCAAACGAGAACTACACGATAAAGACTCCACCATAACCGAGCTGAAAAACCAGTTACGAAGCCTCCAGACCATAGTAGAACAACTGACAAAAGAAAACAGTGTGTTAAAGACGAGCAGTATTGACGACGACCAGAGTGTGGCGTCACAATTATCGACAAATGACGGGTCGATAGTAGAGTCATCGAAGGGTCAGGAGCGAGGCAAGAGTCTCGAGACAGAGCAATTGAGTCGCGCGGAGGAGAGCGATGTGAGACTGGCGAAGGGCGCGCCGCGACCGGTCAGTATGTATGAGACTAGGGAGGGACCAAAGAATAACTGGCAGGTTACTAAACACCAGGTACTTACTAATCGATATTAATTGCACTAACTTTTGTTGCGCTTGATTTAAGATCATTTTTTTGTATTTTTAAAATCTAGATAGTTTAGACTTTAAATATTCGTTATTGAGTCTGCATTATTAAATTTCTAAAAACAAGGCAAATCTTGTTAATGAAAATAAAGTTACATACTTTCAAAAAAGGATGTAGTCTTTTGTAATGTTTTTTCAATTTATCATGTCACAAAAAAGTACATCGATTCCACAAAATAAAATCGATGGTATCAGTGTTGCCAGTATAGTATTAGTAATTTTCTAAATTGATGGTTGTCAAGCGCAGCAATCTTAATTATAATTATTATTGGTAGTTAAATTAAAATGTTGGTGTTGCCAATTCAATAGTAGAGAATATACATTTAAGTGGTATTTTGAATGCTAAAATGATTTCACATACATTGTGGAAAATATTTTTTTTCATAACACATTATTTTTACTAACATTGGTATTGTATTTTGATGTAGTCGGCTAAATTATAAGGAGACCCTAACATGATTTAGAATACGGAAAATTGGTTTGGAAAAATTAATGGAGTTGTATTTTTTTTTTACATTAGTCATATATTTCATTAGTAAGGTTTAGGGGGGCAATATAAAAAAATATAAAAAAATAAAACCTAAATTAATTTCTTTTAAACATTTATAATTTAATAATCTTGGGTTTTGCCTTAGTAGTTTCATTATTACGTAGGTCGTCAGTCATTAGGGCTGGCTGATTTTTTTTAAATATTACCCTACTATGTGTTACCAACAATGAAAAGATGTGATCCATACTTTTCTCGTTCGTAGAAAAAACTTGTACTTTGCATTTAGACATAAATTAGCTGAAATATTTTTTTAAACATGTACATAAAATATAATTTTAAACATTGCATACTTACATAAACTCACACCTTTTTACCAGAAGGGGTAGACAGAGGTTTTACCAGGACATCCCCGTTTCTTCTAGTGTTTTACGTCTCACGATGTGATAGAGGGCCATATCGGGCACAAATTCCTAATTCCGGGCTGATATTAAATTGGAAATTCCGATATCACTTTGTCCGATCCTGGATTCGAACCCACGAACTCGACCATACCGTAGTACAACTGCGCAAACTCAAAATTATTGTTATTATTTATTATAACCTGATGCTTTGTAAAATACGCAAATAAAATAGATTTGTAATTATATTGCGGGTTTTTAGTACTACTGAATTTGTAGTCGGCAAATCTGTCATTTTTATTTTATCAAAACAAACAAACAGCTACTTTATATATAAAATCAGTTAACCTTCAATTCCACCTTAACATCACCCGTTCCTTTGTGTTCCAGCTAACAACTCTATCGAGCCTGGACCGGTCCCTCACGCAGAGCGTGCTGGAGGGCGGGTCGGGCACTGACGCGCTGCCCTCGGCGGAGATGGTGAACAGGCGCGCGGAGGCCGTGACGCGCGCCATCCAGGACCTGTGGCTCGCGGCCCGGGAGCAGCACCCCCGCCTGCCCGAGAGGGGGGAGGCGATACGCCACGCTGTTAGGTCGCTGCTGGCTTTGTTTCCACAGGTGCGTAGAAAAAGGATTTGTGCTTGTCTGAAAGTTGTAGATTTTTTTTCCTTTTTGTAAATATTAAGGTTTAATTTATGCAGGCATAATTTAATGGGTATTTTTTAAAATACTAATTCTATTTCCTATTAATATTCTATTGTTGGTAGGTCCCTCATATGTGGGTAGGTATAACCTCAATGTCTATTTCTCTCGTCAAATAGCAGTGTAAACGCATTGTTGTATTCCGGTTTGAAGGATATTGTGGCCATAGTAACTACTAGACATTGTAACGTAAAACGTTACACAACATTTTTTTTCCTTCTTTTATTATTAAATCTGTTACTTTTTTTTTAATAAAATTAAAATAATATGCCTCCCATAATTCACAACATATAAATATATAACAAAACAAATAGTTTATTTGTAGTTATAATCACGCGTATTTGAACGCGTTCATACAGTTTTTTGCGTCGCCTATCGATCCCTGCTAACGGTTGAATTTAAACTCGCTCGATAAATAAATAAATTTATCAAAAGAGAACTTAATTGAGCATTAACCTAACATGATATTATTGTGTGTGCAGACATGTTCGGAGCCGGCTCTGTCTCAAGTGGTATCTGACTTGCGCGCGGCGTGCGCGGGCGTGTGCGCGGCGTGCGCGGCGCCCCGCCCGCTGCACGACGTGCGCGCCGCCGCGTACGACCTCGCCAAGGCCACCAAGCTGCTCGTCACGCACTTCCACCACTCCTAGCGACCGCCACCACACGCGCACGCGCGGTACCACCACACCTACTGACCACCCATCCCCAACACCCTGTACATAACACTTCCTAAACATCCTGTACATAAAAACACTTGGAGAATATAACACTCCTGTGTACATGCAGTGCGTAAACTTGACTCAATACATCTCATTTGTGGGATTCCTAAAACATATTCCCATTCAAAGACATGAATATTTATTCAGAAGTATCAAATCATCGAAATTTGATAAAGCCACTGCCACACAACAGGGACTCCAAAGTCTACCTCCCTCTCCCCAATCCTTAAACCAGTGTTGTGTTCGAGAACAGACACGGTGACGTGAAACAATTGTGATGCTTTAGCAGTGCCTGGGCTTTTTCAGCCGTTTTTAAGTGTATATATCAGTTTGTGAATTATTTTGCGAGTGACTCGACGCGAGTCAGAAGCGACTCGACTATGACGCTAACAAATTGGTAAATAAGATTTTTGTATAGTTATAAAATTATGTAATATTGAAAATATTTTGTTATTTAATGAACATTGGCATTTGTTGCCATTTAGTTATTATAGTAAATTAGAATTACTTTTTATGAATGGTTTAGACTCTTCCCAGTTTAAGATTTTCTATTCACGTATACTAGTTAATTTAGCTGCGTCTATGGTGCATCCACATAATCGTTCAACCTGCCAACTGTTGGCCAATTGGTTGGATTAGTAGCCAGTGAATATTCTGGTGCTGAATTAAGTTTTTGACTTATGTTCATCGAACATTATATTCGAGATTAAAAATAAATTCTTTATATTGATTTGGCTGCATATTCACAAGGCTTCTTACTTAAGTTGTAGGGTTGGACGTGTGTGTAGATGCAATATTTTTATTGGAAATTATTTTCATACGCTCATGTGTTTCTCAAGTCTTCCTTTTCATCGGTTGTAATTATGTCGCAGCTGGCGTGTTTTGCATAAGTAACGGCAAGTATTATTTATGTCATTAATTTATAAGTCATAAATAATTTTACGAGTAGTGTGTATGTTTTGGGTTATGCTTATATGATAAATGTGAACTTGGTGTGAAAATATACGAAATGCTAGATAGAAAATAGAATATAATAGATATATTACTGATTTTTATAAATCCCGTATTTAATGATCGCCTGGTGTAACAGTGGCGACACTTAGTTATTGCGAGTGAGCATTTAAGAGTGAATAGTTTTCAATTATATTCAGATTTGCAATTTATACAGTAATTTAATCATTTTGATCTCTTAATTTCATTTCTTTTAATATTATATATTGAATATGGAGATAGTAAGTTTTATTATATGTACCTATATTATATGCTATTTAATATGTATGTATTATCATACAATTTAAATATTTAATACAATTATATTGTGAAGTAAAATTATTTGTACAAGAACTTAGATCGCAGAATATTTTCTGTACCATTAATTTGACATTAGTTCGGTCATAATGTGCGCTATTTGGACACTACATTGTGTGTCTATAGGACTTAAAATGGTATCGCATTGTGTTGTAAAACATTAAAGGATGTAAGGGGAACGCTTGCGAAATCTAAATGGTAATCATTTGACACAAGCATGTGGACAGGGTGGAGAGCGCATAAAGTGTTCCGACGTAAGTGGTGCGGCGCTCCAGTTGAGCGGTGCGTCGATAATGCCTGCTTGTAAAATGACAGAAAGAATCGTAAAAAAGTAGTAAAAAAATAAAAATTTTTTTACATTATGTTAATAGTATATTTGTTTCCACGTAGTTTTGAAAAAAATCTAGTATAAGGCGCTATTTTCACGGCCATGTTATTGATACTCTCAATGTACTGTACATATAATAGGCCTATCCTTAGTTTTTAAATCTATGTGTAATTTATTTTAAATTTTAAATTTTTATGATCCAATCGACACTACAAACTGCCTGTCTTTCGGAAGTGGTCCTCTTATATGCTTTATAATATTTTATTTAGTGGTATACGTATAATTGTTATATAATTACATTTTGAATCAATTATTTACATGTAATAATGTTGTATGCTGTAAGAATGTCGCTGTATGTGTTGTGCGCCGTACGGCAAAAGCCGGGTATATCGTCAATATTTGCCACTTCCTATGAGTAAGATGTATTTGAGTGTATTATTTGATTATGAGAGTGGATCCGTTTAAATATTTTTTTACTTTCATTATAAAACTGTTCATTTAAACAATGAGTTTTTTTGAACGAGGAAACTAGGAGATTAGAAAAGCATTTATAATATTCACTTACCAAGTAAAGAAGCCATTATGTAGGCTGGATTTGTTTTGATTTATCTCCACTGGGTTGCATTTATCATTGCACTGTAGTGCACTCACTTTGTGGTACCGGATTATAAAAATAACTGCAGCATGAATTCATATAATTATTCTATTAGTTGCAACGTATGTGCGGTTCGCACACATCAGGGGTGTTTTACGTACAAGGCGATTGATAAGACGCATCCAAGGATAATTCCTTGCTTTGGCCCAACAAGTTTCTCTAGTTAATGTATTAAATTCTACCAACCTTCATAGGCCACCAAAGCACGTTTACTTTTTGAATGATACATATTACCCATACTTGTTATTTAATTCCACTGGTAATAACATGATCCGCTCTCGTTTTAATTGTGTTAAAGACATAAGTATTATTCTAAACTAGGTTAGTATACACTTGACGTTATGCTGTATTGTTGATGTAGTGCCATCAAGCCACGCCTCACGGGCGACGTAACATCCTCATGTTCAAATTGGTTTAACCAAAGTCTTTGTTTTAAGTCATTTTTAATCAGTTACGCGGTCTGGATATTCATTTATGTATTTGCATTTATAAAAAAATATTTTCAAAGTATTTAATATATGTATATCTTTTTAAACATATGTGTAGTTGTAGATATTTCGTTTATTCATTTTACATATTCATCTATTTATTCTGAATACTGTAATGTGTGCCATATTAAACGTTTGAAATATGCACCATGAAATAATCAAGAAATTAACAGGAAGAGAGCTGTGCTAAAGAATATAATCCAATTTCTATTAGTCCTTCAGTGTGGTATATTATGTTCAGTAGTTTACTTCTGTCGTTTCCTGTGACTGAAAATAATTATGATGATAATGAAGTTTTCATGCTCCTGCAGTCGATTACTGACTTATTTATTTATTTTTTTGCATATTATATTTATATAGTAATCGATACACCTAACATCACAATATCGATTATTTTTTTGGTAAGTTATCGATAAATTGCGCTCCCAACCGCGTAACGTCGCAAACAGTGTCACAAATCTGCATTTTATTCTCTAGCTATTACTGTGTCATTCCATTGAATGTGTTCTTCTTGTATATTTCTCATAGACGAGTAATGTTTAGGTTTTGTTTAGTATTATACTTCTACTTCACTATATATCTGACTACACACTGGGAGATTTTTTTACATAAAAGCAAGCCATTACTTACACTCTCAATCGTGTCGTCGATTGTAGAGGAGGCCCGAGCCCTGCAGTGGGACGTATATGGGCTGATACAGAAGCCATTACTGGCCATAGTACTAAAATAATTATTTTTTAAGTATGAGATAAAAAGTTATTACAGAGCTAATCCTTACACTGAAAGTCGTATTTAATGAAAATATGACGCATATTACTTGTTTTGAAATTGCAATAATCTGCTAGTGTGTGGTCAGTTTCTAAGCACTTAGTTATTAAAAATAACTATAAGACTATATTTTTAGTTTATTAAATTCACAGAAACACTAGAATGGAAGGTAACAGGTGGCGTAGCGGCCCGATGTTGACACACACTGAATTTTATATAAAAGAAATTGTGCCTAATTATGTACATTTGTTAGTCGGTACATAGATAAGTCGGCGCCACGGTTGTTACACACGGCGGATATCCGCAGAAGATCATGCGAATACTGATGGCAACGTGCGGATATTTTGTATACAATTTTAACAACTTAGTATAAATTGCATTGGTAGTTAGTAAGGGAATATATAAAATTACCAATTTATATTAATTTTATCCGCATTGCCTTCACATCCCGTCGGTTCCAACGTGGATAGCGTGTGGATATTTAAATCCGCTGTGAATTTGTGTAACATCCGCGGCACAGTCACAGTTGTGTAGATTTTATATGAATGTTTCATAATAATATTATATATTACGTTGTTAGTTGTTAGGCTATGGTTAGTTGATACGATGTGAATTTTATTGTAATGTGGTTATTGCGGGGCGGATCCACTATTTGATAACGTACACTTGCAAAAAATATACAAAATATATAGCTATTCATATAATCCTATACACATTTACGCATGATAGCTTACCTTTCACGTCATCAATCAATAGAAATGTATTTGACCCACAAATATTTCTATCCTAGGTGTTGTGAGATCGACGTCTCTCCTAGGGCCCTACTATATTCATCCGAACGAACGAACGAACGAAGTTCGATACTTCGGACGATCGAAGTTTGTATACGATACGAATGTATCTACTCTGTAAAAGTTCGAAGATGTACGTACATCGTAACCATAAGTCAATTACGACCATAAGTATATGTAGGTACATTTGTATCGTATATAAACTGCGATTATCCGAAGTTTCGAACTTCGTTCGTTCGGATGAATATAGTAGGGCCCAACTTCGTTCGTTCGGATGAATATAGTAGGGCCCAACTTCGTTCGTTCGGATGAATATAGTAGGGCCCAACTTCGTTCGTTCGGATGAATATAGTAGGGCCCCTAGTTTCTGGTATGAAATTCAGATATACATGATATTATGGGGTCACCACTATGCGTGTAACTGTATTCATTTATTAATTATATTTGAATAGTGTAGCTATTTTCCGCCATCTAGTTTTGTCACATTAAAATTCCACTTTTCATATTTTTGACTTGTAAAATTGAGTTAATTGGATCCGCCAGCGTTGCATTGTAACTGTATGTGTTGCTTGCGTAGAGTGATCGCAAAACAACTAGTCCGCTGTGAACACACTAATATTCTAAGTTTATAGCCATATAATTAATATATCAATCAACTGGAATATAGACTGTGCTGAAAATGTACTTTTTAAAATAAATAGTTTTAAGTGGTGTTATTGTTATACGCGTATGCGAGACTAGGACAAAAAAGAAGTAACATATACCATAAATTTGAGAGAGACACCACAGTATTTTTGTAGGTACTCTTAAAGACCGATTTTCGCTTGTTTCAGTGGCAATTCCCAATTAACTTTATTACTGATAGTTAAAGTCTATTTTTAATTGCCAGAATTTCGATTGTTTGAAAGTAAAAATTCAATGTTCATTGCGTAGTAATGCCTGACTACTTCACACCGTACTAGTTGTTTTGCGTCACTGTACAGTATATACTGTGTCGGTGACGCATACGGACTGCGGAGTATATATTGTGATCATTTCATGTGCCAATGTTTATGTAAAAGACGTAGGGTAGGGCGCGCGGTGGAGACGCTCCTGTTTCATTATTTTGTGGCTTGTACACGCTCCTCACGCCGTGGGTTTGTCGTGATAACACATTTGATGTACCTACTTACTGGAAATAAAAGAACATGTCGACGGTCCCTATGTAAATTATCGAAACTGAACATTGAACATGGCAAATTCGATCGTTTATCATGTTATTTTTATGCACTTAAATTTTATTTGATAGAAAAACAGTTGAATGTGTAAAATTATATGTACGAGCATATATATTTACTTGCAATAAAAACAATTATTTTTCAGCTTTGATAGTTTAGGTGGGGACCGCCGATTTGTTCCTGAAAAATCATTTCTTAAATAGGTAATCGAAAATAAGCGTATTTAAATTCAATTTTGAATACTATACGCGATATTCATTAAAATGTGTCGTCACGACAAAAATTGCAAAATAGTTACGAAAAATATATTTGTACAATAGAATATTTTATAATGTAATAGTTATATTGATTGTATGTATTATACGGTGTTTGTACATATGCCATCGCTTTTCGAAGTACCTACACACGAATGGAAACAGGATGTGACGGACTCGTACGAGATTTATTAAAGTTTATAACGTTTAACATGATTAATAAAATTTATTAATTTTGAAAACATTGATTTGTTTTATTACTTGAGACTATTTTGCTTATTACCTGGATCAAGGGCGGATCCAGCTTCACCCAACACTGGGTACGATTTCAATATTCGAATTCGTGATAAAAAATTTTTAAAAGTTTGTTACAGCCATGATTTGTGAACATACAGATCTTTTACTTTATTTATCGACATTTATCTGTACTTATAAATTTGATCAACAAAATATTTAAAAAACTCTGTCAATCTGAAGCCAGCCCAGGGGGGGGGGGGGGTGTTTTCATGACCCCCATGACCTCCCTGGATCCGCCGTTGACCTGGTTGATCTATCAGTGTCGTATGGAATATACTACAGCTTCGTTCTGTGTGAATATAGATTTTATTATAACAGCTTTTTTTACGCTGGCACTATAAAAAGCAATGGGACTGTTGGTGAGTGTAGTACAGCCCATTGTCCAAAGAGAGTGCGTGAGAAATTCCTACATCATAGTTTTGTTAATTTGCTTAATATTTACCTTTTGGATGTATATCTGTATCCGCCTCTGTACGTCCCACTGCAGGGCACGGGCCTCCTCTACAACCGAGAATACGTTTGGGAGTGGTTAGGCCATATAGTCCACTACGCTGCCCTAGTGCAAGTTGGCGGTCTGTAGACTGACTATAGAAATTCTTGAATATCGCTATGGTATGCAGGTTTCCTTACGATGTTTTCCTTCACCGTTATAGCGCGTGGTGATGACTATCAATACACATATGACTCCGAAAAGTCAGAGGTGTGCCCTGGGTTTCGTCCCGTTGCGCCGTATCTGGTCCGTTTACCAACAGGACACCACGCAGTTCTATAGTTTGCTTCTTGCAAAATAATATTTCTTGAACGGCATCAATTTGTTTAATCTTGACACCGTGAGACCGAAAACTTTCTCAAAACAAAAGTTTGTCATAAAACATAATGCGGTTATATAAAGGTGACGGAACGTTGTTTATTGGGCTATCGATAATATTCTGTGAAGTGTGAATGGCAAAGCGCCATTACAAAATCCTTTGCTCCTTGCTGCCGGGTGTATCCAGATTGCTACCGAAAATGAAGACAGGCATCGATATCAATGTAACACTATATCTCAATGAAGCCTGATGATAGTTTTAGTGGCAATATACACAACCAAAAATTTAACAACAAGTGACGATGTTTTGTAATTACCTACTAATTTTTAAGTATCATCGTGTTTGGGTGGTAAATACCAAATACAGTGTTTTTTCTTATCACATTATAATGTAAACCCTTGCGTATCATAACGTATCTAAAACTAAAACAGTGTACGTTGATATTTTTCGAAAAACCATGTATTTACCACGAAATGGCGAATTTTTTATGGCATAGTGTCTGTCTCCGAAGTCACTAAGTCTACCACCTGGCATCGTTTTCAGTCGCAGTCTAGATATACCCGATATTGAATTAAGATACCGGGTACGGGACAAAATCCTTCAAAATTACATAAAGGGCATAATAAACATCGGCGGACGCTCATTGGCCAGTGCAATGGGTGTGTGACCCGCGCCACGGCGGCTACTGCGACGCACTACATTTGAATTGCATGTAAAGCATTCTGACCTTATTCAACCGCCTCATGCATATGCAACCAGGATATTGCGCGTAATACTTCATTTACGTCTGTAACAGCTTATTGGAATTGGCTAAAAATAAATCATTTTATGTCGGATGTTTGCTCTAAGTCGCTGAACGAGTAATGTAAAGGGCTATGTTCGAAGTTTCCGAGATCAAGTCAGTAATGAGGAGATCCGTAGGAAAACTAAAGTAACCGACATAGCCCAGCGGATTAGTAAGCTGAAGCGGCAATGGGCGGACCCCATAGCCCAAAGAACTGATGACGGATGGGACCAAAAAGTACTCGAATGGAGGCCACGTAGCGGAAAGCGGAGCGTAGGACGTCCACCCACACGGTGGCCTGACAACCTGGTAAAGGTCATGGGACGTCGCTGGATGCAGGTTGCCTCCAACAGGTTACAATGGAAATCATTGGGGGAGGCCTGTGTTCAGAAGTGGACTTCCTTTGGATGATGGATGGATATGTTGGATATAATATATCATAACATAATATTTATCGGACGTCCGTCTACAAGGTGGACAGACTATCTGGAGATTGCTGACCGCTTCCAACAGGTCGATTCGGAGATCTATGGGGAGGCCTATGTTTAGCAGTGGACATACTGTGAAGAGAATCAAAGAAATCATTTACGATCTATGTTTACCTCTCTTAATAGTACTGTCGATTATAGAAAAGCCCTTGCCCTACAGGTTGAAGTGGTACGTATATAGTATGATACATTACAAATCATTTATAAGTGCAACAAAATCAGCGTTGTGTGTTGAAACTTGAATGAATACTTACCTACTTGAACTATCTTAGTTTACAAAAATTATATCTAGTGACTAGAATCTTCTTCAACTATACATTATCCATTGCTTAACAAAAGAATAGATACCGATAGGTTCGAAGCGGGTAGAATTTGGCGGCTTCTTGCAAACTTTATCACCTTTATCTCTAGAGCCTCGAAACTTTATGAAGGGTTAGGTATTTATCGTCATCCCACGTCTTAAGTTAATAATAAGTTCCAAGATGAAATATTAAAACAACAATTCTATATGAAAATACTTTACTAAAACCTCTCACAACAGTGCGTATTACACACATCACAAAAGTAATTACAATGGACAATTATATGAAATAGGCACGGCCTTGGCTCCGTTTCATGTGTAAATTACACGAAAACTGTGCAATTGTGAAAAATATATCTTTGAATATACCTAACTATACATAACTCGGACTAAATATATACAAATTGTTAGTAATTAGGGAAAAAACACGGCCTCCGCTAATCGCCATGATTGAGACAAGGCCAGTATGCTGTCAGTCGTTTTCATGGTGTACCTACTGTTAGTTCTTGCTTAATATTTAAGAATATTACATCATACATAGCTCCCAAATCCATCGAATAACTCATTATGGCCACAGACGAGTAAACAAGAATTATGGTTATGGGCATACATTACTTTTTTAAAGGAGAATCATTCATAGTATTGGTAAAATATATCGTAGATCCCAATTCCAATACTGCTTAAAATTTATGTTTTGTTCTAAAATGTTTTCCTGTTGTATTCCGGACAGATTTTATAAAATAAAGTAATTATCACCACATTTTACATTTTATTCACAGATCCGAAGGCAAACATATTTTTTATTGGACTTTAAGTTAATTTCTCCAAGAACTCCGGGCCTGGGTCGCAATTATTTTTATATGAAAATATATACTTATTTTTCTATACACATAAAAGTAGGTTTCATCGAGGGACAAAAACCTTCGTACCGATACTAAGTATCATAGTAAACTGGGCAGTGTCCTTTGTTTCGGACTTAGTAGGTAGGTACAATTTAGAGCGATTCTTCTTAATGGACGGATAATACATATAATTTTGTTAAGAGGGAGATAAATTATTATTACCCGCCTATGGAATATCTAACGGGATAATCAAAAACAACTCGTCTAGGTACACTTCAGGCAACAGCAGGATCAACGAAGATCGCCGTAGGTATAGTATTAGGTGTCGGCACGCACTAGTAAAACTCCACGGAGTTTTACTTTGATTTGCATGGGTTTGTAAATAAATAAATAAGAGGTACCTACATAGAAAATCTCTTCACAGGAAACCGGCATGGGCCGGCTAGTCATAAAATGACTAGGGCCCTAACAAATATAGATACCTAATAAAAAAAGACACTGGCAGAAAAACCAAGCTGAACCAAAGAATTTTGTTCCAAGTTTGCTTAGAAAGAAGCTTTGCAAGAAGTTAACAATTTAGGATATTTGTCATCATTCATCAATAAGTAAGTACTTACCATTTTGTGTTTATTTTATGAACATCAAAGCAAGGGCGGATCCAGGGGGAGGTCATGAGGGGCATGAGTCATGACCCATAGGGCTGGCTCTAAATTGACAAAATATATTAATTATATTGTTTGATATAATTTATAATCACAAATAATTAATATAAGCACAATTAAAATAAAAAGTGTGTGTGTGAGTTCACAAATAAAGGCTGTAACAAAGTGTAAAAAATCATTATAACGATTTCGACTATTGAAATCGGACCCAGTGTTCTGACAAGAATTATATAATCCCCCCCCCCCCCCCCCCCGGGCTTAAAAGCTGGATCCGCATCAAAGTATCGTTGCATGTAGGTTTCGAAATACGAAACTATGAATTGAACATTTATAAATATAAATATAGCCTACTTATTTTAATATTACCAATTGCAATGCATGACTCCCTTCTTTGTCAGACTAGGATACATTTTACCAACAAATCGACTTTAAACAATAATAAGATATAATACCTACTTACACAAATTACATTAAAATTCACATTAATGTAATCACGTAATAACGGAAACTTTAAAACCATTTTAACCTTTGCGGTTAGATGAAAAACCGAAACTTATGGGGCTGAGTCACAAACTCAAGGTTACTTTAAATAATTAACACAAAACAGTTCACCAGTACATAATATGGTTGTGTTATTGTAGGGATCCGTAGAAAAAGAAATTAATTGTTTGGTCAGTGGTAAATTCACCGAATATTTTCATTACAGAAGTAAAACCGCAGAGTAAGTGCAGTGTTGTGTTTCAGGTAGAAGTGCAAGTAACTACTAGACATATGGAGACTTATTATTATCTAGTCTCAGGATAGCGAGCGCAGTGGAATGTCAACCGTTGATTAATAGTTTTGCTACTGTCCATGAGCGGTCGTATCCGTTACCATCGGGCGAAAGGCATACATTTCTCGCCATTCATTAAAATAAAAATGTCTTAATAATATTAAAATATTTTTTCGACATCCCCTATAAAGTTAACTGAGGTTGGATTGATTTATGCATTTAAAGTTTACCCAATCTATAAAAGCCATTACGGACTGAAAGCCTATTTGTACATTCCCTCCAAAAAAAACTTTTAATCTTGGATCACGGAACCCCTCTAAACATGTCCGTAGCTAGCTTTTTCACTCTCGATATCCCCTAATAATTGCATCACCACGCGTCGTATTATGTTTTTATACAATATGATCTGCAAAAACTTTGTAATTTGATCAATATTAGTTCACGAACCACGACTCAAATGTGTGCTGTTATATAGTAAAGACATGACGAAATTCATGGATATGTACAAAACTTTTGAACACCTAAAATCATGATATTATATGTTAGGTTATAGACACAAGTATTTTGTCGACTACCTAGATAAACAAATTTTTGATTATGTTGAATTTGTGAAAGGTAAGTAAGTAAACAATAATACATTTTCGTCGAATCACTATATTTGTTTATTCATCTATAGGAACTGATCTCGATGTACCCATAAACATTACACATAGATTTCATCTGTCGGGCCTGGATCCCCTCGAAAAGCGCACAAATTACCGACCGCCCCCACTCACAACCCTTCAAGCAAACCCTATGTGTGGGGCGAGTAGCAATATGTGGAAACATTAAGAGCGTTTATACCTTCCGCGCGCTTTTTGGTTTAAAAACAGGACTTTTCAAACGAGTTAATATCCACCAATAAACAATTTAAAGGAAATATAACTAATACTAATTTTAGAAAATGTTGTCATCTAGGGATTTTGGTGGAGAACATTATATATTGATAGATAATTTGTGAATACTATAAGGATTACTGAACCCAGGTTTCGATATTTAGGCCTCGAATGGCAATTTAGAAGCTTAAGATATCCGAAATCACTAAATATAAGATGAAAATAAAAATATTGTTAGACTAATAGGACCCTTATGGAGGGATTTTGCTAAGAAAAATAATCTTTTTGTGTTTAGTTCCTGAAAAATAAAAATTTAAACAATGCAAAATTATTCAGAAACTCCCGTCAAGAACATATTTTTTTTCACCAACTTATCGTACATATTTTTTCATAGCAATTGCATATTATAATAGAAGAACATCTTATCAATAAATTAACATTTTTATATTCCAGCTAAATTAGTTTTCATGTTTTCTACAAATATTTTAAAAACCACTATAAAACACGCTGTCCGACCTGCAACAAATCAGACCGCCGCAAGGCCTTCTAGAGGGAGGACGTATCGCTCGTCGCTCCGGCCTGGCTGCAGTTGATCGTTGTCGTGCGTAGTAAAAATAGCCACGCGTGTACTGCGAATGCCACACCTTAGTACTTTGGTAGTAAAATATTTTATTTTTATTACCTACAATGATTTTGTTGTTAGTATAAATTATGTTTCAGATAATATAATGAGAAATAAAACTAAGTCATTTCTAAGCAATAAAAGGAAACAACATATTGGAAAGTTGACTGGAACAATACTAATGTTATAGCGTGAAACTATAATTAAGTTTGTTGTTTTTTAGGCTGTTTGGAAAATATATAATTGTTTTTTTAGGATGCGCTTATCTTCTATACATATAAATAAAATTGAAGTGTCTGTATGTAAATTGAAAATTTAAAAAATGTCCTACTACATATCGTTATATACACGATACATATGCCGAAAATTATATTAAAAAAATTTTGTCCGTCTGTTTGTTCGGGCTAATCTCTGAAATGGCTGGACCGATTTTGACGGGACTTTTATTGTCAGGTAGCTGATATAATAAGGAGTAACTTAGGCTACATTTATGTTAGAAAAATTCTTTATTTTAGAAAAATAAAGTAAGCAATGTCCAGTACCGCGCGCAGCTCACGCGCATGCTACCACTGGGCCCTCACGTCGGGCGCCCCCCACCACTTCTCCCGCCAACAAATCAATATCACAATTACAAAATATTGTATATAAAGAAATTTAACAATAAATGATAATTAAAATTTCATCTTGGGACTGAATGAGACGGGACATAAACCGGATATAACGGGACGGGAAATATAGACGACGGTGCGCGAAAAATATAGTTAGTACGCGAAATAATATGTTGTTGCTAATTCAATACTGGACTCAAAAGCTATCCGCACCCGGGCGAAGCCGGGTCTGGCCGCTAGTACACCTATAAAACCGACACGTGGAACATAGCTATTATCCTAAAGAAAATTTAACAGAGACATGCATCAAATCGATATTAAAGCTATAGTTTCTCAATAATATGTCATGCATTTGTGCCCTATATATTTTAATTCACTAATGGACTATACTCATGATTCTGAACCTCCTCTTAAAATTTGAATACTCAGAACAAAATAACCTTGTTTAATAGCATCGTCATATCGATAATTATAAAAGTTATTATATTTGTTCCTCTTCCCATTTAATAGAATAAAAAAGCATACACAGTACTAGTGATTTGCGTTCCATTATCATGGCAACCATAGTTTCATAATGAGTTTAATAGTATTTTAGACTAACTTACTAAATTTTAGATTAGTATTAAATTTTAGTTTAGATTAGTATATTAATTTTAAAGAAATACAATTTATTATTGTTATTAGATATGCGTACTACGATATTTCAGATAGCAGCGCTGTATAGAAAAAAATGGTATTAGAATAATTATGACATCTTTTAACGTGGATTGAAAAGTATCGAAAACGACACAGCTCGTCACATAGCAACTGGGTTATACTTATGACATCGTTTCTTCTAGCATAGGTATTAGTAGATCATTGATTTAATACATTGCGACAAATGTAATTGCGAGGCTAAATTATGTTACGTACTGTAATTTGAAATTCAATATGTTTGGTAGTTGTAAGGGGTTGTATGGTCCCTAACTCTATTCCTGTGTTCGAACGAGTGCGTGTCGGTTCGAACACGAAATCATTGATAAAACGTCCGCAGTGTCTACTGATTGAACACTGATTTGAATTCAACTTAACAATGTATTAATAACGATAATATGATTAGTACCTAAATTTGTATTGTTAATTACTCGTAAAGTAATATTTGTCTACTTATAATGTAAATAAAATATTTTTATTACATTATATTACCAATGTATAAATCATACGTTGCATTTCAATTAAATATTTGAAGCGCACGGATCAAAGTTGGTTGATCTGATTTTACAGCGAGCCGACGCGGCAGCTCTACGCACACAGCTTTGGTCGCCTATGTGTGCGTGAAATTAAACGAAGAAATGCCTATAGTTGACTTTGCGCGCAAGGTGTAAACGCTCTTAATGCCAAATCCACACCTCAAAACTCCATATTACAGTTCTCACATAGTTTTTTTCATTGCGCTGCAATGGTGAAATCAGGATGCCATTTGGTAAGAGATACGACCAAACACTACCATGAATTACAAAGCAATGCTTGGCGTTCCACTGCGGTCGCCATCCTGAGGCATACGATTTTTTCAAGACATTTAATACTGCTGTTTGGCGCGAGAGAAATAGACATTGCGGTATTTCCTACCCATGTGGCCTCTCACATATGAGAGAACTACCACGAGTTTAAACATCAGTCTGTGATATGAAACATCGCAGGCTAATTGCGATACCATATCGGGCGCAAATTTCTGACTTCGGGCTGATAATGAATAGAAAAATCCAATATCACTTTGCCCGACTCGACTCGAACCCGAGACCTCAGCTTTGCAAGCGTACCTTAGTACAACTACGCCACCGAGGCAGTCTTTAATCACATTGTCCATCTTAATATGTTTTAAAGGATTTGAATGACAGCGTCGCTGCAATTAACCGTGTTAATGGCGTATTACCTCGTCATGTGGCTTGGCTTGTCGTTGATAAGACCTAGCTTAACCTAGCTTTGATATTTTTTTAGTAATGGGACTCCCATTCCTCTGCAAAATAATATAGTCGAACGTCGACATAAAGCTCTAGCTGTTTTAAGTACTCCTTAATAAATGATGCTGGAATTGGGATTAAACATTTCAACGTCGCTAATTTTACATAGGCTGCTTTATCACATGCGTCATTTTTAATTCTAGGTACCTAGATTATATCTCGAAGTAGAAATTTTATGAATTTTAAAAGTGATGTAGCTCTTGCACAAAAACATTTATGGACGGTTAGGTAAATATTGATTTCCATTCCGATTTATATTACGTGAAATCTACGCTAATTTAATTATAGAATTAATATCTGTTGGTTACCTAATTGCAAATTACAACCAAAATGAATGATAAAACAAATATTTAAAGTTCGGCGATGGTGTGGCTGCACCATACAACCCGTCAATTAGTGCCGCAAAGAGGACGAAATGCATGCCTGAATTTCGAATTAAAGGCTTAAAGCATTTAGGAAGAGGCATGTTGCGACTAGACGGTTTGTTAAACTCAATTAAAACGTTTTTAATAAACACCTGACTGTATACGCATATTGGTAGTATTACTATTAATGAACACACGTCTTTCCTACATTGCGTTAAGAAAGAAAGAAAGAAAACCGATTTATTTGTCACAGAAACAAAAAAATCATGCATCTTAACATGAATGTTAAAACCTGCTATAGTTATTAATAACAATACCCAAGAAGGTAGGTATGTAAATTTGTAAGCCACTTGTGAAGGATACGGCTAGTCGTTTTACAGATTAAGGATTCCACGTAGGATCAATAAAAATAGATTAGCACCATTATGTAAAGTTGAACATGGTCAAGTGACCAAGTCATACACTTGTGATTTCAGAGGATGTATCTACCGGGTATATCAGACTGTAGTCGAAAACCAAGCCAGGTGGTAGTTTTCGTGACTTCCGAGTTCAGAAACAATTTTTAGTTTTTACCTATCGTCGTGTTTGGGTCCAGTGAATACGTGTAGCTTTTTCGTAAAATAATAATGTACACCCTTCTTTTAAAGACGCCATAGTACGCACTACGCAACAGCGTACCTATTACTATACTAGGTATATGATACGCAAGAAACAAAAAATATATTCAACTACAGCTTATCAACTACAAATATTAAGACTTCAATACATGTGTTTCAATTTCCCCTGTTTCAACAAAATTCTCGTATTTAAGTTGACGTACCTAGTTTTTTCCGCGATTATGCAAATCACATGCATAGTAGCAGCAAGTTAAAAACGTCGGTCTCATGCTATAACTTTGCATATGAAAATACGGTGGCGTGTTAACGACATTGTTAACTTTGAAAGTGCCAGGTACGAAAAAAGAAAACCTCATATTTTGTAAACCTAACTAACTATATGCATTTGTTTGAAATATAACAATAGCTATTTTGGAAAAATCATGCAAAACAACAAAAAGAACATACCTACTAATTTAAATACAGTAAAACTTACATTTAAAGACCAGTCGAGATGAAAAGTACCTAATTTTTTTAAGTATCTTAATTCTAAACAAATACAATTTATAAAATCAAATCTATTGCGCTTCTTGGAAGATGTTTCACTTCAAAGTTCCCCGATATTCCCGTTTTAGTAACCCAAATGATAAAAAAATATTGGATTAAGAGCCAATTTATTAGCCAATTCAATAACACAATACCTCTGGACCTTTAATAAGATTCATCGGGCCACACATACATTAAAGATACCACTCCCGTATCAGTTCTTAAAACTATCACTAAAATCACAAGTCCTCACATTTGTTTCACAATTAGTTTTTCTGTGCGTCTTCAAGAACACTTCCATATGCAGACGGCCTGGTTACCGCCGAAGTACATGTAGCATATGGTGGTACATTCGTATGTAATCTCGAAGCCGTAGCTCTCTCCCACAACCACATGGAAGGCTGGGCCGAACTTCTTGTCCATGGACTCCTTGACCATGCGCGCTGCCAGCTCGTTGTTCTGAGCGAACTTCTCGCACGCCGTGACCGATAACTCCAACGCCTCCGTCCGCATTTCTTCTGACATATCCGAGTGCTATAAGAAAACAAATTTGGTTAATATTAATATAATCTTAACTGTTTGTTTGTCCTGCCCTTTTGTTAAATCCTTAGACACAAGCCACTTTAAACTGAATATCATATGCTATTGATTTTCAGACTGAAATGTCTTCCAACGACTAGACAATACTTAGATAGTAGATACTATCCAGACATTTACTTTCAAGACTCCAGCCACAACGTCTATTTGGCAGATGGTCCTACGTGTGTGACATTTTAATAGTTAATTTGTTCTAAGTGCACAAGTCCTACATGTAGTGCAGACATATTTTCGTGAAATATTTATTCTCTTTTTCACACAGACACGATTAAATGTAATTCACCTGGAGGTAAGTTTTTGCAATTCAGTGTATATAGTATCCACAACAATAATGTGTGTATACTGTATACAAATAGGGGTATATCCCTATTGCGGGCTCGGCATGGATATACCTATCCATTATTGCTCACGTCGAAAAAGTAATCAAGAGCGAGAAGACATAACCGCCTTCGCTAGTGAACACTGGCCACTCCATTTACCACAACTTACCATAAATACTATATTGTCGTAACTCGTAAAAGCATGAATACATAATAATTGGTGAATAAACATGAAAAAAGAGAATTGACAACCTCATTCTTTTTTTGAAGTCTGTTAAAAACGTGGCATCTCGCCTACTCTCAGTGATACATAACTAAAATCCATTGTTCCGAACTTCCGATTAAACTCCATGTGTGTTGGATCATGCACAATCGCATTAAGCTCTATGCATAGGTGATGATATGTTTGCGTGAGTCGTGAGTGGCGAGTGTTGTGTGTTACGGACGCGGGGGTGATGACGAGCCGCGCTCATACTGCACGCGTCCACCTGCCAAAATAAATATTGCGGGGAACGCTATGCATTGAGTGGCTCATGCCTTAGAAACGGGACGAATTGAACATGCCATACGGGACCATGTTCTACAAGCAACATTTTCTTTTTTTTTTCCTTTTTCCAAATGATACCGTATACTTAAAATGTAAATAGTTTACTCAGCTGTTTAATACTATCATAGAGACTAGTGTAGTTGAATATTAAAATGAATATTGAAACTAAATCAAATTATAGTTAGTTATTTTCATTAATGTGGAAATATATGCAAAAATAACTAAATTTAAATTTTTGTCAAAATACAGATAATTTACACAAAAATAGCCAATACAGGATGTTGACCGGCTAGTGTCTAGACGGATCGATGACATTAAAAAACCAGTAGGTAGCCAGTTTATGCTATATATTGGCAATTGGAAATGAAGGAGCTAAGTTGTACCTATTTACGATATACATACTATGATCAAAACGATGAAAATCCTTTTAGGAAAACTAGATTATTTTCAGTTACCTAAACAACAGTATGTCTATGTCTATTGTCCCCCTCGTTTATTCTCAATACGTGCCCCTCAGTGAAGTAATTCCGCGGTATCTGTTGACGTACCAAATCCAATAATTAATGGTGTCCAAACTATCCAATATTTGGTTTCGTCTATTTGGAGAGAGCTCGGTGTTATAAACAAACATTAATGTTAATGGGTGGCCGGTGTTTACGCCGACATGCGTTATTGATTTTGTCGTAATTCAATTGTTATGTAAGTAAACCGTAAAGCCACTAACAGAACTATAATTTTTAAGTATCTGCAAATATATATGTGCTTCTTTTTCTAAATACTAAACTGGTAGACTTAAAAATTCACGTGGAGATTTGGAACCATTATATTTTCGTATTATTCATTAATTACCATTTAATTAAGATAATTAAGGTCATAACATATTTTTTGGTATCATTATAAGTTTTATTTAAGTTCTAGTTTAAATGCTATTAAAATTCAATCCATTTCACAATATAAACAAACAAATAAATAATGTTTGCAACAAAGATCTTATGTCCGCAGATTTTATAGCACTTAGGTACAGAAGAATAAATAGGAACAGAAAAATAATTTCCGTCTATAAAAGTAGGCCGCTTTGGCGCTCGTAATTACGTCTAAGCCATTATAAGGCCAATTGCATAGAACTGTGATTCAATTCGCCTGACTCACGCGATTTTAAATAATTATAAAATAGGTTTTTTACTAATTTCTCGCAAACTGCGGATTCCAAACTTTAGGTTCGACTTCCGTTCGAGTAAAAGTTATCATTTGGCTTACTGTTTCTTGAAAAATGACCATATATGTTGTTGGGAATTTTGTGCAGGTGTGTTATTAAGATTAGTTTGCCTGGATTGGATGGAAAGAAAAACTATCAGTGTGAATACAACTATCCTTTTCGAGTTTACATGATAAAATAAATAAATAGCACCTTAGTCCTTAGGAAGAGAAAAAGGGAGAAATTGGGAAAAATCCCACCACAATGCATGTTTTTCTATTTCACTGCTTTTGAGGAGACAAATATTTTATTATTGGTGTTTAATTTACATACGTTGTACTTTGGAATTGAATATATTTATTTTAAAGTTTTATCCAAAGTACCTCTACACCTCTAGGTCCACCTTAATAAAATTATACATTCTACGAAATAGTCGCAAATATTTTCGGCTTAATGGCACTTTCAACTTCCCTCATTGCCACCATTTCCTTTATCTATTTGGTTTATATCGCAATAACGATAATTTGGGGGCAATAAAATATTTTTCTTGGCAACCCTTGGCAACGTAAGGTGTATTTGCATAAAATTTCAGTAGGGGGAATTATTATGTTTTCGATTATCTTACAAACCAAACGTGAAACATAGCAGCAGCATAACATAAAAACAGTTAATTTATTTAAGGCATCAAATATCCCTCTAGTTAAACTAACCCATCAACGTTGGTAGTTTAAGCGTCTCTATTACCTCTAGATGTAAATAAAATCAAAGTGACTGTCCCTAAATTCCAACAGTACCTATTTAAGCTGCTTAAAAAATACACATAAAAAGCGGACAATTAATATCTCGCTCACATTTCTAATGAATCAATCAACGATAGACAGTGAGGGTAACGTGATCCTTCGAGCCGTCAATACGACGCGCAACACTGCACACAGCGCCCGCTTTCGGACCTTGACGGCGAAACACTATCTGCTATTCTCATTCAAATTAACAACACCGATTGTTATTGATATTAGGTTTAAAATTCGAACTTCCGCGTTGTGTGCGAAAGTTCGGAGAATGAGATGCGTAGAAAAGTACCTATTGTTTTTAAAAACGTTTTGTTACGAATGTGAGGTTCTTGTTACCACGCATAATGTTTGCAGAAAGTAAATACTACTTGAAGTAAATATTTAATAAGAAATATACACCTAGACCTGAGATGAATTAAATATCTAATAGAAAAACATAATTCATCTTTTAATATAATATTTGTTGGTTTTAATATAAAACTTCACAAATATTATAAAACACAATTTTACAAAAATATTAATCCGTCTATCAATCACATTAATCAATAAATAACAGGATAAATTATTTTAATTGTTGAGTATTTGCTTCAATATTGTTTGAATTAACATATATTATTAACTTACACGAACAAGAGGATAAGTGTGAACAACTTTCTCAGCCCCCGTTCCAGCGGCAGCAGCTGGTCCTTCTTCAGCCATAATCCACTAATATTATCAAATCCAAAACAATATTTTCACCAAAAACTCTTCCGAGATAAATATTCGAAAAGCGTGTACCGTGCGCCGCGACGTCTCCCCACTGTTTACGCGTTGCTATAGAAACCGACAGAGGCGGGAAGATCGCGATTGATTTTTCTCAAACGGTTGCACTGCCTGCGGCGAGTGTGCCAGCCAGTCACACTGACCACTGAACTACCATTTGGTATTTTTGCCAAATGTCCCTCAAGGTTATGCGTGGGAGCGAACGGTTCACCTTGATTTGTTGACAAAAAAGGCTTAATGTTATTAACAAAGTTAATTGATAAGTACGTCCGTAAGCAAATGTCTTATAAATCGCGAAAAATTATTTGCAAAGACGATACATATAGTCCTTTTATGCATGGAATAATATTTCATAAGACGCTAACTTTATTTCATAGTAAACATATATGGTCAAAGAGCGCACAGTGTTCCGACGTAAGTGGTGCAGCGCGGCGCTCTAGTGCGATTGGAGCGTTACATTTTTAATTCGACATAATCTTGAAAAATCTAATAGATGGCTAGATTTTCACGACCATCATAATGATACTCCAAATGTTCTGAATTTCCTATCCTTAGTTTTCAAATCAATGAGCTAACCTTGTTTAAAATTAGGTAGTGATTTTAAATGAACTTCTTTCGGCCCAATACTAGTAGGTATATAACATACACACATTCCATCACGGCTTATTTTATTATTATGTTAATATCCGAGGGTCTATTTATAGTAATTTTTACATAAATAAATGAAAATGTCTTTATAATTTTACTCTGGTTATTTATTTGTTGGAATAATTTAAAAGAATTACGTTGCAACATTGATTTGATATGTCAAAACATGTGACGTCATAATCAGCTGTATTGTTGATTGTTGTTTTTGCAAAACGTATTTCACAAAAGAGTTTAATTAACTAAATTGGCTTTATTAAATAATAAAATCATGGCATCTCGTTTCAGTGGAGCGTTGCAGTTGACAGATCTTGATGATTTTATTACCCCATCACAGGTAAATAACATAACCTAAAAATATTTAGAAAATAGAAATGCGCAAAATACTAATGTTTTGGATAGATGCAATAAGGATTCGCATGTATTAAGATTAACTTGAAAGATTCTATGGATTTACAGTATTTGTACATGAATAAATTGCATTTCTCTTAATATATGATAGTATTATCGTACCTATGTATCTAGGTCAGACCATTTATTAATATTGAATATAATACTCCAAATTTTGTAAAGCAGCTTACATCGAAGTCCACGGCAATGTTCAAATGCGGATTTGCAAACAAATTAACCTTTGTACCAGTGGTGTTTCAGTCCAAATAATACCAAATACCAATTTTATCCAAAGAACAGGCACTAGATATTTATACCGCCAAATTTAAATTAATTATTTACTTGGATATCATCTTAATTAATCCAATAAATGCTGTTTTTCTATGTTAATTATTTTTATTTTTTCACCAACTTTTATATTTGCAGGAATGTATAAAACCAGTGAAAATTGAAAAGTCAAAGACTCGAACAGGTGCAAAAATAAAGATAGGTGAAGATGGATACTTTGACATGTCAAATGGTCGAGAGCAGAAGTTGCAAAAGGTTGAGATCACACTGGCTGACTGCCTCGCTTGCAGTGGCTGTATCACATCAGCCGAGAGTGTGCTGGTCACTAAACAGAGCCAGGATGAGTTGTTAAAGTTAGTGCAACATGCATGTTTATGTATAGTGAAGCTGGTGATTAGCTGATATAGTACAGTATTCAATTTATCATTAAGAAATGAAAATTTCATTGTGGCAGAGCCATGCTGTTGTCAGTCATGACAGCATGAATGAGAAGGCTTGGCAAAGGCGGCACCACTGTCTAACGGAGATCGGCGTGAAGTGACAGCTTTGCTATCGCTTTTCGTTCAGTTAGTGGGAGTCCAGCAACATATCCATAATCCAATAGTTATGCATGTTCAGAGCAGCAGTGACTCTTAGCATCTGGTTACCTGATTGTCAGACCTATGCAAAAAAAGGATTGAGAATTGTTAATTATTATTAGAATGTATACCTTTTTATCAACACATTTTTCATCACTTAATTTTTTTAAATTAATTATTATGTGTATATAATATTTAATTTCTATTGAGAAAACTAAAACACTTTATACTGCATCAAAATGTATTTTGATGAAACAAAGTATTGTTTCTTTGCAGAGTATTTTCGGAACGGAAGTACACCACCAATAAAGGAGTGGCGCAGGATGCAAGACTCATTGTGATATCTCTGTCGCCCCCGCCAGTACTGTCACTGGCAGCTAGATATAGTCTTACACCTGAAGAGGCCACCAATAAGTTGACAGGTATATGCAGATTCTTATAACTTTCCAAATTATTTATAATATTGTGTCTCATTCAAACATAGATGATAATTTACATTTGAAACCAAAGTATTTATTTTCCACCTTGCAGTGGGTTTTTAGACTGCCTTTTTTCAAATAGAAACAAAATATGGTATGGCAATTTCTGAACATCAAAATTCTCCATCCATTTTCAATCAGCAAATGACTGAAATTTTTGACCATAAACAACAATCATCATCATCATATCAGCCACAGGAAGTCCACTGCTGAACATAGGCCTCCCCCAATGATCTCCACAATGACCTGTTGGAAGCGGCCTGCATCCAGCGACTTCCTGCGACCTTAGTCAGATCGTCCGTCCACCTTGTAGGCGGGCGTCCGACACTTCGCTTGCCTGTACGTGGCCTCCACTCGAGAACCTTTCGGCCCCAACGGCCATCGGTTCTACGAGCTATGTGCCCGGCCCATTGCCACTTCAACTTGCCAATCCTATGGGCTATGTCGGTAACCTTGGTTTTCCTACGGATCTCCTCATTTCTGATTCGATCTCGTAGGGAAACACCGAGCATAGCCCGCTCCATGGCTCGTTGAGTGACTTTGAGCCTTTTAATGAGGCCCACAGTGAGAGGCCACGTCTCGGTGCCGTATGTCATCACTGGTAACACACAACTATCGAAGACTTTCGATTTTAAGCACTGAGGTATTTTGGACGAGAAGACGTCGTGAAGTTTCCCGAACGCTGCCCAACCGAGTTGGATTCGCCGATTGACCTCTCTCTCGGAGTTGGACCTGCCTAACCGGACCACTTCTCCTAAATAGACATATTCGTCTACAACTTCGAGAGTCGAGCCCCCAACTCCAATGGGGGTGGGCACAACATGGATATTCGACATGATCTTCGTTTTATCCATGTTCATTTTAAGACCCACCTGTTGGGAAACTCGATTAAGGTCTTCGAGCATAGTGCTAAGGTCTTCCAGCGATTCTGCCAAGACTACAATATCGTCGGCAAATCGAAGGTGAGTAATATACTCGCCGTTGATGTTGATGCCGAATCTTTTCCACTGCAAGAGCTTGAAGGCATTTTCCAGCGCGGCAGTGAACAGTTTCGGAGATATGACATCTCCCTGTCTCACGCCTCTCCGTAGTGGAATAGCCTTCGTACTCTGATCTTGTACTCGGACCGACATGGTGGCGTTGTTGTATATACACCTCAACACTTCGATGTACCGATAGTCTATGTGGCACCGCTGAAGAGATTGTAGCACAGCCCAGGTCTCGATCGAATCAAAGGCTTTCTCATAGTCCACAAACGCTAAACAAAGCGGCAAGTTATACTCCTCGGTTTTTTGTATAACTTGCCGAAGCGTATGGATGTGGTCTATGGTACTAAAGCCTTTTCGGAAACCGGCTTGTTCGGGAGGCTGGAAGTCATCAAACCTGCGTTCGAGACGATTTGTGATGACCCTTGAAAACAACTTATAGACATGGCTCAGGAGCGAGATGGGCCTGTAGTTCTTCAGCAAAGTGTTATCACCTTTTTTGAAGAACAGTACCACCACGCTCCTGCTCTATGCCTCCGGCGTTGAGCCCTCGAGGAGAACGGAATTGAAGAGCCTCTGAAGGACTTTCAGTACCGGCGTTCCGCCCGCTTTCAGAAGCTCTGAAGTGATTCCGTCTTCACCCGGCGCCTTTTTGTTTTTAAGTTGTTTGAGGGCCATCTCAATCTCAAACAGGCTGATGTCCGGGATATCATCGCTAAAGTGTCGGATTAACTCGGCTCTCGGGTCTTCGGCCGAGCTAACAGTAGGTTCGGCAACCGAGGTGTAAAGCTGTCCGTAGAACCTCTCGATCTCTCTTAATACCTCTGCCCCAGTCGATACCACGCGGCCATCATCCGTTTTCAGCCTAGACAACTGGCTTTGCCCAATAGACAAGTCTCTTGCAAACACTTTGGAGCCTCCGTTCCGCTCAATTGTCTCCATAATGCTCACAATATTGTGAGCACGGACATCGTGTCGCAAGGACTTCCAGATCCGTCTATTGAGCCGCCGATATGCTTCGGCGTCAACGGATGACTGCAGCGTCAAAGATCGACGTTCGGCCATGAGGTCAAGAGTCTGGATCGAGAGTTTTTGTGGTCTATCTCTACGGCGAGGTCTAAAATACTTAGATCCCACCGTATGGACAGCTTCTACCAAACCGCTGTTTAACTCGTCCACTGCAAGGTTTTCTTTTAGACAATCAAAGCGATTTGTCAACTCGAGTTGAAAGCTCTCGGGGTTTTGGATATGGGTGCGAGTAGGTCGGAGCGTAGACTTCATCAAGCGGCGCCTTTCTAATTGGACGTTGATATTCAATGTGCCCCTAACCATTCGGTGATCACTACCGGTTTTCACCCTGTTGATCACAGAGACATCACTGAACATCCGTCTATTCGTCGTCAAGATGAAGTCTATCTCATTTCTCGTAGAACCGTCAGGACTCAACCAGGTCCATTTCCTGTGAGGCGGCTTCTGGAAAAAAGAGTTCATCGCGAAGAGTCCCTCTTTTTCCAGAAAGTCGGCCAGCCTCTGACCCCTGAGGTTCCGTTGCCCATGTCCAAATTGCCCCACTTTCAACTCTGCATCGCTTCTCTTGCCCAACTTTGCGTTGAAGTCCCCCATAACAACATTGAAGTAGGTTTTGGAAGTATGTATGGCCCGACTTATGTCCTCATACATCTCCTCTACTTCTTCATCTGGGTGTGTCGAGGTCGGCGCGTATACCTGTATGACCTTCAACGAATATCTTTTAGATATTCTGAGTATAAGGTATACTACCCTGCTCGACACACTTTCGATGGATACGATGTTGTTGATGAGAGACCTGTGGACGAGAAATCCGGCACCTCCTCGGGACTGTTGGTCGTCCCCCCGGTAGAAGAGCAGGTTACCAGACTTCAGGGTTATCGTATCCTCCCCGATTCTTCGGACTTCCGATAACCCCAGAATATCCCAGTGTAACCCGCTCAATTCTTCTTCCAGTTCGACAATCTTCTCGTCTGTCCTCAAAGTGCGTATGTTGTGTGTTACCAGGGCCAGTCGTCGTCGGGGGTGGTAGCCGGGGCCAACCCGGGGATTCTTAGCACCCCCTGCCCCACCGTAACCATGGCTGCTACCATCGCCAGGGATAGTGGGGCTGCCGGGGACTGGGGGCCTGGTCAATTTTTGTGTTGCCATTTGAGGAGTATTTGCCAATACTCGCCACGCTTGGCAGGCGGGTTGGCGAGCGCAGGAGGGGACTCGCGCTGACGACGCTGCTGCCCATCATCAGCGGGGGAAAGGAAATAGGGTTTGTGAGTAGAGGATATAATGGGAAAGGAGAGTATGGCCTGTAGGAGTGAATACTGCAGTCATGAAAGGGAATGTTTGTAGTGACTGCAGTAGCTCGGGGGGGCCGAGGTCGCGTACTCGTAGCACCTATTCTAGGACAGGCCATGACCACTAGATAGGAGCACCCCTGACCTGACAACAATAATATTATTTTAATAAATAATTATTTTGTTATGCTTACCAGGTTACTTCAAGAGTTTAGGTGCTGACTTAGTGTTGGATATGACAATAGCTGAAGATCTGTCTTTATTGGAGGCACAACAAGAGTTCCTACAAAGATATCAAGACCAACAGAATGATCCATCATGTAAGAAGTTGCCTATGCTTGCCAGTTCTTGCCCAGGTAAATTACTTAAATTGTAATTATTAACATATCCATTCAAAGTGCAAATGTATTCTCGGTGTATATTTACGTGTAAGCACATTCCCGCGAATTCCGCAGTCTGTGTTCAACGCATGAAACAAAAAAAGAAAGGACCATTCCTTTTTGGGCTATCCATTTGACCCAAAAACACCCAACCCATCCCTGAATGTATTTATGGGTTGTCAGGTGTTTTTCCAAGCACTGTGTAAACTTAGGATGATTTTTTTAACCAAAATTAAGATGATTATTTTATTAAATATATTTCAGTCGAAAAAATCCTCTATTAAATCCCTCATTTAACCTTACACTTTGATCCGCTTTTTTCACAAAAGAATTTAGTCAATAGTCATATAATAGTCATATGTCATCCTAGGCTGGGTATGCTACGCCGAAAAGACCCACGGTAACTTCATCCTGCCCTACATTTCGAGCACCAAGTCTCCGCAGCAGATCATGGGCACGCTGGTGAAGCAGTACCTCTCCAGCATCAGGCAGTTGGCGCCGGCGGAGATATACCACGTCACCGTCATGCCGTGCTATGACAAGAAACTAGAAGCCTCCAGGGAAGATTTCTATAGTGATATCATGAACTGCCATGATGTGGACTGTGTTATTACTGCCAGTAAGTAGTTTATGTTTGATACTTAATGTTCAAAAATGGTCGTTGCTTTATAAATGCCCTTGGATTTATAATTTAGAAGCCAAAATGTGTACATGTTTAATAGACTTGTTAATTTTTTTACCATTGTTCAAATTAAACATAATTTTATCGTGGAACTTTTGAAGATAATTTGAAATCTTCAATCTATCTTGCCACATAAAATAAAAATATTTGATGTGGCAACGATTTACAAACTTGCTTTTCTTAATCATCACTCTTTACGTGTTAAATTCATAAATCTGATTACTAGACCCAACTAATATACAGTAAAATGAACCCCCTATTCTCTCCCGTTTCTTCCAGTCGAGCTAGAGCAGATGCTATCATCCTCCAACAAGTCTCTGTGCGAGATAGAGAGTGTCCCACTAGACTGGCCGTGGACAGAAGAAGCCGCTCCACCCGCGCTCAAGAGACACATAGGCTCGGGCTCCGGCGGGTACGCCGACCACATATTCCTCTACGCAGCTGAACAACTGTTCGGAGAAGCTAATGCATCGCTCGTTTATAAGAATTTGAGGTAACACTACTGATATTTGTTCATAATCTTTTCAGCAAAATATTTATTTTTATTGCGTAGGTCGGATAATGAGCAAGCAGATCTCGTGATGGTAAGTGATCACTGCCGACTAAGAATATCTGTGGATGTTGTGGGTTGTGACTTGTGGCACTGGATCATTGATGTGTTGTCGGCTGATAAAATGTAATAAGGGAGCGAGATAGAAAATTAATTAATAGGTATTGGCCATCCGCTAATCTCACTCATCAAACGAAACGTGACAGCAAATTCGTTTCACTTCGATCTCCTGTGAGATAGTCGTACCGACCCAGACGAGCCTGCCCATTCATCAGTCATGACTAACAACAGCGTGGCTCTACCACTATCCTATATTATACTTATATGTCAGACTAGTACGAGCAATGTAAAAATTACTATTAAATTGATTGAGGCACTTTTTCATTAATTACGTCGGCCATGGGAGACGTCGTCTGATGGTAAACAATTAGATAGTGCCGATCATAAACATCTTTACTTCTATACCAATATTATAAAGAGGGAAGATTGTATTTTTGCCATTGAATAGACCCTGAAATTACTAGACCGATTTGAAAATTTTTTTCATCATTAGCATCCTACATTATCTCTGACGCACATAGACTATAGAGTATAGAATATATTAAAGAAATGTGTGTACACCCGAGCGGAGCAGGCTCGGGTCTCTAGTCTAAAATAATTAAATTCATAATTCACACCCTTCTTTATAGATAACGAAGATTTTGTCAATTTCATATTTCTTTTAGGAATCCAGATTTCAAAGAAGTAACCTTAGAAAAGGACGGTAAAGAGGTATTAAAGTTCGCCATTGCCAACGGGTTCAGGAACATACAGAACCTAGTGCAGAAGTTGAAGAGGGGCAAGTCGCCCTACCACTACGTTGAAGTGATGGCCTGTCCGTCGGGTAAGTTTTTTTTAATAGCTATGAATGGCTAGACGAGCATGCCGTTCGCCTGATGGTAAACGATACGATCGTTAAGGAACAGTAGCAAAACCAAACACCACCTTGAAATACAAAGCAATGCTTGGAATTCCACCGCATAATTGGCAATATTTTATATCACAATGTTTAATTGCAATGTCATTTTTCGTTATACATTTAAAAGTAACTTAAAGGGAAGTAGGGTTAATAAGGTTAATTTTGTACAATGGAAGGTATTGTTTGGTTTATATTTCGGGAATAGTGCAGTCATTTCAGTGTCTAAATTAATATCAGTTACTTGATTAAACACACCCGCTTTTGGGCTGCGGTCTTCTCCAAGAATGAATAAGTAAATAGATCCAACATTCACATACGTAGTCCTGACCCCGCACTAAGATCGAGTCTTGTGTCGTGGGTATCAGGAACTACAAGAGACTTTTCGGTCTCATAAACACCCAGACTCGAAACAAATCTGTGGATTACACAAATATTTGTATTTCGGTGGGGATCGAAGACGTGACCTGCCGTTTTTTTATGCTGGCATAACGACTACATTGTCCTTGATGGTAAGTGCAAATCCAGGCAGAGTATCGAATGGCATCAGACGTCGAACCCATGCCATTCGATACAATTATGCCGACCTTAAAGCTTCACAGCTGATATCTAACCAACTATGTTATGTAGGCGTAGATGAGTCACATTTTACTACACCAACATAGTGACCAGTGGGAGTTTGGAACTTCACATACCTACTAAATATTCGAAAAGTGCTATAGTATAATATTGTTGTTCACCATTAAAACATACGAGTATAAACTGTAAATCCACACCTCACTTCCAAAAATTTAATTATCATCATACGTATACCTACGCAATGGATTGCGTGTACGCACGTACGTACTACGTGCGTACGTAGGCAACGTTCTCGATACTAATAAAAATCCAGATTTATATTCACACTATACTCCCATTCGTTTTGACAGCCTCCGTGGCGCAGGCGTGGGCTCGATTTCCGCACCGAGAGAAACGTTTGTGCGGCCCACAAATATTTCTTTCGGGTCTGGGCATTAGTGAGACTGAAAAGTTTTTCGTAGTTCCTGATACCCTCGATACAAACTCAATCTTAGTGTGGGGTCAGGACTATGTATGTGACTGTTGAGTGTATTTATTATATTTATTTATTTATACGTACACGCAATGGATTGCGTGTACGTGCGCACGTGCGTGCGTACGCAACGTACACGTTCCCTTAAATTCTCGATTCTATTAAAAATCCAGTTTTCTATTCACACTATACTACAGGTTGCCTCAACGGCGGCGCTCAGGTAAGACCTCCATCAGGTGAGAGTACTCGCGAGTTAGTAGCCCAGCTCAACGACATGTACTCGTCGCTAGCCACAGCGCAGCCGGCGGACAGCAGGCTCGCGGCGCGGCTGTACGCCGAGTGGCTGCACGGACGGGACTCCGACAAGGCGCGCGCGCTGCTACATACTGTGTACCATTCTGTTGAGAAGTCTGATATAGCGCTCAATATTAAGTGGTGATGCTGTGGGTTTAAGGCAGATTGAGTAGGTATGAGTCGTTAAATTTCAAATGTGGCTTAATTCATCATAACACAAAAGTCAGAAAAGGAGATTAAGAATATGTCCGTAATGATATTGTCTGTTTAATGTAGTTTACCAAATCTCAAACGTATAAATGCGCTAGTTTTTTTGAAATAATGATATTAATTTTGGTCATAGCCTAGTTTGATTTAAACCTATAGGATTTGGATGGATTTGATTTGGTTGACGTTGGATTTGGATGAATTTTTAACCGACTTCAAAAAAAAGAGGAGGTTCTCAATTCGACTGTATGTTGCTTTTTTTAATTTTTTTAATATTTTTTTTATGTCGGATTTGGATGAATTTGATTTAATTAAAATTTGAATACTGCGTTGTGATTGGTTGTTACTGATATGGCGCGTTTTATTTTAAAGATTCGTTCGGATTTGGCCAAGTTGAAGTAACTTACGAAATAACGGTCGAATTTGTTCCATTTTAGAGTGGATTTTTATTAATTCGAATAAACAGACTTATTCAACGTATGTTCCTCTTTTCAATTTACGTTAAATCCAAAAAATTGTGCCAAGTGGAGATGGCCATATTTGAAACTTAACGACTCATATATAGGTGATGAAACTACTTATATGATGATGATTATCTGTGGTGCTGAATGTCAGATTTTATAACCTTACAGTACCTACTTATATTATAGAGCTCTGTCATGCATTTGCGTCTTCATAAACGTAGATATTTTAGTTCGTAATATACACTATGTTAGTGAAAAAACTATATTATTTTTTAACAACAAATTGTTATAAATAGCCTTGGTAACTGATAGTATATTTAATTATTATCCTTCTAAAACAAGTTTGAGTAGAATTGAATAACCCTAAACCATATAAAAGAAAAGAAAATACATTTATTATTGCATGGCCACATACAAAAAAAAGACAATGTAGCATATAAGGTAATTAACAGTTTGCCATTATATGCGCATGGCCAGACAACATAATATGTCTTTCATATTTCAAAAAAATCGTACATTTTGGACAACCTGCCAAATGTCAACCAATAAGAGGGCAGAAAAATATGGCCCCGTACCATTATTTTTTATCTATGTTTTTGAAGTACACTGGTACTTATATTATAAATACTCTAAAATTCAATGAGCATTATCTATTAAAATAGCCTTGCACTAGATCTGGTGAATCGTTCAGGAATATGATGTAACTTTAAACAGCAAACCGATCCATAGACTCCCTGAGTTTTATTTCTTTCAAATTGTTTTTAGCTCTTCTTTTATTTTATTTTTTTGTCATAATGCTACTACGGTGTTACGAAGAGAGATTTAAGTCCAAAACAATTTCCCAAATCGTGTAAATTTCTTTAATTACCCTACATAAATCAGATTAGTATGCAAGTTTATTTTTGTTAACATAATTAGTTTTTTTTTTGTGATAAATTAAGATGAATAAAATGAATTATTTATTATATTTGAGTTGTTTAGGAGTGCATAATACTTGTGATGTGACGTCTTAATTCATCAGTTGCGACGTTAAATGATATTATTGTTTCCAGTACTAAGTAAATACTAGGGCTAGATCAGTGCAGTTACTATAAATATATAATTATGTTTCTTATTTAATTAGGTATAAGTAGTAATATAGGCAATTGTAATGTTTGTAAAACAACTTCCAGATGCTTAAAGTCAATCAGTCGATCAGTAAGGAAAATAAAGTGATAAAATTATATTCGAAATAATATCCTAAATATCTATCTGCTTTTTTTCGGCATACTATTACCAAATATAATGATACAGATTTAATTCTAATTAATCATGCAATAATTGTCAGAGCATCCTGTATATCTTCTATTTTAAATTCGTATTGAAAATAATTTTAACATGAAACAGTTCGCTGGGTTTGGGGGTGACAGATGTTTAGTAAAATAATTTCTGTCGTTGAATTCATATAAGAAATATACCTGTGTAACCCTATCAGTGGTATGTATGTAAAATGTTATATGTATATAGAGAAACAGTTTGTACGGTTTGTGGATACGTAGTATTTCTGCACAAATGTATGTATGTATTCACGTTATGTATTCGTTTTTAATTCTTTTGTTGGTCCAGTGGCAGTGTGCATTGACCACAAACTGGTTTTGGGTTTCAATGATACTGGAAAATTGGTAGTAAGTTATACACGAATGAACAATCTCCACTTTAGTTATAATCCCACTGGGCACAATGATTTATTTCATAAAAGAAAAAAAAAGAAAAACTGTAATGCGTACAGGTAGGTTTTTTCCTAAAAGAAGAATAAACAGTTAAACTCTTTGCATCGTTGTCGCATGCCAAGTGGTGAGTGACCAAAAACCGGCCTTATTCATAGATCGTTTTAAAACATATTTTAGTTAACGAATGTTCTGTCTTTTTCGCTCAAACTGAGTTCAAAAGTCGTACGAAAGGGACAAAACATTCGACAGTTAAATAGGTTTTAAAATTGTCTATGAATAAGACCGTTAATAAATATTGTAAAAAATATACCACTTATATTTATACAATAATCGAAATCAATTTGTGATTATAATTGTTTCGTAATATGCCTCTTCCACGGTTTTGTATTCTCTTGTGATTTTAGTTATTTAAATATTTTGGTGGGAGTTCGGTTGGTGCGAACTGCGAGCTTATCAAAACATTTGTATGTGAAGTGTGAGAAATGCGGTTTTGTTAAAATATATTGTTTTGATAACAATAAATTATGTTTGACAACTCTATCGAATTTTATTTATTTTTATAATACAAGAATCTAAATTTATTTGTTCCGTGACATAGGACAGAAATATTGAAAAATATATGTAATTAAATATGCTTTAATATACGGTTAATAAGCCAAATTTTAACCGAGACTGCCCCGGTGGCGTAGTGTTACTCGTTTACAATGCTAAGGTGATGAGACTCGACTTAAATTGTTAATGTGTGCTAGTGATAAAGATATTATGAAAATTTTCATAGCTCTCAGATTGTATCATCAATGTGTAAGCTTTGTAAAACTAGACATACAATTAATTCCAGTCTTCCCTTGATTAGTACCTAAACACGAATTATTTCGATTTATTCTATCTTGCAAAATATTTAACATTCCCTTAGTTTTCTACAATGCATCGTAAAAACTAATAGGTATATGTATTTTTAACTATTTAATTGTGCTTTATATTTAAAACTAGCAGTTAGGCTTCTGCCTGGCACAGAAGCAATACAATTACCATATATATTAGTGGTTATATAAATATTTAATTATTTACTTCATATAGTGACCCCGCGAGCCGCGACAAAAGAATGCTGTGACTTGTGCACCGTCATTTCAATCGTATGTTTTTAAAGTTTAAATAATTTTATGTAGATTTACAACGAGTGTTATATGTATGTCAGACTCGACGACACGTAAACGATACGTTAACTACATTGCTATAATTTTTGGTCGATTTTCATGCTATTAAGCCTCCATGAATTTGGTTTTTGTTATTGTTATCTTTCACAACATGAAAGGCTACGAGTCCTAGAAAGCTGTAAACTTTTAGATCCCTACACATTTCATACTTAATACAAGGTGAGGGCAGGACCTAGTAGTATTTTCCAATAAAACATTATACATTTTTGGGACACCCTTTTTTTATTTCAATGAATGACGAGACGAGCATGCCGTTCGCCTAATGATAAGCGATACAACCGCTCATGAACAGTAGCAAGACCAAACAACACCTTAAATTACAAAGCAATGCTTGGATTGGAATGCAGTGCGAGTGCAGTGGACTGCACTCGCCATCCTGAGACATAAGACGTAAAGACTCGTTATGTCCAGTAGTTACTCTGGCTACAATATCCTTCAATCCGAAAAACAACAGTGCATTTAAACTGCTGTTTGGCGGGGGAAATAGACATTGCGGAGGTACCCACCCAGGCGGTCTCTCGCATATGAGAGACCTACCCTTGTTTAGGGGCGCTACCACTGTCTCACAGGAGATAGAATGAGTGCGATTGCCCGATGCCCAATACACTTTATCTCTTCCCGTCCTTTCTACTTTCCACTCCCCTCCAATTTGATGAGAAGGCAACATATCTATGATCTAAGGTTCTGGATGTTCATGAGAGGCATAACATGTATGCTCGTGTGCCAGACCTGTTCTATAAAAAATACTTTTAAAATGGACAAGTAAGAAACGGTTTCGAACTTGCAGTGGGTGTAAAAGAAAAGAGATGCAAAGCTACATCCAACAGTTAAATATATTCAGCAGAGTAGGTACTGCCATCATTGGGTTTTGCGATAGCGCACTGTCAGCTTATGAAGGTGCTCTATGGTTTGCTACATAGTAATGTACTCTGTGGGTTTGCTAGGACGTCTCACTGCTACAGAATGTATTTTGATGTTTTGTATAACTGCTGTTTTGCGGGAGAAATAGACATTGCGGTAGCATATCCTATCTACCTACAATTATTTGTTAACATATAATTATCAACGGCTACAAGTTAAACATTTGTTGGTAGGTAGGTATCTCTACATATTTTTAATTTTGATTTCATTACGCAGTTTGGTCCCGAAGAAACTTTAGTCCTTAAAAATTAAAAAATATACGTTTACGTTCCGTGAACGTCACTTAGCGTACTAACCAGCTGAAAATTCATGAATAAACCGTTTAAGGCGTATTTTACTTCAGTGTTAGCGCGAGCTCGGCAGCAAAGCGTGGCCTGTTGTTCAAATAATGTGTGTGTTTACAAAATAACCGCCGAAGGAGCTGAGTCACGTGACGGGACACGCGAGGACATGGGCCAGCACGCGGCAATCACAAGGATTTGTGTTGTTTTATTACTAGTTAAGAATGTTGTTGCCACAGGACTTGGAAGATGCCCTCTTTACCCGCCGTTGCCAAACTTTGACATTCAAAAGGTGTGTGGTAGTTGAAATTAGATTTTACAAATGGATTTTTCCAAAACGAAATAATGATAACCAGAGGTCTGTTTATATTTTATTTTAACATTTTAAAGGCTTAATTTGAGAGAAGGCGAACATATCCACAGAACATATGAAAATGGTAGCCTATCGTAGTATATATTAAGTACAAACAGTCTCACACAACTTATACAAATATTTTCAAATCTAAAAATTGAGTCGAATTATCTTCCCTGGGAATCCAACCCTGAAAATCGTACAATAATGCCTACAAACAGTTTTAATAAACGAATAAAACGACTTGTATTAGGCGATAACATTAAATTGTGTGGAAAAAATTAGAAACCCAAAAAAATAAACACATTTAGTGTTATCTTCTTCGATTATTAAATAATTGAGAGGAAGAAGTCGTAAATGTTCAGTGATACCTCATGCTCTATGGCACAGTTTGTTATACGCCGGCTGTGAAACGAGAGGCCGTGGGTTCGATCCCCTCACCGAGGCAAATATTTGTGAAGCCCACAAGTATTTGTGTCTGGTCTGGGTGTTTGTGTCAACGAAAATTCTCTCGTATTTGAGACTTAATTGATCTTAATGTGAGGTCAGGGTTATATGTGTGACTTTTTGGGTGTATTTTCGTCACATCTTGCTGGTTTTTTTTCTGGACTTAGGTCAAAGAGTACAGGACAGTACAGTAGGAAGAGTACTCTCCTTGAGGTAGGCAGTGACTTTGTTCCGCTGATCCCCTGGCACTGCAGGGGTCCATGAGCAGCGGTAGCAGCTTTCCATTATGCGAGCCATTACCTCGTCTGCCTTTAACGACATTTCAAAAAATAGGCCTCGCTTAATATAGATATTCTTCACTTTATCTTCAACACCTAAAGTCCATTTAATACTTTTATGGAACTTACGACAATCATCTGATCAACCCCATCAGTCTCCGCTATTTTGTTTGTGGGTTATTGTTCACTGCCGAATAATGTCTTCTTTTCTATTTAGTTATGTCGACTACCGATGCGGTAGCTTTTCGGCGCTGTAATTCACAATTGATGCATACCTATAATATATTCTCGCCGAAGAGATCGCAGTCGGAAAACTTACGGTATTTCAACAAGGCTTTATATATTTAAGTGCGTGGTGGTCTGGTGGTAACAAACCAGACGCGACTGCCAACATATTTTCGGTGCCCGCGGGTTCAAATACCAGGACACAGCACTGACTTTTCCGAGTCATATGTGTATTGATAGTCAATCACCACGCACTATAACGGTTAAGGAAACCATCGTGAGGAAACCTGCATATCGTAGCTATTCGGGAGAATGATATGGTATGTAAAAATCCGTCAACCCGCACTAGGCTAGCGTGGTGGACTATATGGCCTAACCACTCTCAAACGTACTCTCGATAGAGAGTGAAGTATGTAGATGGGCTGATACAAAAAACATACACATATTCTCACTTAAAAGTTTACGTCTAAGTTTCATTTGTTAACTACTAGTATATGTGTTACCTAAAAAACTTAAACTTCAACATATAGATACAGTTCTCTGTTTACTACGAAAGCCAAGGGCGAAAGGGTCATAGGGTTAAAACAGTGGATAAAACGGTTTTAATTATCATTCAATAAACTTTAATTGTCTAGGTATTTCAATAACATTTAACAAACAATTAAAAAACGACAGGAAGTCATTTGAATATTAGTCAGAACGTAATGTTTGCTGACGTTCTTGGACTTTACCACTTTATTTATCAAACATTCCAGAAAATCGAATTTAATCCTGATCCTGATGTATTTGTGACAAAACCATATAATACAAGTATATAGAAAGATAATTGTAAAGATTCATTAGAATTTTTCAAAGATCAAGTGGTTTTTTAGAACTATCAGCAACCTGGAGTGTGTTCCTATGGCGCTCCCCGTCTGGTATTCGAACTCGTAACCAAAATCGATGAAACGGGGCTTGCGGTTCCAAAGCATTTATAACGTGTCTTTGCTGTCACTTAGTTGCGGTTTACCTGCTATAAAAGAAGGAAAGAAGGTTCTTACCAAAACCCCATAATACTTTCCTAGCTTATAATTTTGATAGCCTCCGTAGCGCAGTTGGTTAGACGCCGCCTGTGAAACGAGAGGCCGCGGGTTCGATCCCCGCACCGAGAGAAATGTTTGTGCGGCCCACAAATATTTCTTCCGGGTCTGGGTGTTTGTGAGACCGAAAAGTCTCTCGTAGTTCCTGATACCCGCGACACAAGACTCGATCTTAGTGTGGGGTCAGGACTATGTATGTGACTGTTGGGTGTTATTTATTATTATTATTTATTTATAATAAAACTAGCGGCCCGGCCCAGGTTCGCCCGGGTACAAATAGATTTCTGTACAATAATATGTACGTATTATACATATAATCCGTTTAATAAAATCCGTTGCGTAGTTTTAAAGTATTTAAGCATACAAAGGGACATAGGGACAGAGAAAACGACTTTATTTTATACTATGTAGTGATGAGCTTTATGGTGAAAAATTACCTCTAGGTAGTCGGTGCAATTTTTCCAAGGCCTACCGAAACCCGATATACATACCACGTTTTGTACCGTCGTATGCGCTACTTGGATGTTGGATGGGTGGATATGAATAAACCTATGATGCTTTTGCTTATTCACCATGCAAAATGCAACAGATAATGAGTTAAGTACCTAGGTACTTCACGTCCATTTTCTTTAAGACAGTTGTAGATATTACTTCGCCTTACAGCTATACATGGAAGATATTTGAGAAAAAGTATTCCACGGCGTATCCAGGGGGAGGTCATGGGGGTCATGACCCCCCCCCCCCCCCCCCCGGACTGGCTCCAGATTGACAGAATTTATTTGTTATCTTGTGTGTTCACAAATCACGGCAATTCGAGTATTGAATTCGTACCCAGTGTTCTGACAAGAACTATATAGCCCCCTCCCCCCTGGCTTGGAAGCTGGATCAGACTTATGACAGTATTATGGGGGAACATATGAACGTAATGGAATGCAAAATAATCATTTTTAGATTTTTTGTCTGTATATCTATTTTTTTATTGCTATGAATGGCAAGACGAGCATGTCCTACAAACCGAAACACAACAGTGCATTGATACTGTTGTTTGGCTGGAGAAATAGACATTGCGGTAGTACCTACCCAGATAGCCTCTGACATATGAGAAACCTACCACCAGTAAAACTATGCGCCTGTGCACGTTGATACGGTTTAACGGATTTCGATGTTTGATATAAAGGTAGCTGACACCTTGGATTTATTAAGTGTTTCCGTTGGATACTCAAGGCGCTCAAATATAATTATTATTTTTAAATTTGAAAGGGATGGTATGGGACAAGATTACATGCCTTGACTGTGAACAGGACGGGACAGGGCGGGATATTTGTGCTATAATTTTAGCAACCTGCAACAATGCTCGACCTCTTACAACTCTTTACAAAACTTGCCTTCCTATTGCAGATGACAGGCACATGGTACGAAGTGGAAAGATCTTTCTACTTGGTAGAAATAGCGGCAAGTTGTACGCAGCTGGATATTTCATTAAATGATAAAGGATATTTCCTCATAACTATCAAGACTGTCAACAGATGGTAATATTTTTTTATTTCTTTTCTATTTCAATATACGTAGATTGTAGAATGATCATCTTTTTAAAAAACGCAAACACTATAGCATCAATAAAATAATGTGATTGAATTCATAATCCGAGAAAGATAGGAACATAAGCAATTAAAATACAAAATAGCTATAAAAATAACTTAATGTCCAATGAAATTAATTGAAAATTTGCTAAGTATTTAAAACTACATCCCTCGGTAAATTTCTTAAACTGCAACTAAAAAGTTTCAACGCCATAATTTCCCTAAATAATTATCCAAATCACTGTCCTTAATACTTCCGATTTATTTAACAACTTAACCTCCCAGGACAGGAAATCCATCAACGACCTACGGCATCGGCATACCGAGTCACAACGGCTCGTCAATATTCCGATACAAGCTGAACAACCGCTTGCCCTACGTGATAGGGCGGCTGCTGCCCGGCGCCGGCCAGTACAACATCCTGTTCACTGACTACACGCAGTACGCTCTCGTGTGGTCTTGCAACAGCCTTAGCGTCGCGCATACTGGTATGTGGTCCAAATTACTTGATTACACAGACCCTTCGGATCTGGGTGTTTGTGAGACAAAAAAATATTTCGTTGTTTCTGAAATTCCAGACATAAGCCGCGATTATATGATGGAGTCAAGACTATGGATGTGACTGTTGAGTGCATTCATTTATTTAAATCTGAGGGTGAAAAAGCAAAAAGGCCTAACTCTGCCGGAAATTCCGCAAAACTTTTCCGATTGTGTTGATTTGAAAATAGTAAATATTGCAAAAAAAAAGCATAATTCAAGTTTTTCAAAAGTAGAAACCATGGGCATCGGCGTGGACGGCGCGGCGTTGCTGGTAGACATTTAAATATCGATAAATTATTTGATCTAGACTATATATTATTTTAGCGGAGCAGGGATTTAAAACCGAACGAAGATTAAGTCGAAAACCGAACCGTGAAATCGGTTAAGATAACACATGTGGTTTTTTAGTTGATGTTTATTGCAGACCGTATCTGGGTGCTGGGTCGTCAGCGCGAGATCGAGGTGACGGTGCGCGCGCAGATCTACGCCATCATGCAGGAGCTGCAGCTCGACCCCGACCGACTCATCATCTCCAAGAACTACAACTGCACCGACACGCAAATAAACTAGCTAGTTATGTTCAGTCGAGTTTTATTAATTTAATAAAGACTACTATAGTTAAATTTGAATATTATCACGTATCGTTCTGGTCACCTACCCGCAAAATTGTCATAAAAACAATTTCCTATGAGGGTATGTAAAATTGCATTGACCGTGTAGAAGAAGTAACTAAAAATCTTTTAAATGTTAAATATTGAAACATCGGTGACGCAGGTGCAACGACCGGCGTCGTCTTTTTAATATCCTCAATATAGGTAGTATTTCATTACGGAAATAGAAATTTAAGTATCTACCTTAAACCTACATGCGGTAAAATGTATGGTGTTAACAAAAAAGTAGCGTGCCTGAATGCAACTACCTGTGCTAACCATGTGTAGTGTTTGTACCTGCCAATAAATATAATACATTGGTTCATGTACACCACCACTAGTGCGGGTAGTTGACGGTAACGACACTCGAGTATAAAAGACGGAGCAAGTCGGAAGTGCGCCCACATTTGAATTCGGTGTAGTGGTGAGCCAGTGTTATAGGTACCTACTGACTGTTGACATCAGTTGTTTTTCTCCTGTGTTCTCTCTTGTAGGGGAGTGACTAATTTCGCTGCTGAGTGTTGTGAGAGTGTATGTGGGGGTGAGATTACCCGCAAAGGGGGCAAAGTCTCGCTTTTTGATACAACAACCCGCCCTTTGCCGGTTTTATGTGTAAGTGCAGAACGATCTTCCGGACGGACAGGACTATGACATAGCAATGCTTTCGTCCGCCCCTCGTCGGCCCCCTTGGTAGAGTAATATGTGAGGTGTGAGTAGGAATATATCAGTATTAGCTCCTTAGTCGTTATAATGATAAGTACACCAAGGAAATCACAGGGGTAAGTCTAGTATATTACTATTACTACTACCATATCTGTATCTTATTCTATAGGTGTGTAAAATAATAAAACGCATATTGTCATCACACTTTCTATTTTTTTGGAAAAATATTTTAATATTTACAGAGATACATTAAAGTTCAACATAGTAAAAAATTCGAGTCTTTGCGAGATGTCTCTAAGATAATAATTGAATTCTAGCCGATGGACTACAGCAGAAAAAGATGATCACATTACTGTTGTTATACTCGTCTTGTCTTGTTTTTATGATGGCAATTTCATATCGAACTAATAGATCCAAAAATTGGTACATGCCCGTCTTATGGGGCATATTTAGAGGGAAAAATAATCTGCGATTAAACCACACTACAGCTCTTGACAATTACAAGAGAAGCATTTCCTTTCTTCGCCATATCATGTATCCTCGCTAGTCTATTATTATATTCACCTGCCCTCAATGTTCTCCTGTTGGCAGAACGATCATGCATCTAATTATTATTTTTTTCTATTTATAATGTTTTAGTAGGTTTTCCCATTATTCAAAATATCACACCCAATGAATCTAATTAAGGATCTATAACATAAAGAAATAATTTTCTTTATAAATGAAGGTTATTATGTTATGGCGATTACTTCGAATGGATCTGTCAACAACGTTACAGCACGAAGTGCGGTATATTGGGGAAATTAATAACGTTGGGAATTCTTTTGATTGCATCCAAACCTTTAGTATTAACTACTTACTGTTCGCTCCTATTGTACAACAAATTGAGTCTATACATCATATTTTCTGAATATTTCAAGTTGGTTCAATTGTAAATTCTAATTCAAATTTCATTTTAATCGCACCGCGTATAGCAACAGTAATGCGAACTAATGTGATGTTAATTTCTATGCTAAACAATTTTAAAATAAAACAAAAGTAATACATCGAACGAGAGACGTGTGATTATACTGTATATTGTGCTGAAACGAACGAACATTCATAGTAACTTATTTATTGCTTTTGTTACGCCCAAGTACGTGGAATGCATTGCACAGCAAAATAACTAGCACCTAAACAAATATTATTCACACTTTATTTATTAAAACAATAAATGTATTTAAATGCCATAGGTAGGATTTTGTTAATACTTAATCTTTATTTAAAATACCACCTGCCCTAACTAAAACATAGGCTTTCCTAACTGAAAATAAATTAGTACCTACACCCCCCAAAATTAAGAAATTAATAACAATGAGCAATCAACTAGAAAAAAGGTAAAAAACAGCTTTTGTCCTGAGCTATTTCAAGTATCCGTTATTAGACTGACGGCCGTACTCAGAGACGTTTAATGTCAATAAAATTGTTCCTTAGTATAGATTATCTTCGTAAAATCTAAACTAAGTAATAAATAAATAACATCCAACAGTCACATACATAGTCCTGACCCCACACTAAGATCGAGTCTTGGGTCGTGGGTATCAGGAACTACGAGAGACTTTTCGGTCTCACAAACACCCAGACCCGGAAGAAATATTTGTGGGCCGCACAAACATTTCTCTCGGTGCGGGGATCGAACCCGCGGCCTCTCGTTTCACAGGCGGCGTCTAACCAACTGCGCCACGGAGGCTGTCAAATGATTTAATTCACATTAAATGCCTGAATGTGGCAGTTAAATTTACATTTAACGCAACTTGCGATAGAATAGCCTATCCTTGGCTACAACTACGACTTACAGCGCGCCATTATTTGAGTCACTATTTGTTTTATTAAAAGGGTTGCTCAACAACGCATAAAAACAGTGATTAGTTATAGTATCTTATTTAAAAGTTAGTAATATTGCTCTTCAGCGCTGTAAAATGCATTCCACGTACCAAAGCAGCGCTGCGCCCCATCATCTTAAATTGGCAAACTTCTAGAAAGTTCCACACATTTCAAGACATAGGACCCAGCGGGTCTACACATTACGTCATAGATAGAAAAGTTTAAACACGCCCACGTTGTCACAATTGCTTAAATGTACTATTCAGGCACATTTCAGGGGAATCTAAACTTTAATATCTACGCATTAGACACTATTTTTGGTTGAACTCTTAGTTTATAGAACAGTCTGGTTATATTTGGCGTAAAATTTTAAAAGTTACCTAGCAAATCATCTATTTTAACACCTAAATTGCTTTATCGAAAAAGTTTTGTATGTGATATTATTGATTTTTATTGCTAAATATATTCTTAAATACCGCTAACCATTTGCACTCAGTGGGAAATGAAATTCAATTGTTTTTCAGAAGAGAACGTGTTAAGTTTGTATGACATATAAAGCTTGATTTGAAAAGTTACAATTTTAAAACTATGAAATGTTACAATGAGTTACTGATGTATACTTCCTAGTTAAAACAAAATATGAATTTCATATAATTAGTCTCCGCGAATGCACCAAATCTTTATTTTAAAAAAAGTTTGCTTTTACAACTGCAAACTGGCCAGCATATAATTCGACTCAACTATTTTGCCAATCCAATCGTGTCCTATGAATTAGACTTTAAAACATTTTATTTATATGAACTTTTTTGCGAATCTTACCTAGCAATAAATGTCAATTGGCGCCAAAAGTAACGTCAGTAACTTATCTATTGAAAAGTCAACTTCATACAAAATAATTTCGCCACTGTACATATAAATATTGGCAGTATAGCAAACTTGTGTAAACATATTTTATGACAAGAACTACTGTATTCTCTAATAAGAGACATTTTATTATTTATTATAGGGAATTGCTATGTTATATATTTATAAATAATTAACGAATTGGTGAAAGATATACAAACCAGTATTGGACAGTAAAATATATTGCAGTGTATACGAAATCTTAATAGAATTACAAGTTAATTCAACTGGCAATAAATAGTTTTCTTAACATAGAACAAAAATGGCACACTGATGGTAAAGGATTTATTACACTTTTCCTAACTCCAAAAGTTGAGTGCAAAAAGTTAAAAAAAAATAAAATCATATTAGGCCGGAGTAAATATACTTTAAAATATATTAAAAAATCAACAGTGATGGCAAAAAAATATAACAAAATTCGTGCAGAACAAAAAACATGGTAAACAAACATAAACAATAATAAATTAATTGCGTTTTAACAATTAAGTACTTGAACTGAGTCCTAGTGGACCATAGACATCAAGCATAGACTGAGATTCCGGAATAATCTATTTAGCTCTCAATAACAGACAGCCTCCGTGGCGCATTCGGTTAGACGCCGCCTGTGAAACGAGAGGCCGCGGTTTCGATCCCTACACCGAGAGAAATGTTTGTGCGACCCACAAACATTTCTTTCGGGTCTGGGTGTTTGTAAGGCCGAAAAGTCTCTCGTAGTTCCTGATACCTACGACACAAGACTCGATTTTAGTGTGGGGTCAGGACTAAGTATGTGACTGTTTGGGTGTTATTTAAATAAATACGTGAAAGTATGCATGACAATTTAACTGTCCTGGCAGCTGGCTATTGGTGTTACGAAGGCTTGTCCTGTTTTTTTTTTTCATTTTTCATAGTTTATACTCAGTGCACACTTAATGTCTATGCATTAGGTACCTTTTCACAGAAGTGACACAAATACTAATGTTGGTAAATAGGATATTTAGTATGGCAACATTTTACAATATAATAGCCATATTATCTACAGTATTATTATTCTGAACCAGTAATTTTTTAAATTGTGAACACTCCACATCTCAAACGCGTTGAAATGCTGGTAGTATCCTTGGAAACATAAGATTCTAGGTCTTTGAAGGGCAAATATTTGGAATTCACGAATGTTGCCGGTTTTAATGTTGCATTTACATACCATTTTTTCTGGTAAAGAAATAAACATTTACTGATGACAGTAGTAATGGAATTACAATGCAAAATCATTGAATCCATATCTAGACTTTATCCAGCCAAGATCCAAACACACCAACGGCAACACAAAATCTTAAAATGGCTTCCATCACCGTCACCGACAAAAATACAATCATACACACACGAAACAAAACTGCACACCGCACAATCAGTTCACATTAAAAGTTATTATCCCGAGTGACAATACAGTTCCGCACTTCGGTTAGTTTGAGGCACTCTGCATCCCTGGCCCGGTAGTCGTAGGGGATCGTCGTGGAGGCTATGCTGTCAGGACTGTCGCACGCCTGCGTGGAGCCCTGGCACGAGTTCTGCCTAGAGTTCAGCGCGTACTGGTGCATCCACAGTTGCTTCTCCTCCACCTCTTTGCTGACAACCACGAATAACTCTTTCTCTTTGCTGTCGAGCTGCTCTTTCAGGTACGCTATAAGGTCACTGCTCTGGAATTATAAAAGGGATACATTGGTATTTATACCGATGACTGCTTTTCTGCTGAAACTGAAACGAGCAAACACACACGGTTCACAATCGGCGTATAACCGACTGCGCCATGGAGGCTATCGAATAATGTATTTCAACCTATAATCGACCAAAGATTCCAACACATCTCCGTTCCGCAACACACTTCTTTGTTTCAGTCGAAAATTTGTCTATAAGGCTATAAGTACAGATAAGCGGGTCGTATCTGAATTTAAAATCCTATTATACTAACTGAGCACAATATGAGAAACAGTTTAGTTACTCACCCGTCCGATGAGCTGCGGCGCCTCCAACTTAGAGTCCAGGTTGTAGAAGTTGCCCTGGATCTGACGGATGGTGATCCAGTGGCGGCGCCGCAGAGGCAACATCACGAAGCCCAGCTTATAGTCGGAAGGCACGTTGAGAATGAACCCGCAGATGTTCGACAAGTCTAGGCATCCTGGGTCTCTGCAAACATTGAAGGAACGATGTAGAATGTAGTTTTACTAAATATTGGCCTGAGTAATTCATGTCATCGAGATCTCTATTAGAAATTTGAATTATCTGAAGACCTCCAACCCGTAATATGAAACTATGGTGTCTAAAGCACTGTCTACCGAACCCTAACCCTGCAAGACAAGATTAGTAGGTAAAAGTTAGAAAAGACGTAATTTGTAATACTAACTTCCGCTTATCGAACCACACTGCCTCACAGCCCTTCTTCTGCAGAGCAGCCATAATGACGTTGATGTCATAGTTGCCAAGCCCTAGCATGGAGCGGTGAGGGTTGATCCATACATTCGGCGATAGTCTACTACATATCGCGTCTAGCTCAGACTTTGAAAATGTTCCCCGTGTCTGAAACAAAGTAACATTAACCTGTTAAATAATGTGTTGTTCCGTTAAATATATTTAATTGTACAGACACTGTAAATAAATTCCATGCGGGATTACCAAGAACATGGGGAATATAGTATAACTATGTTACTGTTACCTTTATTTTAGTAGAAAATGTGTGTGCCTACTAAGAAATGAATCATTTATGTACATTTAAAATTAGGTGTTTATGTTAAATAATTTTTAACATATATTTTTTCCTTTTAATTTTTATTTTGTGCAATTGATTTACATGTTGCAATGCCAGCATTTTCCCAAGACCAAGGTATCTTGGTGCAAGTATTGTACTAATATATATACCTTAATGTTGTCTCTGTGAATAGATTACATGGATATCCGAAGTGTTAAATATTTGTGTTAAATTATATTCATACAGGGTATATCAAGACTACTACCGAAACCAAGGCCGGGTGATAGTTTTGGTGACTACATTCAAAATGCAACTAAAAATTTCGCAAAAAACATGAAATTTTTTGTTTTTTTTTTTTACTTTAATATCATCATGTTTGGGTAGTAATTCCTTCTCCTTCAAAAATCATGGTTTTTGCTAAAATAACAATTTAAACCTTAAACAGCGTCTTTTAAAATAAAAGGTACACCCTTTTATTTTAAAATAAAAGGTACAATAATGTAAGTACAAATTTTTATCAGTCTGCTTGCATTGAAATGGCCCAGAAAACTTTTATTCATTTACACCCCTTTCAAAACCAACTAAATCAATATCGACAACTTATTCATTGAACAATGAGTATTAGCCATAACAGATAGCAAAATAAAACAACATTTATTTACATCACATACTGCAACAGGTAAATAATTGATAAATTAAATGCCATTAAAAACTAACAACCTTGGAATTGGGAAAAACAACTCATTAGTAATTGTAAACAGCTTACATAAAATACCACAGCTTTGTATCAAGGCTACTGGGTAGGCACTGTACTTACTAATAAGATTTTCTGATAAAAACTAAGTATATAAAAAATACTGAATGAAAACCTTGCAGATAAAAATTTGCAAAACCTGAATGACTTGTATATTTAATTTCAAATGTTTATTTAACAATTACTGGATAGTTAACATAGTGTAATATAAATATGTACATCTTAAAAAGAATACTAAAAGTTCTTGTGAAACCGCCACTCAATTCTGTACGAAATAAGCAATCGCAGTCCATTGAACAACATCTTAAAAAGGAAATAATCAGCATAACAGACAAAGTTGGTCGGCGGGCGCGCTAACAATGCTAAATAACCTTCACGGCTTTTAACAATTTACTTGCTGTGCCACTGCCGACTTTGTAACAGACATTACATTTACCTGGAATAAATTATTAAGTGCGTGTAAAGCGCATAGCTCTTTTACTTGTTTTTCATGATAAATCGACGGCTTCGAATTCATTTCGTTCGCGTTTCATGTATAGTTCTCACCAAGCAAATACACATTTCACGCTATTAAATTATTCACAGCTGTTACACTAAAAAAGAAACAAAATTTTCCATTCTTAATTATCACAAGATATTAATTTTTAATTAATAATTTCAATGGTTTATTCCTAAAAACAACTTGACAATTTTGTGTCACTTTTGACAATATTTTTCAGACACATTTTTATACCTATCGATAAGGAAATAAAACATACAGCCTCTTATTTTTCTCAGAGATAGAAACAGATGAAATGGTCGGCGGTCTAGATTTCTGTGAATTTTCCCTTTTTTATATTATGTCATACTTTTTAAATTAACTCATATATAAAATAAATTCATGAAATAAGCACGTATATACTAGTATTATTATTTTAAGCGCTGTGAATGTATTTTTAGCGCAACAAATTTTTGAATAAGAAATACGCGGGATTAAATCTTTCTTATGAAAAATAAATCTTACATCCATATATTTAATATGGAAATATATTTTTTATTTACATAATAAACGCAGAAGTATACAAAATATGATATAGCTGAACAACGTGATATCTTTGATCCATTTTTATAAACAATTGCAAATTGTCTATTGTTGGTCTATACTCTATTGTCATTTATGTTGTCATTTGACAGTTGTTGGCGCGGGAAATAATGCTTTTGATTTTTTTGTAAACATAATTATCGCAATATAATCTTCTTGTTCCATTGTTATCAAAATAAGTTGCATTTTTTTTTAATCCGTACTGTATTCAACACTAGAAGATGAATGACAGTGATCTCGATGCTTTAGTGCCTGATCTTACCTATGAAAACCATTTAAATATTACTGATAGAACAGCTATTCATCTGTATAAACTTTCACTCCAAAGGTATGATTGGTTCAGATTGTTTTTTTTTTATTTTTGTGGCATATTGTTTATGTAGTGTAATTTATTTCAGCGAGTCTAATATATCATCACAAATTCTACTTAAAGATGTATGGAATAAAAACAAGGAATTACTCACTGGCAATTCAATCAATCATATACTTGATTCAGCAAAAGCATTGGCACAAAATGCTGATTGTAGCCAAATGGGGATGTGGCAGAGCTCCTTGAGGTATGTGTTATTTACATATAAGTTTTACAACCAAAAAATAAAATTTAAAGCTTTACACATCTATATATTAGCTTCCTTGGTTTGTGTTTAATATATTCTTATGTTATATCAATTGAGCTCAGTTAATTGTTTCTATAATATGGATACCACCATATAACTTATAACTAAATATTAGAGGGTAAAAATTTATTTAGATAACTTTTAAATTTTATTGGAGACACTTCTATTTCCATTTTTTTTATCTCTTAACAAGTTCAGATTTGTAAATTAATCTTCATTTATACAGTAAATACAATGCAGAATCAGTTTTTGAGCATAGCCTCCCATCCTGTAATCAATGCTCAAGAGACACTCGAGATCAAGGTCTCAAGGAATTTCAGAAAAACGAATGTCATTGTAACATAGCTAGAAGTACAATCAATTCGAATTTTCTCACATCTGATAACCACTCTCAACAAAACTTTGAAAAATCAGAGGAAAGTCAAAAACTATTCAAACCAAGATTCGGACGGCCAAGAAGTGTTACAAAACCAAACCAACCAACCAGTTCTGGAAGTCTTCCAACTACAAGCACACCTACAGAAGATGATTTTATCAAAGAAGAAGAAGAGAATAAAGCACACAAGGCAAATGTTGCCAAAATAATGTTTAAGAGTGCTAAGGAAACACTTCTGGCATCTAATCCATCTGCTAGGAGAACTCTTGGGGCTTCTAGAAAAGCTCAAGCCAAGTTTGTGTCTCCTATGCTTGGTGCACAGTATGTTCATTTTATTTTATAATTTATTTATATCCAAACAGTAATATATTCTCCTGATGGTAAGATTCTAGAGGTCATCTCAACCAAGGGACCTATACAATATTGTTGTATCCTACATTTGATATTTTGTTAGAAGTGGCTGGATACAGGCTGTTTCTAACAGGTTGATGTGAAGATCATTGGGGTAAACCTATGTTCAGCAGTGGAGTGTCGACTTCTTGTGGCCGGAATGAATATATTACATTTATACATTCTATAAAGTTAAAAACTGGTGGTAGGGTACTTATGAATTTTAAACAATTTAATTCCAGGGAGAAACAGGAACAAGTGGAAAATGAGATAACAGATGAAAGACTGAAACACATTGATCCAAAAATGATTGAGCTTATTGAAAATGAAATCATTGATAAAGGAACACCTATAGGCATGTATATTTCACTAACATACTATTTATTTATGTACACACCATACAAATTATGTATAGGTGGACTAAATGCCTGAGGCATTCTCTACCTCGGTCGAACCTACAATTAACTTATAATATTTTAATTATAAGTTAATAATAATAATAATAATTTATTAAACAAAAGCAAAACATAGAAAACACTAAAACTAAAGTACACGCAAAAACGTATACAAAAATAAAGTTAAAGTTCAAGTGTTAGATTGAATTCTGGTGCCCAAATAAAGATTTAACTTGTGTTATGTTAAGTATATAATAAGTTTATTTGCGAAATTTTATGTGTTTGTAAGTAAAAAAAAAGGTTTGCAAAAAATACTTCATATTGGGTAAGGATATGTACATATTGCTCGAGCCCATGAGACTAAAATAGATGGATCCAACTAAGCATTGGAGAACCATCAGACTTCCAAATACATATAACATATCCTTTGACAACATCAATAAAGCCAATATTTTACTGTTAGTCCTCAATTTTAACAATAAGTCTATTTTTAGGATGGGATGACATAGCAGGTCTCCAGCTAGCCAAGTCGGTCATACAAGAAGCGGTAGTGTGGCCTCTACTCAGACCAGACATATTCACTGGGCTGAGACGACCGCCCAAAGGCATCTTGCTATTTGGACCACCAGGCACTGGCAAGACCCTGATTGGTAATATAAAAATAAATAAATACAGCCAATAGTCACATACATAGTCCTAGCCCCACACTAAGATACATTTATTGAGGAAGGCTATAGGCTATATATCATCACGCTATGACCTATAGGAGGAGAGCAGTTGTGATATTTCTAGCAAATACGAGGAAATTTTGTTCGTTTTTCGTGGTCCGATTGGTCGATATTCTAAACTGATAGTCAGAATTAAACATTTTGACCGCCATTTTAAAACGTGTATGCACCCGGGCGGAGCCGGGCCCGACCGCTAGTCTAGTATATATTTGATCGAAGATTTGTGGTGATGTGTGCAGGTAAGTGTGTGGCGGCGCAGTGCAACGCGACGTTCTTCAGTATCTCCGCGTCGTCGCTCACGTCCAAGTGGATCGGCGACGGAGAGAAGATGGTGCGCGCCTTGTTCGCCGTCGCCAGGTGTCACCAGCCAGCGGTGAGTATGCTCTATTAATTTTGTTTTATTTACTGCTTTTGTTTTGTTAGTTCTATCCGCAGCCAACTGCTAATTTTCGATTTGTAGATGATAAACAATCACATGTTCTCTAGTAGATACGCTATGTCTCGTATTATTGTTCTATTGCCAGTCAGTGCTTTTTCAGAGGAGCAATGTACTTACCATAAGAGGCGGTAAAAAAATATAGTAGATCCACAGTCTCTGTTTACCCTTACTATCCTATGGGATACAAGCGTACCGTTTAAGTATTTAAATATGTAATAAAGCATTATAGCAGCACGCTATGATTGATAAAGTACACACTAAACAAGAAGAAATACAAATATGAGTGGTGTGTTGCAGGTGATATTTATCGACGAGATAGACTCTCTGCTCACGCAGCGGAGTGACTCGGAGCACGAGGCCACCCGGCGCATCAAGACTGAGTTCCTTGTGCAGTTCGACGGCGCTTCCACTGGTAACTATAGCTGCCAATAGACTCATATCCCATATCCTCGTATCCTAGATGATATTTTTACATGTCACAATATTATAAAAATAGCCAGAGTAACTACTGGACATGTTGAGACTCAACATCTTATGTCTCAGGATGACGAGCGCAGTGGAATGCCTAGCTTTGGTTTGTAATTCAAGGTGCTGTTTGGTTTTCCTGCAGTTCAAGAGCATACGCTTACCATCAGGCGAATGGCACGCTCGTCTCGCCACTCCTAGCAATAAAATAAAAACTAATCACTTCAGTAACAATCTTTAAAAAATCATGGTTAAGAATTCGAGTATTGAATGCGCCCCTGGCTGAAAATCTAGATTCGCCTTTGCACTGTAAAAATTCTTTAAACAAAAACAGGGGTACCGTACCGCTATTTTTATGCCCTCTTTGTCACTCTTATGCAGTCTTTCGATATTCTCTCTCGCTCCACTAACCATTCGAATTTCGATATGCGCAATATACGCAATTTATTTCGTGTTTTTTGCTTGAGTATAATATCTCAATGCAAATTACAGGCAAGAGAATATTTTTCTTAGTTTGAACCTTGTTTCAGCCGAGGAAGACCGTCTACTCATAGTGGGTGCAACAAATCGGCCGCAGGAACTAGATGAAGCCGCGAGAAGGCGGCTAGTCAAACGACTGTACATTCCGCTGCCTGATGCTGATGTATGATATATTAAATCAGGGACCGAAAACGGTAACGAAAATACCGGTATTTTTTGGTATCAACCGAAAAAAAAAATACCGGTATTTTTAAAGGTAACCCCTATACGCCAATTTTATTAGATTCCTAGAATTTAACCGGTATCATACCGGTAACCGAAATAAGGATTACCTCTATGTTTCAAGCGTTGTCGGCAAAAGTCAAAGCGTCGCTGCGCCGTGCGTCGACCAAACACGACCTCAAGGCCGTCGCCCCGGTTGGTGCATGTTGTAACTTGCACCGATTCGACGCAGACCATACGCAGACGCGTTCTTTGCGATTTTTGAATTTTGAGACTCTTAATTGATATTTCATTCAGTACGCACGTCGCACGGGAGTGTTGAATTATTTGTTTGGTTTGGAATCGGATTACCTATATACTTTGAAAATGGGACGAAAGCTAAAAAATCATGTTTATGCATATTTTACCTACCAAAAAGAAACAAATTCATCTAAATGTAATGTAAAAGGGTGTAATAAAGTTGACACTAATAACGAAAAAGTAATAGTAATCACCACAAATCCATATCTATTTTAAAATACGATGTCTGTGCCTTGTGGTAATCACATTGTTAATATTTATTATTGTCTGCCCTGAGGAACTCCGGCATTTACCGACATGAGCGCCGAAGCGTACACGTATTCTACGCCCATGCAGAAAGCCGGAAATCAACGAACACAGGTTGCCGGGCAGACCGTATGCCGGAAGTTTAGAAAGAAGACCACGGTGCCAGATTCTATCAATCGACTTGGCTATGTCGAGGCTCACAGCAAGAGCCTCGCCACGCCGGTCAATCGCCTCACTCCAGCGATGCAGGACAAACGCTAGAAGATCACCCGTCGATCGATTATGACGGAATCCGTATTGTCGGTCACGGATCAACGAGTGATCCTCCAGGTAGCGGACCAATTGAGCGTTTATGATCCGCTCCATGACCTTACACATCACTGAGGTGATAGCGATAGGGCGGTAATTGGTAGGGTCCGACCGATCACCCTTTTTTGGGATCGGCTGCACATTGGCCTCCCTCCAAGATTCCGGCACAACACCTGTGCGGTAGGACGCTCGGTAGAGGCAAGTCAGTGCAGGAGACGACTTGGCTGCACAAGCTCTTAAAACCACGGCTGGTATCCCATCCCATCCAGACCACTGGCTTTCCGCACATCGAGAGACCGTAACTCACGCTGCACATCACACTGCCTGATGCGAATATCCGCCATTGAGAAACCGCAATCAGGCAGTGTGGGCAGCGTCTGGGAACCACGGTCTTCAACGCGGGAATTAGCTGCAAAGAGATTTGCCAGCAAAGCAGCCTTCTCTTGCGGCTTGTGGGCCAGCGACCCTTCTGGGTACCTCAGCGGTGGCAACGCTGGACGGCAGAAGTTAGATTGAACGGCCCCGGCCAAACTCCAATAAGCACGACTGCTAGTTGGGTAATTGGCCAACGCACGCCCAATCCTGCTGACGCGCTGGGCATCCACCCTAACGTAGGCCTTCTTGCAAGCCTTGGTTGTAGGCTTATTTGAGGGAACTGATATTGGTATCCTTCATGGCACGACTCCTGATCCAAGCGCGGTACGCCGCCTGTTTGTCACTGACAGCATCGGCGCATGCACGATTGAACCAGGAGCGTCCACGGCCCTTACTGGCGATCTCAAACCTCGTCAGCAATAGCGTTGACACTCGCTGACGGATCTTTACCCTCAAAGCAGCGCCGCCTCCAAGAGATGAATGCGAAATATTCCGGCATACCATCCCAATCTGCCACGAGTAATGCCAGACCCTCCGCTTAATCTGCACGGATTGTGGTGGTGATGCGAGCGGTAATGACGACCCAACCAGGCAGTTATCGGAAGTGCCTAGAGGCGCACTAACGGTCACACGATACCCGGCTGGGTGACTCGCCAGCAGAAGGTCCATCAGAGAAGGCGCATGACTCGCCACATCCGGGATCCTGGTGGGCTAGTTCACCAGTTGTGTCAAGTCATGAGTCAGAGCGAATGCATGGGCAGCTCTGCCAGCATGATCAGTCCTAGCCACAGTTCGTGATGAGCATTGAAATCCCCCAAGACCACCATTTCGGGCGACGGGAACTGCGCATGCGCGTCATCAGCCGCCTGGCTAAGATACCTGAACAGCCGAGTCGCCTCATCGTCCCCGTGGTGAGAGCTGTAAAGGCACACGTAGATAAGGCTCAGGGAATCTAGATCGACTTGCACCCACAGAGCGGAGAAGGAGGGGTCCTCCATGCAGTGCAAACGGCGGCTGCAGATGTCCGACCGAACACACAAACATACCCCGGCTTTAGGTTTCAAGTTTACTTCAAGCGAATAACCGGGATACAACAAGTAATAATCATCGGCCGGACAACGAATCTGCATCTCCGTTAGGAAGAGCAAAGCAGGCCGGGCCGTCTCGAGATGGACGGCATTGAGGTTCGTATGGGGTCCGCGGATATTAGTGAATTCCATAGTGAACGCGGTGGTGGGGTTATGCACCGCTGAAGGACCTGCTCTGTTTAATTGCACTGTCATGGTTGAAAGGATGGGATTGGTGAAGAGGCAACGAATGGCTTAAGTTCGAGAACTAAGAAGGCCGAATGGGCACCGGTACGAAAGGATCTGCAAGAAGCGAATTGATCCGCCGGACGGAAGGGCCCCCGTACACTCCCGGGATGGGCCGCCGGGACCCCACTTCCGGTCACCAACTTACCGGTTTACTGGTGGTAGGTCTCTCATATGTGAGAGGCCATCTGGGTGGGTACCACCGCAGTGTCTTTTTCTCCCGTCAAACAGCAGTGTAAACACACTGTTGTGTTCCGGGTTGAAGGGCATTGTAGCCAGAGTAACTACTGGACATATTGAGACTTAACATCTTATGTCTCAGGATGGCGAGCGCAGTGGAATGCCAAGCATTCCTTTGTAATTCAAGGTGTTGTTTGGTTTTGCTACTGTTCATGAGCGGTCGTATCGCTTACCATCAGGCGAACGGCATGCTGGTATCGCCATTCATAGCAATAAAAAAAAAAAAAAAAAAAAAACAACCGGCACGACGGACCCACCCAAGATTATGCGCGGCACGGTTAGGCAGCCTCTCGAGGTGGTTAGCCCCTGTACTATACCGCGGGCGGCCAGCGGACAACCGTTTCTACGGGTCTCCCTGGCCGGCGGATCAACATTCCTCCCTTCGACAAACGACCGAAAATACCCACACGGTACAACCTCATGCCTGGACTCAAGCCCCTCGAAAAAACCGGAAAACCATGGGCTGATCCCGGAACGCGATCCCCTTATGGAGATCACTATGGCGGCCTTTACGTCATCGTCCTCATGGACGGTCGTCGCTACCCGGGCGGACACTTAAGTCCTACCACCACGAACTGCGTCACTCATTTGGCACTACCCAGGGGTCAAGTGTAGGGAATCTAGAGTCTAAGCCTACGGACGCGGGTGACGTTAACCCCCTCGAATGAACTCTACTGCGGTAAAGTGAGGTGTGATGGTAAAAAAAGCGAAGACTTGTGGTCAGAAGTCGGACGTTCGCACCAAAACCCACAAAAACCGACAACAATCGGATTCGAGGCGGACGCATCTGTGGACGTTAAATACGTACAACAGACGCACAAATCACTTCCTTTATACGTCGGCGGACGTAACCGAATACGACGTCGTGTATAGAAGGCATTAGAAAGACGTAAATGCTCAAGGTCATTTGCTCGGGACCTGGTTTATCTTATTTTAATGTTTTATAATTTAAAAATATAGGGTTTTTGTACTAAATAATATTATTTATGTGAATTTAGGTACCTATCTATTTATTTATTAAATTAAATATACTGAGATATAAAAATGTCTTTACTATATAGTATCCCTTTACACCAAATTCTTGCCTTCACTCATTTCCTTTTCTTTTCAACACAATTACATCGCAAGTAAAATGAAACGATTCCAGGGATATTGCGTAAACAACACGCCAAGTATAATATATTTTATTTGGTATGCAATATGGAAATGAGTAACTATTCTCCAATGCGCTCTCTTTTACCGTCAAGGTCTTTTTTAGGTTACCGGTATTAAATCGGTTACCGTATATAAGGGTAACCTTTATAATTTGCATTGGTTACCGTCATAAGGGTTACCTAAATCTTAGAGGTAACCGAAATTGGTCGATACCGGTACCGTTATGTACAACCGGTTTCGGTCCCTGTATTAAATACAACATGTAATTACAAATATTATGACGATAATGTATGTAGCCGTTTTCAGTCCCGGCTACTGATATATTGAATACAAGAATGTTTAAGCAGGAATTTGTTGGTCCATCCTTTGATGCGCTCTTTTATGACTTGCGTACCTAGTTTTTAAAGGTACGAGCGCATTTTGGACACATCGACAACCAGCTGACGTTTTTTTAGTTTTTAGTTTGTAAGACCGAAAAGTCCCTCGTAGTTTCTGATACCCATGACACAAGATTTGATCTTAGTGGATTAGGGGTCAGGAATATGTATGTGACTGTTGGGTGTATTTATTTATATTCACCATATAAGCATGTTAGGTCAGTGTGGCATATTCCGTCTATGGGGCATTAACCGTCTACTTCCAATTAAATACAGTACATTCAAATTAGAAAGCTTATGATATACTTTTCTAACATGCCAACTCTCAAAGCTGTAATTTGGAAGTAGACGGTTAATGCCCCACAGACGAAATATGCCATCCTGACCTTATCTTAATATGTGGTACGATAATTATTTTTAGTTATTTATTAATAATGTTACAGGCTCGCAAACAAATAATAACAAACCTACTAAGGAACGAGAACAATGAGCTCAATTCGCAAGATATAGTGGAGATAGCCAATCTCACGGACGGGTACTCGGGCGCTGACATGAAGTCGCTGTGCTCCGAGGCAGCTATGGGACCTATACGATCGGTTCCGCTCTCGCAGATCGTCAGCATTGACCCACAGAAGGTATGAACACATTACGTGTTACCTGATTTACTATTTAAAAAACTCTATACCGAAATGAAGCCATGTTATACGCATTTAGTGGTAATATGTAGTTACAAAAAATAACTTCGATCGACTTTACCGCCCCAATTCATTCTACTATATAAATTCGGTGCATTTCCATCTGTTATATATTGAGAACACCAAGGTCCGGATTCGACTCTCGACGTCTTGCAGGTATTATTGGGAAGTGGTAATAGTTCGCTGTATCAGCCCATATACGTCCCACTGTAGGGATCGGGCCTCATCTACAATCGAGAGTACGATTGAAAGTGGTTAGGCTAAATAGTCCACCACGCTGGCCTACATAAATAAATAAATAAATAAATAACACCCAACAGTCACATACATAGTCCTGACCCCACACTAAGATCGAGTCTTGTGTCGTGGGTATCAGGAACTACGAGAGACTTTTCGGTCTCACAAACACCCAGACCCGGAAGAAATATTTGTGGGCCGCACAAACATTTCTCTCGGTGCGGGGATCGAACCCGCGACCTCTCGTTTCACAGGCGGCGTCTAACCAACTGCGCCACGGAGGCTGTCAGCTGTCACATACCATAGAAATACTTGTAAATCGCTATGGTATGCAGGTTTCCTCGCGATGTGTTAATGGTTAGCTGCTTATTCCTAAAAAGATTGCTTATCTTCTCAGGTGCGTCCAGTATGCATCCAGGATTTCCTCAATGCTCTCCAACGAGTAAGGCCCAGCGTGTCTCAAGACGACTTAGGCCAGTACGTCAAATGGAATAAAACTTATGGTCAAGGTTTTTAATAAATTAATTATTTCGTTTGTGTATTTATTTTATATTTTGTATTCATGTTGCTCAGTCTTCTAGCCTGAAACTTAATTCCACCAACAGTCATAAATCCCATCCCGTACGTATCCCACACGTATTATGTTATGTCTTCACTCGTGATTCACAAATAGGTTTCTAAAACTACGAGAGACTGCGGTCGAACATTACGCGATTTCTAAACAGATACTAGTATAGAACCAAAGAAACTTTTTACTGCGTGTTTACTGCGTGGGATTGGACTCAAGATGTCTCATTTCTTAAATGACTTATATACTCATTTAGCCGAAGAGTCACACAAAGATGAAGAACGATTCATTTAGACATAATCCTTGTGTCCTAATATTATTACCTACGTCCATGTTAAGAAGCGACATTATTAGGTAGGCATCATTTTGACTGGCAAAACTTCTGTTTCTCCAAATAATTCAGTCTTATAATAACGAAGCTTTTTAAAATTCTCTTTATTTTATAGTCATAGTTACTGTTTGGTGGAATTAGGTAAGAAAGCATAAAAATAAAATTAAGGTATGGCTGTATGACATCGATGACTATGGTTTGAGAAAAAAATGGACTATGGTACGTCACTGTCATCAGCTGTTTTGACAGTTGATGAAATATTTTGATCAAAGATTGGCGCGCAAATAATTTCATAAAAATGTATTTCATTTTTCAATCACAATGTATCTATACAATATTTAATTTTTATACTAGTAATTTTGTGTAAAATAAGTTAATTTTCACGCGAAAATGGATTCTGAAAACAGGGTAGTTGTGTTAATTGATATGGATTGCTTCTATTGCCAAGTTGAGGAGAAATTAAACCCTGAATTGAAGGGGCAGCCTATTGCGGTTGTCCAGTACAACCCTTGGAAGGGTGGAGGGTAAGTAATTATTAGATATCAGCATTACCTATCCTCATTGAGACATTTTCTTTTGCAAAAAATATACCTTCACATAAAATTAGTTTTCATCTGTTCTTATTTTCTAGAAAACTGTTAAATGAATAGAAGCTTTACTTATAAAAAAAACACGGCTTGGCAGTGTAAGAAATGTCCAAAGTATTAATAATTCAACACACATGAATACAAGTTAAAGTCCACCAACCCTCACTAGGCCAGCATGGTAGACTATATGGCCTAACCCTCTCAATCGTCTTTTTTATTATAGAGAAAGCCCGTCCCCTGCAGTGGGATGTATATGAGCTGATATAGATATAGGAACCAGGTTGTTTATTCATATGTTCCAGGATTATAGCAGTAAATTATGTAGCTAGAGCAATGGGGGTGACCAGACACATGAGAGGCGATGAAGCCAAGGAGAAGTGTCCTGAAATACAACTGCCCTCTGTACCTTGTCAAAGAGGAAAGGCAGACATTACCAAGTAAGTGATACTATTTATAAGATGATTAAATAACATTTCAATTACTTCAAAATGGAAAATATACTACCACTTCTGTAAAATTATAAAAAAATATGTTTGATGTTACAGTTTGCTTCAAAACTATTGATAGAATTTATTATAAGCCAATGACTTCTTATATTAAATTAAACAAATCATTTATTCCAGGTATAGAGATGCTGGTAAGGATGTAGCAAAAGTTCTTCAGAGGTTCACATCATTGTTGGAGAGGGCATCTATTGATGAAGCTTATTTGGACATCACTGTACCAGTAACTATTTCTATTGAATTTTTACATAAAATTATTGTGTCGTTGCTAGTTTCAATGCAATGTATGAATTGGAAAAGAATTGAAATCAATTAAGGCGCCTCATTTAATTTTATGATAAAAACAATTTAAATGTCATCTTAAAATATTGTCATTGCAAGTCTTTCTAATATTCAAAGTCTCAAATAAATTAATTGTGTATTTCTTTTTTAAATTACAGGTTCAAGAAAGATTAAAAAGCCTAAATGTGAATTCGGTAAACTTGGATATGATGCCGAACACATATGCACTGGGTTACGACTGTGTGGAGGAGTTCCTAGCTGATGTACATACTTGTGGGGCAGACTCCATTGACTTTGATTACGAACATGCTAAACGGTTGTTGATTGGTGCAGTTATTGTTAGTGAAATTAGAGCTGCGGTTTATGATGAGACAGGTAAAGGCAACATTTCAACTTACACATGTTAATTTTGATTCCATCTCTCTGTCTCTTAATCCAAAGCAAGTCCACTATTGAAAATAGACCTCCACCTCATGGATCACTGCATAATTTTTATTTGCAAAGAGTAAAAAGTCTAATAACCTTTATGTATCAGAGTAGAATATGGTTGTGGGTATTAGATGCCAGTTGTGTTTCTTCTGTATGTAATACCTAATATGGCAGTTAATTGTTAGTAAAATATGCAATCTTTCAATGTATTAATTACACATAGGCATGTAAGACCATTTTGTTATTTTCCTTATTTCAGGCTACAGATGTTCAGCAGGTATAGCACATAATAAAATCCTGGCAAAACTTGTTTGCGGAATGAACAAACCAAATAAACAAACTATATTACCCAAACACTCCATTGACATACTTTACAAGTGAGTTACAAATATTTTATGAAGTTATGATAATTACAATAAACTAAATGATATCATCCCAGAAAGTCACTGGCAGCATTTATGTAAAATTAATATTCTATTGAGCCGACTTAGAAAGGACGACTGAGGGGGTGCCGCGTCGAGGATCGGCGCCACTTGACACCGGGAGCGCCGCGGAGGAACCGTGCGGGGTCCGCTACGCCGAGCCAGCCGCACGCCGAACCACTCAAAACAGTCCACACCGTTCTCCCAGAGTGTTAACACGTTACTTATAAATTTTGTAATCACTATTACTATTGCTAATAAAACCAAGAAAAAGTCTTGCATTTATATTCAACCCTTACAAATTGGTCCTTCGAGCCGGATCGAATACGCTGCATACCACCAGCAACGTTAATGGTTATTACGCGAAATAGCGCGCGTAAGGAACGCGAAAATAACTGCAAAGACGAAGCATCGACCAGCCAGCAGAACTCACCACAGAAGCCAACTTCGCAAGCAAAAATGAACGAAACCGGAAACGTAAAGGCCGAACAACAGCCACTTCAGGTATGCGGAACAACTAGAGCTAAAAGTTGTGCATCCAAGAAAACATCTTCATCTACGCGATCTCAAATAGCCATGCTGAAATTACGTGCCGCAGAAGAAAAGGCGAGAATTCAAATGGAGTTGGTCGACAAAAAATTGGCAATAGAAATAGCTGATTTTCAAGAAGAAACTAGTGAACAATATGAAAAGACGCATAGTGAAGTGGAGAGGTGGTTAGATAGCAGCCAACCGGAACTGGAGCATTTGCAGCCCGCCCACGACAAAGGTCGCCAAGAGGGCAAGCTGTGCGAATCAGGGACTTTAAACCCTGATACTCGTGATCCAGTTCAGGAATCAGATGCCGCACTTAAGGAACTTACCGCCAATCCTGCTAACGTTACGTCTACCAAAAGGCCAAATTGCGCCCGACCTGAGCTGTGTCATTTGGGAACCCCGTATCCAGGTACTTCAGATGGAACAGTTCAGTTGCTAGCTAGCGCACTTAAGGACCTTGTCGCCACGTCAGCAAACACTACGTCAAACGCAAACTTACTGAGCCGCATAAGCACGCCGCGAGACCTGCCAATATTCTCCGGCGACCCGATGGAGTGGCTGCAATTCAAGTATGCGTACGAAGAATCGACGGAAGTGTGCAACTTTAGTACAAAAGAAAATCTCTGGAGAATACGCAAATGTCTTCGTGGACCCGCCAAGGACGCCGTAGCAGCTCTATTAATTAGTGCCACCGATCCGGACAAAATAATGGCAACTTTGGAGCTACGATTTGGAAATGCCGACGTCATTAGCTCAAAAATAATACAAGACATTAAGAAGTTATATCCAATGAGTCAAGATTATCACAAGGATATCGTAACCTTTTCCATAAAAATACAGAACTTCATATTTGCTGTAAAAGCTGTGAAACGCGACGAGTATCTACAAGGAATAAATATTGTGTCAATAATACTGACAAAATTACCTGCAGTCCTCATAGCAAAGTGGTCAGACTACAGTTTTCCTTTGATCACCGAGGGGAAGAAATCGCGCATGGAAATTTTAGCAGATTTTCTAAATGAAGAAGCAGTGAAAATATCGACAACGGCAAATATTAACATGATAAGTTCCCGAAGTGACTACTACAAAAACAACAACTATAACCGTGCGAACAACTCGGTACTAGTAACTACGGAAGACACTTACTCAAAGTGTTCATATTGCCACTTATCGAAACATAAATTAACCGACTGCAACCGTTTCAAAAGATCACGACGCATCGAGCGCTGGCGCCACGTTAAGAGTCATAACCTTTGCTACAAGTGTCTGCTATCGCGCCACGATCGAGATACATGCCCAGCTACCGCGTGCGATATAGATAACTGTGGAAGACCGCACCATCGCTTGTTACATTCACCCATGTGGAAAAACTCTCGGCCACAAAACAGCGTGAATATCACAGATGTGACCGAAGATGCAACAGTGACAAATATTAATTTGACGCACTGCAAAGTACTTTTGAAAACTGTATCCATCAACATTCACGGGCCTAAGGGTGTGGTGAACACAACGGCGCTTTTAGACGACGGTTCAACCGTTTCATTGATAAGTCACGAGCTTGCGCAACAAATAGGACTCCGTGGACAAAAACAAACAATTCGCGTGAGTGGTGCTTGGAACAATAACACCTTAGATTGCGTCAGCGAAATAGTGGACTTCGGAGTATCAAACAAAGAAGGAACTGTTTTCGACATCCGAGCACGCAGTATCAAAAATCTAAACCTACCAAAACAGGATGTAACGTCAATTGACTTATCGAGTTACGAGTGTTCCATGCCGAATTTAACAAAGCTTATTAATGTGAACACATGCAAACCTCAACTATTAATTGGGCAAGACAATTATCATCTGCTGATGCCACTGCAAATAGTAAAAGGAAAAACCGAAGGACTGTATATCACACGCACCAAACTAGGCGCTTGTGTACATGGCTATATACGCGAATCTTTACTTCGCGAACACGCCTCGACCTCCGAATCAGCAACGTACTCCGCTTTTTTTCTTAACGATAACGCAAAGATGGAATGCTGTGACAACAATCAGTTATTAAGAAGTCTGGAGGAACAGATACGCTTATCATTCAACATTGATTCTATGGGCGTCAGCATCAAACCTAGACAGAATACCGAGGATCATCAAGCTATATTACGTCTAGAAAATACAGCCGTACTCAAGAATGGGAGATGGCACGTCGGCCTACCATGGAAGGACATTAATTGCAAAATGCCCAATTCATACCCCGCTGCATCGTTGAGATTGAAAGCTGTTGAGAAAATGCTGAAGGAAAATAAAGACTACGCAAAAAGATATGCCGAAAGAATAAACCATTTATTGGACAACGACTATGCAAAGAAACTTACTAGCTGCGAAGACACAACTAGAACCTGGTATCTACCTCACTTTGAGGTCGACAACCCTAATAAAAGTAAGATGCGCCTCGTTTTTGACGCAGCTTCAAGAGCTTACGGAAATTGTTTAAACGATTACCTTTTTAAAGGACCGGATCTACTTACAATACTCAATTTGTATAGAAGCGGATTACAAGCTGAAGCGATTAATTATGGGACAACATGGAATTTCATTCCTCCAGTTAGCCCTCACTGGGGTGGAGCTTGGGAGCGACTTATTCGATCAGTCAAGCAGTGCCTGAAAGTTGTGCTGAAAGAAAGAGCGCCTCGAGAAGAGACACTCATCACTCTGTTGGCTGAAGTAGAGCAAATAGTCAATAGTCGCCCATTAACACACGTGACGGTAGAGCCTAATACAAACGAAACATTAACACCGAACCATTTCCTATTAGGCACTTCGTCGAATTCACCAACAATAGGGTCATTTAACATGGCCGATTTGTGTTTGAGAAAACAATGGAGAATATCTCAGATACTGGCCGACATGTTCTGGAAGCGTTGGATTAAGGAAGTTTTGCCTACTATGCTTCCCAGAAAAAGATGGCAACAAGAATCGAACCCACTGCGCATCGGAGATTTGGTGATAGTTGCTGATCCTGATGCACCCAGAAATACATGGCCTAAAGGTGTCATTCAACGTATTATGGCTGGAAAAGATGGACGTGTAAGATTAGTTGAAGTAAAGACGGCCTCGAACGTGCTACAACGATCGGCAACCCGCGTCGCTAAAATACCCACTGGTATTGAGTGCTAAAGATAGCACTGGGGTGGAGAGTGTTAGCGACAGAAACCCATAAGGACGACTGAGGGGGTGCCGCGTCGGGGATCGGCGCCACTTGACACCGGGAGCGCCGCGGAGGAACCGTGCGGGGTCCGCTACGCCGAGCCAGCCGCACGCCGAACCACTCAAAACAGTCCACACCGTTCTCCCAGAGTGTTAACACGTTACTTATAAATTTTGTAATCACTATTACTATTGCTAATAAAACCAAGAAAAAGTCTTGCATTTATATTCAACCCTTACAGGAAATAATTATTGTTATGTTTCTTTTCTGCAGGACACTGTCTGTAAAAAAAGTTAAACACCTTGGAGGAAAATTTGGAGACATTGTTTGTGAGAAACTAAGAATCAAAACAATGGCAGAGCTTCAAACGTTTACGGAAAAAGAACTTCAAGCTAAATTTGATGAAAAAAATGGGTATGACACATCATAATTACATTCTTTTGACTGTTGACCATATATGATCATATTATTATGCATCCACATTTTTGCATCGTAAGTATCGGACACATCGCATAGTTTTTTTAGTACAGGAATTCATAGATTCGTGCGATCCGAATCAGTTAACGCACTTGTACGAATTCCTATATGACTAATAAATAGTGCATCCGAACCTTACGTTGCGAATATGAGGACTCATGCCCTAAAAGTATATTTTGCCAATTAATTTCATCTCGCCCTCTCTTTTCCAGTTCATGGTTGTACAACATAGCGCGAGGTACCGACTTAGAACCAGTGCAAGCGAGATTCAACCCTAAAAGCATAGGATGCTGCAAGCAATTGAGAGGGAAATCTGCTCTTGTTACCTTGGACAGTTTGAAGAAATGGCTCAAAGACCTGGGCGACGAAATAGACGATCGATTGGAGAAGGATGCGTTAGAAAATAACAGGATACCAAAACAAATGGTGGTCAGTTTCTCCACACTAGTTGCGGATGGAAGGGATACAAGCAGTTCCAGGTCATATAATTTTACCAGTGAAGATGAGGTCTGTGCTGATTTCGTTGCAAATAAGGCCTTGGAGTTATTGCTGGAAAGTACTGAAGGTTGTAGACCAAAAGGTGAGAATGAGTGGTGAGAGTAGTATGGAGTATTATGTAAACACAAATATTTACTTCAGTTTCTCATTTCATATTGATTTTTTATTCATTTAGATAGTGGTTCACTTGTTTTTATTATGGTACCTCATACACATTTCTTAAAAAATTACAGATGACGAAACTAACAGGAAATTAAAAGCCCCAATAACATTCTTGGGCATAAGTGTTGGAAAGTTTGAAGACAATTCTGACGCGAAGAAAACTAAAAAGATAAAAGACTACTTTGGTGCTGGATCATCAAAGGACAAAATCGTTACCAAAGAGAATGTCAAAGAAGTCGTACCAGAAATAACCGAAAATACGAGTAGTACAAAAATCAATGGAGTTCAGATGAAATCTAACAAAAATTTTGGTAAAGATTATATTCTACAGAAGTTTTTTCAACCAACAGATAAACCTAACGTAGCTGTAAAATCAGAAGAACAGCCAGATAAACCGATCAAGAGTGAAGTAGTACTGGAGTCAAGCCTGGACAAACAGGAATCGTTTTTTGCTAAAATATTACATGGAAAATTAAAAACCAAGGATGATCAATCAACTACCAATGAAGTTCAAGAGAAACCTACCACCCCTGTTTGTGAGGTGGTCCAATGTGGCGAAGACAGCAATGATACTGACTATTCAAGCTCAACAATTAACAATGAAATCAATAAAAGTATTGCTCTTTTTGAAGATGATCCAGAAGATGGGGCGAGAGTAAACAATATAAATAGTATAAGGCAGTTGCTTAAAACTAATGTGGAAGTTGAAGATAGTAGACAATCTGAAAAGGAAGATACGGATTTAAACTCCAATACAAACCAAGCCGAAAAATTAGAAACATTTGACTGCCCAGAGTGTGGTAAAACTTTGACTATTGATCAGTTTGAAACACATTCAGATTATCACATGGCATTAAAACTGAGGGAAGAAGACAGACAACAGATCCGTAAGGAAAAACTTAAAGTTGTTGCAACTCATGTGGAAGACCAGCGGGAAAAGAAGAAACCTCCGGATGAACCTCAAATTAAAACTGACACCAAGTTGCTGGACAACTTTTTTGTCAAATTAAACAACAATATTGTAACAGAATTGTGTTCTGAATGTGGTAAGAAAATACCTGTTGACAAGTTTTCAGAACATTTAGACTTCCACGAAGCTCAAAGATTGAGTCGCGAATTGAATAAAAAGGGTACTCCATTGTTCATAACAAGTAGTGTTAAAAGGAAAAAGAAATCAGAATCTCCAGTGAAGAAGAGTAAACTACCTTGTAAATCTATAGATTCTTTTTTTAGGTAGCAAATGTCTAATGTATATATAGTGTAGTATTTTTGAATGGACCAGCAAGTCAAAGAATAATACAATAAGAATAAATAATAATCCGCCATTGCCTTAAGCGGGAAGTATGATGTTTTGAAGCATTTTATCAATCATGACGCAGCGCATTTTGTAGTATGAGCAAGCACAACCTTTCGCGTTGTGACGTAGGCGTTTTCTTGACGTCATTGATTTTTGCGCGATAGTTGCATGATGGCGCTTGTTTTGGGATATTTCATATCAAGGATTTCGCAATAGTAGATAATATTTAATAGCAGTGTTGTTTTTGTAGCAAATCATCTTCCGTTGGGCAGTCTTTTCTATACCCATGACACAAGAGTTTAATTTTTGTGTGTGGAGTAAAGACTATTTATGTGAATGTTGGGTGTCTTTATATAAGATTCGTTTAATTTTTTAAATAATGTTCAGATCTTAATTTTTTTTTATCAATAATGTATTTGCATAGCAGCATGCACACAGTACATATGTCCACATAAAGTAATTCTTGTTAAAAAAATGATGTCTCATGTGAATCTATCTCCCATAAAAGTCTTAAATTTTATCAGAATAACAAATGCATTTGTATAAAAGTTGTATAAAGCAATAAAATCCAGTTTTGATGTTATGGAGTGTATTTATTGTAGACTACGAGTTACATGTTGTGGATCTCGGTCTGGATCTTCCTCCAGGAGTCGAGGGGTCCGTGCTCGGGCCTGTACTTGACGTTGCAGCCGTCGTTGGTCAGCCTGCCGTCGTCACGGAGCTTCTCAAACTCCTCGCGCTCGTACTTGGTGAAACCCCACTTCTTGGAGACGTAGATCTAAAAACAAATGAGTGGTTTAATTCACGTTTTAATAAATTGCAAGCTAAGAAATGAAATATTTTATATCACAATGTTTTTCGTTTTTACTGACGAGGCGAACGTTACTATCAGTCCATACAACTGGCGTATTTGGTCGCTATCTTTGCTAATACAATACACCTGTTTAATACGCCATCCACACAACAAAAACATGTAAGTAGACTACAGTGTATAAATTACTAATGTTATTGAAATATAATAAATGTCTATAAACATTATCTAGACTAGCTCATTAATATTAAGTGTGAGAAATCAAGGATATGTTACCTTCTGGCGACCAGGGAACTTGAACTTGGCACGACGCAGAGCCTCGATGACCTGCGCCTTCCAGCGGTCACTGGAGCGCACCGACATGATGGGCTGGCCGATGCGCACGCGGGCTACGGTACCTTGCGGCTTGCCGAACGCACCACGCATCCCAGTCTGGAGCCTGCAAATTACCAATATACATAGTATTTAATTGATAATATTCCAAGTTTACAATGAGTATGTCATCCTTAAATCTAGGATAATTCTGAAGTGAAAGTAGCTGGAGCTCACACACCCATATTTTTTTGTTTTGCAAGGTGTTTCTGGCTACTACATGCCTGGTGTGTCATTTCAAAAATAATACCTGAGCCTTCTTTTTTGTGTTAATATGCATTTTAAAACTTTGTTTTAATGATTTATAATTAATGTTGAGTTTTATACATTCAGGTTGGTCCCTTTTTAATTGCCATATAGTACCATGCATGTAAATAGTAAAAGTTAAACAGCTTATCATTAAAATTTTTTGTAGGGTATTTCACCATAAATAATATTCCATACATTGTGGTTATGTCTCTTAAATACTAACTTTGTAGTTGTTTCTAGGAAATTGCTATGTTAATGTGTTGGTACACTAAGGTCCAGTTACAGCAATTGAGTTTAACAAAGTAATAATAATAGACATTTATTTGGTTTAGAGAAAGTAACACAAGACAAAGTAAACATGTATTTGAGATGTCAAATGTATTAATATTGAACACCTTAAAAATTAGTCCTGTGGCAAGTGGTCCTTAAGTCTTTAGGGAAAAAACATGATATATTGCAATTGTAACCAAAATTATAACATTAAAACAAGTCATCGACCAGTGTAGAATGGGCATATGTGTGAAATCCAATTATTATGTGCCTAGCTATTTGACTTCATAAAGGTTAATGCTGTAGAAAATGTGAAAATAAAAATTAAATTCAATGATAAGTTTATCACTACAAAATATTGTGCAATGATTACTTGAGACTTGTGTACAGGTCATGCTTCAATTACAAGTCATGATTGTAGTAGTATTACTGGCACTTTTTAGCCAGTACTGCTATTACAATCATAATATTAATTTTAATGATGACATTAACATTAATGGTTGACTGGGAGAAAATGCCAAAGGCATTAAGTCCGCATTGTTTATGTTTTTATATGAACTTAATAAAATATTATACAATAAAATTAATATAGTTTATTACTTAGAACTTAACAAAACTCATTGGTATGCTTGAATATACTATTTGTTACTAAATTTGGAAAGTAGCAAAAAAATAACTCCACAATAATGTGAAAGCTTTGTGATAAACAATTAATTGTAATGTCCTAAAATATTGTAGCAGATGGATTATGAATTATGATGGATGGATTTCAGACATTTTGGGAATAATTATTGGAGATCCAGTCATTGGTTAGTGGTCACCTCTATTTAATAAAAATATAACAGTTATGTCTGAATGTATTTAAATTACTGTGCAAACAGTATCAAAATAAGCAAAACGCGGACTCACCTATCGGCTCCAGCGCACGATAACATTTTGTTGATGCGGATCACATGGAAGGGGTGAAGCCTCATGCGGATGTGGAACTGATCTTTACCGCAGTTCTTCACCAAGTACTTGTTGCAGCAAATACGGCCTGCCTCGAGCGCCTCCGAGCTCAGCTGCTCGTACTCGTCCGACACCAAGTGCACACATAGCGGGAAGTCATCCACCGTCGCCTTCTTCTTACCCAAGTCGAAGATACGGATCTTCGGGTCGGGCACACCACGACAGAACCGGGATTTGGGGTACGGTTTGTTCTTACAGTACCGGTAACTGAAATTACACGTAACTCGTAAGTATGGCACCAAAACACAACATAATTCGGGCAAGGTTATTAACTATTTACCATCTCGCTGGCCGGCGCCCCATTGTGATCTGAAATAAACCAAATAATAAACTTAGTGTATGTCACTTAATGTATTCATGAAATATCACTAGCTAAAGTAAAGCACTTTTCACGATTGCAAGCGATTTTTATAGGAATACGGAATAAGCACCTCCACAAAGTGACACCTTTACCACGAAAAGACAGCAGCGAAAAATATTGATTTTGACGGGGCCTATAAGTGTTGCCAGAAATAAAAATACTTCTAATATTTCAAGTTAAAAACATGAAAAATAATTTTCTAATATTATTAGCTAACTTATTTGAAGCTTTAATGGATACACATATAAACTTTTAATTACATATTATAATTTGTAATCATAATCTAAATGAATAACCCAAGAAACTTAAAACCAAATGGAGATTGCATTCTGGATATAAAAGTGAAGCACAAAAATTTGACCTTGAATGAAGTCGCTGTTATCTGCTATCCTTTTCTTTAGAGTGACAATGAATGAACACAAATTATTGACGGCATGGGGTGGTCTATTCTTTGGCATGGGATAACATTTCTGAACGAATACGAAATGTCAAAGTTCAAACTGTCAATCACTGTCAATGAAACAAAACATTTGTGGTGACTTGTCGTACTATGGTCATTTAAAGTGTTCTCGCTACATAAAATAGGACAATTCGTCGCCATACTACACGAAAATGGGTGCTTTAACGAGCAGACAGCACGCCGGCGTGGAGGAGGCCGACGTAACGTCCAACCACGCGTATAAATACCCCCCGAGATCGGGTACGTACGACCTTTCATTACCCACTTGTCGCTATTTTGTCCACTTCCATTCGATAAAATTAAACATCTTGAGACGATTGACTATTTGAACATCCAATAAGGATAATCATTGATGTTTGTTTGTATTTAAAATGTTGAACTAATTACACAAAAAAGTACATTTTTCAGGGTATAATTAATGTATACTAAATAATTAGAATGCAAATTTATTTGCTTGTTTAATATGCATATTTTATATTTTCGCATTTTTGTACATTATTGTCTGATTTTCATAGCTTTCTGACAAAAGCACACACATAAAATACCTACACCATTTGCATTTGAATTAGTAGTATTGCAAACAAAAAAATATTATGATATCCTTTAACTTGCTTTTTGATAAAAGAAAAATGTAAATAATATAATCAATATAAAAAAAAATTGTTCTCAAACCAACATCTCAACAGTCCCCTTGTAAATGTTTTGTTTTGTTGCACTAATTGCAAGCAGATATATAGTATCTAGTTCTTTACAATAAAACAATCAAAGGAGAATGCCTATTTTACTATGAAACTTAGTATTGATGCAAAGATTTTTGTGCCTCGATGAAACTTACTTTTTTGTGTAGGGAAAAAAAATATTATCAATAAATATAAACATAATCGTGATCCAGACCCAGTATTCTTGGGGAAATTAAAATTATTTTTTTATCTTCAGCTCTGTGAACAAAATGTAAATGTGATGATAATTACTTTATTTTATAAAAACATGTTCCCCGCGATACAACAGGAATAACAAACCATAAAAATGCTGTAATGGGTTATAAGTAGTATCGGAATCAACAATATTTTTAATTATACTATGAATGGGCATCCTCTTTTGTCACTTTATATTTAAAGGTGTAAAGTAGAGAATTTACAGTTTTAGTAGTTCATATAGGGACTGCCATGTACTATGTTCTATCTCCCATACATTCCGTGTGATATTTTTCCTGTGGATTAATATTGACACTAGCAACAAAGCCAACATTACACTGTTGCACCTTTTAATTATATTCTATTTGCCCCTATTTACTTTGTATTATTTGACTATACAATTATTATATTAAGGCAATATCAGATAGACATAATGTCTATTGCCTCATCTTATATATATTAAATATAAAAATATATTTTTAGACACACCACATTTGTGTAAGGCTGCCAATTATTCTTTCCTATTATCTGTCATTCTGAAATTATATAAATAATTCATAAAATTTTCATTGCTTTTTTTGCCTTCTACAAAAATTAATATCAACTTATTTTAGTTATTTTTTATTACAGGTAATTATTTTGGAAGCCACTTCATAATGGGAGGTGAAAGGTTTGACACACCACAACCTGAAGCATATTTGTTTGGTGAAAATGCCGACTTAAATTTTCTGGGGAGCAGACCCACACCAGTACGTAATTTTTTTATTCCTTTATTCTATACTAGCGGTCGGGCCCAGCTTCGCCCGGGTATATACACGTTTTAAAATGGCGGTCAAAATGTTTAATTCTGACTATCAGTTTAGAATATTGACCAATCAGACCATGAAAAACGAACAAAATTTCCTCGTATTTGCTAGAAATATCACTACTGCTTTCCTCCTATAGGTCATAGCGTGATGATATATAGCCTATAGCCTTCCTCGATAAATGAACTACTCAACACTGAAAGAATCATTCAAATCGGACCAGTAGTTCCAGAGATTAGTGCGTTCAAACAAACAAACAAACTCTGCAGCTTTATAATATTAGTATAGATATTTTTTATTAATCTTGCAACTTTGTTGATATTCAATCAATAGGCAGCATTCATTATTGGAAAAGCAAGCATATAAAATCAGGGTAAGAGATGTTGCCCTTTTTTTAGACGGGTGGGATAAATTATCATTAGGCAAGTAACTCACTGAAAACAGATCAAGTCTTTTTGTAATGAATATAGACCCCTTTTTTTAATAATATTGCCTATGTCACCCAGGAATAGTAAAGCTTCTCGACAGTGAAATAATTTTTCTAATTGGTTCAGTAGTTTCAGAGCCTATTCAATGCAAACAAACAGACAATTAACATTATTATGTCTATTGGCCTAATGTAAATTGAGCATAACTTAATAAAATGAATTATAATCTTTGTTTCATCTCTATCTGTATTCCAATACATACTGCAAAGTATATTATAAACTTGTTAATAAAGTCACTGGTTTGAATCCGGCTCGAAGGACCAAATAAACCAACCTTGCACTAATGGATTTATGGTGATTATTGATGCCCTACCTTCACTACTGAACAATTCGTTGTTTTGACCCCGCAGTGTACCTATTAAATATTATCAAAAATACGTACATAAATTCACGCCTGTGTCCTATGGGGATAGACAGAGACTATGCAACCAAATGCAATGGTCCTATAAATAATAAATATCCTCTTTCGCTTCTCACTGGCATCAATGTCTTCGGACATGCTCGTCAGGTTCTTAATAATAATATACATGTATTTTCCTATTTGTAGTTCCCGTACCCACCGCCACAATCGAATGAGCCAACAAAGACACTAAAGAGCCTAGTGAACATTCGCAAGGAGTCGTTACGTTTCGTCCGGTGCCCAGAGCCTGTCGGCAAGCTGGCAGACAACAAGATCAGTGACGGTGGTATCATCAAGACATTGGATGGGAATGGAAAAGGGACATACTATAACATAGAGTTTACTTTTGACTGTGATGCGAGATGCGCTATCACTATATTCTATTTCTGCACTGAAGAAGTAACGCCTACTGGAGTTGTGTGAGTTTTTTTATTTTGTTTGTTATTTAATCTACTTTTGTAGTCCATTAAGAATGAGAATAAGAAAGGTTATTTTATTGGCACAATAAATCACAGAGCTGTGTGGAACAAACAAGATACTTAATATAAAAAGAAATACGAATAAAAAAGACCAAAATGAGATAAATAATGCGCCAGCAAAGGTATCTCTCATTCAGCTAACATGCTGCAGCATCACCCGAGCAGTACTGCTGACGTGCAGACATTCAGTACGTTATTACAACAAGTACTATCTAAGACTTAACAGACAACATGATAGCATAAAAGCGAACTAAACAAGGACTTTTCATTATGTATAGCTGATTGGACGACACTCATTTACTTATATACTATAAAATATTTCTTTCCAAATGCAACATTAAGGAAATCCAACAGTTTATTTTAAGTCTTTCCGTATTACAATGTTGAAATGAGTCAGCATTACATCTACATAAAAAATGACTACTAAACTGGTACAGTAGTGTGCCATAATTATATTCAAACTGATTTTTCCAAGTTACTTTACAATGGTACAGGATATACAGTGACTGATTTTGAAACGGGTTATTGACATGTTCCAATAACAGCCTTATTCAAAGTCCAATTTAAAATTTTATTACGAACGACTTTTGAATTCATTTAAAGCGAAAAAGACAAAACATTCGATAACTAAACTAGGTTTATTTATTGTCTGTGAATAACATCGTAATAAAACTTGTAATAACTAACATGCGCAAGTGAATCTTAAAGGATTTTCCATCGGTAGAATATGAAAAAGCCCGATCTAGGCTGCCTATCCATACTCATTAATAGGTTCTGGAGATCACCTCCATTTTATCGTATCAAAATAAAAAGAACACATTTCGATATCTGCCATAATCATTTTCCGGTGTACATCAGTTACTACCCCCGTGAAGCGGCGATGACGTCACAGACGTACCACTACAAGAAGGGTGCCAACCAGCAGTTCTGTCAGATCGCTCACGTGTTCGACCCCTCCAAGTATCCGGAGGAGGACCTCATATACAACGCGGATCGGGAGATCATACCCATCGCTATATACTGCGTGGTCGACGAGGGACAGGAAGGTTGGTTAATGTTTATATTATAGAGAGTGTACTACGTATATAGTTTGTATTCCTACATACATAAACTCACGCCTTGTATGTTCCGTCCCACGATGTGAAAGGGGGCGAGCCTATTGCTATATCGGGTACAAATTTCTGACACCGGGCTACAACTACACCACCGCGGCATGTGTATTCCTCCATTATATTTTATGATTCTAGATACAACTAAATACTGAATGGTATTAAGTAAACGTGGTAACTAACGCTTTTATATTATGGGGTGACATGTTCTTTTGTGATCAAACCCTACAAATTAAATAAAGAATAAAAATTTAACGCTTAGCTAACTTCTTCCCTTAGGAAGGAATTCACAGGAATTCCATCTCTGAACTTGTCTTGTTAGGATATTTCCAGAGAGAAAAATACAAACAAATAAATACACTCAACCCATACTTCTAACCCCATACTGAGATCGAGACTTGTGTCGTGTGTATCAGGAACTACGAGAAATTTTTGAGTCACTGTCTAAATCTAGATTTGCATGCAAATTATACAAAAGATTACTTTCGTTTTAATTTTCCAAAATAAACCCGAAATGCATACAATATCTGAAGAAATTACTGGATTGAGAATAAACTGATATAAGCAAGAGATGTTTTATTCGAGAGATTTTTACATAGAATAGAATGACAATAGTATCAAAAACAATTATTGGAATAGAACACAAGATTCAAATAAGCTATTCTCTATTCCACAGTAGAAAACACAAAGTAGGTCAAATTTAATTATTACAACACTTGCACCAAATTTGAACTTCATATAAGATTTCAACTTCAATTAAAAACAAAAATCTTATATTATTTTAAAGTTTGAACACCAATTTTCCGTCTAAGATACTGAAATCTATCTCTAGGAAGAGCTTTCGTAAACATGTCAGCATATTGCTCCTTGGTGCACACATAGTTCAAATCTATTTGTTTTTCTTTATACTTGTCTTTGATAAAATTATATTTTATATCTATATGCTTACATCTTTTGTGATAATCAACATTTTTAATTAAGCAAATAGCGCTTTGATTATCTATATTTAGACAAATAGATTCCTGTTTAAATTCATCAATGTCCATTAACAATCTTTTTAACCATATGGCTTCTTTGGTGGCGGAGCACGCAGCCATAAACTCTGCCTCAGTGGTGGATAGAGCAACACTCTGTTGACGTTGCGTTGCCCATGTTATGGCAGCTCCATTTTTTATAAACACATACCCAGTTAGTGACCTACGTGTACATGTATCTTTGGCATAATCTGCATCACTGTATGCCTCAAGTATGTGCTTTGTTGAAGATGAATAACATAGACCATAATCTTTGGTTTCTTTTAAATATTTCATTATTTTCTTAACTACATTCCAATGAGTGTGATTATAACAATTAAGATATCTGCTTACCAGACTGACTGCATACATTATATCAGGCCTGCTTACAATCGCTAGGTGCATCAATGACCCAACAGCTTCCCGGTATTGAATACTCTTGTCTGGAGGCTCAGGACTTTTCTCCAGTGTAGTATGCGGATCAACTGGAATATTATTACAGTTAGCGTCTTGCATATTAAATTTAAGCAGCAGTCTTTCAATGTATTTAGACTGATGAATGAATATTTTTCCGTTGAATTTTTCAATTTGCATTCCAACATAATTCTTTAAATTACATTGTTTAATTTCAAAATTTTCTTTCAAATCACTCATTATTTTATCAATTGCATTCTTAGACCTTGACATTAAGAGCCCGTCATCAACATAAAGTAATAAATATACTTTGTTATTACTAAAATTACCTGTATAAACGCATCTATCTGCATGACTATTTACAAAGCCAAATTTATTTAATAAACTGTCAAATTTCTGGTTCCAGCATCTAGGTGCTTGTTTTAATCCATAAAGAGAACGTTTAAGTTTACATACCAGATGTGATGGGACATCCAAACCTTCAGGAGGCTTCATATAGATGTCTTCTTTTACATCACCGTACAGAAATGCAGTTTTGACATCAAATTGCAATATTTCAAAGTTGTGTTGAGCAGCCTCAGAAAGTAATACTCTCACTGAATCATATCTCACTGTGGGAGAGTAAACTTCTGTGTAGTCAATCCCTTGTATTTGTGAGCATCCTTTAGCACACAGTCTTGATTTATAAATCAGACCAGTTGGCATATCTTTTATTCTGAAAACCCATTTACAACCTATTAATCTTGCACCTTCTGGTTTTTCAATTAATTGCCAAGTCTCATTATTTTCATGTGCTTTTAACTCATCTTCGATTGACTGCTTCCATTTTTCTGCATTTAAGTTGTCCGATATTGCTTCGGTGTAAGTTTCCGGCACATTATATGTTTCTAGAGCTTCATTGTCACACATATAAGTGTTCGCTTCTGATTTATTATTTCTAGTCATCGATCTAGTTGCTATATTTCGTGACAGTTCTGTTAGATCTATTGATTTTTCAGGCTCATATATAGATCCTTCATCGGAATAATAATTATCATCACTTGTTCCATTTCCATCATTGCTTGGTTCCGTCTGTTGTGAATTATTCAATGTTGTGTCATTCAAGATGTTACCATCATCTTTTACTATTGATTCTGAAACAGATTCTAATGGAACCATGACAAAATTTCTTTTAACTGAACTTTCTATAAACATTACATCTCTACTTATTAGGATTTTCTTTGTCTTCGGATCTAATAGTCGGTATCCTTTAGTTTCCTCACTATAACCAACGAAGATCATTTTCGTTGACCTTGGATCCCATTTCTTAACCTTTTCCTTTGGAACATGAACCATTGCCTCGCAACCAAAAACTTTCATATGAGAAATATTCGGCTTTATACCAGTCCATTTCTCTTCAGGTGTTGCAAATTCTAGAGTTCTTGTAGGGCATCGATTGGTTATATAGCACGCTGTTACCACTGCTTCTGCCCAATACTGTTTTTGTAATTTAGCATTAAGTAACATACATCTTGATCGTTCCAAAAGAGTTCGGTTCATCCTCTCAGCTAAGCCATTCTGCTGAGGAGTGTACGGAGCAGATGTCTGATGTTTGATTCCTGACTTCTTAAGGAAAGCTTGAAACTCATTACTCAAATATTCTGTACCATTATCTGTACGAAGAGTTTTGATAGTTAAATTCAGTTGGTTCTCTACAGAGGCTTTAAACTCTTTGAATTTTTTAAATACCTCTGATTTGTTGTTCAATATAAAAACAAATACTTTTCGAGTAAAGTCGTCTATAAAAGTCACAAAATAGCGAGCTCCTCCAACTGATTGTACCTCCATCGGCCCGCAAACGTCAGAGTGAATGAGTTCGAGTTTACTTTATGTTTGATTGCTTGCTGTAGGAAAAGGATTTCGTGTCTGTTTTCCTTCTAGACATGTAACGCAGACGACTTTCTTTTTGCTTTCTAGTTTCACTCCTGTATTATCTGATAGTCTATTTAAGTCTTCAAAGTTCAAGTGTGCCAGTCTTTGATGCCAGAGATAGAAATCGTTGTCTTTCGAAGCAGATGTGTATGCTTGTACACTGTGTGTTTTCAGCCTGTACATATTGTTTACCAAATTGGCAACTGCTACTTTTTCATTATTTTTATTGAATATCATACAACCTTTTCTATTAAATTGCACGTGGCATCCACTATTCATTATCTGACTTACTGATAGAAGATTTGTAGCCAATTCTTTATTGTACTAATCGGAGGTGCTACTTCATCATAGAGCCAGTCACGGTGCATTGTCAGATGCATTGACGCTCCGGAATCAATGTACCAATCATTGTCATTGTTTGTAGTTGCAGAGAACACAGCGACATATCCAGTGTCATCCTTTGAGTGTTGTGTCTTCTTATTTCGACAATATTTACTTACATGCCCATATTTATTACATGTAAAGCATCTCGGACCTTTGGACTTGTTTATATTATCGGTAGCTTGTTTGGCGGACTGCATCGGTTGTCTTTTACCTTTATTAACATATAATGCAGTAGACTCGGAGTTCCTCACGTCCTGAAGAAGCTTGGTCTTCACAAAATCAGCTGTGATCGCCACACCAGAGCTCTCAAGTGCCATTATAATAGGTTGATAAACTTCGGGTAAACCAGCTAGCAGTAGGGTGCCTAGCCATTCATCGTTTACACTGAAACCAATGTTTCTTAGTTTATGCGCTGTCGAAATAATTTTATTGACATAATCTTCTATGTTCATGCAAGATTCTAGTGTCGTTGTTATCAGATCTCTCAATAAACCAACGCGGCGGGTCAAACCATTATCATCGAAAGCTTTTTCTAGATTTTGCCACACTGCTTTGGCAGTCCATGCTTCTTGTATGTGTACATAATTAATAGGATCTACCAGCAATGTAATTTTAGACTTAGCTTTCGTGTCCTTTTTGACGTCGGGATTTTCGGTGGTTATACAATCCCACAATTCTTCGTGTTCGAGATAAGTTTGTACTGCAAACTTCCAAGTAGGATAATTTTCTCTTCCTGTCAACTTTTCAATCAGTGTCATCGTATTGGAAGACATTTTGTTGATGAAGTGAAATTTTACAACCAGTTGCCACGTATGATTTTCTTACTGAATACGGAACTTCTTTTTGCTTGATATATGTATTCGTCAATTTATTCACCTTTACTTTATAACTATGAATCAGGTGGGCTGGGCCCATAACCTGAAGAAATTACTGGATTGAGAATAAACTGATATAAGCAAGAGATGTTTTATTCGAGAGATTTTTACATAGAATAGAATGACAATAGTATCAAAAACAATTATTGGAATAGAACACAAGATTCAAATAAGCTATTCTCTATTCCACAGTAGAAAACACAAAGTAGGTCAAATTTAATTATTACAACAATATCAATATGTTATAAGTCAATGTAATTTTTATTCACTAATAATGATCAGTTTTTTACAATTAATAATTTTGAAAACTGGTTGCAAACAACTTGAAAATGAAATATATGATTTTTATTTTCATCACAGCAGAGATAAGGCAGTCTCACACGACAATAGCGGTGGTGGAGAAGCATTCAGACGGTACGTATGTTCTGAAGGCGCTCAAACAGAAGTTATTCGTGGACGGACTGTGCTACCTGCTGCAAGAGATCTACGGTATTGAGAACAAGAACCTCGACACTAAGGTACTACCACTATTTTAGATAGACTTTTTAATTAAGTGTGTTTTATTTAGCAAAGCGAATGCACTATGCTTCACGGTAAGTAAAATGCTGTCCAGATAGACTCTCGATAGGCAACAGACTTCACCCACTATTTAGAAGGATCCAGAACTATTTGTAGATCTTCAGCCATTTACACTATTTATGATAAATATGCATTTAAAAGACTATTAATGTAGGTCTCCTAATATGATTTGAAATGGCTTATTAAATTCCATACTCAATTTTATTGTCATTGGTTATTCATATTTGAATGCTGAACATAATTTATTTCCCCTCAGCCCAGCTCAGACGAGGAGACAGAAGACGGCGGCTCGGAGTGCGTGATATGCATGTGCGACATGCGAGACACCCTCATCCTTCCATGCCGGCACCTCTGCCTGTGCAACTCGTGCGCCGACTCCCTGCGCTACCAGGCCAACAACTGCCCCATCTGTCGCGCCCCCTTCCGCGCGCTGCTGCAGATCAGGGCGCTGCAGCGGCTGCCGGGGGCCGAGCCCGCCGTCTCGGAGACAGGCGTCGATGGAGTCCCGCCAGGGTACGAGCCCGTGTCGCTGATTGAAGCGCTGAATGGTCCCCATGGACCCAGGGCGTTGGCGCCACCAGCGAGGCCTGCCCCGACTATTGCTAGTCCGGATACTGATACTGCTTCACAGGTATGGGTTTGGTACCAACATATTTTCAAGACTGCTCATATGATTTCTAAAATAACTAAGAATCTAGATTTAATTTTAGTCCACTTGTTCAATAGTAATCAAGTAGTGTGTCTTCGTAAGAAATTAAAGTAAAGTCCGGAAATTGGGACCCGTTTGTTGGTCTCATTACTCAAATTATTTGTAGCATGTCCTTGGACAAAATAAAGGTCTCGCAATTCAAAATAATATCTTAAATGGAAGAAATTTCTTTATTCTAGTGATTACAAATAATTGCTCAAGTTACAACCTAATCAACATTTCCTGTAGGCGGCTGAGATCCTGAACCGCTGCAACCTGGAGCGCAGCTCGTCCACCAGCCTGGGCAGCACCAGCAGCCGCAAGCACAAGAGCGGCTCCAAGGACGACGTCAAGAGCATCCGGGACCGCTCCGCCACGCAGACCATCACGCCGGAGGTGAGACTAGTCACTACCTGGATAATGTCCATTACAAGCACAAGAGCATCCGGGACCGCTCCGCCACGCAGACCATCACGCCGGAGGTGAGACTAGTCACTACCTGGATAATGTCCATTACAAGCACAAGAGCATCCGGGACCGCTCCGCCACGCAGACCATCACGCCGGAGGTGAGACTAGTCACTACCTGGATAATGTCCATTACAAGCACAAGAGCATCCGGGACCGCTCCGCCACGCAGACCATCACGCCGGAGGTGAGACTAGTCACTACCTGGATAATGTCCATTACAAGCACAAGAGCATCCGGGACCGCTCCGCCACGCAGACCATCACGCCGGAGGTGAGACTAGTCACTACCTGGATAATGTCCATTACAAGCACAAGAGCGGCTTCAAGGACGACGTCAAGAGCATCCGGGCCCGCTCCGCCACGCAAACCATCATGCCGGAGGTGAGACTAGTCATCATCATCATCATATCAGCCATAGTAAGTCCACTGCTGAACATAGGCCTCCCCCAAGGATCTCCACAATGACCTGTTGGAAGCAGCCTGCGAAGACAAGCGATTTAGTTACCCAACTTTCATATGGCCATCGCTGCTCAAGAACTTTACAACTTGCAGTCAAACTGCGGCGAAATTTATCATCAGCCAGAGTTTATCATTTATTACTTTAGATAATGTATGTTTTTGGATATATTGCTTATTTATTTTTACCCATGGATATATTGCTTATTTATATTGGTTATTTATTTTTACCCAGTTCCGCATGTCAGTGCTGCTGGCTCGCGAGGAGGAGGCCAACAAGCGTGCTGAGGAGAAGACGGCAGCCAATAGCCCTCTGCTATACAACCATAAGCCGCTTAATTGCACTGACAAAATATCTAAGGTAAGGGTTGCAATGTTTTATAGGAAAAAGGTGGAATTCTTTGTGTATTTTTTTAATGTAGCCCTTTTAAAATACTACATTGTTGTTGTAACATTATATTATTTCATTAGTTGACTTTCAAAAATGCATACAAATGACGAAATAAACACTATTGTTATTTGTGTGTTGTCTGACTACACAACTTAATTGACTAATTAACATATCTAGTGTGTGACTATCGCAAACGGATTATATATACAATAGACGCAAGATATATAATACAAGTATCCCCAGCTAACATAAGGCATATTAGGCGCCAAGTCGAGATGGCAATCGGAGTATGAGGAAACGTGAATTACTAGTAAATCGCCAAGTTGACCTTTCACATCTACGCTTTACTGTGTTAATATATGTGTCCGACGAGCACACAAACACAAAGCACGTGTGCGTGCGTGCGTGTGTAAGTGCGTGCGTGCGTGCGTGCGTACAGTGAAGGTACACGTCCGCAGTGCGTGCAGTCGTCGCTGAGCCTGGAGTACGGCGCGTGCTCGGAGGAGGAGTGCGCGCCGCCCGACAGCGACGCGGAGCGCCTGTCGCCGCTGCTGGCCGCGCCGCACGCGCCCTCGCTGCCCACCCTGCCCACGCTGCCGGCCACGCCGCTCGGAGTACGTCTAGTGCGTCTCTAGCTTATTTTTTTTTGTTTCGTAGTTATGGTTTTGTTTTGGTTGCGTACTAAATTATTTTCTATAGTTTAATTACATATTGTATAAAATTAAAATGTAATTAGAAGATGACTATGTAATCTATAGAAACTGAAAATATTACATTTTTGTTTTATTGTATCTTTTGCAAGTAGATATAAAATTATTTTTAATAAAATATATACAAATTTTATATCTTCATAAAATGTCGAATTTGCGACTTTCAAAGTTATTTTGTTAAGTGTTAAATAGATAATTTACAGTTTCGATAGTTTATGTAGAGATTGTATTATAAAAATAAAATAAATTAATTTATTCCTATTAAAGTACAGTTTACAGAGCTCTTATAATCTAAGTAATTTTAAAACTGGGAAAAATTCACCAATGTCAAGTGCCGATTACTTTATATTTTTGATTTTACACCATCACGCACTTATTTCCTTTTAATTTAGTATCATTTCTATAATAAATAACTGAAGCGGCAACGCCGAGAGGATATAGCAGTGTCAACAGTCGGTTACTATATATTTTTGATTATACATCATCACGCACTTATCCTATTATTACCTATATTCCTTTAATTTACCACGCATCCTATAATTACTCAGAATGTGCCATCTGTCCAGGTGCTAACCCGCGGCTCATCAGTATCATCCCTATCGGCATGTGGCGCGGGGTGCCTGGGGGGCGGCGCGGGTGGTGCGGGTGGCGCGGGGGGCGCGGCGCTGCGCCTGTCCGCGCCTGCGCTCGCGCACATCGACGACACCGCAGACCTCGCCGCTGATGTCTGTTAGTATTGTTAATTTTATTTTTATATAGTTCTATAGACATTTAAGGTGACATTATTATGGTATCCTGGTGCTTGTATACATACTCCAGTATCATCGTAGACCATCAGACCATATAGCGGCTAGAATGTAGCCCAAACCTTAAAGTTGCAACTGAAAATAACATACTAAGTTTACCGTTGTTCTGTCAACATTTAAGCAGTTTTCTTTTTCTTTTTTTTTTTTTTAATTTTTAGTAGGTAAATCCAATATTATCGTCCCACAGAATGTTATCAAAATTCATGGTATACAAATCAAAAAGCATAAAATCAAATGATTAGAAAATCTAGTGCAGAAAATATATTTTTTCTAATTCATCTCAATCTCTTGAATTCGATTCGCTTCGCATTAAGTAGATTGACAGAGAGCTTGCCCGATATATGTAAGTAATTTAAATCGGGTGATCTAAGTACAGTGGCTGACTCATAGCGACATATCGAGATATCATGACAACACCGCTTGTTAGTCTTCTATTAGCTTCGAAATCATTTATCCCCTAGATTATGAATGTTTCTAAATAATTAAAAACGTGATGTAAGTATTTGTTATCGAGTGAATTAAGTATTAGTATTAGGTAAAATTATTATTTGTTGATAAGATGTATAGGTTACTAATGTAGCCAGTAGCACCCTGTATATGTGGTAACTTGTTAAACTAGGATTAATAAATTGGTATAATGTTACGGTATCGATAGAACGTTACCTTTTATTAATATAAACTTGGCTACTACAAAGCAGCGTATCTTATATACGCAAACTTAAACCCTAAGTTAGAGGAGGTAAAGTCGAAAATCCCTTGGCAATGGACAATTCCCTGATTTCAATTGCTAAGTGTGCAATCTTCACCATGGGATTTCAAATATCCGCACGCTAATATAAGCCCTGCGTGGATGGACACAAAGTGGTGAATCCCTTGGCGGAATAAATGGCTGACACAAGGTATGCGTGCAGCGTATGACGCTCGCGGCAGTGAGTCGCGCGTGTCGGCAGTGTCGGGAGTGTCGCGGGTGTCGCGAGTGTCGCGCGTGGGGGCGGAGTCTCCCGCGCCGGCCGAAGACTCCGACTACTTCACGCCCGAGGACACGCACACCACTATACTGACGGTACCCAAAACCAAACACGCCGTAAGTGCATTGCTCATTACCATCGCGCAGGCGCAGACCGACATGTGGACGAGACTATACTATACAAAAAAAAATCGTATCCATTATTGAATAGTTGATTTAGTAGTGTAAGGTTCTAGTTGGGAATCCTTATTTACTTAGGGTACTGCCAACTAATAGATACTTGACTCTCAGAAAGTTGCAAATAAAGTTCAAGAGAAATAACTTCTATATTAGTCACTACTATTACATTGATTAACTTACTACTTAGAGCAGAGGTGAAGAATCTTTGTCTATCACCGTGTATATGAACAAAAATATCGACACCCAATGTATCGATAGTATATTTTTGAGAACTCTTAATGTGAGTTTCATCGAAACGGATTAATAAATATTCATTTCACATGCCTTATATAATAACATAAATAAGACAATTTACATTTAGGTACTTGTTTATTTCGGTATTAAAAATCAGTTACAAAGTAAATTATAGCATTTAAGGTATTGTATATTGTATTCAATAATTAATTATTTTTGCTTCAATAATTTATTAGTATGCTACCAAAGGTCAGTGCATTCATGCGCTATACACACGTGTGATATTTTTAATTATTTACTTCGTATGGGGAAAAATAATTTACCAAAGTAAGTGTACTATTATTTATTGTGTGACAGAAAGTAATAAAAAGTCGGTTAAAGACACAGCAAAAGAGCACTGTGCTTTTTCGAATTTCTTTCATAATTTTCATATCTATTAGTAGAAAGATTCACTAAAGACCTAAATTAATTTAATGTCTACAAAAGTGCTGCTTACCAAATATTATTATATTTATCTGATTTTCTTCATGGCCATATTCTCAATTATCTGTGCTATACAGCCTTTTTGTTACTCTCTGGCACAATGTTACAGTGATCGTCAACATTCGGTCTGCGCCGTCGGTGTCGTGTAGACGTGTCGTCCAACCATCGCTGCTTCACTGTGTGTTCAGTACATTTTGTGTTGGTTTTGGTTTTGATTACGCGTCGTAATTATTATTTGCACAATCATTTCATGTATTTGTAGTTTACACTTTATGTTCCATTTGTAATTGGCACTTTTGGATATAGAACGAATGTGATTTTAAATATTAGACAGGTTTACCAGTATTTTATAAATAATTTTGTTTAATATGGATAATGTGCAAATGTACATGTCTTTTAAAAACAACTGTCTAGAAAGCGATGAAGCGATTATTCGGCCAATACCTACCACAATGCTATTATTGGCCCGAGAATCACGTTGTCTTTCTCGTAGTTTCATGTCACTTTTAACAACACATCTGGGTTGGGTATCACTGTGTTAATGCTCTCAGCCTATCATAATGAGAGCAAGGGTTGATGCATTTTTTTATTACAATGTTTTTGACCTAAGTATGTTAATAAAATTCGCAATAATGTATACATTATTTCATACATTCGTTCTATTTCCACCACTAATTTTGCACAATGTCTAATATTTTTGTAGCTTGGTGTGTGTCAGGTGGATCTTGCAATGCAAGGCTTATGTGCACCTCTGTAGATGTACATTGCTCGTTCGTTAAACATTGTTGGTTCTGTTGCAGGAGCCGACCGGCAATGGAGAGTGCGCACCCCAGCGCTGGGCTCTGCCGCATCACGTCACTTCACTGCCAGGTATAAAGGAATTTCGTACAATAACTAAATTATATTTTTTAGGCTTTTACAGCTGGAAATATATATTGCTATAAAAATGGACACGTGATTTAAAAATTTACCTTATATATTATTTTAATACAAGTCTCAAGGTGTTTACTAAGTTCATTGATGTCCGCTTTCTCCCTCTTCTATTTTTCACTTACTTACGCGTAAATTTATCACATAAATCTTTACTTAACCAGAACATTCGATATCTATGTTAGACCTGTGTTACATTGTATGAGTATTTATTTATTTACATGTACGTCTTCGTGTAAATGTGATAATGTATGATTGTTTATCAGCTACTTATTATAGACCGCATAACTAAACCACTGTGAAAGTCCTTATCTATGTTTACCACTTGACTATTTCGTAGTTGATAGTGAATATAATGGTACTACACACAGGCACCCCATTAAGTCAATCCAGCGTGCGTTCATCGGGCGACTCGTACAGCTCGACGTCGTCCACGCGCCAGCTCCTCACGGCCGCGGTGGGCGGGGCGGCGGGCGCGGGCGGCGCGGGCGCGGGGGCGGAGCCGGCCGGCTAGCCCCGCCCGCCGCACACGCCCCGCCCCCGCGCGCGCCTCACGCTCGCGTGCGCGCTGCACGCCGGGGTGTACGTGCTGGATACGGACTAACCTACTAACATTGGATTATTAGTTACTGATAAAGGTAATTGGTTTCGTGTTTGTTGGTATTTATCATTGAGATGTAATGATGTTGCGATCATAACGTTTAAAATAAAAAGCGACATGTAGTTCTGTGTACATCTCATTCACGCAGTTATACTTTGGTTTTAATACACTTGGTTCCTGAGGTCCTGATTATTACATCAAAAACACAAATATTGTTTGCTATGACCAATCAAGTTTGATGTCTGTATAATATTATATTTTGATTTGCGGTGTATAAATATTAAGGTTAGTGTAATGACTGTGTACCAGACATTGACGGGAAAGCTTGATGATATCGTTGATTTCTGCCTAACAATAAGTTTGGGTGTGCCCATGATACTAACCACGTTTATTTATTTATTTATTTATTTAAAACTTCATTGTACACCTAAGACTAACAATATAGAGATAAACGACAAGAAAAAAAAAAATGTACAAAAGGCGGTCTTATCGCTCGAGGCGATCTCTTACAGACAACCAACCATGGGATGGATAAGAGGGAACGAAAGTTTTGGGGTACCATGAGGTGTACGAAAAGATAAATAGACATATATCTATAAGTATACATACCAATGCATATATAAATAAATATATATATACATAAACATAAACACATATATAAAATAAATATTATAACTAACATGTATCAACATTATGCATAAAATAGCCATAGCAACAAATATATATATTTATATATATATATATATATATATATATTATAAATATGAATATATATAAATAAACACGGTATACATGCAATGTCTTCAATTGAATTGTGAAAGATAATGTTGTTTGACCAATCTTTTGAATATGGGCAGCGACTCTGCCCGCCTCACTGTGACAGGTAATGAATTCCACAGCCTAGCAGCTTGTACAGTAAACGATTTGTCATAAAATGTAGTGGAATGCACTGGGATTTTAAGTGTTAAGTTCTCCGATGACCTCAGGGATCTTGAATGCGTATCATGAAGAAACTTGAATCGGTTATTAAGATACGGGGGAGAATGGGGATTGAAAAGTATAGAATAAAGAAGGGAAACGTTTAATGACAGAGATGTCGATATGTGATGATATGAACACAAAACATTGCAGTTTCAACTTGCATTTCTTCACTATATTTTTGATGATTTTGTACTATTGTGGATGGCTGGAATGCCTTGACAATTGATCCAACTATAGTGGGAACATTTGTTAAAAGATAAAACTATAATAGACCTACAATAAAAAATATAGTAAAATACAAATTACACTTTGATTGTACTCATTAGGATGACTAGAACACAATGACTGTAATTTGTAATAAATGTTATGACTTATGTCATTTATCGATGGTAGAGTAATGGCAGCATGATAAACTATATTATTATATTTAATTACTGTCTCAATAGGGCTTAAAATATAATAAAAATCTAAGTTAATTCAATCATCTAATTTACTGGGCAGCTTTTTAGAGAAAAAATAAATTCGCCATTAAAGATATTCAATGTTTATTTAAAAAAACAATGATTTGTAATTTTTTGCACTTTGTTATTAAAAATATCTATGCATGCACTTTAATATAATAATAATATTAAATAGCTACTAAAGAAAGTTCGATAATATATACAGGGTGACAAAAAACTGTCCGATCACTAAAGGTGTTATCATCATCATTAATGTGTTATATTTGAAAGATCTGTTTCGCATATCATAAGAAATATCGTTATTTATTAAGAAGTAAATAGGTAATCTCACATTACACTGCTAACAATTGCGTCGTAACAAGCAACGTACGGTGCGACCCAAGAAGCTTATACCCAAATGGAGATATAAAAATGAAGCACAAAACAAATTTTTGTGCTTCATTTTTAATGAAGTCGCTGTTGCCTGCTATCCTTTTCTTTAAGAGTGACAACGAATGAATATGACATATTCATATAAGCTTCTTGGTGCTATCTTTGAATTGTCAGAAATTAAAACAGTGCTAGATTTTAGGGTAATATTGATACTAAAATGTATATTACCTATAACTTACGATAGTTATGTTATCCTTTATTATAATATGCCTTTCGTATTTTCCTTAAATTCTTCTTATAATAATTTTTGAGATACCCAATGCGCGTCTGGGGTCGGATAGGATTTTTTGTCATATTGTATATCTTAGGTTCATAATATGCAGGTCATAGATAATAAGTAATAGGTGTAGTTTTGTCAACTTGACATTATTAATGAATCACAAGTTTATATTATTTCTCTATCCGTCCCTTTTACATTCTGTATCCTGTTTACGTAAATTTCTCAACGATTGTAGTTTAGTAAACAAAATATTCTATAAAAATATGTTTTTAAGTAGGATAAATAAGTAAATGTTTTTTAGTTTGTAAAAGATGTATTTTGTAGGAATTTGTAAACTGGAAGTGTCTAAAATTATAAATGCGTATTTAATATGTGACACAATTTATAGATCTATATCGCCTTTACAATTATATTTATTTGTTTAATATATACCCCTTGATAATTATGTAATTTTTTTTGGAAATAAATGACCTACAATATTATTTATTGGTGCAATGTGCATAATAAAAAAACATAAAAAAATCTAAATGACAAATATTATTTCTTCATTAGTCTCTCTGTAGATAAAGTAAAACATAATTTTCTGGAAATAATATATTATGCTATGATATTTTCTTAAAACTGGGATTGACAAGCTGATAGCAAAATTAATTTAATTTCTATTTGTGGCCTTATATGGCTATTGTAATTTATTAAAAGATAATATTGCGAACTTTTAAATTAGTATTACTCTTACTTAGAAACTCAAATTTTAAAAAAAGTCTGTTGTTATATAAAAAAAGTGTCAGATCAATATGGATATTATTAAAGTTAATAATTTTCTTCAGGTTACAAAATATAAAAATGTCAACAAAGAATACCTATGTTTTAAATACATGTTTAATTGTAACCTGCCATTGACAGTATGCAGTTAATTTCAATATGGGTAGATATTATTTTACATTTTATTCTACCATATTTATGACATTATGTAGAATGTTAAAATAAATATATATGTAATTGTATATTATTGTTAGAAGAGGATAGATGTTTGTAAAAATGTAATCACATTAGGTGTAGGGTATATAGACTGATTTAAGAACATTCCTTGTATTATAACGAGTCTCATATTGTATTATATTATATTGAGGTGGACCTATCAAAACCTTGTAACAATTGACAACTAAATGTTTACATATTAATGTATTTATGATTGCTTAATGAGTGTTATTAGCATCTACATTTTTTTGTAAAATGAACCATGAATACATGTATTCCAAAACATGACAATTATTAAATAAAGGTAGCTAGCATGGAGAAAAATTGAAACCAAATTTAAAATTTACCATTGAAGATGGATATGACGAATAACCTTTATGTTTATAAAATAAGACTTATTTTAATCCCATTTTCGCAGTTTAATTTTAAAAACTACAAATATGTCACAAAAATTCTCGATTTTCATTGTTGGTGCTGTTGGCACTTCAACTACCTGCACCACTATATCAATCATTTTTCTTGCACTTTGCAACTGATTACAACTTGATTTGTCCTTATCAGTGTTGGTTTTGGTGGATCCCCATCAAGATAGCTTTATCAGAGGTGTATGAAGGAGCAGTCAATCAAAATTGTTTATATCTTAATATCTGTATCAGCCCATATACGTCCCACTGCAGGGCAGGAGCCCCCTCTAAATCTAGAGTACGATTGAGAGTGGTTAGGCCGTATAGTCCACCATGCTGGCCTAATGCGGGTTGACGAACTTTACATACCATAGAAATCGCTATGACATGCAGGTTTCTTCACTAGGTTTTTCTTCATTGTTATAGTGTGTGGTGATTGACTATAAATACATACATGACTCCGAAAAGTCAGAGGTTTGCCCTGGGATTCGAACCCGCGACCACCGTGAACATGTTGGCAGCCGCGTCTGGTCTATTACCAACAGGCCACCACGCACTTATCCTTATATAATATTTCTTAATCCAAATGATAAGTCTTAAAACTTAATAACTATTTTAGGTATCAAATGTATATAAATTAAAAATGTGTTCGAAACGGACAAGACATTCAATAATTAAAAAAGGTGTCAAAACTGTCTATAAGTAGGGCCTATGTCAATAGGCTAGGTACCCTACAAAAACTAATTTAATTCAATAACTATTGCAACAAGGATTGTGCTCTTGTAATGGGTTTTAATTTTTCATTGGTAAAAATATCTCAAGTAAGAACACTTCGAATATTGTACAGAAAAGTATCCTGCTTTCAAAGTTTGTCAAATTTTATTTTACAATTTGTGTTTAACATGTTGATTTTGGCTGACATACGTATAATCTGTTATTTCATGGTTATTTCCATAGATGTAGTATAGAACTGTGGTTATTGCATACCTATAAATGTGGCCACAAATCAGTAAAGGAGAATGCCCATTCATAATGTAGGTAAATAATAATAAAATAATAACAATAAATAACACCCAACAGTCACATACATAGTACTGACCCCACACTAAGATCGAGTCTTGTGTCGTGGGTATCAGGAACTACGAGAGACTTTTCGGTCTCACAAACACCCAGACCTGGAAGAAATATTTGTGGGCTGCACAAACATTTCTCTCGGTGCGGGGATCGAACCCGCGGCCTCTCGTTTCACAGGCGGCGTCTAACCAACTGCGCTACTGAAGCTGTCTATGTATTGATGATCATGCTTTAAAATATTTATAGCACTTCTTATGGTACCCCTTAAATGTTATCCTGTTTTATCTAGAGTGACAGATTTTTATAAAATAAAGTAATTGTCATCATATTCCACATTTCGTTCATAGGGCCAAAGACAAAAAAGTAATTTTTACTGGACTTCAAGTAAATTTTTCTAAAACTTAAATTTTTCTAAAAACTCTGCTTGGGTCGCAATTATGTTTATATATATTGAAATTATATATTTTTCCCTACACAAAAAAGTAGGTTTCATCAAGGCACAAAAATCTTCGCACTGATACATGTTTCATTTTAAAATGGGCATGCACCTTTAAAATTGAATACAATAAACATAGTAATATGACATCTATAGTTGTTTAATCATGACTGCTCCTTATATTGTAGCTAATATTATATGTAAATGTATATCTGTTAAAAATTTGCTCCAATTAAAGTTGTAATAATATGAACTTGATTAAAGCAAAAATTTTATGTGTTTGATTTTACCTGACAAAATAAAGACAATTTATAATAATACAAAATTAGTTTAATTGTGACAGTTATAATTATTTCTGTAAATGCTAATTTCTTCACCTTAAATATATTAGCAAAAATAAAATAAATGATTTAATTCCATGAAGAAAATAAATATTTACAGTTTGTAAATGGTGTATAAAAAGAAAATATAAAATCATATAGCTACACTACATAAATATTTAAGTAAATTTAAAGAATGACTCATGTACACTTTCAACTTTGGTTAGGCATTATGTTCACACTCATATGGGTCTGTGAGCTATGAGCTGTCTCAGAACTTGTGTCTTTTTTCATGGCCTGTCTCTTCGCTGCATACGCCGACATCCTCGACAGACGCGCTTGTCTCTGCTCTGGTGTCTCATTGGCGAGTCTTCTTGCTGCATACGCAGACATGCGTGCCAGACGAGTGGCCCTTTGCTCAGCGGTCTCTTGTGCTAGCCTTTTGGCCGCGTATTCTGACATGCGTCGCAGCCGAGCTTCGCGCTGTTCTGGCAGCTCGTTGGCCAATCTCCGCGCAGCATATGCTGACATCTTAGCCAGTCTTGCCTCCCTTTCCATCGTCGATTCACTTTTTGGAACAGAAGCTTTACGAGTCTTGCGTTTTCGGGACGCCTTAAACTCGAGCGGATCTATTTCTTGCATCATAGAAACCGGCTCGCCCGACAACTGAAAGCCCTCCTCGGGCTCATCCTGTTGAGCTACATTCTGCTCCGCCTTTATGGCTCTGTACGGTGATAGCTGCTCGTCTAAACAAAATGCTGTTGTATTGGAGGATTGTTCCTCATGTGTCTCCTCTTTGACTGTAGTAATCCATCTGTTGTTGGTTCTTGCAAGCACTATTTTTTTCCAGGAACAATCACCCATATTGATTGTTCAAGGATTCATGTATCCACAGGACCATATTATATAAATAATAAACAATTTACTTCTGAATATCGCGATGACGAGCTTTATTTTGTATATTAATAGAAAAATATACACAATCTGAAGCGGAAAGCCTACCGCAACTTCCAAGGCCGCAGCGTATAAATTGGTGTTACAACTCGTAAAAATATATTTTTTGGTTTATGAAATGCCATTGAAATGCATAGAGAAAATAAACACTACGTTTTTTTTTTTTTTTTTTTTTTATTTAAAATTTTACGGCCTTGGAAACAAGTCCTTTAAGCCAATTCTTAACTATTACAAATCGTCTGTTCGAATTATATACAATCATAAATCTATATACATTTACAACATCAACAACCTTTACAATTTTTCTACTGTACTACATATATATTTATATAACGGTTTATACATTAATGGATTCTTTAACATTTCTTTAACTGACGAAGGCTTATATGTTGATATTTCTAATAAATCCGAAATTAAAATTAAACGTAATAAATAAAATTTAGGGCAAGATAAAACAATATGATCTAAGTCTGCTGTTTGTACGCCACAATATTGGCAATGATCAGATGCTAATATTTTCATCCTAAACAGATGTGCTGGAGTCTGACAATGTCCAAATCTTAATCTATTTATTATAGTTATACATTTCCTTTCTTCAAATTGCATTTTATTATTATTAAACCATGGGCGGGCGGGTAGGTTCTCTTGTATTGATGCATACCATTTTCCTTTACTTTTATTTTTTTCCTTCCAGTAGCACTCCCATCTTAATCTAGTTTTTTCTTTTAATGTCAGAAAATAATCTGTGTAGGGTATTTTCAGTGCATCATTATGGTCTTCATCCCAATGAGAATTAGCTGCTTTATCAGCTAATTCATTACCCAGGATTCCCGAATGTCCGGGTACCCATTCAATCCTAACCACCTTGCTCTTGTTCAAATTATACAACAATTATTTTATATTATAAATTATATAGTTGGTTTTATAAGCCAAAGTTGAACCATATATTGTTTTAATAACACTTTGAGCGTCTGATAGAATAAGTATTCTGTCAACGTTACCTAAATCTTTCGTGTACATTAAGGCTCTATAAATTGCGTATGCTTCTGCTGTGAAAATACTACTCTCGTTATTAATTCTGTAATTTTTACTTATTTTCTTATACGAGTCATAGAAAGCAGCACATACACGATCTAGGGTCTTTGAGCCATCAGTGTATATTTTATACCAGAGCACATTATTTATGTCATCTACGCTATCCCTTCCTTGAGTTGAATCTAACAGAGCATCGTATTTACAATTATATACAGGGTAAATACTAAATTTATTCATATTTACACTAAGCTCATTCATATGAGCCATTATAGTACACAATTCAGGAATTTTGTTATACATTATATCAGAAGGACGAATGTAATCGTCTAATGAGGCATCGCATAAATTTTCAGGCAATTTAACAGTATCTAATAATATTGAGCTGGTTTTGCATAAAGCTTTTAAACAAAACTTTTCCGCAAAGTGTAACCTTCTAATAGCCAGAGGAGGTACGCAGACCTCAGCCTCAAGTGCATGTATAGGCGTAGTTCTCATTGCACCACTTATTATTCTCAATGCAATATTTTGAATAACATCTAATTTTTTTAACAATGAAGGGCCGGCATACATATAAGCTAAATAACTATAATCAAAATGACTCCTAATGATACTTTTATAGAGCATTAATAAGGTTTTAGGGTCTGAACCCCAGAATGTTGCTGCCAAACTTCTCAAGATATTTAAATTTCTTGTTGCATTTTTACATATGTAATTTATATGACTTTGAAATTTAAGCTTATTATCTATTATTACTCCTAAAAATTTCTTTTCTTTCACTTGAGGAATGGATAAATTATTATATTGAATATTGATCAAATCATCAGTACCAAATACAACAAGAGAACTTTTTTCCGTATTAATATTTAATTTTAACTTATTATAGGTCTACCAGAATCTCATGGCATTTTGGGAAATTTGAATTTACGCATTGCAACACTGGGGTAATTGGATGAACATATTTTGATACTTTCAATAATTGTAATTATTTATTATTTCAAATTGACATTTTTTTTTAGTACAACTTTTTAAATAAATTACATAATGTTTTAAGTAAAAATATAAAGGTTATTCAAACATTAAAATTACTTCAGAATTGTACTTTTAGATTAATAGCCAATTAAAATAGGCAAATAAGATTTTTTCAGTTTTAAATTATAACATACATACGAGTCTTACGAGTATTTATAATATAGATGGAGCGCTGGTACTTTCAAAACGTAGATAAAAATAGTGGTACTGAGCCACCAGTTTCGTTTTAATTCTCTCTTCTTGTTAGTTCTCACTTAATCAAACAACTTTCAATTTCCAAATTGTAAGTAGTTTGATTATGAGTCGGTTTTATTTAAATAATTATTAGATTCGATAAATGTAATACGAAAGATGCAAGATTATATAATAAAAACGTATAATTTTATTTCCAGTCTTCTTTATTTCATTAACACTTTAGTCAGAACTTACTTCTAAATACTCTTCCTGTAAATCTTCTGATGAAGACGATGAAGATAAAGGAATAATAATAAACCGTTCCTTATCTAATATCTCTGGAAACTCCTGTAAATAGGTGTTTAATGCATTACTGTTTCGTTCCAAAAAATGATATCAAAGTATATACGATAAAACACATACACATATCTAACACTAACAAAAAAAATGAAGTATCAAAACTATTCACTCCGACTTACTTGTTAAAACGACGTCGATTTTAAAATCGACGATTTTGTTTAAATTTGACCAAATTATTCACGGATCTGGTGATAAACCTTGTAAACAATGTGTCGCACTTATGATTGTAGAACAAATTTGTACATTTTCTCTAAGAAAGGATAGAAATCTTAAAATATTCACATTGAATGACATAAATAAAGTTTTGAATCAGCTGTTCGTCGATGGTATTGCCACATAAAAATCATTGTTTTTTTTTAAATTTTATGCCATGAGATTCTGGTAGACCTATACTGTAATATGAATTTAACTGACATAAAGCTAGATTTAAATTTTGTTGAGCAACCGAAATATTTCTGTCAATTGAGTAAACAACAATGTCATCTGCGAATTGTAACACTTTAACGTTTTTTGTAAGATATTGTGAAATCTGAGAAGAATACAGGTTGTACAAGATAGGTGACAGAGATGCTCCTTGCATTAGACCTTTACAAACAGAATGTGGGCCGTGTATTATCCCATTAAATTTAACATGAAACGACCGATCGTTCAGGAAATTATGTATCCATTTTAACAATTTTCCGGGTAAACCTAATTCATATAATACCAGTATCAGTTGATTAATATCTACATTATCATATGCACCCTGAACATCAAGGAAGGCACAAACTGCAACAGATTTTGAAAGTAGACATTTTTTCATGTCTGTGATAAAAGTGACAAAGCTTTCTGGAGCACTTTTACCTTTTCTGAAACCAAATTGGATATCTGGTAAAATATTGTAATGCTCTACATAATAATCAAGTCTTAATTTGATAATTTGTTCTGTTACTTTACCTATGCAAGAGGTTAGTGATATGGGTCTATATGAATTGTAATCTTTAGGAGGTTTCTCAGGTTTCAGAATTGGAATAATGCACTGAGTTTTCCAAGATTCAGGAATAATTTGATTAAGCCATAGTGAATTTAAGACTATTAATAATTTCTTTTTACAGTTGATAGGAAGTTTTCGTAAAAGGATATAAGGAATATTGTCTAGTCCAGGAGCCGAATCCTTTCTTGAATCTAAAGCTATACAAAGTTCCTTATATGTAAATTCTCTTAACAAAAAAGTATTAATTTCATTGTCATTATTTTTATCGAAAAATATATCATTACCCACTAAACTACTGTTTGATCCATTACTAATTTTATTAATAAAATCAGGTAACCATTCGTCTTGTTTAGGTTTAGTCATAACATTAATCCTTTTAAATCTATGGATGTAATTCCAAATTTTTGAAACAGGAGTGTATCTATCTAAGGATGAACATAGGGTTTTCCAACTATTACGTTTTTGCTCACTGATAATTTTTTTCTTTTTTGCATCCAGTTTTTTATATTCAATAAATAGTTCCATTGTCATTGATGATCTATATGCTAACAAAGCCATTTTTGATTTTAGTACAGCTTCTGCACATTCATCGTTCCACCATGGTGCTGGAATTTTCCTATGGTTTGATGATGTAAATGTAATATACATTTGAAGATAGGTGTACATTGGTCCCTTAAATTGTATAATAATTCACAAACTTTATTATATTGTGAAAGAGGGTCAGAGTCTGAAGGAATAAATTCACCAAATAATTTCTCAGCCTCAATCTCAAATTTAATCCAATCAGTTTTATGAAATAGATATTTTTGTATGTTATAATTTATTTGGTATTTACAGGGGGAGATCAGGATGTCAGTAAAGATCGGAAGGTGGTAACTTCCTAATGGATCTTCACCAACACTCCATTCACATAGTGGAGCTATGTCTGGGCTAACACAGGTGAGATCTATTGCTGATGGATTTCTGTTTGGGGCCTGGACTGTTGTGGCCTTGCCATCATTTAACAAGCACAGATCAGTTTCATCCAGTAGGTTAAATAGTTGAGTACCCCTTGACTTTGTTGTTGCACACCCAAAAGCTATGTGGTGCGCATTAAAATCTCCTGTTATTAAGCAGGGTCTAGGTAAGGAATTAAATATATTTCTTAATTTATTTATTTTAAATCTACTACTTTTAGGTGGACAATACACAGTCAAAATGGATAAAGGACCAGTGTGAGTTTGAACTGAAATTGCAACTGATTGAATATCCTGGTAGAATGGGAGCTGTATGTTTTCATATTTAATATTATTTCTAATCAAAATACCAACACCACCATGATCATTTTTAGCATTTTTATAGATAAAATTATACCCTGGAAATTTCAGATTATGACAATTGTTAGTTTTTAACCAAGTTTCATTAAGCAGCAAAATATCAATGTTAAATTCTGTTAATAAAGACATTACAAGTGGCCGTTTGTTATTAATACTCTGAATATTATGATGTACTATTCTTATAAATCTATCCATTATGTAAGTGTTTCAATAAAATCTCTTTAATTTTAATTGTAGTCTTAGGAGCGTCTTTATTGTTTCCTAATGAAATTAGAGTTTTTACTAATGCATTTATTATCCTATCATTATTAATTATGTCATTGGTTTCTTTAATGGAAGAAATATGTTTAAATTTGTTCAGTCCTGAATTTTGGAATTTTAATGTATCATGTTTAGGTAAGGGAAGTGGAGGGAAATTCCTATTACTACTTGAATTATTAACAGAAGTGGCCGTTGTAGCAGCATAGGAAAGTTTTTTCTGTTTCAATTTGGCTTCCTTCATTGGGCATGTTCTGGCAATAGCCAGATGAGGACCCCCACAGTTAACACATTTAATTTCCTCCTCATTAATGCATTCTTTGTAGGAATGCTCACCAGCACAGATCGAGCATACTTGTTTATTTTTACATATTCTGGCTGAGTGATTGAATTTTAAACATTTAAAACATTGTAATAAAGGTTTAATATATGGTTTAACTTTGAAGCGCCAGTGATCCAAGAAAACAAATTCAGGCAAGGTGTTACTAACAAATGTTATAGCTACCGTCTTCAAGGCTTGTCTTACTCCATTACTGTCCTTTTTGGTGAACCTTCTTACCGCCACCATTTCATATTCACATGTGAGTTTTCTGTAGAGATCTTCATTGGAGATGTCGAAGGGAACAAACTGGATTACACCGATGACTTCCACTGAAGATGCTGGAATGTATGCTTTTATATTATGAGCTTCTAATTTGGAATTGTTGTTCAGAAAATCATTGGCTGAACTGGCTTGCTTAAAAACAATTTGAATTTTATGAGCATTTACTCTACTAATTTCATACTGTCCTTTAATGAATTCTCCTAAAATATTTAATATGAATATCGGATCTTTGTTTCCAATAAATTCATTTTCAGTACTTTCAATAAATACTGGGAAGTTGTTATTGTTACAGTTATCGGTATATTGCCTCTTGTAGCCAGGTTTGTAGAATGTTTTTGGCGCCAAAATCTCTTCTGCTGGATTACTAGTAGAAGTACTAGCAATCCGATCATACTTTCTCTTCTTATTATCTTTTATTGGGTCTCCATCGCTATGGGTCCCCATTACTCCGGATAATTAAAGTATATAAAATATTTTATAAAATTAAAAATTTTAAATAGTCCGCCTTGTTTGACTTCCCGCCAAAAAGTCCTCAAACACTACGTTATTTTTTTTTTTTATTTAAAATTTTACGGCCATGGAAACAAGTCCTTTTAGCCAATTCTTAACTATTACAAATCGTCTGTTCGAATTATATACAATCATAAATCTATATACATTTACAACATCAACAACCTTTACAATTTTTCTACTGTACTACATATATATTTATATAACGGTTTATACATTAATGGATTCTTTAACATTTCTTTAACTGACGAAGGCTTATATGTTGATATTTCTAATAAATCCGAAATTAAAATTAAACGTAATAAATAAAATTTAGGGCAAGTTAAAACAATATGATCTAAGTCTGCTGTTTGTACGCCACAATATTGGCAATGATCAGATGCTAATATTTTCATCCTAAACAGATGTGCTGGAGTCTGACAATGTCCAAATCTTAATCTATTTATTATAGTTATACATTTCCTTTCTTCAAATTGCATTTTATTATTATTAAACCATGGGCGGGCGGGTAGGTTCTCTTGTATTGATGCATACCATTTTCCTTTACTTTTATTTTTTTCCTTCCAGTAGCACTCCCATCTTAATCTAGTTTTTTCTTTTAATGTCAGAAAATAATCTGTGTAGGGTATTTTCAGTGCATCATTATGGTCTTCATCCCAATGAGAATTAGCTGCTTTATCAGCTAATTCATTACCCTGGATTCCCGAATGTCCGGGTACCCATTCAATCCTAACCACCTTGCTCTTGTTCAAATTATACAACAATTCTTTTATATCATAAATTATATAGTTGGTTTTATAAGCCAAAGTTGAACCATATATTGTTTTAATAACACTTTGAGCGTCTGATAGAATAAGTATTCTGTCAACGTTACCTAAATCTTTCGTGTACATTAAGGCTCTATAAATTGCGTATGCTTCTGCTGTGAAAATACTACTCTCGTTATTAATTCTATAATTTTTACTTATTTTCTTATACGAGTCATAGAAAGCAGCACATACACGATCTAGGGTCTTTGAGCCATCAGTGTATATTTTATACCAGAGCACATTATTTATGTCACCTACGCTATCCCTTCCTTGAGTTGAATCTAACAGAGCATCGTATTTACAATTATATACAGGGTAAATACTAAATTTATTCATATTTACACTAAGCTCATTCATATGAGCCATTATAGTACACAATTCAGGAATTTTGTTATACATTATATCAGAAGGACGAATGTAATCGTCTAATGAGGCATCGCATAAATTTTCAGGCAATTTAACAGTATCTAATAATATTGAGCTGGTTTTGCATAAAGCTTTTAAACAAAACTTTTCCGCAAAGTGTAACCTTCTAATAGCCAGAGGAGGTACGCAGACCTCAGCCTCAAGTGCATGTATAGGCGTAGTTCTCATTGCACCACTTATTATTCTCAATGCAATATTTTGAATAACATCTAATTTTTTTAACAATGAAGAGCCGGCATACATATAAGCTAAATAACTATAATCAAAATGACTCCTAATGATACTTTTATAGAGCATTAATAAGGTTTTAGGGTCTGAACCCCAGAATGTTCCTGCCAAACTTCTCAAGATATTTAAATTTCTTGTTGCATTTTTACATATGTAATTTATATGACTTTGAAATTTAAGCTTATTATCTATTATTACTCCTAAAAATTTCTTTTCTTTCACTTGAGGAATGGATAAATTATTATATTGAATATTGATCAAATCATCAGTACCAAATACAACAAGAGAACTTTTTTCCGTATTAATATTTAATTTTAACTTATTACTGTAATATGAATTTAACTGACATAAAGCTAGATTTAAATTTTGTTGAGCAACCGAAATATTTCTGTCAATTGAGTAAACAACAATGTCATCTGCGAATTGTAACACTTTAACGTTTTTTGTAAGATATTGTGAAATCTGAGAAGTATACAGGTTGTACAAGATAGGTGACAGAGATGCTCCTTGCATTAGACCTTTACAAACAGAATGTGGGCCGTGTAATATCCCATTAAATTTAACATGAAACGACCGATCGTTAAGGAAATTATGTATCCATTTTAACAATTTTCCGGGTAAACCTAATTCATATAATACCAGTATCAGTTGATTAATATCTACATTATCATATGCACCCTGAACATCAAGGAAGGCACAAACTGCAACAGATTTTGAAAGTAGACATTTTTTCATGTCTGTGATAAAAGTGACAAAGCTTTCTGGAGCACTTTTACCTTTTCTGAAACCAAATTGGATATCTGGTAAAATATTGTAATGCTCTACATAATAATCAAGTCTTAATTTGATAATTTGTTCTGTTACTTTACCTATGCAAGAGGTTAGTGATATGGGTCTATATGAATTGTAATCTTTAGGAGGTTTCTCAGGTTTCAGAATTGGAATAATGCACTGAGTTTTCCAAGATTCAGGAATAATTTGATTAAGCCATAGTGAATTTAAGACTATTAATAATTTCTTTTTACAGTTGATAGGAAGTTTTCGTAAAAGGATATAAGGAATATTGTCTAGTCCAGGAGCCGAATCCTTTCTTGAATCTAAAGCTATACAAAGTTCCTTATATGTAAATTCTCTTAACAAAAAAGTATTAATTTCATTGTCATTATTTTTATCGAAAAATATATCATTACCCACTAAACTACTGTTTGATCCATTACTAATTTTATTAATAAAATCAGGTAACCATTCGTCTTGTTTAGGTTTAGTCATAACATTAATCCTTTTAAATCTACGGATGTAATTCCAAATTTTTGAAACAGGAGTGTATCTATCTAAGGATGAACATAGGGTTTTCCAACTATTACGTTTTTGCTCACTGATAATTTTTTTCTTTTTTGCATCCAGTTTTTTATATTCAATAAACAGTTCCATTGTCATTGATGATCTATATGCTAACAAAGCCATTTTTGATTTTAATACAGCTTCTGCACATTCATCGTTCCACCATGGTGCTGGGATTTTCCTATGATTTGATGACACACATTTGAAGATAGGTGTACATTGGTCCCTTAAATTGTATAATAATTCACAAAATTTATTATATTGTGAAAGAGGGTCAGAGTCTGAAGGAATAAATTCACCAAATAATTTCTCAGCCTCAATCTCAAATTTAATCCAGTCAGTTTTATGAAATAGATATTTTTGTATGTTATAATTTATTTGGTATTTACAGGGGGAGATCAGGATGTCAGTAAAGATCGGGAGGTGGTAACTTCCTAATGGATCTTCACCAACACTCCATTCACATAGTGGAGCTATGTCTGGGCTAACACAGGTGAGATCTATTGCTGATGGATTTCTGTTTGGGGCCTGTACTGTTGTGGCCTTGCCATCATTTAACAAGCACAGATCAGTTTCATCCAGTAGGTTAAATAGTTGAGTACCCCTTGACTTTGTTGTTGCACACCCAAAAGCTATGTGGTGCGCATTAAAATCTCCTGATATTAAGCAGGGTCTAGGTAAGGAATTAAATATATTTCTTAATTTATTTATTTTAAATCTACTACTTTTAGGTGGACAATACACAGTCAAAATGGATAAAGGACCAGTGTGAGTTTGAACTGAAATTGCAACTGATTGAATATCCTGGTAGAATGGGAGCTGTATGTTTTCATATTTAATATTATTTCTAATCAAAATACCAACACCACCATGATCATTTTTAGCATTTTTATAGATTAAATTATACCCTGGAAATTTCAGATTATGACAATTGTTAGTTTTTAACCAAGTTTCATTAAGCAGCAAAATATCAATGTTAAATTCTGTTAATAAAGACATTACAAGTGGCCGTTTGTTATTAATACTCTGAATATTATGATGTACTATTCTTATAAATCTATCCATTATGTAAGTGTTTCAATAAAATCTCTTTAATTTTAATTGTAGTCTTAGGAGCGTCTTTATTGTTTCCTAATGAAATTAGAGTTTTTACTAATGCATTTATTATCCTATCATTATTAATTATGTCATTGGTTTCTTTAATGGAAGAAATATGTTTAAATTTGTTCAGTCCTGAATTTTGGAATTTTAATGTATCATGTTTAGGTAAGGGAAGTGGAGGGAAATTCCTATTACTACTTGTATTATTAACAGAAGTGGCCGTTGTAGCAGCATAGGAAAGTTTTTTCTGTTTCAATTTGGCTTCCTTCATTGGGCATGTTCTGGCAATAGCTAGGTGAGGACCCCCACAGTTAACACATTTAATTTCCTCCTCATTAATGCATTCTTTGTAGGAATGCTCACCAGCACAGATCGAGCATACTTGTTTATTTTTACAAATTCTGGCTGAATGATTGAATTTTAAACATTTAAAACATTGTAATAAGGGTTTAATATATGGTTTAACTTTGAAGCGCCAGTGATCTAAGAAAACAAATTCAGGCAAGGTGTTACTAACAAATGTTATAGCTACCGTCTTCAAAGCTTGTCTAACTCCATTACTGTCCTTTTTGGTGAACCTTCTCACCGCCACCATTTCATATTCACATGTGAGTTTTCTGTAGAGTTCTTCATTGGAGATGTCGAAGGGAACAAACTGGATTACACCGATGACTTCCACTGAAGATGCTGGAATGTATGCTTTTATATTATGAGCTTCTAATTTGGAATTGTTGTTCAGAAAATCATTGGCTGAACTGGCTTGCTTAAAAACAATTTGAATTTTATGAGCATTTACTCTACTAATTTCATACTGTCCTTTAATGAATTCTCCTAAAATATTTAATATAAATATCGGATCTTTGTTTCCAATAAATTCATTTTCAGTACTTTCAATAAATACTGGGAAGTTGTTATTGTTACAGTTATCGGTATATTGCCTCTTGTAGCCAGGTTTGTAGAATGTTTTTGGCGCCAAAATCTCTTCTGCTGGATTACTAGTAGAAGTACTAGCAATCCGATCATACTTTCTCTTCTTATTATCTTTTATTGGGTCTCCATCGCTATGGGTCCCCATTACTCCGGATAATTAAAGTATATAAAATATTTTATAAAATTAAAAATTTTAAATAGTCCGCCTTGTTTGACTTCCCGCCAAAAAGTCCTCAAACACTACGTTTTTTTTTTTTTTTTTTTTATTTAAAATTTTACGGCCATGGAAACAAGTCCTTTTAGCCAATTCTTAACTATTACAAATCGTCTGTTCGAATTATATACAATCATAAATCTATATACATTTACAACATCAACAACCTTTACAATTTTTCTACTGTACTACATATATATTTATATAACGGTTTATACATTAATGGATTCTTTAACATTTCTTTAACTGACGAAGGCTTATATGTTGATATTTCTAATAAATCCGAAATTAAAATTAAACGTAATAAATAAAATTTAGGGCAAGTTAAAACAATATGATCTAAGTCTGCTGTTTGTACGCCACAATATTGGCAATGATCAGATGCTAATATTTTCATCCTAAACATATGTGCTGGAGTCTGACAATGTCCAAATCTTAATCTATTTATTATAGTTATACATTTCCTTTCTTCAAATTGCATTTTATTATTATTAAACCATGGGCGGGCGGGTAGGTTCTCTTGTATTGATGCATACCATTTTCCTTTACTTTTATTTTTTTCCTTCCAGTAGCACTCCCATCTTAATCTAGTTTTTTCTTTTAATGTCAGAAAATAATCTGTGTAGGGTATTTTCAGTGCATCATTATGGTCTTCATCCCAATGAGAATTAGCTGCTTTATCAGCTAATTCATTACCCTGGATTCCCGAATGTCCGGGTACCCATTCAATCCTAACCACCTTGCTCTTGTTCAAATTATACAACAATTCTTTTATATCATAAATTATATAGTTGGTTTTATAAGCCAAAGTTGAACCATATATTGTTTTAATAACACTTTGAGCGTCTGATAGAATAAGTATTCTGTCAACGTTACCTAAATCTTTCGTGTACATTAAGGCTCTATAAATTGCGTATGCTTCTGCTGTGAAAATACTACTCTCGTTATTAATTCTATAATTTTTACTTATTTTCTTATACGAGTCATAGAAAGCAGCACATACACGATCTAGGGTCTTTGAGCCATCAGTGTATATTTTATACCAGAGCACATTATTTATGTCACCTACGCTATCCCTTCCTTGAGTTGAATCTAACAGAGCATCGTATTTACAATTATATACAGGGTAAATACTAAATTTATTCATATTTACACTAAGCTCATTCATATGAGCCATTATAGTACACAATTCAGGAATTTTGTTATACATTATATCAGAAGGACGAATGTAATCGTCTAATGAGGCATCGCATAAATTTTCAGGCAATTTAACAGTATCTAATAATATTGAGCTGGTTTTGCATAAAGCTTTTAAACAAAACTTTTCCGCAAAGTGTAACCTTCTAATAGCCAGAGGAGGTACGCAGACCTCAGCCTCAAGTGCATGTATAGGCGTAGTTCTCATTGCACCACTTATTATTCTCAATGCAATATTTTGAATAACATCTAATTTTTTTAACAATGAAGAGCCGGCATACATATAAGCTAAATAACTATAATCAAAATGACTCCTAATGATACTTTTATAGAGCATTAATAAGGTTTTAGGGTCTGAACCCCAGAATGTTCCTGCCAAACTTCTCAAGATATTTAAATTTCTTGTTGCATTTTTACATATGTAATTTATATGACTTTGAAATTTAAGCTTATTATCTATTATTACTCCTAAAAATTTCTTTTCTTTCACTTGAGGAATGGATAAATTATTATATTGAATATTGATCAAATCATCAGTACCAAATACAACAAGAGAACTTTTTTCCGTATTAATATTTAATTTTAACTTATTACTGTAATATGAATTTAACTGACATAAAGCTAGATTTAAATTTTGTTGAGCAACCGAAATATTTCTGTCAATTGAGTAAACAACAATGTCATCTGCGAATTGTAACACTTTAACGTTTTTTGTAAGATATTGTGAAATCTGAGAAGTATACAGGTTGTACAAGATAGGTGACAGAGATGCTCCTTGCATTAGACCTTTACAAACAGAATGTGGGCCGTGTAATATCCCATTAAATTTAACATGAAACGACCGATCGTTAAGGAAATTATGTATCCATTTTAACAATTTTCCGGGTAAACCTAATTCATATAATACCAGTATCAGTTGATTAATATCTACATTATCATATGCACCCTGAACATCAAGGAAGGCACAAACTGCAACAGATTTTGAAAGTAGACATTTTTTCATGTCTGTGATAAAAGTGACAAAGCTTTCTGGAGCACTTTTACCTTTTCTGAAACCAAATTGGATATCTGGTAAAATATTGTAATGCTCTACATAATAATCAAGTCTTAATTTGATAATTTGTTCTGTTACTTTACCTATGCAAGAGGTTAGTGATATGGGTCTATATGAATTGTAATCTTTAGGAGGTTTCTCAGGTTTCAGAATTGGAATAATGCACTGAGTTTTCCAAGATTCAGGAATAATTTGATTAAGCCATAGTGAATTTAAGACTATTAATAATTTCTTTTTACAGTTGATAGGAAGTTTTCGTAAAAGGATATAAGGAATATTGTCTAGTCCAGGAGCCGAATCCTTTCTTGAATCTAAAGCTATACAAAGTTCCTTATATGTAAATTCTCTTAACAAAAAAGTATTAATTTCATTGTCATTATTTTTATCGAAAAATATATCATTACCCACTAAACTACTGTTTGATCCATTACTAATTTTATTAATAAAATCAGGTAACCATTCGTCTTGTTTAGGTTTAGTCATAACATTAATCCTTTTAAATCTACGGATGTAATTCCAAATTTTTGAAACAGGAGTGTATCTATCTAAGGATGAACATAGGGTTTTCCAACTATTACGTTTTTGCTCACTGATAATTTTTTTCTTTTTTGCATCCAGTTTTTTATATTCAATAAACAGTTCCATTGTCATTGATGATCTATATGCTAACAAAGCCATTTTTGATTTTAGTACAGCTTCTGCACATTCATCGCTCCACCATGGTGCTGGGATTTTCCTATGGTTTGATGATATATTACATTTGAAGATAGGTGTACATTGGTCCCTTAAATTGTATAATAATTCACAAAATTTATTATATTGTGAAAGAGGGTCAGAGTCTGAAGGAATAAATTCACCAAATAATTTCTCAGCCTCAATCTCAAATTTAATCCAATCAGTTTTATGAAATAGATATTTTTGTATGTTATAATTTATTTGGTATTTACAGGGGGAGATCAGGATGTCAGTAAAGATCGGGAGGTGGTAACTTCCTAATGGATCTTCACCAACACTCCATTCACATAGTGGAGCTATGTCTGGGCTAACACAGGTGAGATCTATTGCTGATGGATTTCTGTTTGGGGCCTGGACTGTTGTGGCCTTGCCATCATTTAACAAGCACAGATCAGTTTCATCCAGTAGGTTAAATAGTTGAGTACCCCTTGACTTTGTTGTTGCACACCCAAAAGCTATGTGGTGCGCATTAAAATCTCCTGATATTAAGCAGGGTCTAGGTAAGGAATTAAATATATTTCTTAATTTATTTATTTTAAATCTACTACTTTTAGGTGGACAATACACAGTCAAAATGGATAAAGGACCAGTGTGAGTTTGAACTGAAATTGCAACTGATTGAATATCCTGGTAGAATGGGAGCTGTATGTTTTCATATTTAATATTATTTCTAATCAAAATACCAACACCACCATGATCATTTTTAGCATTTTTATAGATAAAATTATACCCTGGAAATTTCAGATTATGACAATTGTTAGTTTTTAACCAAGTTTCATTAAGCAGCAAAATATCAATGTTAAATTCTGTTAATAAAGACATTACAAGTGGCCGTTTGTTATTAATACTCTGAATATTATGATGTACTATTCTTATAAATCTATCCATTATGTAAGTGTTTCAATAAAATCTCTTTAATTTTAATTGTAGTCTTAGGAGCGTCTTTATTGTTTCCTAATGAAATTAGAGTTTTTACTAATGCATTTATTATCCTATCATTATTAATTATGTCATTGGTTTCTTTAATGGAAGAAATATGTTTAAATTTGTTCAGTCCTGAATTTTGGAATTTTAATGTATCATGTTTAGGTAAGGGAAGTGGAGGGAAATTCCTATTACTACTTGTATTATTAACAGAAGTGGCCGTTGTAGCAGCATAGGAAAGTTTTTTCTGTTTCAATTTGGCTTCCTTCATTGGGCATGTTCTGGCAATAGCTAGGTGAGGACCCCCACAGTTAACACATTTAATTTCCTCCTCATTAATGCATTCTTTGTAGGAATGCTCACCAGCACAGATCGAGCATACTTGTTTATTTTTACAAATTCTGGCTGAATGATTGAATTTTAAACATTTAAAACATTGTAATAAGGGTTTAATATATGGTTTAACTTTGAAGCGCCAGTGATCTAAGAAAACAAATTCAGGCAAGGTGTTACTAACAAATGTTATAGCTACCGTCTTCAAAGCTTGTCTAACTCCATTACTGTCCTTTTTGGTGAACCTTCTCACCGCCACCATTTCATATTCACATGTGAGTTTTCTGTAGAGTTCTTCATTGGAGATGTCGAAGGGAACAAACTGGATTACACCGATGACTTCCACTGAAGATGCTGGAATGTATGCTTTTATATTATGAGCTTCTAATTTGGAATTGTTGTTCAGAAAATCATTGGCTGAACTGGCTTGCTTAAAAACAATTTGAATTTTATGAGCATTTACTCTACTAATTTCATACTGTCCTTTAATGAATTCTCCTAAAATATTTAATATAAATATCGGATCTTTGTTTCCAATAAATTCATTTTCAGTACTTTCAATAAATACTGGGAAGTTGTTATTGTTACAGTTATCGGTATATTGCCTCTTGTAGCCAGGTTTGTAGAATGTTTTTGGCGCCAAAATCTCTTCTGCTGGATTACTAGTAGAAGTAGTAGCAATCCGATCATACTTTCTCTTCTTATTATCTTTTATTGGGTCTCCATCGCTATGGGTCCCCATTACTCCGGATAATTAAAGTATATAAAATATTTTATAAAATTAAAAATTTTAAATAGTCCGCCTTGTTTGACTTCCCGCCAAAAAGTCCCAAACACTACGTTATATGGATGGTATTGCCATATAAAAATAATTCCCTTTATTTTTAATTTTATGCCATGAGATTCTGGTACATCCAAGAAGCTTATACCCGTGCTTATACCCAAATGGAGATTGCATTTGGAGTGACAATGAATGAACAAAACATCATTTTCATTCATTTTCATTCTAAAGAAAAGGATGGCAGGCAACAGCGACTTCGTTCAAGGTCAAATTTTTGTGTTTCAGTGTTTTAAACGGAATGCAATCTCCATTTGGGTTTAACCATGGACGTTTAACCTTCTTGGGTACATCCATCTTTGTTACATGAAGGTTTTGTATAATGTGACAAAGTCCTTGCGCATAACCAATTTCCGGACTGTGGACTTATTTTACCTACATATTTAAATTAATTTTTCTCGATTCTATCATGGGGTCTGTGATCGTGGGGTTTCTTTGGAAATGAGTAATGAAGTCATCCAGAAAGTCAACCTTAAGTAAGTTTATTTAAATAAAACCACCCGAAGGAAAGTACAACATGTTGGCCATTGTAATTTTTTTTGTCATAAACCTGCAACACTAATGGTGTGAGTTGTCAAAAAGTTGGCATATTATACCTACCATCTGTTTTATTTAGCAATTCTATTATAATATCAAGACATTACTGATTGGGATATTTGTTGTGTTTGATTACAGCGGATCGTGAAAATAAAGGTTTCCATTGCGCATATGGAGCATGTTTAAGTGACATAAATAATCTATATGTCACTCAAAGATTTAAAGGATTTTGTAATTCAGAAATTGTGCTTCTCGCCTTTGCCTATTAATAAAGGGGTTTTTGTTTTAATTCTTGACAAGTGTTCGCGCCAGTGAGTTTAAACAAGGAGGGAGCGGTTCTGTGATACTAATCCTGTGTGAAGATGGTGCAATAGTTGCACCCTCATTCGATTTTTACGTGAAGGTTGAATGAAAGATGGACAGTACACCGGAGTCGCCGGCTAAGATGAGCCCGCTGATAGAGGGCGAGGGATTCGCTGAGAGCGAAACCGACTATTCCAGTATTAGAGGAAAGGTAATCCTTTTGCAATTTTTGTTTACCAACAACGTGTTCCCGCGTAAACGCTAAGCCTTCACGCAGGAAATTGTATCGATTGCTTAGACAATACGGTGTTTTGCATAATGTTCATGGTGTATGTTTACATATTTTCAAAACATATTTTATTTGTCTATAGTGGTATCTTATAAGATTCAGGGTACAATAGATTATGGTAGCTGTATTAGCTAGCATATTTTTCATGTCATATTGATCATCTTTTTTTTATTATTTTTTTCTAATGGTATCAATAAGGTGACATAAATACAATATTAATAAAAAACATTGTTAATAGGCAAGTTACTGCCCTTAGATTGTAGACTATTATTTCATGATGACTAATAAGATTTCATCACTTATTAATATTTGTGGTAATTACTGACTGTTACATCATTTAGGTCCAATTTCATAAACAAATTTTAACACAAGCAATGTAATTGCCATTATTTGTTATTTCGACAATGACAATTGCCAAAATGTTGCAATTTTAAATGTATAGGATTGATGTTTTGAACATCACCGTTAATATTAAAGTTTGTTTTACTGTAGGACCTAAATCTTTATCCCTGAGTGACGTTTATTCGAAATAGAAAAGAGATAGATAATAAATTATCAGTTTGAGTAAAATATTTTTTTTCTGAATTGATTTAAGTACTTAAATGAGTAACAAATATTTATCAATTAAAATATTAAGTTAATCATTAATCTGCATGGAGTGCACTCCAATACTAATAAGAATTACGAAAGATCACCAAAATGCATTAATTTATAATAATTACTCTCCAAAAGCTATACATATCAAGTATTATTTGTTGTGGAATATTGTTAGGAATTTGTAATTTAAGCAGTGAAATTGATTCAATGACCACATGGTCCCATTTATAGTAATTTATTGTCATTTTGTTATGCGATTATTCAATAATCGTAAATTACTGAAAATGATGTATCCACAGCACTAAAAATTTGTGTTCCGTTCTCATGGCAACCATAGTTTTAAAATAAGTATAAAAGTATTTTCATCACCATATTAGATAAAGTTAAGTATTATAATTTTAATGAAATAACATTGTTGTTATGAAATGTCCTATTATATTTTCCAAGTTTTTAGTGCTGTATAAATAAAAAAATGTATGTGTTAGGATACTTAAATTTTTTTTTACATGCAATGAAGTGTCGAAAACGTCACAACTCATTGGATAGCAACAGAAATATGAGTTAATTTTTAAATTAATTTAGTACAAAAATACATACTAAGGTAAAAGCACCAATGCCCGACACTGATCCAATAGATGACACTTTCGAAAAAATATTTTCTAATAAGAAAACTAAATATTTTAATGTCATTGCTCCTAATTTTAAAGCCACCTCGTACCATTTATGATACATGCCCAAAAGCTTGTTTGCACTGTCAGAAGTAAATTTCAATTTTTTTGTTAATTGACCACAAACAGTGTGATTTCGCGCCATTATGCGAGTAATTCTTAGCGTTTTTCTTAAGGAACTCATTTTCTAACGGTATGATTTTGTCTTATATTATATGACTTTTGGCTATATCGGGTTTCGATATTATATGGATATTACATTATTGATTTATTTGGACCATTTCCTTGTTATTTTGGCTTGTTTTTGTATAAATTTTTAGTGTTGTCTACTATTAGTTCCAGAAATTGATCAAAATCTAAAAGATGACATGTGTGAACTTGGTAGTTTATTTTATTTATTTATTTAACTTTATTGTACACCTACATTATTATACATATAAATACATACAACATACATACATATATATGTATATACATATACAAAATAGACATAAAATGTAATAAATAAATGCATAGTAAATAAATATAAAAAAATGCTAATAGTAAAAGCACAACAATGTGTAAGTTCAGTGAAAAAGATAGTGTTCCTTGACTAGTGATTTAAATGATGGCAATTTGCGAGCCTGTCTCACGACATCTGGAAGTGAGTTCCACAATCGAACAGCGAGTACGGGGAATGACTTGTCCATAAATGTCGTGGTGTGTACGGGTATTCTCAGTTTCAGGTTCTCCGATGACCTCAGGGATCTTTCATGGGAATTATGAAGAAATATAAAACGGTCTTTAAGATAAGAAGGGGCGAGAGGGTTAAATAATATATTATATAAAAGTGAAAGAGTGTGAGCATTCCGACAAAGCCGTATGGGTAACCACTTGAGCTTAAGACGAAACTCAGAAAGATTGTCATATTTGCGTAAATCAAATATGAATCTTATGCAAACATTTTGAGATGCTCAATTTTATTTATTTATTTTATTTCATATCTGAGTTTCGTTTGTTGTACACTAGGCTAATTAAAAGAAGACAGTGTCAACTATTAGAGTCTACTAGATGTCCACTACTAGTATACATTAATTTCAGATTACGGTTTGAGCAATTAAAAATGATGAGATGAATTAAGATCAACTAAGAATGATGAGATGGGAAAAAGAAAATCAATAAGAAAGATAATTAATTAGAAATTGATTTAGGACTAATAATAATAAATTTATATACAGGTGAAGAAAATTACCATGAAGAAAATAAGACCACACCTGATAATAATGTAATTTAAAGTCCTTGAAAGAAAGAAGAAGATATTATATATATTTTGTTACTTAATTAATTCAAAAGCACAATCTGTGCTAAGTTTGATTTTAAATTATATTTTTTGATAACACATAATATTAAAATGATGTTATAGACATGTCTATTATTAGTGCCAATTGATGTCTACTATTGGGGTATCTGATTTTTTATACATGTCATCTATTAGTGCCTACGGCAATCCTAAGAAAATATTTTTTTTATATAAAATAAAGCAATCTTAATTTCATTATTATGAAATAGTTAAATTCCAAATGTTGCTCTAACAGTAAAAGAAAATGTAACTTTATTTTTTTGAAAAACATTTTTGAATTTTGAGAATTAAGTTTGATTTATCCTTAAATTGTCTACTATTGGTGCTTTTACCTTAATTTACAAGTAAAAATCTCTGAGTATTTTTATAATAACTCATGGTTTCTTTTTTGACAATTGTAAAGTTAGTGTGTAGTAAATAAAATATTATTTACTGTGAAATTTATGTATTTCAATCCCCAGATGAAAATGAACTACATTGCAGCAACTGTTTGTTTTTTCATGTGCTATTGTTATAACAAAAGGAGTGTACTTAGTGTTAAAGTATCTATCTATCAGCAATTTAACTGTTATCCAGAATAGCAATTGCTCAAAGAATTGATACGAAACATTACCATTAGGCGAATGGCATGCTTGTCTCTCTATTCATTGAAAAAGAAAAGGAACTTGATATAAATAATTCTCTGCATTCCCCCCAAGTAAAAGTGAGAGACAGTATGTTATAGCTCCTGGTGTAATGCAATAAACATTCATTTTCAACTCCTGGTGACATTGGCATAATGCAATAAATGTTCATTTTCAACTCCTTGGCATAAGCTCAAAAAATATTCTCAGCTAAAAGCTTACAAATAACTATTTCTATTATATCCATATATTACTAGTAATAAAAGATTGATAAAATCCTTTTCGTGCCTTATCGTTTTTGTTTTATCTTTATTGTTTTTGTTGCATCTAGCAGATGTAACTGGTCCATAGCCATTTGAGCTTTGCTATAGAATTAAATTATTATTTATGTATATACTTATTTTCAGCTGTTAATGTCTCACTGCTGGGCAAATGGGACTTCCCATGTCTTCCATATTTTACGGTTTTGCAATACTTGCCAATCCTGGCGAAATCTTTCAATTTATCTTTCAATATGTACCAAATCCCAATATACTCCAGTATGGTTCAAAAGAGGAGGCAGTTGAACATAGGATTCTTTCCACTATATGTTATGCAATTCTAATCTGTATAAAGATATAATCAATTGATATCGTGTTCCTAATGACGTATTTACAGTCCTTCATGGTCAAGCAATGAAGCAATCATTTTGTCATCAGAGAAGTAATAGATTCGATTCCTCATGTGGGATATTCAAATTACCTTAAGGTATGCTCGCGTTATCTCGAATTGACGAGAACCTTCCACATCATATCGAAATTGGAAACTTACGAATAATTAGAAATTAATTGCTTGCTATGAATTTTCTACTTCTCTTTGTCTCATATTTACCTGAAGTTGGGGAACATGTAATGCTATTTGAATCTGGATTAAGTAATAACGTTACGAAAAGTCATATAAAATAACCCCTCACCTCAGGGAGGAAGAAGAGGACCTCATACTTGATGATCGCTGGATATGATTATTGAAAGAAAATTCGCAGATTAACCTCATAAAAAGTACATCTGGCATCAGATTTTGTTTTATTTTATAAATATAAATCCAATATACATAAATAGTCCTGATCCCACACTAAGATCAACAGTCTTGTTTCGTGTGTATCAGATACTGCGAGGGACTTTTCGATCTCACAAACACCGATCGTTGGTCGAACGCGGATCGAACCCGCGACCTCACGTTTCACAGCCGGCGTCTAACCAAATGCGTCAATTGTTTTGAACATTTCAAAATAATGAAAGTACAATGTTGTAAGAGCAGTGATTATGTTCAGAATATGCGTGTGCTGTTGAGAGTGTTTATGTAACAATTATATCGGCTCAGTAAAAAGTTAGAATTAGTGACATTAAACCATGTTACTCTCGCCTACGTCACGCGGTTATTGGTTCAAGTGCTTGTATGTAGTATTTGTTCTAGCTTGTTACATAGTTTGTGTGGTTTGAGTATTAGACATGATAACGGGGCTATATTGCATACGATTTCGAATAAGAACCGCATATTACTTTATTAGTGGAAACTTTACTGGATTCTGTAAAACATTCGTCTGTTATTTACATGTTAAATTTTCTGTTTGTTTCCCAAATAATAATAAATAAATAAATAAATATACTCACGCTCAATTCGTCATGCTGTTGGTTCGAATCCCAGGCTGAGCAATTACGCGCTGTGTTATTTGCACAAAGCAGCTTCTGTATATCATCATTCTTCACAAACAGTTTTAACATCAAAATATTTCACGAGAACCTTTGAATTAAAGCGATGTTATTTTAATCATTGATGAAATACGAGAAATATAAGTGCATACTATTATGTATTTATTTTATGTATTATCTAAGAAATATAGCTTTGTTATTAATGAACCGATTACCGAACAAAGGTCAAGAGTATGTGACAAACGGCAATCGTATTGCTATCATTATAATAATTTAGTACTATGCTTCCCTAACCACTCTCAATCGTATTCTCGATTGTAGATAATGCCCGTGCCCTACAGTGGGACATATATGGGCTGATACATGCTTAAAGCTTTTGTAATGTTGTGAAATATCTTAAACTGAAGTCCTCACCGTGTTTCTTGAAACTTCCAACACCCTTAAATGATCCTTAATTGGGAAATCTGATATATTTGACAGCAGACTTCGTCGTGAGCTTGGTTCAGCCCTAGCTATTCAATCCTATACAAATGTTTGTGTGACATACAGTTAAGTTTCGGGTCTGACAATTGTCTGACCCGAAACTTAACTGTAACTTATGTGTTGTTAGACCGAAAGTCCGACCACACAAAACTTGTATGTCAGAGTGGGGACTGGTCTATGTGTGTGACTGTACTGTACTGTTTCAGCCCATATACGTCCCTCTGCAGGACACGGGCTTTCTCTACTATCGAGAGTGTGATTGAGAGTGGTTAGGCCATATAGTCCACCACGCTGGCCTAGTGCGGGTTGGCCTACTTTACATACCATAGAAATTCATACAAATCGCTATGGCATGCAGGTTTCCTCACGATGTTTACCTTCACTGTTATAGCGTGTGGAGACTGACGTTTAATACACACATGAGTCCTAAATATGTGTTTCCTAAAGGTGTGCCTTGAGATTCGGATCCGCGACCAGCGTGAACATGTTGATAGACGCGACTGGTACTTAACCAACCGGCCACCCAAGGGCGGATCCAGATTTTACGCCAGGGGGTGGGGGGGTCATATAGCTTTTGTCAGAACACTGGATCCGATATATATACTCAAATTCATAATAATGATTTTTAAAGTTTGTTACAGCCGTGATTTGTGAACACGCACACACTTTTTTACTTTATTTATAAATATTAACAACAAGATAATAAATTAATTCTGTCAATCTGGAGTTAACCCGGGGAGGGGGGGGGGGGGGGGGGGAGGGAGTCATGAACTCCCCCTGGTTCCACCCTTGCGGCCACCACGCACTTTTTTATGTGTCTAACCATTGGATATATCATCATCATCTCGGCTACAGGAAGTCCACTCTCCCAAGTATCTCTTAACCTACAAAAGTTAAAAAAAAAACATCAAACTATTGAAAGCGACCTGCATCCAGTGACTTCGCCTATTGGATATATAATTATGATGTATTTATTGTACGCAGATGGTGCTGGTTAGTCCAACAGCAGATGAATATGAGCTGCTCCGCAAGCAGATGCTGGAGAGGCTAGAGGCTGGCAACGGAGAGATCATCTACGACATTGGACTCGGCGAGGGTGAGCCTATATGTTATAAATAGCCTTTTATAAGCCTGGAGCATCATTTTTTTTAAATATCAATGAGTGTCGAAACTAGCATGTCATTCGCCTCATGGTAATCGAGACGAGCGCTCATGGACAGAAACCAAACAACACAATGAATTACAAGGCAATGCTCGGCATTCCACTAGGCACGCCATACTGGGACATAAGATGTTGGCTACAATATCCTACTCGCTTGCATGCTTCTACTACTACTTCTTATTCTATCCCGTTCTAGTAATTGCCACGCCACAATATTTTTATTTTACTATGGTTATTTAGTTTATGCACCTACTTTGATTTCTCCGTAATATTTGTGGAAGAGATTGTCTCGAGCATTAATTCCGCCTTCATACTTTGGGTTAAAAGCATAATAGATAGCCCTGTGCCTGGGTGTCTTTGGCATCGCCCTAGTAACACGGTCTTTCTCTCTCTGTGTACAGTCTTTCACCTTTGCAATGACTCATAATTTTAATGTCACACTGACCTTATTGCAACAAAGAGACTACAGTGCAATGAGGCACACAAAGCCCTCTGTTTAATTATAATTAAAGACGCGTGTAGATACTGTATTCTATACACAGAAATTTGTTCTAGCGATTGTATAGTTCTCGGTAGAACTTTTTTAAGATAGGATCCGCTGACGGGCTTAAGAATCTCTTGATGGTGGCCACCCTCCGCTCAAATGAACACTTGAAAATTCGATTCATTCGTACGCAGCGGCGTTCTAATAAGGTAGATGTAGCAAACTGTAAAGATCAAATAAAAATATTTATCAAAAACACACTACCTTATTCTTTGCTTTCACGCTTTCATTGCACAAGACACATATTATTATGAAGTTAGACAAATATGACTATTATCTAATCGATATTCATTTCATTGTAATCTTGTACTATTCTTTCATTGAAGATTCATAACGTCTTGTTTGTAACCACGTTGTACAATACATTCCTATTGCACATGAATAGATAAGTATAGTAATGGTGCATTCATTAATACTAATCACATTGTCGATATGATAATATTTTCAAAATATTTGCATGTGTCGAATGCAACATTGCAAACTTAATTTACATTCGTATACGCAAAAAGAATCGCATGTGTCAACTTCTTCATGTCAGAAGCGAATAAACGGAGTATTTACAGGTTTATTGGCGCAATGAAAGAAAGTCGGTTGTGGAATGAGAGGTACGGTATTCTAATCCGGTAAAGAGATACATTTATTAGCACTTTGTCTTTATGTTCGACGAATTCACTTAGTTTCTCAATTTTTGAGACACATGACAACATTTTTTTTATTATTACAAAAGAAGAAATAAATTAGATAAAAAAATTAAGATAAAAAATAAAAATTGCAGTCTTATCGCTCTAGGAGATATTCGTTATTTATTTATTTTTCCACAGTAATTTTATTTACAAATCACATAGACATTTCTCCCGGCACTAGAATCGAAACCGTGACACCTAGTTTCTGAACCATGACAATGGCAGTCAAACATGTTTCGGCAGAGTTGGACGGCCGTGCGATGACTTACGATGACCACCGTTCATTCAAAATTAACTTTAAAACTTTTTAATTTATTGGCAATCAAATTATATCAGTACATATAAAAATATAATAAAATGTTCTATAAAAATGCACGGAAGTTATCGAATTTTTAACTCATTTAAATGAATAGTAGATAATTTGAATAAAGTGATAAGCGTGTAGTTGTACGACCGATAAGGCAATATTATTGCATAGATAGAGCACTGTTCTATTGTAAGTCGTTGCAATCACAACGCTGCCGATTGTGTTTGTGACTTTGCCACTGACTTTCGAAAACTACTTACATTGTCTATCGTGGTTCGTGCCATATCCACGGAAGTCCTAAAGGAGCTGATTTTTATGATTTTTTATATGGAATGTACCCCCAGTTTTTATGTTGATTACTGTCGGATTGTTGTCAGGTATCGGGCCGAGGCAAGTGCTTTTGATGTCCCTAAGTATTTGTTTCGGGTCTGGGAATTGTGAGATCGCAAAATCTATCGTAGTATGTAAAAGGGAGACTCGGCGATGGGTAGCAGTACATATGACTACGTTATGCACGCTCAACTAACCACGAGTGTCAAAATTAGTGTAAGTGGGGCGCATCTGCGTTTTCCCGCTAGGAGGAACCATCTGATGGTAATGCACTGGGCAGTACGACGAGCTATTCTAGGCGATTTCGCCTTTCCACCACGACTGCCAATCATAATACTGGCTACTGAAGTACTTGGGTGGCCTCCGTGGCGCAGTTCGTTAGACACCGGCTGTGAAACGAGAGGCCGCGGGTTAGATCACCAACACAAATATTTTTGAGAACAGCAGCTATTTATTTTGGCTCTGGGTGTTTGCGAAACCGAATAGTCTCTCGTAATTCCTGATGCCCACGACACAATACTCGATTTTAGTGTAGGATCAGGATTATGTTTGACTGTTGGGTGTATTTATTTATTTATTATTTATTACTGCAAAGTTTTATTCATTGTACTAAAGATACCTTCGATATTTTAGGTTTTCAAGGGCAACTGTTACTACATGCCATGAAATGGCTTGATAAAAAGTTTAAAATACGTCGGAAATAAAGTACATACAAAAGTAAAGTCTCCAATAATAAAAGTACTTTTAAAACTACCCGTAGATTGCTTACAATCTTTTTGTTTAATATTTCGACTTTACATGAAATCGCCATGCCAAATATAATGTCCGTCGTGGCAGATGGTCGAGGGCTCACAGAAGACGAGTTCAACGCGTCGGTAGCGACGCTGCAGTCGCTGGCGTCGAGCGAGCGCGTGTCATACGTGGAGCTGCGGCGCTGGGACTGCGGCACCGGCCTCACGGGACAGTACCTGCTGCGCACAGAGCTCGACAACAACGACTTCATGGAGATCAGGTAGCTTGCACAGACTCTAATGGGATGGTGGGGTGGGGAATATTGATATACCTGCCGGAATATGGGTGTGCATATCCAGGTATCAATTCTGGTGGAAATTGGTATTTTTGTGTTCAAAATGCGAGATGTAAACCAGTAATGTGCAAAAAACTTGAGAATTTGTAGGTGCATTTTTAGTTTTTGATCTTATTACCAATTAAAAAAGTTGATGAAGCGAATGTAATATGTCAGGATCGCGCAAAGTAGGCGTTTATAGTCTCTGCCTACTCCTATGGGATACAAGCGTGATTTTTATGTACTTATGTATTAACAATAAGTCATGTTGATTCTTTTTGAAGATATAAGGTACCCTGGTCAATTCGACCCATGTAACCTGTTGACCATCCAACCTTCTTGGTAACCAAGTTCCTGACCCCCAGAGTGGCGGTGGTGGGCAACGTGGACGCGGGCAAGTCCACCCTGCTGGGCGTGCTGACGCACGGCGAGCTGGACAACGGGCGTGGGTACGCGCGCCAGCGCCTCTTCCGGCACAAGCACGAGATGGAGAGCGGACGCACCAGCTCCGTCGGCAATGATATACTCGGCTTCGATAATATGGGTGAGCTGACTTACCTACGTACGGGGCTTGTGGAGTTGCAGAAATGTGCTGTGGAAATATCCAAGAGTTGTGTAGCATGTGTTGAGAAGAGAAACTTTCAAGAGTGGAGGAAGTCTTTATTTTTGTACTTCTTTTTCTAGATAATTCAATGATTAAGTATAAGATCTAAATTTGTAGGTGTTTTCTAAGTAGTTTTATGAAGCCAGCGCAGACCGGGATGGAATGGCAAGAGAGTAGTTTTTTACCAAAGGATATTAAAATGGTGCATTTACACGCTTGGCCAATCTCGTCAGCCTCAACTAACACAAGCGTGTAAAGCGTGTGATGACAGCTTGGAGTTGGTAGATGTTGGTCTAGCCTCAGCCAACATGTAAATGCACCATTAAATATCTGATAAGTGATTTATTACGTCGAAGAATAACGTTTTTGAGTCGCTCATATTAACGGCATTTGAAAACTGCGTTAATTGAGTTAAGGGGGGGTGGCTATAACAAGTTAACTTATCTCATAACAACTATCCTCGGCCAGGCAACGTGGTGAACAAGCCGGACCACGGCACCCTGGACTGGGTGAAGATCTGTGAGAAGTCGTCCAAGGTGATCACGTTCATCGACCTGGCGGGCCACGAGCGCTACCTCAAGACCACCGTGTTCGGCATGACGGGACACGCGCCCGACTTCGGCATGCTCATGGTCAGTGATTTATTCATTTATTTATTTTATTTTACTCGTCTCGCTATTCATTGCAATAAAAATAACCTCTCAGGGTCAGGAACACACCTGGCAAATTGCTGATTATGGTGAGAGGTAATCTAAAAGGTTATGCACATACAGCCGTACTAGAAATGCATTACAGACAATATATTGGCACGTTCACACGCTGCGGAAGTTTCAGAAAGTCATATTTGTATTCCGACGGCCTTATTCATGGACAGTTTTTAAACCTATTTTAGTTAACGAATGTTTTGCCTCCTTCGCTCAAACTGAATTGCATCATATGGTTGCACCTCTGCCTACCCTTTCCGGCAAAAAGGCGTGAGTTTATGTATGCATTTATGTGAAAATTCTACCAACGAATAATAAGCATAGCGAAGTATGGCCTAACGTTCTCAAGCAAAAAGATAGCTTATCCTTTATACTTATATAGACTGTTATTTTGTAGGTGGGCGCCAACGCAGGTATAGTAGGCATGACGAAAGAGCACCTAGGTCTTGCTCTGGCGCTATCAGTTCCGGTGTTCGTGGTGGTGACGAAGATCGACATGTGCCCGCCCAATGTGCTGCAGGACAACCTCAAGCTGCTCATCAGGATCCTCAAGTCCTCAGGGTGCAGGAAGGTGCCGGTCATGGTGAAGACCAAGGATGATGTTATTGTCAGCGCTACTAACTTCGTTTCGCAAAGGTGAGTGGTCTCAAGTCACTTGTAGAGTTTTTAAGAATTTTTTTTAGTTTTTCAAAAAAATACAAAAACTTTTTGGAAAGTAAGTTGATATAAAAAAATAATTAAAATTTTGAATTACTTTATTGGTAAAATTAAATATTGTTTTTTTGAATATTGTTTGACAAAAATTGGGGTATTTTATTGAGTCAAGCATTGGAAATGTATATTGATTGTAGGTTTCTTCGAATTTTTGATAAAAATGTTTGCGCATGTCTGATTAGTATTTAATCGCATTGTTAAGGATAATTGAAATATTTAAGATGGAATAGAACATTTAAACTATTAAAATATTTAAACATGAAAATTATGAACTTTTAGTACACGACTTTAGTTTTTTAATATCTTTCAACAAATACTTAGCCCAGCAGTATGTTTGTAAAATTCCTTAAAAAATTACTCACTGTCCCCTATTTCGCCTTCTTTTAAATCCATTCCATGGTTGTCTGGAAGACAGTGCTATAGAGCGATACGACAGCCATTTTTACTTTTGTTTTATTGTTTCTGTATAGTAATTTACATTTGTGTACAATAAAGATTTAAATAAAATAATACGTAAGTAACGAAGCACATGTCCCGGCAGGCTATGTCCGATATTCCAAGTGTCAAACGTGACCGGTGAGAACCTGGAGCTGCTGACTATGTTCCTCAACCTGCTGAAGACCAGGATGCCCTCGCACGACGACAAGCCCGCCGAGTTCCAGATAGATGATACATACTCCGTGCCCGTATGTTACTCATGATTTGTACATTACAGATATAACTCACATTTAGCTTAACTGTTGTCTAAGAATAATTTAAAAAGAAAAATAAACAAGGATATTGTTGTTTAATACGAAATGTGTTTGAGTTAGCTTTTTTGACTAGCTAGAACATAAAAATAACCGCAAGCTGTAATTAAAGTGACGGTTAGTTTCCGGTTCTGTTAATATACAGGTCAATTAATGAATTTAATAATATTATTTTTATCTTATTTGAGTGAATAAGCATGTCGCACCCTTAATATTAAACTGACCGAATCCAAAAAAAATAGACAAGATAGAATAGATCTTATGTTACAAATCTTTAAAGAACGTTTCCCAAAAAAATTTTTTTTTTAGTTAGGTCTCTTTAATACTAAGGGTGCGATGTGTACCTGTGTGCGTGTCTGTGGATGCGTGCGTACGTTCTTCCGTTTGTGCGTGGGTACCTATTCTAAAAAACTATGTATTTATCATCCAAAATCGACGATAGGAAAATAAAATAAAATAATAAAAAAACTTCACGTTTTCATAAAAAAAAATACGTGTAAGCTCTGGAATTAACTCCCTGCATCAATGTTTCTTGAGCGCTATGATCTGTCCTTCTTCAAACGAGGCTTAAAGAGAGTATTGTCCTTAATAAACCGACAAGCTAGACCGTTCGACTTGGAATGAGTAGTGACAGACCAAGACACATTTATTTTCATAAATCTTACCTTATTCACAATAGGTGTACAAGGAGTTCATGTTACTTTTATATAAACTAACAGTCCTAACGGTAGGCAGTGACTTTGTTGTGCTAGCCCCTGGTACTGCGGAGTTCCATGAGCAGCTGTAGCCGCTTACCATCAGGCGAGCCGCTAGCTCGTTTGTCTACAAAGGCAATAAAAAAAATTGTCTTGTCACTTAAACTATCACCTGTGCGTGCAGGGCGTGGGCACGGTGGTGTCGGGCACGATGCTGGCGGGCGTGGTGCGCGTGAACGACACGCTGGTGCTGGGGCCCGACCCGCTGGGCCGCTTCACGCCCGTGGCCGTGCGCGGCATCCACCGCAAGCGCATGCCCGTCGCGGAGGTGCGCGGCGGACACACCGCCAGCTTCGCGCTCAAGAAGGTAACCGCGTTACACTATACTGTGTCCTTACACAACACATTCAGCAGAGCACAGCCAGCTTCGCGCTCAAGAAGGTAACCGCGCTACACTATACTGTGTCCTTACACAACACATTCAACAGAGCACAGCCAGCTTCGCGCTCAAGAAGGTAACCGCGTTACACTATACTGTGTCCTTACACAACACATTCAGCAGAGCACAGCCAGCTTCGCGCTCAAGAAGGTAACCGCGCTACACTATACTGTGTCCTTACACAACACATTCAACAGAGCACAGCCAGCTTCGCGCTCAAGAAGGTAACCGCGTTACACTATACTGTGTCCTTACACAACACATTCAGCAGAGCACAGCCAGCTTCGCGCTCAAGAAGGTAACCGCGCTACACTATACTGTGTCCTTACACAACACATTCAACAGAGCACAGCCAGCTTCGCGCTCAAGAAGGTAACCGCGTTACACTATACTGTGTCCTTACACAACACATTCAGCAGAGCACAGCCAGCTTCGCGCTCAAGAAGGTAACCGCGCTACACTATACTGTGTCCTTACACAACACATTCAACAGAGCACAGCCAGCTTCGCGCTCAAGAAGGTAACCGCGCTACACTATACTGTGTCCTTACACAACACATTCAACAGAGCACAGCCAGCTTCGCGCTCAAGAAGGTAACCGCGCTACACTATACTGTGTCCTTACACAACACATTCAACAGAGCACAGCCAGCTTCGCGCTCAAGAAGGTAACCGCGCTACACTATACTGTGTCCTTACACAACACATTCAACAGAGCACAGCCAGCTTCGCGCTCAAGAAGGTAACCGCGCTACACTATACTGTGTCCTTACACAACACATTCAACAGAGCACAGCCAGCTTCGCGCTCAAGAAGGTAACCGCGCTACACTATACTGTGTCCTTACACAACACATTCAACAGAGCACAGCCAGCTTCGCGCTCAAGAAGGTAACCGCGCTACACTATACTGTGTCCTTACACAACACATTCAACAGAGCACAGCCAGCTTCGCGCTCAAGAAGGTAACCGCGCTACACTATACTGTGTCCTTACACAACACATTCAACAGAGCACAGCCAGCTTCGCGCTCAAGAAGGTAACCGCGCTACACTATACTGTGTCCTTACACAACACATTCAACAGAGCACAGCCAGCTTCGCGCTCAAGAAGGTAACCGCGCTACACTATACTGTGTCCTTACACAACACATTCAACAGAGCACAGCCAGCTTCGCGCTCAAGAAGGTAACCGCGCTACACTATACTGTGTCCTTACACAACACATTCAACAGAGCACAGCCAGCTTCGCGCTCAAGAAGGTAACCGCGCTACACTATACTGTGTCCTTACACAACACATTCAACAGAGCACAGCCAGCTTCGCGCTCAAGAAGGTACCCACACTGCACGCTACTGTGTCCTTACACAACACATTCAGCAGAGCACAGCCAGCTTCGCGCTCAATAACGTAACATTATCATTTTCTGTCACTAAACGAGCTTTTACGAAAGAACAGAACCTTATGATATAATGGTTTCTTAAATGTACAAGAATATTACACATTGAAATAAAATTATTGTTTACGGATTTTATCGCAGATTTGGTTTAAATTTTACAACCGCGATAAATTTCGTAAATAATAGTTTTATTTATACTTTATGATATATCACTTTTGATGGGGGGGCGATAAAATAAATAAACATTTTATTTTTAGTTTAAAATTGAGAACACTTAGTTTTCACACACGCTTTTACAAAAAAATAAATAAATAGTTTTGAATACAGGATATTAAAGACTGATAATATAAGATAACCACATGCGGTTTTATTGTGGTTATTCAGTCGTATAATAGTGCAAAGATACAAAAATCTACTAAACATGCTTCAGTGGTGTAATGTGTACACACGTAATATTTAAACTTTATTGCCGTAATTTAGGTTCCTTGGCCAACAATAAACTTTGTTCAAGTTATTCACATGAAAAAAACAAAACTTAAAAATCTTTAGATGACCAACCATACACTTTGGCCAAGCTATTAATTTGAAGAATAAAAATTGCTCAAAAATTGTTCCAAGTCAATAAAGGTTGTTCTTCGTACGTATCATCATAAACCAATATTGTAATTTTGTAACAAATGCAAGAATGAGGCGTGAGAAGGGGATGTAGAAAATTGTGAGGGTATTTTGTACATTATAATGAATAGGTTTGCATACAATATTAAGTAATGAGACAATGACAACATCAGCGATAGTGCAATAATTTAATCTGTAGATTAGTTGCGTTTTATCGGATAAAACACGTTTAAGTAATAATTAAGTTCGATAACATGTGCCAAGTGAGGTTCCTACTTTTTTTTATGAGTCATGCTATATTTATAAGGCTAGCTCGTGGATATGGCTTAGCTCGCGAAGTATCACAATTAGAAGTATCATAATTAGGAGAAGGTCGTTAAAATATTTGGATTTGATTTGCTAGACTGCATTTACAGCTTATTTATATCTGTCATAATCGTCCTACTGCAGGGCACGGCTACAAGCATACTCTACAATCGATAATACGTTTGATAGGGATTAGGCCATATAGACCACCTCGCTGGCCTTGTGCGAGTTGGCAGACTTTACATACCATAAAAAAAAATACAAATCGCTATGGTATGCAGGTTTCCTCACGATGATTTCCTTCACCGTTATGGTGCATGGTGATTGATTATTGTACGCACATGAATACAAAAAGCTAATGGCTTAGACACAAGGGCGGATCCAGCTTCCAAGCCAGGGGGGTTATATAGTTTTTGTCAGAACATAGGGTACGGTTTCAATACTCGAATTCCGCCAACCGTTATTTGCGAACACACTTTTATCGACATTTATCTATACTTATACATTTTATCAACAAGACAATAAATAAATTCTGCCAATCTGGAGCTAACTCAGGGGAGGTTCATGACCCCCATGACCTGGGTCCACATGGATTTTTTTATAAATTGAAATCAAATCAAATCGGCAATAAAACCCCTAAAAAATAGTGTTATTCCAATGTAACATTCGCGAAAATGTAAGAAATCATGGACCATGAAGACAAAAGAAATTTGAAAAAAAAAACATTGGTCTCTACTACAGCTCCTTTTTAAATCGTATTTTTCCTTTCTGTATTATGACGGATTTACAAATAAAGAATGGAAGACCATTTACTATTTATTTTAATTTTAAGCAAAGCAAAGATTCACGTGTCTCCTCATTTTATTAATGAAATTAAATTAAATTAAATGTATTTATTGGTAATGTAGGCAATTAAAGAGCTCTTAATATGGCAAGTCAATACTTAGTATTATTTATATTAATTTCTTACTTTAATTTGTTCATTAAGTCTATTTATTAATTTTCTTATTAGTATTTTATTAAAAGTATTAATTACTACGTTATGGTAATTATTTTTTTAAAGAAATACATAATTTGCGTTAGTCAAATTAATTTAAATTTTTATATCCCACTCCTGAGCAAAGTTTCTCAACTCCTTTGATTATTGTTGTTGACGTTTGACGTTTGTTCGTTGTGGTGGCGCAGATAAAGCGTTCTCAGATCCGCAAGGGCATGGTGATGGTGTCTCCGGCGCTGAACCCGCAGGCGTGCTGGCAGTTCGAGGGCGAGATCCTCGTGCTGCACCACCCCACCACCATCTCCTCCAGATATCAGGCGATGGGTATGACCAAACTACATTTAATTATCTAATTTATTTTTAATGCTTTAAAATAATTATGTACCTAACAGTTGTGTAGCAATTTGATAGCTAATCACAAATCTTCATATTCATGAGTGAGTTTTTTTTTACAAACTCATTTAAAAAAGAAACGGAACTGTCAATTTTGTGTGTGTGTAATTTTAGATGTGAAAACGGGTTACATAAGGTTATATATGGTTCGTGTTTTTCCTTACTAATTTTGTGGGAGGCAATTACCAGTAATGGATATATAGAGCATGCTAAGGTTTCAAAAATAACAAGGTGGTGATGTTAATTTGAAATAGCAATCATTCCCATTACTACTGCCCCAGTGTTTCACATACAGGGTGATGTCTCAATGTGTGTTGTATGTGCAGTCCACTGCGGCAGCATCAGACAGACGGCGTCCATCCTGTCGATGTCGCGCGACTGCCTGCGCACCGGGGACAAGGCGCTCGTCAAGTTCCGCTTCATCAAGCACCCGGAGTACCTCAAGCGAGGGCAGAGGATGGTCAGACACTATCACTTATTTATATATGTGTATTGTTATCAGGGTGGTATTTAATTTTAGAGACTTTCGATTTTTTTAAATCCTACTAAACGATAGATAAAAACGTATCTTCATGTCCTATGGTCTTGCAGATGTTCATAGGCGGTGGTGATCACTTACAATCAGGTTAACCTATGTTGGCCCATTCAAATGTTTAAAAGGAATAAGACATTCATTAAAGGCGATGAACGTTTATCTGACTAAGGTCATTGACCCGTCTCATCGATCAGCTGTTTGTCGTTTTGAATATCCATTAATTGTTACAATTAAAAGGATGTGTCTCTGAAATAGTAGAGATTTGTAAAATACTGTATATTAGAGTATGAACGTATTGTAATGGTGTGACATGTGTATGTGTGTGCAGGTGTTCCGCGAGGGCCGCACCAAGGCGGTGGGCAACGTGCTGCGGCCCGACCCCATCGCGCTCAAGCCGCCGCCCGCCGCGCGCCACGAGCGACACGAGCGCCGCGCCGCGCCCGCGCACGCACCCGCGCCCGCCTCCGCACCCGCGCCCGCGCCCGCGCTCGTATGTACACATATACCAAATAACACTGGTTGCAGCTCTTCGCACTAGGAGACCAATGTTAAACTTATGAGGGTTATTGCTCCCCTACAACTGTCATACTAAAATTGAAGAGAAATAATAATTTCATAATTGCGTTTCCTGCGTTGATGATATTACTATAAATTCACTTTGTACTGGGAAACGTAGCTGAAATCTCACAACACATACCTCAATATTAATTTTCTAATACCATTTTTGATAGTTAACTTTGTAATTTTTGTTGCAGCAAGAGACAGACGTGACAGCAGTGGATTCTCCATTCGAGGTGCAGGCGGACAAGCGCAGCGCCGCGGCGGGCGGCGGAGGGGGCGGCGGCGGCGGCGGCGGGGGGCGAAGACCCCGCAAGAGGCACGACAAGCCGCCAGACCACGCCGCGGTAGCCGCCAACTGAGCCCACACGCACTCATTTTATATCTCATTCACTGCTCTTGGAAGCATTATTTTCTGACCATTTGGGCCTCTGCCTACAACAAAGTAGCATACCATGACTATGCTAAACATATAAGAAAAAAAAAATACTATGGAGTGCTGCCCACTTCATCTCCAACGCCTATCAGTGAGCATTCTATAGTAATTCATACAATTCATTTTTGTGTTATACATATTTAGGTATCATGGTATATGCTACATTGGAGTGAGCAGAGACACTTATTCTTAATATTAACGCAGACATAAATCACTTTGTAGGCTATTAAATGGAGTATGGATAGTGGTCAATGTTAGCCATTAGATTCCTGATAAAGTTAAATTAGTTTGATGTGAACTTTTAATAACTTTGTCTTCACGTTTTTTATTATGACAACGAGTTTAACCGTGCGTCCCTAGCCGCGGCTAGTTCGGTCCACAAGCACTACAACAAAAGTACAATGTTTCGTAGTTCGATTACATTTTAGGTGTAGGTGTTGCCAGTTTGTGCAATCAGCTATTTTATGGAGTGCCACAGTCCCCAGAATGTTGTTTTTGGAATAAAGAATAACATTACAATTTTCCCAAAAACTGAAATTGGTTTAAAAGCTGTTTATATGATTGGTAGTTTTTAATATACAATGTTGCATATTTATCTGAGGGACTTGTTAAAATAGGTGATAACATGTCTGCAACAAATCAATATTTATACAAACTTCTGTGACTTGGTAATTATTCGAAATGCTATTTTGGAACTGACACTGAATCGTAATGTTCTATGATATTTGGCGATAGTTCATGTGATGTTTTGACGTGGTCGTCGAGGCCCTCCACTTCACAATTATTTACCATTTAAACTGCAATGAACCACATCTGTATGTTCGCCTCACAACTGGGTCAAATTGACCTTTAGAAATCAATCCGCCTCCAGCAACCATCATTTCGAAATGCACCATGTTAACTGAGTATCTATACAAGAAACGTAACAAAGATATTTTCAGAATTGGATTGGAATATAGAATTTTCTAGATAATAATTTAATATTAGAGAGTTTTACTAATTGCACCAGGTTGGGAAATAATTCGTTTATTTTTTTGATTTTATTGATTTTTTTGAGTTTTAAAATTATATATTGATTTTTCATGTGATTTTTTTATTTGCCACTATTAGATAGTATTTCTAAACTTTATTTTGGAACCAAATTGGTGTGATTAAAAATGTTGTGAAATAAATTTTGAGCGGAGTTCATTGTTTTGTTGAAAATTCTGTTTTTTTATTGATGAAAATTATTTAATACATTAATTTCTATACATGTAAAGCAATATAGTGTTAGTGAGGCTAGCTGCTTGCTCCATATCAGAATTCAGTATTTCAATATTTTCTATACCATACCAATATTGTGATTTTTTATAGAAAATAAGTGAAAGGTATATTTTTAATGATTTATTCAGAGTGAAATTAAACTAGCTCAAATATATTTTTGTTTTATTTAACTAATAAAGATCTGACTAGGGTCATTCAAGGGACTTATACTTTTTCATTTCATATTGAACATAATAAGAAAATGACATTGTTTCAGAAAGTATTCTCCCAACAGGGAGAGATGTCTGTGACAATGAACAGTTGTTACAAGACCAAGTACAGCCAGTTGTATATCTACATAATTCTATAAGTCTTGTGTCAGGCAATGAACATTACATTATATAAAGGAAATATTTAGCTAAATTACATAATTAAACAAAAGCTAAATAGCATACAAAATCTACAACAAATCTATGGGCTCGCCATACAATGTTTATCCTTTGATCAAAATTCTTCTTAGATGACATTGTTCCATGTCTATTTTTTTAACTGTTTCTTTGCATCCTGTATACCTTCCTTCACATTGTCACTGAATTTTCTCAAAAATGAAATAAACCTATTCATTTTTTCCGGATCAACATCTGATAGTTTCTCCTTTCCTCTGTAAAATACTGCTATAGCCAACTGTGCTGCACGCCTCACCGGATATGAATCAGCAATCCGTTGCACAAGGCGTTCATTATTAGCTAAGTATTTGAGCAGGGCACGTAGAGGCATCTTTATCACTTGAATGATGTTTCAAATGAGCACATGTTACGGTACTTCTGCAGGAGCTCACGTTTCAAGCGTAGCTGAGTTCTCAGTATCTCAAATTGTTTGAGTTGATCCTGCTTGTTATAGTCAATGCCTGGAAGTCTTTTGATCTGAGAACATAAAAGTGAATATAAATTCTAACATAGTAAAAATAACAGAACTAATATAGTAATATCAACTAAATATGTACAGGGTATGACAGAATGCTACTAACAAAGGCTGATTGTTAAACTGTTCAAATATTATTTTTTTATATTATTTGAGCATATACATATATTTACAGTCATGCACATTATTGATAGTACTGTCACAAAATTATATGAAATCAACAATCAATAAATATCAACTGATAAACTTCACGGCTCACTTTTTGGCATAAACAAACTTTTAAAAACATTGGCAGTCATACAAATGCCATAATATAGGTGAGAACAATTAGTCACATTATATTCGTTGTTCACCTGAGCTCGGGCGATCTCAAGCTTCTTTTGCAATTCCAAAACTCGTTGACTGCATTCCTGCGACTCCCTAGCTTTGGCCGAATTGTCGTGGAAGTCCCGTTCAACACTAAACAGAACAAAATACTTTTATAGATAACACAATAGATAAAACTATATTACTCAGTCAAAAATAAATACTACGAAATACCTTCGTATTATTTCGTAAACAATCGGCAAAAAATCTACGTCTACATCTTGTACTGTTAAAGGGCTGAAATTGTTTGGTTCGGAATGATCTGTGTTATTGTCCATCATATGAGAATGATTTATGAACGCAACACAAATTAGAAAATATCACTTGCCTATTAAATAAACACTAAGTTTATCTATATCGGAGAAAAACTGCAAGATAAATCTCAAAAATAGGTTATGCGTTATGCAAACAAAAAATCAAATTGACACTTGAATCGAAAATACGTGACGTGAAGCTATTAGAGTTCGGATACACAAGAATCTTGATTCTTGAAGAATCAAGATTCTAAAATGAAAGTATGAGAGCCTATCATGTCAATGCATAAGAGCCCTGTTATGGATCAAATTTGTTTGGCAAATTTATTTGACAAACTTCACGTTTCGATCAAACATGACTTGAGACGTTGATCGTCTCAAGTCGACAAGGGATCAAACATTTTGCTCGTAGATTCGATTTAGTTTTTGCCGTGATGTGACGTTGTGCTGAATCGTGACCGCATATAATGAGTAATACATAAGGGTAACGCATTTATATTCATTTATATATTTATATTCCCATAAATTTAATCGATTTTATTTTTGATAACATTGGAATGTCCCGACAAATAGATATGAAATGCAAAATAATTTTCTTTTTCCGTAATAATATCACTTAATGTTTTATTCTCCATGGTGCTATTACTGGGTGTAACGTCTGCCATAATGCCAAACAAAACAATGGCTGTGATCTTGTTTGACTAATACTGCCTTTCACGTTCACACATATTTGTCAAATACGCCGTCAATCCAGATTTTCTTCAAACACGACAAACACGTAGACTGTTTGACAAACGCATCAAACAATAATTTGACAAACATTTGGTTCGTTTACAGGGCCCTTTATTGACCTCATTTTATTATAATTATTATTTTTCCATTTTATATTTCTTAAAGTATAATATTACGCAGTAGTAGTAAGCATACGAAAGAATATAACAATTATCACTTTTAATTATAATGGCAACTGGTGATTATAACTTTTGTTTTGTGTCTTGGATCAGTCTAGAGCCCGGTTAACGATCAAATTTGTTTGTCAATCTTCACGTTTTCATCAAACGTTCCCTTAGATGGTCAAACTAAAGATCAAACTTTTGCTCGTAGATTCGCATGTAACGAACAGATTATTTTATAAATTTTTGATATACTTGTCCTATTCCGATCAAATAATGCATAAACCAAATATGCAAGACTAGGCCCAAGGTTCTATGAAGTTTTCCCCGTCTCTTTTCTGCGCATATATAATAAAACTATTAACCAATATTTTTTTCCATAACATCGGCATGTCACGTTATTATAGATACTAGCGGCCCGACCCAGCTTCGCCTGGGTGCATATATTTTTTGATTCCACTCCACACCAAATACATGTTGTTTTTCGTATAAACTCTTGTATGCCTAAACTTGACGTAGCTATCCTACTGTCCGGCTCAATCCCGTCTCATCCGCCTGTTCAGTCTCTTCCCAATCCGTCCCGTCCCTTCTCTTTATTATCCATCCCGTTTTATAACGTGCATTTAAATTTCGTCCTAAAAATCTGTGATCTATCCCAGCCCTCTCCCGTACCTTCGATTCTATTTTACTTTATGTCCCTTCTCTCCACAAACATCCATATATATCTGTAATATACTTTGTATGCGTCTTCAATTATCAATATAATATAAATAAAATACGGTCTTGTAAATAACTTTGTATTTGGCGGGAAACAGGAAAAAGGAATGAACATTCGACAGAAAAAGCGCGGGAAACGTTTGAGCGTGGCGGGTGTTTTTTTTTCCACACATTTAATTTTAAAAATAATTTTGTACATAAAATAGTCAGATAAGTTGTAAATTGTTGATATTTATCCTTTTATTTTATTTATTATTAATAGTGTATATGTAAATATAGTCTAGGTAAGTTTTTGAAAAATTTATTAGATTAAGGAAGACGATGAAGGAACCCCCAGACCCCGGGGAGGTTGTCCCCTTGCCATCGCAATTTGTTACTGTGGAAACAGCATCCAGCATGGACACAGATTGCTCTGTGTCCAATTCCAACAAACGTAAACGAACCAGATTGCACAAAGTGTGTAAAACTTGTTTTAAAAAAAAACGCAAAAATCAAATGGCTGCTGATCCTTCCAAAACAGGTTGCACTTGTGTGGATAGCGATGAAAGCGCATCTCCCACAGAATCGCCACAATCGAAAGTACTGCCACCACCAGTTAGCGCAACCCTTCCTACTGCTTCCATTAAACCTGGAAGAAATGAGTATAATAATACAGATGTTTCACCTTTTGTTATTCATATTATTAAAAAGAGTACTGGAGATAACCAAGACACGAACCTCCATCCTATATGCTTTGGTAGATTTTTACATAAATTCAATATAAAGGATGTAATTCAAGGCAGTGTAAAGCGCATTGGTCGTAACAAAGTATCCATGGCATTTTCTAACTTTAATTCAGCAAATACTTTTCTAAAACATACAGCTTTAATAGACTGTGGTTATGAAGCTTTTATCCCCACTCATCACATCACTCGAATGGGGCTTGTTCGGGGTGTCCCAGCTGACATGTCCTTAGAGGATGTAAAAGCCAATATTAGCGTTCCCTTGGGCTGTGGACAAATTGTTAAAGTTAGACGACTGAATTATAAGACTACAGAGGATGGTTCTATTGCTTGGAAGCCATCTCAAACAGTTGTTTTAACGTTCGATGGGCAGATCCTTCCAACTAGGGTATTTATGTGCTTTAATTCATTACCAGTGGACTTATACATTTATCCATCCATCCAATGTTATAATTGCTGTAGATATGGACATACCAAAACAACATGCAGATCGAAACCAAGGTGCTACAAATGTGGTCAAGATCATACTGGTGTATCATGTGATTTGGACAATGATGCAAGTTATTGTTGTTTATGTGGTGGTCGCCATGTTGCCACAAGCAAGGTTTGCCCTGAAGCTAGTAGGCAATTTAATATTAAAAAATATATGGCACAAAACTGTGTCTCATATGCTGAAGCCTCTAAAATTCATCCACCAGTAATAAAATCTTTTGCTGATTCTGTAAAATCGCCTCCTACAAGTTTAAATGCCCAAAATACACCCATGCAGTCACAACAAAATAAATCATATATTAAAACCGTTTTCCACAAGCCCCGTTCTCCGCCGAAACTAGGAAAGGGTTATGATCGTGACGCTCACCAAGCTCTGGTGCAAGATTATAACCCTTCCTACTCTAATGGATGTGCTTTAACTTTAAAAAAAGTTAATGAAAATAGTAATATGACAGAAACACAAAACACACAACCAATATCTGACATAATTGTTGCACTAATTGCATCATTGTCCCACTCAATTTCACCGTCCAACGTTGCCCCTTTACTTGAAAAAATTTCACATATTTTAAACAACAATGGCTCCAAACCAGATAACCAAAGTCTTGCAGTGGAACTGCAGAAGTGTAATAAAAAATAAATGCGACTTAATATACTTGATAAACAAATTTGAACCCAGCATTATAGCTCTTTCTGAGACATGGCTTAGACCGGAGTTTTCTTTTAAAATTCCTGGATATTCATGTCTCCGCGAAGATAGAGCTGACGGGTATAGCGGTGTTGCTATACTCATTAAAAATTCCCTTCATTTTTCCAATTTTGACCTTCCATCTCACCACAATGATTTTTCTATAGTTTCTGCAATAGTAAGTAATATCTGTTTCATTTCAATATATATTCCTCGACCTTCTCCTTCAATTTTTCGGGAAATAGATAATATAATTTCTATCTTACCTAAGCCTTTTTTGATTTTGGGAGATTTTAATTCCCATCATCAATCTTGGGGATGCTCGTCCACAAATACAAGTGGAAGAGATCTGCTAAATTTAATTGATATCCATAATCTCTGTGTTTTAAATTCTGGTTTACCTACTCGCCGTACTAACCCTAATGAAGGTCTTAGCGCCATAGACCTAACTTTAAGCACATCAAATCTAGCTTCTTCCCTTACTTGGAAAATTCTACCTTCTACCTATGGAAGTGACCACTTCCCTGCTGTGATTGGCTTTCCAAGTAATAATAAACCTTCCACTCAACCATCGCCTCGTTTGAAGTATAATTTAAAGGATGCGAATTGGGATCAATATAAGAAACGTCTGGATGATAAAGTTTGTCATCTTCCAAACATTCAAGACGAAGAAGAAACAACATGTGCGGCTGCTCTAGTTCAACTTTTAACAGACGTTGCTGATGAGGTTTTCCCTATTAAAAAGTGTAGGAGTACAAAGATTCCCTCCCCACCTTGGTGGGATCAAGAGTGCACTGAAGCAGCAAAAAATAGAAAACAAGCAGAGAGAAACTATTGTCAAAATATGACTACAGAGAACTTTCAGCGCTACCAACAAGTTTCTAAGAAGACTAAAGTCTTATTTCAAAAGAAAAAAACTGAAGGATGGAAATCTTTTTGTTCCACCATTTCTCCACAGACACGCCCTTCACTTGTTTGGACCAATATTAGACGGTTTAGATCAGCTTTTAAGGAAAACTCTATTGTTACTCTTTCCCCTACTTTGATCAATAATTTTTTAGACCATTTGGCTCCTCCCTCTGTCCCTGAATTTATTTCCCAAGTAATAGTCCCAAAATCCGACGATTGTTTGGATTCCATATTTTTACTGTCTGAGCTCAGAGGCGCATTGAGCGACGTTAAGGACTCTTCTCCAGGAGAAGATGGCATTCCGTACTCTTTTCTTTGTAATCTCAGTGATAATCTCCTCCTCTACTTTTTAAACATTATTAATTCTGTTATGTTATCTGGTAACATACCGAAGTCTTGGAGATCACAAATTGTGATTCCTATTTTAAAACCTGGAAAGAGTCCATCCCAAGTTTCTTCTTACAGACCCATAGCTTTATCATCGGTGCTAGTTAAAATTGCAGAGCATATGGTTAAAAACCGTTTGGAGTGGTATATAGAGAGTAATGGTTTATTAACAGATAGTCAATATGGATTTCGTAAAGGAAAAAGCACTATAGATAGCATTAGTATATTTGTATCTGATATTCGGATAGCATTTTCCCAAAATGAATCAGTAATTGCATCATTTTTAGATATCAATTCGGCTTATGACAATGTAATTCCTTCAATTCTGAACAAAAAACTTCGTGACCTTAAGGTTCCTAGCATACTGATGAATTTTATTACTAATTTATTATCTGAGAGATACATTACTATTTGCTCAAGTGATGATTCCAAGTTATCCAGACGTGTGTCAAGAGGGCTACCACAAGGATCTGTACTGAGCCCTATACTTTATAATATTTACACATCTGATCTGGAACCTACACTAAACGATTCCGTTAAAATTCTTCAGTATGCAGATGACCTTTTGCTGTATACCTCGGGAAATTTGACTGCTACTATGAATTCCAAAATGTCAGCAGCTATGGACTTATTATCATCTTGGATGACTTCAAACGGTTTAGAACTTTCCCCCACTAAAAGCTCAATAGTATTATTTACTAGGAAACATATAAGCCCTGTAATTGATGTGAAATACAAGAATTGTACCATTCCCGTAAAGAATGAGGTCAAATTCCTTGGTGTTATTCTTGACTCGCGACTTACGGGTAGCGCACACTGCGAATATGTTGTCACGAAGTGTGAACGGAACTTAAATATATTAAGATGCCTTTCGGGAGTGTGGTGGGGAGCTCATCCTGTTTCATTACGACTCCTGTATAACGCATTAATTAGAAGTATTTTAGACTATGGCACCTTTGTTCTGGAACCAGGCAACTTGGCATCATTTAAAAAATTGGATGCTATTCAGAACAAAGCACTCAGATTAATATCAGGCGCAATGAGATCCTCCCCAATTAATGCCCTTCAAGTCGAGTGTGGAGAACCTCCTCTGAAATTAAGACGACAGTTTCTTTCAGACAAATTTCTGTTTAGGGCTCTTCAATTCTCTCATCATCCTTTATTTCCAAAACTTAGAATCCTTTCTGACCACATTCAATCTTCTTCATATTGGAAAAAAAAGGAACCGCCTTGCTTAGTACTAAGTTTTCAGAAATCTCTGTGTCTTTCATCTCCTACATTTCGTTCTGAGTACCTTCCTCTGTTCATGACTAATATAAAATCCCTTCTATTCTCTCCTAATATCAATTATTCTTTGGGTATTGTTAAAGACCATCCTGAAGCAAATTTTAAATTTCTGGAAGTAGCAAATAATGAATGGCCCGATTATCACCACATTTTTACGGATTCTTCGAAACACTCTGTAGGTTGTTGCGGTGTAGGAGTATATCACCCGCGCTATAAAATCATCCAAAAAATAAAACTCCCTCCGGAAACTTCAGTGTTCACTGGTGAATGTTATGGAATTTACAAAGCATTGGAATACATCCTTCTTATGAAAATTAATAAATCCGTTATTTTATCTGATTCATACAGTGCTCTTCAAGCGATCGAAAAATTCCCTTTCAAGTTCAAATCTTTCCATGCTGTAGTGATGCAAATAAGAGAAAAGCTTTTTGAATGCCATTCGAAAGGCTTTCTTGTAATTCTGTCTTGGATTCCTGGTCACTCTGGAGTAAAGGGAAATGTTAAAGCTGACCGTCTAGCTAACGAAGCTATTACAGATGGCGATATACATCCATACATTAATTATTCGAATGACCTAGCTGCTCTTCCCTTGACTTTTCTCAGGGAGTCTTGGGCTAAGTCTTGGGAAGACAGTCACCGAGCAAAAGGACGAGTATATTCAAAGATTCAGCCAGATATTCCTAGAAAACCATGGTTTTGTGGATTAACGCTTGGGAAGAGAAGTACCAGTTGCTTAATACGAATGCGCTTGGGTCATGTTTGTTTGCCTGCTCACCTTGCCAGAATTAGAATAATCGACAGTAGTGCTTGCGAATGTGGTGAGGAAGTGGGTGATCTGAATCATTTATTTTTTTCCTGCCCTCGATATGACCGTTCCTCTTTTATTAGTCAACTTATATCTCTCCGGGTTCCTTTCCCAACATGTATTTCTTCCTTACTTATATTTAATGTTAAAATATATAAAACCATATCTTTATTTATTGTACATAACAATATTAAATTATAATGTTCTTTATTTATCTATTGTAGTAAAATATCTTGTAATTTATTTTTATTAATTTTACCAACTTTCCTGACTTGTCTTGATTCCGAATTCCGAATACTCCTTTTTCCTTGAATCACGTTTCCCTACCTTAAAAAAGAGATCACTAGCCATATAACTTGTCATTGGCGTAGCACAAAACCAGTGCTTGTAGCCCACAGGGGTAGCCACCGTGTAACCTAGTATGAGATAGCGATATTTGTGGGAGTGTGGCCAGGTTGACACGTTTTTCCTAAGGTATCGGGAATCTTTGACCGCTCTTTAAAAAAATATAATTGCTAAAATATCGATATTTTAACTTTGAGTGGAACTACAGTGCACATACATGCTTGGGTCACCAGCCATCACCCAGAACTAATAAAAACACTGTATAACATAAACATAATTTAAGTAAATAGCTAGTTCTGAAAATAAAAACTATTGTAATAGAAGCTAATAACAAAATAATATCTAGTCCACCCCGTGACCACGAAATTTGTAAAGTAATCGAAACGTCGCGTGGAGGAGTTAAAAAAAGCAAAACTTAAACCAAATCCGCGATAAAATCCGTAAATAATAGTTTTATTTCAAAAACAATATCTACTTCGCAACCATATACATTTCAATACATGTAAGGAAAAAGTTTAAAAAATAAAAGATAATTAATGAGGTTTGTTTTTTAATATGTAATTTAAATCTTTGATATCTTTTGTTTTAGGGAATATCAACCATCGGACCGCTGGCCACCCTAAATAATGTAAATATTTGCCTCCAAAACGTCAAATTTCCTGGAGTCAAGCGGTTACGCCGATAAGGACAGGCTACAAAAGCTTGCATCTTTTTCTTACATGAACGTTATGTATAAATCTCTTTCGTTTTGTGTAAAAGGGATAGAACATGTGACTCCGTCTATTAGTTTCTCCGTCTACGTTGTAGCCACAATTAGAAAAAAAAAAAAAAAAAAAAAAACATTCGACAAATAAAATTAAAAAGTTAGCCTCGATCCATAGAGTAAAAACTCTATACATACACCACACCTCCCCTCTTAATCAATAACAATTTCGAAACAAGTTGCTAATAAATTACAATATATCTGCTCATATAAATTTCTAATATAACAAACCATAAAAGAAAATGTAACTTTATAAAATAAATGAAAACATATAATACACATAAATCAACAACAAATATAAGAAATATATCCTATTAATCAATTTCAAAACCATATCTTTTAACTGGTTTTATTACGCGCTTGGAAGTCCTCACCGGTGGTGGTTCTATACTCGGTATTTCACATGATGATTCACCACGTGAAACTTCTGACCCACTCGCCTCTGAAGGAGTACCGATCCCATGACTCGCACGCACACAACTCTCCTGAGCCACATCAGATGGATCCGCGGTTTTTGTAGGTGATACTTCTTGTCCGGGTGATGGCCAGTTCACATAAGTCCAACGCTTTTTAAGCTGATCTACATGCCTTTTTAGAGTTGAACCGTTTTCCCTCCGTATCAGGTAATGCCGAGTACCTTCTCTAGCTTCGACAATACCCTCAAGCCACCTATTTCCCCCCGAGTAATTACGGACCCAAACCTTATCTCCCACGTTAAATTCGCGGTTAGTCCTTCCTGCTTGATTAACCTGTTTATTTTGTATTCCTTGAACTCGGTCTTCTGTATGGCGTTCTCCTCGCAATAAATCTAACCTACAGCGCAAAGTTCTGCGCTGCAGTAACATAGCAGGAGAAACGCCTGTAGTACTATGAACAACATTCCTATACGCTAATAAATACGTTTGAAGAGCCGCATCTATGTCACAGCCGTCGCGCAACGATTTTTTAAGCGCTCGCTTACAAAGTTTGACAGCTCCTTCGGCCGCTCCATTAGATGATGGATGGTAAATAGCTGTAAATGTCAATTTGATTCCATTTATAGTCATAAAATCGCCGTATTCTTTACTCGAAAACGGTGGTCCATTATCCGAGACTATTCCTTTCGGAATACCAAAACGAGCGAAAGTCTCGCGTAAAACTTTTATGACAGCATTAGCAGTAGTTTTTTGCATGTTAAATATCTCTAACCATTTACTTGTTGAGTCTATAACTACCAAAAATGTTTTACCTTCAAAAGGTCCTAAAAAGTCCACGTGTAAGCGTGACCAGGGCTCGCTGATATGAGGCCACGGTTGCGGTGCCGCCCGCGGTGGTGTGGCACTCTCAGCTGCACATGTGCTACACTCTCGACATGTGCGTTCTATATCAGCGTCGATACCCGGCCACCATACGAAACTCCGTGCAATGCTCTTCATTTTTACAATACCCATGTGCCCAATATGTAATTCTCTTAATATCTTGCTTCTCAATGTCTCTGGTATTACTAATCGATAGCCCCAAACTATACAACCCATATCTAAGTATAACTCGTTGCGACGTACAGAATATGGTTTTAAACTATCTTCTGTTTGTGCGGGCCAACCAGATTTTAAATAAAGTATAACTCTATTTAAGATGTTATCTTTCTTCATATGTTCAATAACATTGTCTCTAGTGATTGGTAAAAAATTTTGAATAAAATTTATATAAGTTTCCTCTCTAACATCCCGTTTTGCATTCCCTACAGGTAATCTAGACAAGGCATCGGCTGCGTTCCTGTCACTTCTCACATATTCAATATTATAATTATAGCCTGCCAATATGACTGACCAACGCTGCAGTCTACTGGCAGCCATCACCGGAATGCCTTTTTTATCACCAAAAATTGCCACCAAAGGTTTATGGTCAGTTCTAAGGGTAAATTCTCTTCCATAAAGATATTGATGGAATTTCCTAACGCCATATATAATTGATAAAGCCTCTCTGTCTATTTGCGAATAAGATTTCTCCGAAGCGTTGAGAACCCTTGACGCATAGGCTATCGGTCTCTCCCCATCTACTGTTAAGTGCGAAATTACAGCTCCAATTCCTACCGAACTCGCATCTGTTGTCAGCACCAGCGGCAAATCCGGCGAATAATGAGCTAATATTTTGCTCGAACCTAATATATTTTTAACATTTTCAAAGGCCATGTTGCATTGCTCAGTCCATACAAAGTTAACATTTTTTTTTAATAAATAATATAAAGGTGAAAGTATATTGCTAATGTTTGGTACAAATTTAGCATAGTACATAACAAAACCTAGGAAAGAACGCAGCTCCGTAACATTCTTTGGCGTGCTCACCTCCTTAATTGATTTAATTTTTTCTGGACAAGTGTGCACGCCTTCCTTACTTATGATAAATCCTAAATATGATACGCTATCTGCAAAAAAAGAGCACTTTTCTTTCTTAACTTTAAGACCATATCTTTGCAGTCTCCTAAACACTTCATGAAGTGTATTTAAGTGTGAACGATCGTCTGTACCAGTGATAATGACGTCGTCCAGAAATACGCCAACTCTGGGCATGTCACAAAATAATTGATCTAATTTTCTTTGAAATATTCCTGGACTTGACGCTAAGCCGTAAATTAGTCTGTTGTACATAAATAGGCCTTTATGTGTATTAATTACAGTGTACTTTTTAGATTCTTGGTCTAGTTCAAATTGGGCATACGCTTGAGATAAATCTAATTTCGTAAATTTCTCACCCCCATGCAATTTTGCTAATAAATCTTCTACACGGGGTAAAGGAAAACGGTCAATTTCTAGGCATTTGTTCAAAGTTAATTTAAAATCACCACATACTCTTATGGAACCATCTTTCTTCATCACCGGTACAATAGGAGTGGCCCAGTCAGACGTGGTGACTGGTGATATTACGCCATCTTTGACGAGCTGCTCAAGTGCTCTCTCGACTGGTTCCCGCATTGCGTAGGCTAGGGGGCGCGCACGCATAAATATTGGCCGCGCGTCTGCACGTAATCTAAACCCCACCGTTCCACCGGTGAACCTTCCAAGCCCATCCGCGAACACTTCATAGTATTTGGAACTGAAATCATTGAATTGAAATGTTACACCTGAACAATTAACGTTGTTGATATTTAAAATTGGAAAAATTATGTTTAGTTCACTTAACCATTGCCTACCTAAAAGACTTGTTTTACCGTATTCAATAACATACAAATCTAAACGCTTGCGTACATCTTTATATTGAACTAATGGTGAAAATTTACCTACTGGTTGGATAAGTTCTCCCGTATAGTAACGAAGGGTTAAGTTACATGGATTAATGGTACAATTAGAAAAGAAATCGTCATAACATTTTTTGCTAATACACGATATTGCGCTACCAGTGTCAATCTCCATCCTCAAAATATTATCATTCACACTAATGTCTATAGTATATGGTCTAAACTTTTTTAAATTACATGTATTTATAGAAAAATTGTTTACCTCGTCACTGCTATCGCTAATATTATTTCCTTCTACATCTTTTCCTAAGGACATATTTTTAAGTGATACTGATTTAGTCAACCTTGGGCACATCTTTTTTAAATGACCCTCATTGTTACACACTTTGCATGTATACATTTTATATTTACAGCGATCTGACTCGTGATTGTTACCACACACTCGGCACGTCACTTTCTTGCTTTGTAATTGGTATTGCCTAATTCCGCTGTCCGCTCCACTCGTGTCGCTTGTGTTACCGCCTTGATATCTTGTAACTTGTCTCGATCGCATGTTGCTGTGATTCCTTTTCCCAGTTACCATCACATGCACTGCTGAAGCCGCTTCTGGTTGACCGTCGCCTCGCCTACAGGTCCGGTCCTCCACCACAGCCGCGTCCGCTTCAGCCGCTTCTATCGTTACCGCCAATTTGAAAGCATTATCAAAAGTAATGTCGTCCTCGGCAAATAAACGTTGTCTGATGTAGTCCCGCGATAATCCACAGACAAATTGGTCTCTTAAATTCTCTTTTAAATTTATTGAAGAAAATCCACAGTACTTCGTCATCTTTTTTAAGTTTGCTGCGTATTCTGCAACCGTTTCCCCGTTCTGTTGGACTCTGTGTCTAAATCTGTATCTTTCTGCTAGTAAACTTGGTTTCGGTTGTAAATGGTCTTTCATGATTGAAACCAAGTTGTTAAATGTTTTAGATGATGGTTTCTCTGGTGTACATAGGCTCACTAATAGTTTATAGGCCTCGCTACCCATGACTGATATTAATGTTGGCACATGCATCGCCGGCTTCACTTCGTTAGCAATAAAATATTGTTCTAACCTGTCTATGTAAAGGTCCCAGTCATCATTGCCAAGTTCAAAACCATGAATTTTGCCAAGAGCCATGTTCTATTATCTTGAATGTTTTCAACAATCGAAATATATAAAAGATGAATTATTACCAATACACGTGAGTGATTTTTCTTCTCGTCGCCAGTGTAATATACTTTGTATGCGTCTTCAATTATCAATATAATATAAATAAAATACGGTCTTGTAAATAACTTTGTATTTGGCGGGAAACAGGAAAAAGGAATGAACATTCGACAAATAAAATTAAAAAGTTAGCCTCGATCCATAGAGTAAAAACTCTATACATACACCACAATATCTTATACAACGGGCCGTGCAGCAGAAATCGTAATATTTTAATTTCACCAAAACTTCAAAACCAAACGTCCAATTTTAATCATTCAAAGACCAAATATTATCAACATAAACTGTACTTATACAAGCAAATTATTTGATAAACACATGTTTGACAATTATTTTATCTGTTTACAGGGCCCTTTACGTTTTGTGAAATAACCATGGAAATAGCACAATAAAGGTACTTGAGAGTATCCGATTGTACCGACATGTATAGTCTGTATTTGAACTTTGAAGACGTCAATTTTACAGCTGTCAATAAATAAAATGAGTGTATTTGTGTTGTATTTGTTAATTTTGAATAAATATCCCTAAGAAAATGGATGAAGTTGCAAAATTAGAGCACTTATCCCTTGTGTCTAAAGTGTGCACGGAGTTGGACAATCATTTGGGTTTAAATGACAAAGATTTAGGTAAGTTCATTGTTTGTTCTATGTCGAGCTTTCTTTATTGATTTGTTGCTTAATTTATTGAAATGATGACAAATTGATAACATTTTATGAATATTTAGTTTCCGACTTCATAGTGTACTATTATTTCAGCCGAATTTATCATAGACCTTGCCGACAAGAATCCAACCTTCGAAGCATTTAAGAAAGCCCTTCTCGAAAATGGCGCAGAATTCTCTGACTCCTTCATGACGAACCTGCTCCGCATCATACAGCATATGAAACCAGTCGGTAATGCATCAGAGAGTGCTCCTGAAAAAGAAAATAAAAACCCATTAGCCAACAAATTCCCTGGATTAGCATTGCCTAATGAGAGACCTCGGAAACTGTCAACAAGCGAGAGTAGTGATGAAGAGAAAGAGTCGAAGAAAAGAGTCACATCCAAAGATATATTTAAAGAAGAATTGAACATCAAGCCTGTGACTGGTGACAATGTTGTGGACCAAGCTATGGCCGAGCTTGAGGCATTAGCACCTTCAAACTCAGGAATAAAAAAGGACTCACCGAAAGAGGTGAAAAAACGTGAGAGGAGTCGAAGTAGAGACCGTAAAGATATTAAACATAGAAGGAGAGATGACTCCAGAGACAGAAAAAAGAGAAGTAGAAGTAGGGATAGAAGGAGCAGGAGTAGAGATAAGCAGAGTCCTAGCAGAGACCGTAGGAGTAGTAGAGACAGAGATAGGGATAGGGACAGGGATAAAGATAGGGATAAGGATAAAGAAAGAGAAAGGGATAGGGACCGTAGGAGAAGGTCAAGAAGCCGTCATCGCCATAGATCGAGGTCACGCGATAGGCACAGGAGGTCAAGGTCGAGGGGCAGACGATCCCGGTCTAGAAGAAGATCACGCTCCCATGAAAAGAAGGACAGGGAGGATAAATACAATGATTACAATAAAAAAGCACGAAAGAAGAGTCCAGAAATAGAGATGAGCGATGATCCTGAACCAGGCAAGGTGAGTACAATTTGAAACCATACTGTATAGTCTGCATATACCTGTTGTTTTAATGACTTTGTAATAAAATTTAAATTATGTAAATGTATAATTTTTTTGTGCCCATAAAATGTGGTATAGTTGTTATAGATTTATATGAAATCAAAAATATTTATTGACAATTCAAAAAGTAGACAGTATTAAAATTAAACAATATCACTCTATATGTATAGGAATTTTTTTTTAGCCATTATGCAATTTCTTAGACACTATGAAGACATGATGATTAGTCAGTAGTTCAATACTAGACTTGAAAATATTGAATTTTAAACTCAGTATTTCCTATTTATTTTAAACTGTATTCTACACAAACAAAATAAACATAACCATATAAAGACATAATGTATAATAAAAGTAAAAAAACCTGTCTTATCACTTATAAGCAATCTCTGCCAGACAACCTTAGATGCATGTAAAAGAAGGAGAAATAAAGCTAATGTTTTACATAATATTTGTTATTACAGATCTACAATGGACGAGTTGCAAACATAGTCCCGTTTGGGTGCTTTGTCCAAATTGAGGGTGTGAAGAAGAGATGGGAAGGCCTGGTGCATATCTCACAGCTCAGGTCTGAGGGCAGGGTCACTAATGTCTCTGATGTTGTCAATAGAGGAGACAAAGTAAAGGTAAAAATATTAACATTTTAATATTTTGTTTATAATTTTCATTTGCAAGTAGTATTAAGGCTTATGCACACAGGGATGGAATGGCAAGGGATTTTGCCACCAGCCAACCATTTAATTACTGTAGTATTCCATCGGCCTACCATGGCATCCCGTAACGCGACGTGGCGTCCCGCGGCATGCTGCCGGTCGTCGAAGTATGCATCGACAACACCTGCTCCTGAATAAACATTTAATGTTCAATGTAATAAAATGTAAAAAGAGATAAACTATTCTATCTTTTTTGGAAACAATGCATTCGTGCCGTAGGAAGTTGTAGACGATTATCTCCGCTTGGACTGTCTCACCCCGCGGCATATTACGGTGTTCTTCATCGGGTTTTATGTCTTATTTCTACCAGATAAGTTTGAATATATATCCTTTGTAAATATATAAAATCCCTTGTCATTCTGTCCCGGTGTATGTGGGCCACTACTCCTATTTGAACTGCTTGTTTCCAATTAGCTTTTAAAGTCATAATCTATGTTATAAATGAATGAAAAAGGAATTACAATTTAATCATTTCCTATATTGTGTTGGTCAAATGTTAATACATCTGTAATATAACTTATTTTCCATCTCTGTTTTAGATACTAGACGAAAATTAAGTATACTATAAATAAGTGTTTTTATAAAATTATATTTTCAGTCAACACACTTAAATATTAAGATTAGCCTGGATTTTTAATAACCCGTTTGAGAATTTTTTCCCCATTTTATTTTAAACCTTCAATATAAATAATATTTTTTTGTTTCAGGTTAAAGTTCTATCAGTGACAGGGCAAAAAGTATCCCTCACCATGAAGGATGTGTGTCAAGAGACTGGAAAAGATCTGAACCCAACATCACATGCACATTTGGAGGTAATATGCTGAACATACAATTAATATCATGTTTATAGTCACTCCCCTGCCAAGATATGATTTATATTTAAAGATAATGTTTTCTGAGTTATTAAGTATTGTCACCACCACTCCGTATCATAAAATTTCCAAAAAAAAAACAGCATTTGTATGTAACAACTTTAATGCAAATAATGTATTTTATTTCTTGTAGATTTTGTTGTGTGTGAATGAATATAAATTATTGTATTTCTAGAATACATAAAGTCATAATCTGGATTTTTAAATGATTCAAGAAAATAAGTGTACCTTAATTGTATTTCAATGCCTGTCATGCAATGTTTTAAAACCTTTTCATTGTTTCAGGCTGAACGGGAAGGTCGTAACCCGGATAGGCCCCCACCAGCAGCAACTGTTTTGGCTGGTCTCCAGGGTGGCTTGGACCCTGATGAAGACTCCAGCAGGAAAAGAGTCACCAGAATCTCCAGTCCTGAAAGATGGGAGATTAAACAGGTACAGGCTATACCCTATGTTATGCATAAATATTACTTGTTATACTCAATTAAATATTTTGAACCAACTTTACAAAAAGGATTAATTTTTGTTTTAAACTATCAGATTTTTTTATTGCATTAAAATAACTTATTGGTATTGCGATTTAATATAATCAATTCAATCGAAAGAATTCGAATCAATGTCATTTGTGTATTGATAGTCAAACACCATGCGCTACAACCGTGAAGGAAAACATTCGGAGGAAATCTGCATATCACAGTTATTTATAAGAATTTCTATGGTATGCAAAGTCCGCCAACCCGCACTAGGCCAGCGTGGTGGACTATTATGTCCTAACCACTCTCAATCGTACTCTCGAATGTAGAGGAGGCCCGTGCTCTGCATTGGGACCTATAGCGGCTCCAACAGGTACGAATTACTGGGAAAAGAAGAATAAATATAAATATTTTAGGACTATTTAATTTTTATTTATTTCCATCGCTGGAAGACCTTAGCACTATGCTCGAAGACCTTAATCGAGTTTCCCAACAGGTGGGTCTTAAAATGAACATGGATAAAACGAAGATCATGTCGAATATCCATGTTGTGCCCACCCCCATTGGAGTTGGGGGCTCGACTCTCGAAGTTGTAGACGAATATGTCTATTTAGGACAAGTGGTCCGGTTAGGCAGGTCCAACTTCGAGAGAGAGGTCAATCGGCGAATCCAACTCGGTTGGGCAGCGTTCGGGAAACTTCGCGACGTCTTCTCGTCCAAAATACCTCAGTGCTTAAAATCGAAAGTCTTCGATAGTTGTGTGTTACCAGTGATGACATACGGCACCGAGACGTGGCCTCTCACTGTGGGCCTCATTAAAAGGCTCAAAGTCACTCAACGAGCCATGGAGCGGGCTATGCTCGGTGTTTCCCTACGAGATCGAATCAGAAATGAGGAGATCCGTAGGAGAACCAAGGTTACCGACATAGCCCATAGGATTGGCAAGTTGAAGTGGCAATGGGCCGGGCACATAGCTCGTAGAACCGATGGCCGTTGGGGCCGAAAGGTTCTCGAGTGGAGGCCACGTACAGGCAAGCGAAGTGTCGGACGCCCGCCTACAAGGTGGACGGACGATCTGACTAAGGTCGCAGGAAGTCGCTGGATGCAGGCCGCTTCCAACAGGTCATTGTGGAGATCATTTGGGGAGGCCTATGTTCAGCAGTGGACTTCCTGTGGCTGATATGATGATGATGATGATGATTTAATTCCACGCTAACTCGTTTTCGAGGGATAATAGCTAAATCACTTTATTGACTTTTTTCACTTTCCCTCAGATGATATCATCAGGAGTAATAGACAAAAGCGAGTTGCCAGACTTCGACGACGAGACCGGTCTTCTCCCGAAAGACGAAGACGGCGAGGCCGACATCGAGATCGAGCTGGTGGAGGAGGAGCCCCCGTTCCTGCAGGGCCACGGGCGGGCGCTGCACGACCTGTCTCCCGTGAGGATCGTGAAGAACCCCGACGGATCCCTTGCGCAGGCCGCCATGATGCAGTCAGCGTTGGCAAAGGAGAGAAGAGAACAGAAGATGATACAGAGGGAGCAAGAGATGGAAAGTTTGCCGACAGGTATTTTAATTATTTTTAATATTTGTGTTTCATTATAAAAAAAATAATAGTTTGTCTCCATTGTATGCCGGTCTTTAGAAGCTTGCATTTACTCTCCATGGTTGACCAAAAAACCATGTCAATGATAAAAATATTTAAATATCAATTGTACAAATATTGCCTTATATCTAACAAGTAACATCATCAAAGCCATGGCTGACTAATGTCTGTATTGTGTTATGAATTTCAATAATATGATATTTCTGGTCTTTTCCCAGGTCTCAACAAGAACTGGATAGACCCACTGCCAGAGAGCGACGGGCGAACACTGGCAGCCAACATGAGAGGCACCGGCATCACTCCTCAAGACCTGCCTGAGTGGAAGAAGCATGTCATTGGAGGCAAGAAGTCCTCGTTCGGCAAGAAGACTAACCTGTCGCTGTTGGAGCAGAGGCAATCGCTGCCTATTTATAAACTGAGAGATGAGTTGACAAAGGTATGGTATATTGGTATATATTGTTGCTTAATGAAGGTAACGAAAACGTAATTAAGATTGGGGATGGAAAATAATGCTATGACAATATTTTTATGGGTTTCATACTTGCAGATGATGTAACATTGCATTTAGGTGCGATCAATTAAAACATACACATTTACATTTAAATTATTGTTCGGGATCATTTGATTTACACATAAAAATGTGATTTAAGTCTAAGTACCAAAAAATCATTGCCACAATGTTATATTTTCCAAAAGACTTTTACAAAGATAGTGTTTAATTCGATATTATTTCTCGATCCCAATTAGTAATTTTAACTTTTTACAAATTTTATGACATGCCAACTATAACGATGTATAAATTCCACAGGCCGTAGCTGACAACCAAATCCTGATAGTGATCGGAGAGACAGGTTCGGGCAAGACCACCCAGATAACGCAGTACTTGGCGGCGTGCGGGCTGACGGCGCGCGGCAAGATCGCGTGCACGCAGCCGCGCCGCGTGGCCGCCATGTCCGTGGCCAAGCGCGTCGCCGAGGAGTTCGGCTGCAGGCTGGGCCAGGAGGTGGGCTACACCATCCGGTTCGAGGACTGTACCAGCACTGATACTGTTATCAAGTATGTATATGTTGGGTATTATGTAGGATTTAATCATAGTGTGTGTAAATACAATACAAATAGGTCTTTATACAATCTGTCGAATTCATTAATAACTAATTTTAATGCATTTTATGTAAAAATTACGATTTAATATTTCTGTAATATAGGACATAGAAAGCATTCCAATACCTTTTTTTTAACTATGAAGTAATGTTTGTGTCAATAAATGCTCCTAAAGCTCCTCCAATTCAAACACATAAATAATTCCATATCAACTATTCCAGGTACATGACAGACGGTATGTTACTCCGTGAATGCCTCATGGACTTGGATCTGAACAGCTACTCGGTGATTATGTTGGACGAGGCCCACGAACGCACCATACACACCGACGTACTCTTCGGTCTGCTCAAACAAGCCGTCCAGAAACGCCCAGAACTTAAGCTCATAGTCACCTCCGCCACCCTGGACGCTGTCAAGTTCTCACAATACTTCTTCGAGGCCCCCATCTTCACCATACCAGGCAGAACGTTCCCTGTTGAAGTGCTGTACACTAAAGAGCCGGAAACTGATTACCTGGACGCGTCATTGATCACAGTGATGCAGATACATCTACGAGAGCCTCCGGGAGATATACTGCTGTTCTTGACAGGTCAGGAGGAGATTGATACAGCCTGTGAGATCCTGTATGAGAGGATGAAGTCCCTAGGTCCTGATGTGCCCGAGCTGATCATCCTGCCGGTGTACTCCGCGCTGCCGTCGGAGATGCAGACGAGGATCTTCGAGCCGGCGCCTCCGGGGTCAAGGAAGGTGGTCATCGCGACCAATATTGCGGAGACTTCGCTGACAATTGATGGGATTTATTATGTGGTGGACCCTGGGTTCGTGAAGCAGAAGGTTTATAATTCCAAGACTGGGATGGATTCGTTGGTTGTCACGCCTATTTCGCAGGTATGTTTGTGTAAAAAAAATAATATACCTTCTTCAAAACAAAAAGAAAAAATACTATAAAGTAAAAAATAATAATATTTGTTAAAAGTACTTGTTCATGTTGAATAACTTTTTTGGCTAGCCAACAAATCAAAATAATATAAGGGTAACATATTGAAGGCGGGTCGCCAAGTACCAATCGTGTAAAAAATTAAATTAATATAAGGCACAGGTCCCACATGTTTGGTTCTTGACAGCATGTAGGATCTATGCCTGTCAATTACACCCATTATGTCTGTGGCTTTGTAGTTCGTATGGATTTAGATTATTAATTTACATTAGAATGTTAATGTAGACTAATACTCCTTATAACGGAGTGAAGTATCTCGTCTTATATATCGCAGAGTCCAATGTAAGGTCTCTACTAAATAGCTAGACATATGAGTGATAAATACAATTGAAGTAACTAGAAATTTTTGAATATGAATGTATTGTGTTCAGGCGGCGGCGAAGCAGCGCGCGGGTCGTGCGGGGCGCACGGGCCCGGGCAAGTGTTACCGCCTCTACACCGAGCGCGCCTACCGCGACGAGATGCTGCCCACGCCCGTGCCCGAGATACAGCGCACCAACCTCGCCACCACCGTACGTACCACACGCACACGCGCACGCACGCACGCACGCACACGTACACGCACGCACGTACACAGTCCGCATCACCCCGTACATCCTCCGATACAATCGAGAGTACGATTGACAGTGGTCAGACTATATAGTCCACCGTGCTATATAGTTGACACTTGACAGCCTCCGTGGCCCCATACTTTTAACTGCCAATTTAATTGCTGAATTTTAATTGCCAAGTACGGCATAAAACGAACACTCCGAAGGTGGACTGGTCGTACATACATATATTTGCTCTTTACATTTCTGATGACTCTGTCCCCCTTACTCATATAACAGCAATAAATATTTTTCTACGCCCATTACATGGTATTCTGAATTGATGAAGTAGACTGAATATGCTATATGCAAGTGTTGCTAGTTTATTATAGAACATATCCGTGGCCCTCGCAGGTGCTACAGCTGAAGACGATGGGCATCAACGACCTGCTGCACTTCGACTTCATGGACGCGCCGCCGGTGGAGTCGCTCATCATGGCGCTGGAGCAGCTGCACTCGCTCTCCGCGCTCGACGCTGAGGGACTGCTCACCAGGCTCGGACGCAGGGTCAGTCGCGCGCTCTCTCTCTTTCTTCCTCTCTCTCTATCTCAAGCTCTCTCCCTCTGCGTCTCTCTCTTTAGGCATAGGAACTCCACAGCTAAACATACGCCTCCATAGGATTAGGATTCTCCAAAGGATTTTCAAGTTAAAAGGGGCCTGAGTCCACCAACTTCCTTTAACCAGGACTATTTTTATAAAATTAATGTGAAATAATTAATGATCACACACACAATTTTCTCTATCCAATTATCGATTATTCTGTTCATTTTACGATTAACCTTGCAAATAACATGAAATATAGACTTAAATCTGACAGCCTCCGTGGCGCAGCCGGTTAGACGCCGCTTGTGAAACTTGTGAAATGCGAGTTCGATCCCTGCACTGAGATAAATATTTGTGCGGCTCACAAATATTTCTTTCGGATCTGGGTGTTCGTGAAACCAAAAACTCTCTCCTAGTTTCTGATACCCACGACACAAGACTCGATCTTAGTGTGGGGTCAGGACTATATATGTAACTGTTGGGTGTTATTTATTTATTTATAATTTCTCTAAGACTTCAATTTCCACCAGCTATTCAATATACATTAAAAATTACAGATGGCGGAATTCCCCCTTGAGCCGAACCTCTCGAAGATTCTAATTATGTCAGTAGCCCTCCAGTGCTCAGACGAGATACTGACAATAGTGTCCATGCTCAGCGTCCAGAACGTGTTCTACCGGCCCAAAGACAAGCAGGCTCTAGCAGACCAGAAGAAAGCCAAGTTCAACCAACCAGAAGGAGACCATCTGACACTACTGGCAGTTTATAACAGCTGGAAGAATAACAAGTTCTCCAACGCTTGGTGTTATGAGAACTTCGTGCAGATCAGGACTTTGAAGAGGGCTCAGGATGTCAGAAAACAACTGCTTGGGATTATGGACAGGTTTGTTGTCTATGATTTTAGTAATATTATGCATCATATTGCCCCATATTAGGTCAATGTTTCTGGTCATGTGTATATGCCATCTTGAAACAGCCACATCTAAAAATATAATTTTGATAATGAAGTGTCTCATTTTGACTCGGATATCAAAGCAGTGATTTTATGAAAAGATATTGTAATTGAATACAAGTGCTTACGCTTTTTTTGATTTATAAATATGTTGTATTCAAAATATATTTTTTGCTTTACAGACATAAATTGGATGTGGTATCAGCCGGGAAGAACACAGTGAGAATTCAGAAGACTATATGCTCCGGCTTCTTCAGAAATGCTGCGAAAAAAGACCCTCAAGAGGGCTACAGAACTCTTGTGGACAGCCAAGTCGTGTACATCCATCCATCTAGTGCTTTGTTCAACAGACAGCCAGAGTGGTAAGAAATATACTCAATTATTCTGTTTGTATAAATAAAAATATAACTTAACTATTACTTCGCCCTTCACAATAAATGCGTTATGCAGAAAATTATGTTTTTAATTGGACACTCGGTTTTCGGGCGTCAGATACTTTACTCATATATTTTGATTACACATTTAAAATATAATAACAAATTAATGATGTTTGTAATGTTTCAGGGTAATTTACCACGAACTTGTTCAAACAACAAAAGAGTACATGCGTGAAGTTACAACCATAGACCCCAAATGGCTAGTGGAGTTCGCCCCTGCTTTCTTCAAGTTCTCGGACCCGACCAAACTATCCAAGTTTAAGAAGAATCAACGTTTGGAGCCATTGTACAATAAGTACGAGGAGCCCAACGCTTGGAGAATATCTAGGGTTCGCAGGAGGAGAAATTAATCAGAGATATTTGTATTGCATAAACGTACAGAATTAAATAAAATAGTCGAATAAGAAAACGTTTTATTGTTCCTCATTTAAATGATTATAAAGGACCCGTGTGGCTTAGATTTAGAACCACATTTTTTTTATGTATTCAGAACAAAGAATAGCCCACTAGATTCAGACAGAATGGTTAGTATGCGCGGGTGGCGAACGTGTAGACGAGGAAATACTATGTTGGCTCATAATCGCGCGGTGCCTGCAGCGCAACTGAATGTTGCGTAAAACCCTTATTGGATTCTCTATACTCCATAGTTTTACATCAGTTTCCAGTAGGTAGTTACGACCTTGTGCCCAGGGAATTCATGAGACTTATGCTCGAATTCATGCATTAGAGCTTCTTTGTCTACAATTAGAGAAGTAGCAGAAGTGCTATGGCACATTGTATCATTATCGTATCTTGTAATTTAATTTTCTTTAAGTCGTCGATAAAACATTAACCAATCGCCGTTACCTATGGTATGTCTAGTCTAGCTGTAGCAGATATGGGTTTAAAAGTTACAAAGCTGTGGATGATGTTAAAGTGCCCAGCCTTGTGCCCAGCAATAGCGTTTACGGCCTTATAATTTTTATTTATTAAAAATTGAAGATTGTAGTCTTATAATAATATAAATATCCCGATGATTCTTATTGTAATTGTAAAAATATTTATTAAACACTTGACCGTTATTTGAAGCTTACTAGATTAAGAATAGCATCATCGTTTTCCGCTTCCTCTTTTGTCTCTTTCACTCCTTTACCCTTACTGTATGTTCCTATCTCTTTCCTGTTTGTCTCCCACCAGGTTCCCCCACCAACCGAGTGTATATAACACCGGTGTCGGTGGGTTTAGTTCATTGGCGTCAAAATTTTCCGCTGATTCTAGTCGTCTGCAAGACGACCGAATGGAGACTCTATTGTTTCCATAAGAAATATTTTCTACAAGTCGTGTCGGCGAATCAGTAAGTTATATTACTTATTATCATTTTTTCTTGTTTTAACGGTGTTACCGTTGGTGTATTATTAACTAAGTACATGCTTAGTACATGTTTTAAAATAATTGATTAAGAATTACCCTTACTTAACTCTATTGAAATAAATTTTTAATTGTTTTATTTTATAGCACAGACAAGGCATATAAATTGGTTTACAAAAGAACGTGTGCAGTCGCATACTACACGTATTTTCTAAATAAATACATATTAATTTATGTGCCTTAACGCTTATTATTCTATAAAAGATTGCCCAAGTAATTATGTCGTAGGTATAGCCTATAACATGGCATTAACCATTATTTGCTAAGGTACAGAGTACTTCCGTTTCTTTAAATTCTTTAGTCCCGTCGGAGCCACTTTGAATCGAAGAAGGGGGGAGGGGGTCAAATAAGCACATGGATAATATGTAATACAAATTACAAAAGTGCTATGTATCCCACAATCACCCCTTAAGATTCGATTCAATACCTACGGTTAAAGAACTATGACAATTTAATGACTATACATTACTTTTGTTAAAGAAACGGAAGGAACACATTTCAATAATTATAACAAATCTAATCTTTATTTTATAGCAATTTTTTATAGCTATATGACAAAAGCACTGTCAGAATTAGAGAATAATAAGCTAAAGTAGCCTTCTTGACTGCTTCTATGGTCATCAGTTAATACAAAGGCTTACAAATGATCGAGGCTTACAGAATGGCATGTTTTTCTTAGAATCTAATCTGTGATATAGAACTAGGTTGCAAGCCACACGCTGAACTCCGTATGAGTCACTTAAATATGACCTGTAGTATACAAGGTTTGATTTAATGACGTTGTTGATCAATGCTGTATATTAATACTGCCTCCGCAAGGTAAATTACAAACTAAAACCACTGGCTATAAGGCTGCCATGAGCAATGGCTATCAAGCTTTCCTACAGCATTAAAATGTTTCGCAAATAGTAACGAAACCACACACTGCCTCCTGCAGAGGTCATATTATTTTGGTGTCTCGCAGGTCGTTTAATCCTTGATCACACCGATCTTGAGGCTGTCGCGAGCAATGTCTATCGAGCTATTTATAAACACATAAACAGTTTGGCACATAGTAACGAAACCTTACACTGCATCCGATAAGTGTCAGTTTATTTTATTATCCTCGCAGGATAACTGATGGCACATAGTAACGAAACCCTACACTGCATCTGATAAGGGTCAGTTTATTTTATTATCCTCGCAGGATAACCGATGGCACATAGTAACGAAACCCTACACTGCATCTGATAAGGGTCAGTTTATTTTATTATCCTCGCAGGATAACCGATGGCACATAGTAACGAAACCCTACACTGCATCTGATAAGGGTCAGTTTATTTTATTATCCTCGCAGGATAACTGATGGCACATAGTAACAAAACCCTTCAATGCATCCGATAAGGGTCAGTTTATTTTATTATCCTCGCAGGATAACTGATTAAAACCACCGATCTTGAAGCTTCTGCGAACAGTGACGTTGTAGTGTCGTGAACAGCGTTGAAGGTTTTACAAATATTAAAACCACATACTACCTCCCGCAGGGGTTAGCAAGTTTCTAGTTACCTTCGCAGGGTAACCACCCTAATAAAATTGCTGGCTATGAAGCTGTCACATATACTGACTATGGAGCTGTTACTAGTAGTCTTTAACTGGTGGTAGGTCTCTCATATGTGAGAGATCGCCTGGGTAGGTACCACTGCAATGTCTATTTCTCCCGCCAAACAACAGTGTAAATGCACTGTTGTGTGCGGTCTGAAGGACATTGGAGCCAAAGTAACTATTCGACATACTGAGACTTAACATCTTATGTCTCAGGACGGCGAGCGCAGTAGAATGCCAAGCGTGGCCTTGTAATTCACTGTGTTCGGTTTTTCTCCTATTCATGAGCGATCGTATCGCTTACCATCAGGCGAATGGCATGCATGTCTCGCTTGTGCAATAAAAACCACCCGCTGTTCTTCTTAAGGGCTTGCAGACTTTATCAGATATCTCTGAGGGATATCCATCCAGAACCAAACCGACCCGGTTAAGTACTTCTAGACCAACTCGCACTAGGCCAACTTGGTGGACTATATGGCCTAATCACTCTCAATCGAGTTCTCGATTGTAGAGTAAGTCCGTGCCCTGCAGTGGGACGTATATGGGCTGATGCCATACAATATAGTATTACTAGACCATGCACTCGCTTTCGATTATATATCTGATTGGAAATTATGATTCGGCAGTCATAATTTTACAGAATATAGGAATGCAGGATTTTCTTTCGCAAAGAAAACATGATCTATTTTTCAAATGGCAGATCAAGAAATCCGGGCGATAGTCCCGGGATATTCTTAACACTACCGGTCACAAACTATTGTCATGGCATCATTCGCCCTACAAAAAGTTCACAGAACATCTTTTTGTGAATTTATGTCGCGTCCGCTGACCCCCACAAAACTATGCCATTGGTTTGAAAAATAATGAATATACGTACAGACTTGTTCTGTTTGATACCTTTTGAGAGTAATTTACCGTGGGAGATTACTACAAATAACTTTTCTGTAATCTGGTCTCGACAAAGCCCTAAAATATTCAAAGCTATGACTTAGCAAACTCATTATTTGTTTCTTTTAGAGTCACAGCAAAATGATTTGCCCATACCTACATGGTAGACACCTGGGTTGGCAAATAGAACTTCAGAAACTAAGATCGGTTTGTGGTATATATGCACAAGTGAACAATACATGAACACTCAATATTATAAACGTAACGGGGTCTAGTTAGTTTTAAACGCTCTGACCACCGTACCAATTGGACAACGGGTTGTAAAATCAAAATAAAAATAAAATCTTATCTACCCACAGCAACGCGTATAGAACCGAATGTGTTTAAAATTTTATTCGACATTAAGTGAATTGTTTGCATATTGGAGCTGATGTAGGTAACATATTTTTGAACCATACATCGATACAAATATTGCGTGCGGTGTTACGCCGATGCCCGCCTACTGTTTTTAAAATGCATACAATTGCAAAGCCCACTTTAGATATATTGTTGGTGCTGGTGTAATAAAACTGAGTCTTAGTCTTCTCTATATATTGCTTTGGCATCGAAGCTTACAATAATTACAGAGTAGACAAAAACATATTTCTTTGGACGAGAAGGGCACCACCGCGATAAAATACGATATGGAACGCGATACAACACGAATCCTCATAAGGTTATTATCGTCAATTTTCCATTGGTAATTTTTCGAAATCATTAGATAAATTAGGCCTCGAGCTCATAGTATCAATACATAGAAAGACATTAGAATTATCGAAAGAATTACCGCACATTTTGAATTGCACCACATGCACATTTTTAAAATGTTGATATTTGATTATGGTTGTTCCCTACACAATCATAATGTAAACAAAATAGAACGTGGCCTCGAGGAAGGGGCAAATTTGATTATGCGAGTTTGAGTTTTCTTTCCATATACAAAGAAGTGTTGTTCGTATTACTTTACAGCAAGTTGCAACTATTTTTAGTGCACTATTGTTGTGACATGTACCTCATATAATTTATAAATGGTATATGTAGTATGAGTAGGACATTTACTATGGTCCAATGTTGAATAATGGTTACGCAAAATGCTAAATATTATTAATTTTGTGTATAAGAGTGTCGAGTATACTTGGCAGTGATATTCTGTTGTTTTCACACTTTACCTTTGCAACTTATAGTTTACATAGTGGGTGTAGACTGTATGCACATTAGGTAGGAAAATACATAGTCCTGGTCATGAAGCCTATGTGGAATAACAGGTACTGTTCACATACGATGGTGATTCAGTCTCAGCCTACCTCTATGGGTTTGAGGTGTGAAGATTATGTACATATGCTGATATGTACACATGTTACAATACAATATGTATTATAATTACTTCTACACTACCAATAAATCTAGTTTTCTACTAGAAACTGAACAACTCTCGCAGAGAAACTCAAAGAAAAAGGCGGTAACAGCCTCGTTCATATCTGAGGTATGCTAAAGGCAGCCTCCTGTATAATATACATATCAGGTCTACTTTACGTGACCTCAACTGGTGTGACAAATCTCGGTTAAAATTGGATTCCTTTCAGAGGGTAACAAGTTTTTGTTAATGCTCTAAAGCAATTCTATCTGGTGGTATAGAATATTACGAGGTGTGAAAGGATACGCCTAGTGTTTGCTTTTTGTAAGTATCCGATAAAACCTTATGGTTTATTGTGAATCTGGAGAACTAGTATGTTCCTTCTTAAATTATGGATGTCAATATGTTATTATCGATACATTGTTTGTGTATTAATCAATTTGATTTCAGAATTCATGTTCCAATCTATACTCAAAATAATTGGTAATCGATAATATTATATACCTAACTAATCTATTGTACGTCTTTCACATTGGCGTCATTTCCCACCAGGAATAATAAACACGTCTCAATCTAGTAAGCTTCAAATAACGGTCAAGTGTTTAATAGCAGTGTTTTACCTGAAAATAAAACACATATTAAATACTTACCTTATTTGAAGCTTACATTTTAATTCCACCTGGTGTGGATTATCGACTCAATGAACTAAACCCACCGACACCGGTGTTTTTTTTTTTTTTTTTTTCTCTTCTTGGCAATGCACTGTTCGTGCTTCTGCCAATGTCAAAGTATTTTGATCTTATGTACTAATTATTTATGGAAACTCGATTAAAGTTAGGGAAACGATAGTTTGGATAAGGTACACGGATATTGGGTAACGGATAATTTTGGGATTATACCAGCGGATTAATTTTAGGATGATAGTAAAACAGGATAGAGGCTAAATTTTAATATTATTATTGCATATATAAGTAGATAAAATATTATAAATCTTCAAATTGTTAGTACATAGAAGAGTGGCTATATTAGTAGGAAAAGGTACAGGAATGGACTGCAATTGGTTATACAAAGGGGCAGTATCATGGTTGGGACAGGAAAATATGATATGGTTTAAATCTCCAACATCACACCCACATGAGCAGGTTGAACTTTCTACAATGCCAAGTTTAGCAAGATGGGCTGGAGTACAGACGTGCCCCAGGCGCATCCGTATTAATATAGATGTAGCCAACTTACTAAGCGTAAATTTGAAAAACCAGGGTTTTATAGGTATATTGGGTTGTATTCTGTAATAATAATTACCCTTGCTACGGCTACTAGCTGCCCACAGTTCATCCCAGGATGCCCAGAGATTAGCCTTGCTTAGAGCAGCAAGGTCAGTATAATAATTTTGATATGGAAAGAGGTCTCCACATTCCACCGCGTGCTTGGCTAGCTCGTCAGCTCTATCATTCCCTTTAATACCGCAATGACTTGGTACCCAAGCAAAAGTAACCGAATAGTTATATAAGGTACACTGATATAATTTAGACCTAATTTGCATTATTATATGAGATAATTTTCCTTTAAATGAGTACCTGGCTAATGTCAGTAACGCACTTTTAGCATCTGTAAATATGACAGTGTTAGTTAATTTCATGATAAGTACATAATCGATTGCTCTAAGTAGACCTAAACATTCTCCAGTAAATACAGATGACTCAGGAGGAAGCTTAATTTTCTGGACTATTTTGTACTGACTATGATATACTCCCACACCAACACATTCACGGGTTGAGAGTTTGGATGCATCGGTGTATATATGATGCCACGAGGACCATTTGTTATCTACTATATTATTAAAACAAATGTTAGCATTTGTTTCGTTTTTGTCTATGCCTAGGTTAAAATAAATCTTCGGTGACAGTATTAGGGATTCAAAATTTGTGGAGAATATTGGGAGATGTCGGGAATTGTGGATAGGAGCTTGTATTGTTTGAAATTTTCGTAGACTATTGATTAAGCAAGGGAGGGATTTATGGGTCCAATATTTAGACAGTCTAATCTGTTCACTGAGCGTCTGTAATTTATTTATAAGCGGCGAATTGTAAAATTGCAGGTTTCGTAACAAAAAATTATCAGAAATAAATTGTCGTCTAAGAAATAAAGGAGGATCACCACATTCCACTTGCAACGCATTAATAGGACTTGACTTCATAGCGCCAGAGATTATCCTCAAGGACTTCGTTTGAATAGCATCTAGTTTTTTAAAACCCGCCCTACTTCCAGGCTCTAATAAAAAAGTTCCATAATCCAGAACACTTCTTATGATCGCATTATACACCAGTTTCAGGGAGAATGGATGCGCACCCCACCAAACACCCGAAAGACATCTAAGCATGCCTAAATGTCGTTCACATTTAGCAGCTATATAATCGCAATGCGGCAGTCCTGTAAGTTTAGCATCTAACACAACACCCAAAAACTTAGTATGTGTTTTGGTTGGTATCTGATGACTATCATATTGTATATTGAGGGGCGGAATAATTCTTTGTCTAGAAAAAAGGACTGCTGTGCTTTTTGAGGGAGATAGTTCAAAGCCATGTAAGTTTAACCAATTCTTTAATCTATCTAGTGAAGAGGATATGGTTGAACAAGCAGAATTTATAGATTGGTTGGAAGTATATAAAAGCAGATCATCAGCATATTGAAGTACACATACAGGTTCGTAAAGTGATGATGTTAAATCGTGTGTATAGATATTATATAGAAGGGGGCTGAGAACAGATCCTTGGGGAAGCCCCTGCCACACAAGTCTAGATATTTTTGGTGAGTAAGGAGTATCTAGAGTTACTTTCCTTTCAGTGAGTATATTTATGATAAAATTGCTGAGCATTTCTGGAACACCCAGATTATACAATTTATTTTTGAGTAGGTCTAAGCGAACATTATCATAGGCTGAAGTTATGTCTAAAAAAACAGCAACCACCGATGCCTTAGTGGAAAAAGCAAGACGAATATCGGTAACAAATATGCTGACACTATCCATAGTACTTTTTCCTTTTCTAAATCCAAATTGACTGTCCGATAATAATCCCCTACTCTCAATAAACCACTCTAGTCGGTTTTTGACCAAATGCTCAGCAATTTTAGCCAATACAGACGACATTGCTATGGGACGATAGGAGTAAACACTGTTGGCATTTTTATTCGGCTTTAATATTGGCAACACTAAATTATGTTTCCATGAAGAGGGCACTTTTCCACTTGTCATAACTAAATTGATGATGTCTAAATAATATGAAAGAGCAATGTCCCCTAGGTTTACAAGAAACGAGTATGTAATACCATCAATTCCAGGTGCTGTGTCTCTCATACCATTCAAAACTCCCTTCAATTCCAGAAGTGAAAAAGGTGAGTTAAGGCCTGTTCTCTTGGAAACTTCAAACGGATTTGATAAAACTAAATCTTTCTGTGGTACGTATGGGGGAGCTAAATGATCTATGAAATGATGTGCTAAATCATAAGGAATAACAGTTGAATAAGAATTGTCGTCTGTACCCAATCTGAATCTCCTGATATTACGCCAAACTATTGAAGGATGTGAATGTGGAGAAAGAGAGGTGCAAAACTTTTTCCATCCTTCAGATTTCTTTCTTTTTAATGTCTTTTTTGTACTTGCGATAGTTTCCTGTAAAGTTTTAAAATTTATATCGGACATATCTCTATCATATGTCGATTCTGCTGCTCTTCTATTTTTAATAGCTATTGTACATTCTTCATCCCACCAAGGTGGAGATGGAAGCTTATTTTTTGATATTTTCTTTACAGGGAATGTTTTACCAGCTGCTTCATGCAGTAAATTCAATAGAGCATCTGAACAAATACACGGATCATTAAGTGATACACTAGGAAGAGTAGCTATATGTTTTTCAACTATTGATTGATACATTTCCCAATCCCCACAATTCAATTTATATTTTATCCGAGGCGCTTTTTGCAATTTTTCATATTTTTGGGGAAATGTTATTAATATTGGGAAATGATCACTCCCAAATGTGGAAAGTAATGTAGACCAGGATAAAGAGGATGCTAAATTAGGAGTACAAATTGACAAATCAATTGCACTACTAATCTCATCAGGACCTGTTCGATGAGTTGGGCTACCTGTATTTAAAATGCACAGATTATGGTGGTCTAACAGATCTAATAAAGTTTCTCCATTGCTGTTTGATACAGAGCTACCCCAGGATCTGTGGTGTGAATTGAAGTCTCCTAGCATTACAAGTGGATGTGGAAGAGACAAGAGAATATTACTTAATTGATTAAAGATGTTAGAAGAAGGACGGGGAATATAGATGGATACAAAACATATTTTATTGATGAGTGCTGCTATAATTGAGAAGTCATCACTGTGTTGAGGGAGGGTTACGGGAGAAAATATTTGGGATTTTTCAATAAGTAGGGCAACACCACCATACCCATCAGGTCTATTTTCCCTTAGGCATGTATACTGTGGTATTTTAAAAAAAGACTCTGGCTTGAGCCATGTCTCTGAAAGTGCAATAACAAAAGGGTTGTATTTGTTAATAAGATATAGTATATCACTTTTCTTGCTGATTGCACTGCGACAATTCCACTGGATTACTTGATCCATTATTTATATTAGTTTGTAGTAAATTCAACACTTCTGAGGCAACGTGGGACGGTTCTGTTATATTGTACTGAGTTAAATAATTTAATAAAGCTAAAACAATATCTACTATTGATTTGTGTTGATTGTGTGGTTGCAATGCAGAACCGTTAGATGTTTGAGATGGCATGTTATAATCTTTAATAAGTGTCTGATGTTCCTGTTTATTATACCCAGTAGCGAGCTTAGGTGGGATGCGAGGCTTTAAAAATATTGTCTTCTTGTATGATGTGGAAGGCTTATTAATTGCTTTGTTTAGTTGTGAGGGCTGCATATGAGATGTTTTATTGTTCAGTAGTACATCAGCGAAAGATCTACTCACAGGAGGAAAGTTTTTGGCAGCTTCTGCATATGAAATGCAATTCTCCGCCATATATAACTTAATATCTTTTTGTCTGTTGTATTCAGGGCAACATTTATTTATAGCAAAATGGTTGCCAGAACACAAACAACATGAACCACAATCCTCCTCTACACTACATGAATCTCCGGAGTGTTCTTGGCCACATTTAAAACATCTAGGCTTTGATCTGCATTGCACTTTTGTGTGACCAAAGCGACAGCAAGCAAAACACTGGATAGTGGGAAAAACGTACATCTCTACAGGAAGAGCATTATAACACATAAATATGCGTTTAGGTAGCACTTGCCCATCAAATGTTATAACAATTGTTTGGGAAGGTTTCCACACTGGGGACCCATCTACAAAAACTTTATAATTGAGCCTCCTTACTTTTAAAATTTTTCCACATCCTATAGGCACTGAGACACTACTTAGTACTTCTTCAGGAGACCACTCAGCAGGAACCCCACGTACCAGTCCCATCCTAGTAACATTGAAGGTTGGAATATAGGCTTTAAGATCTTGTGATATCAGCCCATTGTGCTCAAGAAAATTGTTCGCATCGGTAAATTTTGAAAATGCCATAGATATTTTATTTCTGCCAATACGCTTTATGCTGCCATTGATAATATTTTTGATGTCGTGCTTTTTAAGAAATTTACCAAACGTTATAGGGTGGAGAGTGGAGCCATCATTGGGGGAAGATTGAATTTTTTGTACGTGTAGTAAGTAAGGAGCGCTGTCCGTGGCTTCATACATTTTTCTCCCTATTGAATTAGGTGTATGTTGGGGATTTATGGATTCGGGGCTCTGGCCCAAGTCAGTTTGGGTGGTAATTACTGGTGGTACAGGCTGCTCATTGCAATCATTATTGCATTGGCAGCTAATAGATTTGTTGTCATCCGAACCATGACGCGTTCGCCTGCGCTTATTGCAGCGCTTACAAATTTTGTTGATACGACTGCGTTTCAGTGGACGCTGCGAGAGCGAGCCATCCGTGTCCATTCCCGACTCGGATTCAAATTCCGTGGTAACAATTACATTGCACGCTACCGGAGGGACTGTCCCCCCCGGATCGGGGGGCTCAGCCATCGTCCAACAAGAAAATTAAATGACTTACCAGATGGCCAGAAGTAAACGATAAAAAAGTAAATAAATTGAATACTTAAACTAAATATATATCTAATAACAGTATTTAATCCACTAGTCACCAATAAATTAGTAATTAATCATCAAACAAAATACAAAATCAAAAAAGCGCGCCTAACAAGTCGAATGTTTCCCGCCCTTTTCCACCGGTGTTATATACACTCGGTTGGTGGGGGAACCTGGTGGGAGACAAACAGGAAAGAGATAGGAACATACAGTAAGGGTAAAGGAGTGAAAGAGACAAAAGAGGAAGCGGAAAACGATGATGCTATTCTTAATCTAGTAAGCTTCAAATAAGGTAAGTATTTAATATGTGTTTTATTTTCAGGTAAAACACTGCTATTAAAATTATAATTGTTTGTAATCGAAAATAGTTATTGCATCATATCGCAAAAACTTTGCAATAACAAAACGCAAATGTCAAAACCAGATTTATCCAAAATTGCTGAAATCCACATAAAGTTGCAAAAAGCATAAAATGAGCTGAAAACTGAGATAAACACGTTCTCGTGCTAGTGAAAATTGTTTGTGATACACTAATTGACTTGACGCAATGGATTTCTTGCCGGAGATAATTGGAGAGGCCATTATATTGGGACTGGACTCCCTAATACTTGGCATCTGCGTGAAACAGCTGAGCAAATGTAAACATATACTGGACGCGCTACAGGTAATTATTGAATCAAAAGCTTTTTGGTTAAATTATTTCTGAAGATTTGTTGATTTATCAGTTTTTGAGGTTATGTTTTGGTACTCTCAATGTTATGTATTTTACAGTTTAGTCATTCAATGACTTTATAAATCAATATTTAAAATATAAAACGATTTTCTACACCCTTAAAGTCATCATATTTGTCCGGTTTTTATGTAAAGCAATTAGAGTTTATATTTACTATAACAATGTCAAGGCCTGTGTTATACAATGGATTTCCAGATGATCTAAACTAATATTAATAAAAAGGAGAGATTTTAATAGGTTTTTCATCAAGTAGGCTCTGAAATTTCTGAACCAATTTGAAAAACTCTTTCAGCCTTAGAATCCTACATTATTCTTCATGAACATAAGCAATAGAATATTTTCAGAAATGTGTATCTGCACCCAGGCGGAACCGGGCCGGGCTGCTATTTATAATAAAGTATTCTGTTACTTAGGCAAAGATTAAAACTGATTTTCTACAGTTGTAGGTTGAAATACAAGTATGGAATAAAAATAATATTTGTATAATAAAATTATGTGATTGCCTCACTGTTGAATCATTAAGTTATATTTTCATTGATATGAACTTTTATACTTTAGCTACTATGAAAGGCTTAAAGTCTTTTATTCTAAATTATCTCAAAATAAACTTGCTTTTTCTAGACAGCTCCAGTGTTGGACATTGACACTACTATAAACAAGGAAATAAACAAGTACCCCAACAATGTAATCCCGTATGTGGTGATACGAGGGCTGGTGAAGCCACTCGGCACCCCTATCACAAGCAACTACAACAACACAGTCACTGGAGTGGTGCAGAGGTGAGTGTGTCCAAATATTTTGTAATTGCTTCTGTTACAGATATTTCCTCATAACTGCATGTAAGATATCCTTATATACGCCTAAAATGTTTATAATTCAGCTCTCTTTAATGAGTATCAATAATCTTATGAAAAATATAAAACATCTGGTATCAGATTGGACTAATAAAATCATTTATTTAGTTCAGTTCCCAAATTAACTTTTGTATTGCGCAATGTCTATTTATTTTTCAAACTTATACACAAGCCACATATTTTCCTTTAATAATATGTAGAGTGCTAGTACCTGTGACTTGATCAAGATTATCTGAGCACCCTAGTTGAGATTGCTCGATTATCTAACTGCCAAACAATCCTATATCAAAAATAAATGTCTTGGACTGCAGTGTGCCCTTCCTAATGCCAGTAAAGGATACACAAATGTGACTATACAGAATGTGTCAAGACTGCTATCAAAAACAGAAGTTGGGTGGTAGTTTTAGTGTCTTCAGACAGAAGGCAACATAAAATTTTGCAAAATAATGCGACGATTTTTCTTGTCGTCGTATTTCGTTGGTATATACAGTGCATTTTCTAAAATAATAGTGTACACTTTTAAATTTTTAATGACGCTATGGTACGCAAGGATTTATAAATTATTCGTCTAGCAAAAACTATGGATTTATCACCCAAACTCGATGATAATTAAAACATCACAAAAAAAAAGTCGCGTTTCTTTACGAAATTTTTAGTTGCATTTTGTTTGTAATCTCTAAAACTACCACCCGTCTTCGTTTTCGGTAGCAGTCTTGATGCACCCTGTATAAATCATAGTCTTGGCGCTACTGTCGTGTTAACAGCATTGGATTGCAGGTTGACAATAAAAGAGCACGTGATCGCGCGCACGTCGGCGGGGTTCTGGTCAGACCAGACGCGCACCATACACGAGGTTTGCAACTCCACGCCCTTCGTGCTCAACAATGGCCGGCACAGCATTGAGGTCGTCGACGCCCTGGCCGCTGAACTGCTTGGTAATTATACTTCTTATTTTGATAGGCTGGTAGCCAGTGCAATGAGCCGTCGCGGGGATTTTTACGAGTTTGCTATAGTTTTTTACGAGCAACATAATATTTAAATTGCGCACACAAAACCTTTGCGTGAACAAGGGTGGAATCAGGAGTACGGTGTATTGGTACTGGTGTTTTTCTCATATGTGGGAGGCCACCTGGGTAGGTATCACCGCAATGTCTATTCCTTGCTTCAAACAGCAGTGTAAATGCACTGTTGTGTTTTGGATTGAAGGCCATTCTAGCCAAAGTAACTTCTGAACATATTGAGACTTAACATCTTTTGTCTCAGGAAGGAGAGCGCAGTGGAATCCTAAGCATTACTTTGTAATTCATGGTGTTGTTTAGTTTTGCTACTGTTCATCAGCAGTCTTACCATCTGGCGAACGGCATGCTTGTCTCGCTATTCATTGCAATAAAAAAACGGGGCCATTTACGTATTTACTTTTGGAAAAATGAAATGTAATGAAAACATACATTCCGGAAACCGTTAAGTAACGCGTTGGTAAGTTTTAGAATTTTCGAAGTTAAATAGGGGATAGAAAAGTCAACTGTATTACGTATACCCAATCGTTACTTATACAAATAGAAAATAAAATATAATTCTTCTCTTTAAAAAACATCAAATTTCCGTCCACCAAATGCTGAATCATCGACCAACTCGAATCACTTAAATCCCCAAAAATGACCACAAAACCCATCCATCCAGACATGGACGTGATATCGGACAAGTTCGAGCCGATGTCGCCGGGCGTGATCGACCACGTGTGGGGCTTCTTCTCGGGCGTGCGGCAGCGCGGCCTGCAGACCATGGAGGAGATGCTGCGCGACGGATCCTACATCACCGCCGTCGGGGAACTCAGCAGGACACACTCGGGGTCGCTCAAGATACAGCCGCCGAAGGATGGACTACCGCTGTACCTCACCACGGCTACCAAGTCCACGCTCGTGAAGAGGCTGACCAGCTCTAAGGACTTTTTGAGGTTAGTTTTTGTGTACCTATTCAAAAAGACCACGTGGTCGTGCGGGATCTCTCAATATCAGCTGTCGAAGGATGGACTACCGCTGTATCTCACCACGGCTACCAAGTCCACGCTCGTGAAGAGGCTGATCAGCTCTAAGGGCTTTTTGAGGTTAGTTTTTATAATTAAAAATGGTCACGTGGTCGTGCGGGATCGCTCAAGATACAGTATGCTTTACTGTCGCTCAGCCTCATTCATAGACAGTTCCGAAACCTATTTTAGTTATCCAATGTTTTGTCCCTTTCGAACGCCTTTTGAATTCAGTTGAGGGAAGAAGACAAACATTAGATTACTAAAACTGTGTTTTATGAGCACAAGTTTCACATGTATTAACATTAAACACGCTAGTATTTTTACCCCTTTTTACCCGCGATCCAGTTAAACCTAGGGTTCACTTTATTTTCAACTAGCGGCCCGGCCCAGCTTCGCCCGGATACAAATAGATTTTTGTACAATAATATGTACGTATTATTATCTGGGGGCGCGGCCGAGCCCCCTCCAAGTCGAGCTATAGGCCGTAACATCCTTTTCTCGAAGCAATTCAGACCATTTTCAACCCCCTATAACTTCGTTGTGGCTAAAGCATGAAGCCTGAATTTTCAGTTACTAAGAAGGCATTGTGTAAAAACGTTATATTTAAAATGTCATTCAATTTGAACCGGTAATTCAAGAATTGTAACTAGTCAAACTTTCTTAATTTTGTCACTCACTGACTGACCGATCATCAAAAGTCTAAGGCACTTCTAGCAGACATAGAACCTTCAAATTTAGAATATAATTAGTGTTTAGTGTCTAAAGTAAGGGAAAATTCAAACATTTCATAATTTGTGTCTAGTTTTCTAGATAGACCAACTGCGTGAATAACTTTGTAATCCCATATAAATATATAGGATTACAAAGTTACATTTGCAGTTAATGAATCATTGTACCCGTATATAATGGAATAATAGTAGTAGATGTACCTAGATATGTGAAGCATAACGGGAGGGAGGTATAGAGAGGAAAAGGGTGTATTCAGCCTATGAAATTGTACAACATACCTTTAAAAAAACTTGCAAATAAATAGTAAACTAAATAGCTCGAAAATATCAATCAATTACCATGAAAGAAAGAACATTAATAATCAAATCCGTTATATTTGTGATAAATTGATACCTACAAAAATAAGAAAAAGCCATAAGGCAGAGGCTTTAAGAAAAATCGTTAGTGATATTCTAGAAGTAAAAAGTACCGAAAAGGAAAAAAGTAGGACTCTACAAAAAGACGTGAGATCCCATCAAAAACATCCTGTAAAAAAATTCCAAGTCTCGCAGCTCAGGTTTTCTACCGCAAAAAGTTGTGAGATGCGTGTAATACCAAGTCGATTCATTTATTTAGTCCTTAAGGGACCTTCTATATAAAGTTATTACGTAAGTTATTACCATATCAATATTAAAAATTATTTACGTTTTACCATGATCTGTTTGCTCGTTTGCCTGACCTGCGCAATAAAAATTTAAAGAAGGTCAGTATTATAATAATAAAACAATTACACAAAAAATTATATAATTTTATTGCATATCGAAAAATTAGCTTGTAACACCACCAGTCGTTTATGAAAAGTTTCTGATAAAAATTAATGTCAAATATAAAATTAATTCAAGTTTATTTATATCAAGTATATTTAGTGTTGATACATATTTATGGAATAGGATCAGGTAAATTTACATAGAACACGTGATATTTAAATCCACATTTAAACGGGGAGAGGTTCACGCCTCGGAGATACGAATATCGTAATAGTACAAAAAGTAAAAGTGCGTGGTGGCCTGTTGGTAAACGGACCAGACGCGACTGCCATGTTAACGGTGGTCGCGGGTTCAAATCCCAGGGCACACCTCTGACTTTTCGGAGTCATGTGTGTATTGATAGTCAATCACCACGCACTAAAACGGTGAAGGAAAACATCGTGAGGAAACCTGCATACCATAGAGGTTTATAATAATTTCTATGGTATGTAAGTCCGCCAAACCGCACTAGGCCAGCGTGGTGGACTATATGGCCTAACCACTCTCAATCGTACTGTCGATTGTAGAGTAGGCCCGTGCCCTGCAGTGGGACGTATATGGGCTGATACAGATACAGATACAGAATAGTACAAAAAAAGTTGCATCGTGTAAACTGTAAACATTGGTCAGACCACGATAATCTATGGTTATGTCATGCGATAATAGCATACGATTCTCGCCGCGAGAAACTCTCTTCGCTTAATTGGACTAGCTAGCTTTTTAAACACCCGGTGTGAGCTTCTATATTTTCAGCCGCATCTAACCGAATCTTGGTCCGGGCTAGTCGTTTCTGCGCCTCATCTAAGTCTGAGTCTTTTGCCTGGACACCGTTTGAACCGCCCTAGTTTCAGCACTTAAATGATAACTATGAATGCTCATATTTATCACATTATGTAGTTGCTCATATTATTTTCAAAATCACAATAAGGTATATTTGACTATGATTATTAATTGTATGTATTATTTTCCGTATAAACACAAATACCATTAAAATAAAACATTTCTGTCAGAACAGTATTCAAGTACGAGGGGCGATCAAAAAGTAATGATAATAAGTATAAAAAAACAACGATTGTAGTTTAAATTTAATTTATTTTTCTACATAGTCTCCTAACAAGTCGATACATTTAGTCCAACGTTTCTCCAAACCTAAAATACCCTTTAAAAAAAATCTGTATCTTGACTATCCCAAAATGCCTCTACAGCATCCATCACCTCGCTATCATCCTCAAATTTCTTGCCCCTGAGGTGTTCCTTGAGCCTAGGAAATAAATGAAAATCGCTGGGGGCTAAATCTGGAGAATAGGGCGGGTGTTCGACCAGTTCGAAGCCTGCTTCTCGAATGGCAGCGATCGCAACTTCGGCTCTGTGTGCAGGAGCGTTGTCCTGATGAAACAGGACTTTCGCTCGGAGTTTGCCCCGTCTTTTTTCCTTTATGGCGTCTCGCAGTCGTCTTATTTGATCAGCGTAGTAGGAGCCCGTAATAGTAGCTCCCTTTTCTAGGTAATCAACCATTATGATTCCCTGAGCATCCCAGAAAACGGACGCCATAACCTTGCCCGCCGAGCTCGAGACTTTGAACTTCTTAGGAGTCGGTGAGGATGGCCTTTTCCAAGTCATCGATTGTTGTTTGGTCTCCGGATCAAAATGATGGATCCATGTTTCGTCCATGGTCACAAATCGTGACAAAAATAATTCTTGGTCAGCCTGGAACTTTGCAAGATTGGCTCTTGAAATGTCAACTCGCTTTTTCTTTTGTTCGTCCGTTAACATTCTCGAGACCCAACGCGCGGAGACTTTCTTCATATTCATTTTGCTGGTCAAAATGTTTTGGATGCTGCCATATGAGATCCCTGTAACCTCAGCTAAATGTCTGATGGTTACTCTTCGGTCTGCTAACACGATATCTTCGATTTTTTTCACGTTTTCCTCCGTGAGGGACGAGGTTGGGCGTCCCTCGCGATGTTCATCTTCTGTGGATGTTCTATCCAACTTAAACTCTTTGCACCACCGTGCCACCGTAGAATATGGAGGAGCAGAGTCCCCCAGTGTCTCCACGAAATCGGCGTGTACCTCTTTGGTAGACATTTTTTTCAAACAGAGGTACTTGATGACGCATCTCACTTCGTGTTTCTCCATTTTCGTGTTGTCGCTCCGACTGCTGGTATTCAAATGAATGTAGCTCCTCCAAATGACGTCCTATTTATACAATTTTTTAGCTGGGAAGTGGTGAAGGACTGAAGAAGCGAAATGTTTTTTTTTTAATTTTTATCTTTATTAGAATTACCCGTTAATCATTACTTTTTGATCACCCCTCGTAGCTTGTAACATAAGGCAAATATTAGTATTTTAAATTGAAGTGTGGGAGCGTAGTGAGGACATCTTACCGTCTCTTTCACACGCGCACACTGTTATGCATATTAAGCCCAGTGACATCACTAGTTTTATTTTGTGTCCCTTTTCTTTTCCTCCCAATACAAGATTTAAAACATTTCTAACGTGTTTAATTCTGAATGGATTTACAAGGTTCTTTGTTTGTTAGATTTTGGACAAATACATATCCATATCAGTATTTTATTCTGGATGAAAGATGCCCCACAAACATTTCAGTACTGTTGATAATGTGCAGGTCAAATTTCCTGACGGTCGGTTGAGTTGTTTAGGCGCGAAATTGTAACAAATAAACCGATATTCAAATGTATAATATTGAATTGTTAAATATCGTCATTTTTGGGTGGTAAATCCATAGTTTTTTCTAAAACAATAATCTAAACTCTTTTATACCTTGCAGTCTTTATAAATAAAATGGTATACACTATTATTTTAGGAAAAAAAAAATGTATTTACTACTCAAATACGATTATATAATTTAAAAAAAAAAAAATTGTCGCTTTCTTTCCAACATTTTCTGTTACATTGTGTCTGAAGTCTCTTTCGAGGATAACTCTAATGTTTTCTGATAAGAGATCATCTCTCGTTATTTAATTATTTAGATTTTAGATGCTATTCTGTACATTGTATCCTTAACTGCAAATTACAATGCAATTGCCATACCCTTTCAATATAATAATATTGTATTTCATTAAAAATATATCAAGGCAAATTAAACAAATTAAATTGTTTAGAAAATATTTTCACTTTTTTTCATAAGTTATCTCCCACGGTTTGTGCTAAGTATGTACCTAAACAACAAACACCCACTTTTGAATCTCTAATGTCCTACTCTATTGCTAAATGGTTGTCTGGAAGAGTTCGATCTTAGCGATAAGACCGCCACTGGTTCACTATTTGCAAGGTTTCTCTATTGTTTTTGTAATTTATGTTATGTGGTGTTCAATAAAGTTTTGTGTATCTCCTTCTCGTCGCTAACTCCGGTATCATCCGGTATAATCAGCTTTTCTCGACTTGACTTAACCTTTAAACACATTTGAATTCGATCAACGTCCAAGGTCTGATTCTCCGATTTTAAATAACGATCGTATATTTTACCAATCGACGTTTTGATACAATCCCACGGTACGTTTGCCAAAATGCGTGCTCCACTCCAGACACGCTTACTCCAGCGGTTATCCGTTCTGCGAAATGTGGCCAGCCAATTGTCACTTCAACCTACTAACTTTTACAGCTATATCGGTCACTTAGATTAACTTTATATGTCGTTATTAAAGACACCCAAATCCCAAAAGTCACTTACGTAGATCTGATCCCACATCAAAATATGTATGTCTTTTGTCATGGGTATTAGAAACCAGGAAAGACATTATTGATTTTATGGCTCTTCCCAACCCGAAACAATTATTTGTAGATCAACGCAAACATTTTGTTTCGATGTCTCCCGCCAAATAGCAGTGTAAATGCACTGTTTTGTTTCGGTTTGAAGGACAAAATATTTGAGATTATGTTACACTGGATGTAAGAGAAATATATATTGAGAGATACTATTAATAAAAACAAATAAATGCAACATTATACTTGTTTTATAAAAATGTTAATAGCTATAAAATCTTGTATTTCTACTTTATCACTTCTGATATAGTTAACTGGTTTGTCTAGATTTATTTGTTGATAAATAAATTAAAATGAACAAGTTAAATAGTAGATAGGTGTTTTATTGTGTAATATTATTAATTCACGGATATAAATGACAAATAATGCGTTTTAAAGTTATTTTTAATATTTAATTTATATCTATGCCGTTATCAATCCCATTCATTTCCTGTACGTGCGTGACGTCATAGCCAATCAAAATCGTTTACGATCACGTGGCGCGAACTCAAAATAAATTAAATTGTAAATGTTGTTTTTAGCCAAAATATACAATATTTTTAAAGTATGTTAATGAAATTTGTTTTAAAATTAAATAATCTACACGGATGGAAACAAATAAGTCAATATTGTTTATACAGTCGAATAGCCTATTTTAAAACTTTGTAATAGGTTTTCCTTTATTACCATCTTGAGACGAAATAAATTCGGAGAAAGTGTGATATCTCTGTCTGCCTCCTTGAGATTAAAAACGTGCGCTTACATGCGTGTAAAATACATTTGAAATCATAGTAATAGATATAAATATAAAATAAATAAATACACCCAACAGTTACATACGTAGTCCCGACCCCAGACTAAGATCGAGTCTTGTGTCATAGGAATCAGAAACTACGAGATACTTCTCATAAACACTCAAACCCGAAACAAGCGGCCTCACGATTCACAGCCGGCGTCCAACCAATTGCGCCACGGAGGATGTCAATATATAATATTTAATGATGTTTCGAGAAAGATGACGCCAAAGCACGTATTTGCCTTTTCTATTCCTCCTACCATAATTTTATCTGTTCACGATTTTTCATAAACTAAAATTTTGGTATAAATAACACATACATACACACATAAACTCACGCCTTTTTCTCAGAAAGGGTAGGTATAGGTGCCAGGACACCCACATTTCGGCTTGTATGCTCCGTCCCACGATGTGATAGGTGGCGAGCCATCGCCATATCGGGCACAAATTCCTGACTCTGGGCTGATAATGAATAGAAAAATCCAATATCTCTATGCCCAATCGGGATTCGAATCCGAGACCTCAGCTTTGTAACCGTACCCTAGTACAACTACGCCACCGAGGCAGTCGAGCGAGGCGAGCAGTATAAATAATAATAAAAATTTTTGATCTGTAATTATTTTGCACTTAACGTCAGATGCAATGAGTCATTCTCGAGTCAATAAGAAAATAGCAATTAGGCATCCAAACTGGAACCGGCTGTTCACTGCCAAGTGTATGATCTTGGCGAAATATTGATTGAATATTTAGTTATAAAGTAATAATGCAACGGGCAGTGTCAGCGTGTCAAACGAGCTTATATTTCGTACTGTGTTAGTGCTGTGATGTTTATATTTAGGATTACGTTGCATTTCGTGTTGGAAGATATTATGTTCACGAGGATAATTATGTGAGTGATACTTATGTAAATAAACTCAGGAATTATATACTGATTTTATTTGTTCAAAAGAATACTATGTGAGTGATAATTATGTAAACAAACCCAGGAATTGTATTCTGATTTCATTTGTTCACGAGGATAACTATGTGGGTGGTAATATGTAAATAAATTCAGGAATTATATTCTGATTTTATATGTTTTCGAGAATAACTATGTGAGTGATAATTATGTAAATAAACCCAGGATTTACATTCTGATTTTATTAAACTAGCGTTTTCCCACCCGCTTGATTTATGCGATCAGGTTTTTTTTGGGTTATTTATATCTGAATTTTAAAATTATATTTTAATTTAACTTACTTAATATCGCAACCTTAAATGACGTGAGTTTCTCAAAACTTATTAAAATTTTAAATTTGTTTTTACTGTTCGCAAAACACACTCATGTATACCACTACTATAATCTAACTGCGAGTTAAAAAAACAAATACCATGTAACAACAAAACCAAAATCAAGAAAAAAAAATGTTTAACACTTAATTATTATCCCAAACGTTGTTTGTCCCTCTCTCTTTTATTGATTTTTTTCATTGATTCTCTCGTCTATTCAGGGAGTATGGGCTTTATGTCACTTAAAACCGCTTCCATTAATTTTCAAATGATCCCCTTCTTATTCAGAGTGCTAGTAGTGGTATTCGGCGTGGTAGCGACGGCGGCGTCGTGTCGCATCGCGTACAAGTACCTGAAGAGGCGGCGGCGGCGGGAGCTGGAGGACTCCATGCGCAAGCAGCTGGCGGCGGGCCGGCGCGAGAGGCGAGCGCATGCGCGAGAGAAGAACCTCACTGACGTGCAGCTGTGTGTCGTCTGCACTGAGAACCCTAAGGAGGTTTGTTGGTTCAATACTTTTTTCTTTTTTTATGCTGGCTGGTATAGATTAAAAAGGTCAGAGTATCGTATAGTATGCTATTTAAAAAGAGAATGGCCATTAGTATCGGTAAAAATATCACTGATCCTGATACCGATGCTTAAAATTAATTATATCATTTTTATGGTTTCCTTAAACGTTTTCCTGTTTTATTCCGGGCAACAGATTTTTATAAAATAAAGTTATTATCATAAAAACATTTTGTTCAAAGAGAATCGCAATTATGTTTATATTTATTGAAAATATATATTTTTCCCTACATAAAAAGTGGGTCTCATCGAAGGACAAAAATATTCGCACCGATACGAAGTTTCCTAGTAAAAAGGGGCATTCGCCTTTCTGTCTAGCCATTGACCACCCAGTTAACTGGTTTGGTCTGTATGTTAATACAGTGCCGAAATGTAAATTAATAAAAGATTTCCTATGTATCCATTAAAAAATGCATAAAATGATCTTAAAGTACCTTGTATACAAGATGCGAGTGTTCTATGAACAAGCATGAGTACAGTTTTCGTTCTTACAAAACTTCACTCCATTTCATATCCTGCCTTATCGGGCAGGCTTCATCTAACTTTATTCTACCACTGTCGGTAGCTTTTTTGGTAGAATAATTGTATCCCTTCCCATACCACGAGACATTTTGGTGTTGCTGGCTGTCCAACTCGTCGCATTATCAATCTTTTTTTTGCAATGTATGGCGAGACGAGCATTCTATTCGCCTGATTGTACTGATACGAACGGCTCATGGACACTGTTAAAGCCCGACAACACCAAACATTACAATTCAATTACAAAGCAATGCTTGTCATTCCACTGCGCTCGCCATCATAAAACATAAGATGTTAAGTCTCAATATGTCCAGTAGTTACTTTGGCTACAATGTTTTTCAAATCGGTACATAATAGTGCGTTAACACTGCTGTTTGGTGGGAGAAATGGACATTATGATGGTACCTTCCCAGGCGACCTGTCACATACGAGAGACCTACCACCAGTATCTTATCAATCTATCGATGAAATTGTTATCTCTGCTCCAACTGCTATTAATGCTGCGTTTAAAACCGGATTGATCAGTAATATATTACAATCGGAGCCGGAATAAATATTTTGCAACGCTGTAGTTTCTTGTCGATACAAGTTTACTCTTCCGTGTTTATGTCATAATTAAGCGATGCGATCTGAATGCAGATAAATAATATACAACAACATTAAAATCTAATATTATTTTTGTAATTATTAGAGATTTTAGAGCATTATTGTCACGATCAGGATTCGAGTGACCATTTTTTTTACATTGTTTCTCTTTTCTTTCTCATCAGATCGCGACATTATTTTGATACGTCTACAGCCAACATTTAGCCATATTTCGGTGATTGTGCACGTTAAATCTTTGTAAATTACCTATATTCCTTATGCGAGGAAGTGACCTAAAAAACTCTCATCACAATGTTTAAAATCAATTTTTTAGCTCGTAAATTACTCAGTAATTGTTCTAATTTTGTTACATCATTGCCGCTAATCAGAGAATCCGAGAAGCTTAAGTTTTTTTAGACGGTATGGATATTCTTGCCACAATCTGCATGGTGCAGTTGGCTCAAAGCCGGCTGGGAAACGAGGGGTCCAGGGATCTATTACCGTATTTATTTGTATTTAGAAATATTATTTTGTCCTCAAATGACTATTTACAGAGAAATAATATTTATAGATGTGTGGTACAATGAACAGTTAGAGTGGACGGAAATGTTTTGTGTGGCCCAAATGTTCAAATGTTATCCACAAATATTTGATTTGGGTCCTATGATGAGAGTGCGAATTCGCAGTTACTGATAGCCACGAAATAACACTTGCATGTTAGTGCGGAGTCAGGATTATGTGTACGATTAGTGTATATATAGAGACTGTCCCGCCCTCACACCTACCACTGTAACTCCTGTAAGCCAGGATCAACAGTGACATACAAAGAATTGACACCGAGCTCCGAAGCTCGGCGAGTCTCTCAGTGACACTAGCTTGACTTCAACCCGCTTCGAAATTAAACAGAAAGAAAAAGACAAATAGGAGTTGGAGTTGTATTACTTCATCATCATTATCTCAGCAGCAGGAAGTCCACTGCTGAACATAGGCCTCCCCTAAGGATCTCCACATGGACCTGTTGGAAGCGGCCTGCATCCAGTGGCTTCCTGCTACTTTAGCCAGGTCGTCCGTCCACCTTGTAGGCGGGCGTCCGACATTTCGCTTGCCTGTACGTGGCCTCGACTCTAGAACCTTATATTTACTTTTTTCCAGATAATCCTCCTCCCGTGCGGCCATGTCTGTCTCTGTGAAGACTGCTCGGACAACATCACGGACAACTGCCCCATCTGTCGCGAGAGGATAGAGTCGCGCGCGCCCGCCTTCATCACGTGAATACCTCAACTCAACTAGTACGTTGAACATCGACTTGTCACTATCCGTATGCATAACCAGCTGGCTGAGCAAGCGAGCATTGTGTCTCCACTGCAGATGATTGTCGATTGAGTCTGAGCGATTGTTGTCGATTTGGTATGATCGTAATTACCTACCTAATTAATAAATATTGTGGGCGCTTGCGGTACATATTTTTTTCCTAATTTGACACTCACTAATAATAAATAATGTCACTAATAATAACAGTTTTATGTAAGGAGGTACATTTATCGACATCGATGTCCTCTATTTGTTTACAGTTGATTTATGTCGACGTTGAGATTTACAACAAACATGCGAAGTCCCTTCAAACCTAAAAATACAACTAAATGAAATTCCATAGAGAACCAATCGTTTGTTTTGTTCCATGTATTAAAAATTAATACGACGATTGTAAGGCCTTTTCCATTCTTTTTAAATTATGCCTCTTTCTTTTTTTATGCGTTTAATATTTATATTTTAATTATTATTATGTCTTTCTCATTCATCGTCGCTACAAAATAAACTTTAATATAGTAAGGGTCCCATACAAACTTCAGACTAGGAAATACATATTTGCATAGTGCAAGTCGATGTAAATTGTAATAATATGAACCAGCGTAACTCGCCTTAAACAATAGTCTAACGACTTTGTGGTGCTTTAAATTATATTTTTGTAAATAGTCTAATGGCATATGACGTCACTACTTCGTAACAAAATGTTATGGAATGAAATATTAAATAGATTTTTTGAATATGAATCACGGTAATAGTTTACTATAACGTTATTCATAGACCGTTTCAAAACCTTATTTTAGTTAACGAATGTTTTGTCCTATTCGCTCAAACTTAATTCAAAAGTCATTCGAATGGAACAAAACAATATAATAAATAATAATAATTAAGTAAAATATAATCGATAACTAAAATAGGTTTTAGAACTATTTATAAATAGAGCTGTGCGTGTTTTAGAGTACGTATTTAGTTTTTATAATTTGTGGAAATGTGTACATACTTATTTGAAATTAACAAGATTTAAGTTTTAAAATTTTATATTTGTGTGCTAAGGGACATGGAATGAATAAAAGCGTGATTCTAGGACGTAATACGTGAAATTCAAATTATATTTTGTAGCTGCTTCAGAATTAAGACTTGATGTCAGTTTTTATGCAATTATATTTTTTTAAAGTACAATATTATAAAAGGACAACAAACCTGTTTTACAATTGACATAGTTTGTGTTGCAAAATTTGTATAGACGATAACCAAGTGGTTATTGCGAGGGGCATTTAAGTACAATATTGTATGAACTCTTGTTTCGCCATTCGTAAGTCTAAACGTAAAACCCATGTTACGTTTTTCTTTAGTATTATGACGTCATGTGCGACCAGCGCGAGCTGTAGCCAATAACGTAGTTAAGTTTAGTGTTGTTGCATGGAAATAAAAAAGTTTCTGACTAAAATATATTTTATTTTTAAAAACCTATACTCAATGATCCTAGCTTCCCACAGCCACTGGAGCAGCCATAATCTTCATCATCACCATTTATAACTTCATCATCAGACAGGTCATTTTCTTGTGATTTTTCATTTGTTCCATCTAAACCATACTCATTGAGTAAATTATTTAATTTTGTATTGTCTTGTTCCTCAACATTTTGTGTAGATTTACAACTACCAGAGCAGCAAGTTTTGTCATTTTTACCACAGCTATCCAATATTACACCATTTTCTTTTTTCTTACTCTTGACTGTACACTTCCCTACTGAAGGACTGGTATCATTTAATTCCTCTATAGCTTTGTTTAAATTGTTTCTCTCTTGTTCCTGCTTAGCATTGTACTCATCTAGCATTCTTTTGGCCTTGGAACTCTTCCCAATGCCCAGTTTGGGGAGACCTTTGTTAAGTCCTTCCAAGAGGACACAAGCTTTGCAAACCTCCTGTGATGAAACAAATTTACATCTTGAACATATTCTTTTGGTGGGCATTGATACTTCCTCTTTTACTGACATGGTTTCACCTGTAAGATATTAATAGATATTAAAAACATGGTTCAAGATACGGAAAATAGGTTTGTGGGATAGTTTACAAATAAATAAAGATATGTAACAGTATATGAGTTTTTTTTTTTGTAACTACTAATAAATGCTAAAGTTTAAATAAAAGATCACTAATGGATTAACTACTTCACATTGTCAAATTGGTTTTAAGTCATGCTTCAATCATCTTCAATCATTTTGTCTCATTTAGCGACCATACTTGCATTATTTTGCTTATGAATAAAGTTCAAAAAAATGTCTCCGTAAAATGATTTTGTAAGAGATATTAAAGTATTATAATAGTTATATAATAATATATACCTGAATAAATAATGTCCATGATACAAGAGGGCCTGATTTTCTCCAAGTTCTTCAACAGTTCCCTGGCATGTCCTCTGTATGCATTTGGTGCAAACACACACTCAGTGGAGAAGTATACAAGTTTCTTGAAGTGTGCATACATCACTATTTCTTTCTCATATGCATATTTGAGTGGCTTTACCCTTGGTATTGCCCCTTCACTGCCCTGAAAATTATATTAAAGTCTGATTACATGAATGAAAGTGGGATGTGTATTATTGTTTCTTAGAACTAATTTTCTTTTGGTAACTTTTCTCATTATAATTTTTGCACATTAAAACAATATCCATAATACAAAATATTAATGGTAGGCCCAAAAGCTTCTAGTTTTGTTTAACCAGATTATGAGAAAGGTAATAGATGCTCACAAATGATTTTGCATAGATACGCTGAAAATACCATGCCTAATGAAACAAAAAATGAAATACTTTTTTACTTACAGTTGATATTGCTGTACACCTCTTTAATCTTGCAATATCACCTCTCAAAACATTCATTAGCACTGTCTCAGCTATATCATCTGCATTGTGTCCTGTCGCTATACACTTCACCCCCAACAATGCTGCCCCTCTGTCCAATGCCTGCCTTCTAAACACACCACAAAATGTACAGTTGTTCTTCCTGCCAATCTGTGCAACTATTTCATCCATAGTCCAACCATATAGGTCCTTATAAGACAGAATTTTCAAAGGCATTTCATAGTCATCCCGATTCTGTTTGACTGTCTCCAAACTGTCATCTCTGTATCCAGTGATGCCTTCGTCAATTGATAGCAGCATTAGGTTCAATCCATAGTCGTAGCGCTCATTGAGCGTTTTGAGCGTGTGTGCGAGTACTGTGGAGTCTTTCCCGCCAGACGCTGCTACAGCCACTGAATCACCTCTTTTGAACAACTCTCCTTTTGTTATGGTGAAGTGGATTTCCGTTTCGAATGCCCAGAAAAAGCATTCTTTGCATAAAGCATCGCCTGTTTTTGGACGCTGTGAATTAATACTGTTATTATAACAATATCATTTATGTAAGAATATTACATCTAAGTTTGAACTAGAAAGTAACCTAAAATTCTAACCTTTAAAGAAGCATTCTTTCCACATCCGGTCGCGCAAGGAACTGGCATTTTTAAGACCTGTTTCGTTTCTGAATAAATAGATTTTGTAAAAAAATAGAATTTTTATGTTACCACCTAAGAGACAAACAACAATATACACATACACAAAGTGCCAGCATATTTTTTTTTTGACATCTGACGAAATGAATGATAACAATACGTCAATTGTAGATTGGTAGAGCTGAGACGTATTGACGATACCAGGTTTTTGTAATTATACCAGGTTTACTTACGAAGTACTTAGGCTTACGAAGTACTTGCAAGTATGAAAGTTTTGCCATACGTCCTTACACAAAAAGCTTAGACCACTACACTTGAAAGTACTTACATAGGAAACCGATCCATATCTTAATATATATAAAGGGACACAACCGTATCTATGAAAAGAAAATACTTTGACCTTGAAAGTATTTTACTCCTTATACGTCATGGAATACGGAATTACTATGCCAAGTATTTTCAAATTGAGTAGCCATTGCTAAGATGCGAATGGAGTGGGGTGCTGGCTCATATTAACAAAAGTCTTAAGCTTTGGTACACATGTACATATATCGTCAAGCTTTTATACCATAGGGGTAGGCAGAGACTTACCCCACTTTGCTAGATCCTGACTATCGCTTCATCCACTTTAATCAACCTCGTCATGCATTCTCGTCGGTTCAGGGTTTTTTTGAGTTTTGACCTGACCCTTGTTGAGAGTATCACCGATTTGGATAATGTAGGTAATAGGTTCAGTGAGGTCGACCTCTACAAAGTCTTCCATCCATACTCGCATTGTATATTTGCTTGGTTAGATTCTTTTCATTCATCCTTCAAAGACTTTGAAATATTTTATAACCTGATTTTAGACCTTAGTATTTTTACGTACTTGCTCGTATTTATAACTCCTGGTACTTAATTTTGCTAGTATACTTACAAACTCATCCCTAGTCAAATGTTATATTTTTTTATAACTTTTTCCAATGAACAAAGGAAATCTATATTTGTATTTCTGAACGTAACGTGAAAGTATGTATTTCGAAGTTAATTTGTTTCTAATCTAACATTCTGTTTTGTTTTATGATGCAAAACTGATACTAGAACGAAACATAATTTTTATTTAACATTGTTATAGGAAACAATCTAACACATAAATACAAATTGTACATTTCACAAACTACAAAGTTCAAGAACTGATTGATGATTGATCCTGTGCCAATATTATTTCAGAACGAACTGCTATACTGCCTGCATCGCAACATTTTATTTGGTATTTTGCTCAAGTAACTTTGTTTTTATTTAAATAAATAGTAAGCTCAATATATGCAGTGTGCCAGAGAGATGATTACTTTCACTTGACGAATGAGTTGGACGTCGGTAACGGTTTGTGAATAGTGATTGTTGGGTGTAACCGCGGTGTTGTTTGGGTAAATGGGCCGTAGTGTGTGGTGAATGTGGTTGTGAGTGGAGGGCCGTGGGTGCGAGGAAAGCACGGCGGTAACATGCACGAGCTACTGAAGCACGTCCTCACTGAGCGGGACCTGACCCGCGCCGGTGATCTATTTGCAATCCCCGACTCGGAAATCGTCGACGATCTCAACGAAGTGGTAAGTTTACTAACTGTAGCACACCTAAAAATGTATATTTACTACAAATGTTGCTAGTTTTGCCCGCATAAGTAGCATATTGTAGTAGTATGTAACTAATTCATGTTATAAATCCAAATATCTGCTTTAATTTATTGCTGCAAGATAAAATTGTATAATGAGTCAGAATTGCTTCATCTTTTACCATATATTTAAATTCGCAGCTGTATTTATTACAAGTTGAATATAATTATCAATTCTGCATCATATAATGTAAAGTTGTCTGTATATTCTGTTTACAAATTAGGAGAAAGGAATACATTACTCCAAAAATATATATCAAGTTTAACATTTATTATTCTATGACTTATGTTATATCAATTTATGCTTGAGAACTGGGTTGTTATGGTTTATAATGTATGTTTAATCTATTAATAATGCTTTACATGATATCATTGGTACCTATTTACATGTTTTAATTTAATCCTGTTGTATCTACTGTAGAATTAGACTAATTTGTTTATCATGTAATTTTTTTGTAGACTATATCCTTCCTATTATCTTAATTGTTATGTATGTTGTTACTTTCACAATTCATTCATATGTACAAGATTCAAAATCTTGAACAATGAACATGTGCTCTACTTGCTTGGAATTAATATACTGTACAAAAATATTGTTTATTTGGTATTCTTGATATCACACACTTAAATAATGATTGATTGCTTTTATACTTATTGTACGAGGATGTGGATGTGCAGGTTATAAATGACATTATTATTGAATTCCGAATGTTAAATGTTTCATATGTATTCTTGAGGTTACACACATAACGGTTTCTTAGATCTACATCAATGTTACACATTGAAATAAAACTATTAGGTATTTATGGATTTTATCACACATAATAAAATAATGATTGAACTCTTTAATACTTATAATGTAAAGATGTCAATAGAATGCAAGTTCTAAAATATGTATTGTATGTTGGCCAAACAAATGTATTTCTACAACAGAATATGCTTTGGTAACATTAATTGTCTTATTTTTTGGAAAATAAACTAAATAGCTCATTTATGGAAGGGTTATTTACTTATTATTATTTTGTTGATATGGACTTAAAACTAAATTTACAACATACTCATTTGCACATTACGCCATGCATTTAAGTATAACCTTGTTTGTTACAATGCACTATAAATATTATATTGCACATCATTATAATTTGTATGAAATTACCATATTACAATAGTTGACTCAAACAAATAGATAATCACAGTCCTACCAGCATTGTTTCTTTCACTGTCGTAAATAAGAATAATTTATTCATGAATATTTTTTTATTTTGTTTGAGCTAGTTAATTATCCCGAAGTGGTACAATTCTATACATAACAATGTTTCTTCAACATTATTATTTTTCCTTTCCCCATTCATATACCATTGTAATAACCTTATATTATTGATGTTTCATCATAACTTGCATACTACTCTACTGCCTCATACATACATTCATAATTGTCATGCTTGTATCCCATATTGGAGGCATCTGCCTACAAAGTTGTATTTGTAATAATATATTTAGACAAAATGGTCAAAAGTGCCCTGAATTAATGGTTAATGAATGTATCTGTAGTGGGGACTATGAATTGCTTTTGCTCAATCTTGACATACAACTTTTGCTCCATCCACTTTTATCAACCTCTTCATGCATTCTTGTCAATTTGGGGTACTTTTGAACATATCTTCTAAATATATAATACAAATACAACTCTGTGTACTTTGAATTTGCACCTAAAGAATGATGTAAACTGCCAATCCCACTTTATGACACAAAAAGTAAATATTTCTATTTATCATTGATAAAAATCAAATCTCGAGTAAATCCCCCAGAGATAAGTTACAAATCGTGAATTTGGTATCAGGTAGCATTTGATAAGGCATCCACACACAAATGATTAATGATTATCATAGATAATAATTAGCATGAAATTGCTTTGATATCTTAAATGTCTAATTACTAATTTTTATAAGATTGTATCTGATTATAATTTTTGACTGCCTCGGTGGCGTAGTTGTACTATGGTACGCTTACAAAGCTGAGGTCTTGGGTTCGAATCCCAGGTCGGGCAAAGTGATATTGGATTTTTCTATTCAGTATCAGCTCGGAGTCAGGAATTTGTGCCCGATATGGCGATAGGCTCGCCCCCTATCACATGGTGGGACGGAACATACTGGCGAAATGTGGGTGCCTCGGCACCTCTGCCTACCCCTTCTGGGAAAAAGGCGTGAGTTTATGTATGTTTTATGTATGATTATAATTTTTGCCAAAAAATGTTGAGATTATGATAACAATTATTTCGTGTATGACTCATTCAAAAGAAGCATTCTTGGCTCTTAAATCTATACTCTTTAGTATACGAGTATCAACAATACGAAAAAAAGTAAACAAAACCCTAAATTTTTATCTCTATAATATTTTTGTTATTGATAGATCAGGACCAAAGATTTATTGGAAGGTTATTTATTGTTTCTTGGATGTAGAGTGGTTAGACTTTAGTCAATACAAAGGCCAGATGAAATATGACCATTATTGTTTTGCATCAGCTATCTTTAATGCAGTCATACGGTGGTACGACTGCATTATCAATTACTATCAATTCATATTGCCTGAAATCTCTAATCCATTTGAGATTTAATATTTATATTTATTTTAAGAGGAAATAAGGACTCTTTAATTGCTTTTAAAAATTATATAAGCTAATGCCAGTTGGGGCATTTTAGCGCCTTCTAAATTGACATTTCTAGCGAATTAAGCAGTCATTGTTGCTATCTTAGCCCACATTTAACTCCTTTCCTCAAAATTACAGCTCAAACAAATAACGGACATATCGTCACGACCCGACTACTGCCGGAACGACAGAGACCAGGCTCTGATCGAGATATGCGTGACGCGGGTGACGTCATGCATCAAGGAGACGGGCACGCTGGACAAGTACTGCGGCGCGCTGGTGGCACTCCTGGAGTCCTGCCTGCACCACAACCTCATGCCGTTGGGACATCTGCGCGACGACGACCCACCACATGCAAAGATTGCCTCCGATATAATCGCTTGTATTGTTTTGGTAAGTTGCTATTTTTATTGAGTGGATATTGAATTTTATTTTATATTCAATAATCAATATAACACATTTCTATGTATTTGTCAGAAAAAATAATTGAAAATAAGTATTAAGTAATGGTATAAGTACATTGCTGCAATATTGTGTTGAAGGGTTTGAATCGGAAAAGTATCGGTTTATTTTATCAGGTTGTGAACTTTAATATGAGGATAATTTAATTGATAAATAATTTCAATGATAATTTAATTTATATATATAACATTTTTCGGTTTTGAAAAATATAAATGAATTGCTGGTATTCCGAATTTGTGCCTGGCATGGTATTAGGTTCTCGTATTTAATCTTGTGACAATATTAAGTAATACTCACAGAAGTAATCTCGACAAATTATAGGAGGCATTTATGGATCCCCGATTTTATTTTATTTGCCTATTCCTTAAATTGCAAACATAAACTTATGTCTATGGATATCAATAATCGTCGTAATATCCAGAAGTCTATCTACAATCGGAACAAATACTAAATAAATCTAATTAGAATAAGAAAGATCAATCAAATACATTGCCGAATTTTACAACTGTGTGAAACTCTAATTAAAGCCTCGTATAGTAATTCAATTTTATTGCAGGTAGATTGGACATAATAGTTAATTATGCTCTTTCGTTAAATAACTGCAATAAATGTCTTGTGTGCTTTGTTATGTAACAGAGACAATTAAAACGAGAGGTTTTTAAATATAGTTGCTTAGGTCAACAGTTGGCTGACTCATTAATAAAAAGAACCAATCACGGACGGCATAATGGCATATTTTTTGTTACTGCCATAAAAAAGTGTGCATTGTACCCGAGTATATTAAATGCATCACCGCTAAAATACGAACGGCAAAGAAAAAATATTATTTTACAAAATATCAGTAACGGTGGTGCAGTTTGTTATGTAGGAGATTTTAAACGCGAGGCTACGGGTTCGTTCCGGGACCGTGGCAAATTTTGTGCAGCCCACTAGAATTCAATTTTATATTTCAAATTCGTGCAAGGTAGAATGTCAAAACATTAAAAGGCAAAATGCGTTTGAATACGAATTATTGTTTGTGTGACGAATAAAAAACTTGTCATTTGCGCTATGATAACGCATTTTGTTACATGCATTTTGCCTTTATTAAATTACCTGTCCTTAAGTGCGTTCCTGTTGGTAAACGGACCAGTCGCGACTGCCAACATATTCACGGTGGTCGCGGGTCCGAATCCCAAGGCACACCTCTGACTTTTCGGAGTCATGTGTGTATTGATAGTCAATCGACAATCACCACGCACTATAATGGTGAAGGAAAATATCGTGAGGAAACCTGCATACCATAGCGATTTCTATGGTACCTACGTGAAGACCGCCAACCCGCACTAGGCCAGCGTGGTGGAGTATATGGCCTAACCATTTTCAATCGTATTTTCGATTGTAGAGGAGGTCCGTGCTCTGCCCCTGTGGGACGTATATGGGTTGATACAGATACAACAATACAAATTACCTGTCGTATGTTTTCAGGTGTCGTTCCCCCTGCAGCCGGAAGCGGAGAGCCACGGCAACAAGAACGTGATGGAACTGTTCCTACCGGTCGCCGTGCAGTTCCTACACAAGGGCAACCGCGAGATCTCGCGGCACATGGCGCGGTACCTGTCCCTCGCCGCTGTACACCACGCCGTGTTGCTCAAGCCTCATGTGCAGACTATCATGGACTCTATTATGTCGGGTAAGAATATATCTACAGCTCAAGTTATCGTTGTCGTTATTATTTGTATCGGCGATTGAACCCGAACCTCTCGTTTCACAGTCGGCTCCCATCCAACTGAACGCAGTCTCTATCCTCCTACATAGCGTCTCAATTTTGCCTCATCTTCAAATTCAGTAGTAAGAGTAATGTTAGAAATATTTCATTAACCAAGCCAGTGTTTTTTGGTTGACCTCGAGGCTCTGGCTACGCAATTATTAACTGATATAACATATCTCATAATTCCACATGGTAAAGTTACCCAATATTTGGTGCCTTTCGTTTCCGATCGCATCTTGTGACGGAAAATACACAGCAAACTGTAGGTGACATCATTTATGTCATGTCTTCGAATATGTTAAGAAACGTGAGCTACAGGCAAATGCTTCATTATGAAGATTTTTATATAATAGCAAATTGTTTTTGGTAAGGACAAACTCAAACGAGGAAATATATGTTTTCCTCATAATAAATGCATTTGTTTCTATAAATGTAATTTACCAGAAGTGGTCAACCAATTTTATTATTGTTTTTCCCCAAAGTCATTAGTGAATGAAGTATGGAGTAACTAAGGGTGATAAGGCTTTGAAGACTGTCCGGCCCTCACACCCACTACCGCAATTCTTGTAAGCCAGGATCAACAGTGGAACGCATTTTATTGACACCGAGCATTGAAGCTCGGTGAGTCTCCGGGAATGACTTGTCTTTAACCCTCAACGAAATGAATCAGAAAGTTAAATTAATAATAGGAGATGGAAATAAATTATTGTCTACTTCCCTCCGTGACAAAGCGGGTGACAAAACAATGAACTAAAGAGGTAAAAAGACTTCGCAAAAAGACGTTTACAGCCGGGAAAGCCAGCTAGAGAAAAGTGACAAGGCTAAATTGTATTTATTTAATTGCATGACAACATAAAGAATAATATCGATATTTATGTATTCACTAATGTACAATTTGGAAGTGGTATGACCACGCTGCAATAAAAACTTATCAAGTCTTATATCTATGTCTCATTATTGGAGACCCGAGACAGGTGTCCACCATTTTATCCTAGTGAGGGTTCGTGGGGTCAAATACCTTTCATATTATTCCAGAATTATCTAAGGTTTTCTCCATGGATAAACAATATTAGACATTTTAAATAATATTTGTGTTTCAGTTCGCAGCAAAATGGCTCCCTAAAATTATTTTATGACTGAATTAAAACTAGCATCTAAATTATAAATGGCATATTCGTTGCAGGCAACTACCCTCTGTGCCGCATCCTGAGCAACTTGTACGAGGTGTCTCCGGAGCCGATAGAGGCGCACGCCGCCGCGCTCGTGTCGCTTATACCCCATGCTGAACAGGTATGGTACTAAAACAACACCCATTCATAACCTCACGCCTTTTTCCCGTATGGGGTAGGCAGAGGTGCCCGGGCGCCACTTTCTTTTTCTTTATTTTATTAAAATCAATTTATTTATAAAAAAAATAAAATAAAAAAAAAAAAAAATTTAGTTGTGACGTTGATCACAAACGTGTATGGCTGTCCTTACAAATTCGTTCAAAATGTGTGACATAAGGTAATAGCAAAGTGTATGGGTATATTGGTCATCAAGGTATAAAGGACCAAACAACGTATGTTAGCGTAGGTCCCAAATATTTTACGACCATCTGGAGTTAATACTTTTCCCATACTATATTTATTTAAGACTGTTGGATACATTTACATGAGTTATTAAGCCAACCAAAATATAATTCGAAATATCTACAAATAAAAGAACATGTGCGTGCGTGAGTGCGTACGTGCGCGTGTGTGTATGTGACGTGTTTGTTTTTGTTATTTCAATAAGCCTTCTGTGTGTGAGTAAGGAGAGTGTGTGTGTAACAATGCAAGGCTATTCCCCCAGGTGGAGCGCAAGGCCGTGCTGTCGCTGCTGGAGCAGATGTGTAGCGGCGCGTGCGCGGGCGAGGGCGTGCGCAGCGCTGTGGCCGCGCTGGGCTCGCTGCTGTGCACCACGCCCGCCGCCGCTGAGACTACCTGCTCATGCGCTGATGTGCTGCAGGTGAGACATGTACTTCGTAAATACAGCATCCGAGCCGCAGTTGGATTGATATAGAGATGTCATACTTTTAGAATTAAATTGACCAAATCCAAATATAAAAAAATTGATTGTGGCTTTTAATTTTATATTTTGGGTCAAAATGACTATCTCCATCGACCCTTAAAGAAAGACCTATGGGCGCGTGAAAGACAGAAAGATGTATACTTCAGTCTTCTCGATGTATCTTCCATAAGTACAAAATTTCTTATGTTACAAATCTTTAAAGAACGTTTCCCAAAAATAAGATTTTTTAAGTTAGGTCTCTCTTATTCTAAAGGTGCGATGTGTTAACTCGAGTTATGCCTAATTCGATTTAACTCGAATTTAATTTTTCCTAAGTCGTGTTTCAAAATCGTGATAGATGAACGCATTAAATGAAAGAGAGAGAGCGCCATTCGTTCGTTGGGTGTGCGCTTTATATACTCCGGGTATAATTTTGTGTAAAAAACACAGTGGAGGGCGTGCGGGTTCCCGTCGACTCGAGCATGAAGTATCTTGGCTTCATCCTCGATAGCCGATGGAATTTCCGCGCGCATTTTGAGAAGTTGTCGCCGAAACTGGTGAAGGCGGCGGCGCACTCGGGCGCCTGCTGCCCAACACTGATGGTCCTGGCATCCCTTGTCGAAACCTGTATGCTGGAGTCGTGCGGTCTATGGCCCTCTACGGAAGTCCCGTTTGGGCCGAGTCCCTGAGCGCTCGTTGCGTGCGCCTGCTGCACCGTCCGCAGCGCATGGTGGCGCAGCGAATCGTCAGGGGTTACCGCACGGTCTCGCACGAGGCGGCCTGCGTTCTAGCGGGAACTCTGCCCTGGGAGCTGGATGCTAAGACCCTCTCGTCTGTCTTCTTTGGACGAGAGGAGGCGTCCCAGCGCGGGCAGAGACTGGTGTCCCGAGAGGTCGAGGCAATGTTGGCCGGGAGGGATCCACAGGACCGCCTTGGAGGAGTGGCGTTCCAGGTTGGAGAACCCAAGTGCTGGCACGGGGACCGTCGCGGCAGTGCGACCTGTCCTCCAACAGTGGTCGGAGAGGCGCCACGGTGCGCCGACATTCCGGTTGACGCAGGTGCTCACCGGGCACGGCTGCTTCGGTGCGTACCTGTGTCGCGTAGCCGGAGCCGAGGAGTCCACCGTGTGCCACCACTGTGGCAACTGCCGCGAGGACACGGACGAGGAGCGCAGCGCTCTCACTGTGGTTTTGGGTGGAGACCTCTCGCTGCCGGCCGTGGTCGCCGCCATGGTCGGCAGCCAGAGGTCGTGGCGAGCCATGCTCTCCTTCTGCGAGCGAGTCATGTTGCAGAAGGAGAGCGCCGAGCAGGATCGAGAGCAGAACGATCCCGCTCGTCGGCACCGCAGACGACGAACGAGGTGCAGGGACGCCAACTAACCCAGCGCCGCAGAGGCCACACGGGGCCGCCTTCCCTATCCTGGCGGCCCCCGAGACGTAGCGTTATACGCGTCTGAAGCCGCGTCGCTGTAAGCGGCAGTGCACAAGGAGACGGTCCTGGCGCGTCTGTTGAGCGGTATCCCGGGGCCGTCTCCAAAGTGCACAGATGGTGGCCAACGCGGGGTTTTTAGTCGGTATTTCGGTGCGCAGACTACGATAGGGACCCGACCCAGCATCACGACTCGCTGGGCCGGAAGGCGCACCGGTGAGTCCGACACACCCCCGCCCCTTCGGGGGTTGGATGGTCCGTAAAGGGATATTCCCCGCGAGAAAAAAAAAGGGTATCAGCTACCTCCATATGAAATGTAATCAAAATTGCTCAAGCCGTTTGAGCGTGAAGAAATAACGAACACATAAACTTCGTCTTTTTTATATTAATGGAATTAATAGGATGTAAACTGTAAAAAAAAAAATCCCACCTACGAAGATTTGCAATAATAATTGTAACAGAGAGTTGTATGGAAGAACAATCATCCAAAAAAGCAATTTATACCAAATCATACACTCAGGTTTTCTCCTCTTAACCCAAGTTCAATTTGATTTAACTCAATTTCAAATCGAGTCAACTATTTGTTTTCTCTGACCCCATAATTAATCTATGTTAAATGTCTAAACCTTTCCATTACGATTGTAGAGAGTGAAGTTGTCTAACTTCCCTTTAGTGACAGAGTGGTGTGTGTGGCAGGTGCTGCGCAGCGCGGCGCGTGCGCGTGGCGCGAGCGTGTGCGGCGTGCGCGGCGACGTGGCGCGGGTGGCGCGCGTGGCGCACCGCACGCCGCGACACGTGGCGCTCGCCGCAGACATACTCACGCATCTCGGGTACACCGGACGGGTAAACTATTCGGATTTATTTTCTTACACCAAGTAGTTGATTTGTTACATCGTTTGTAAAGCGTGTGTGACTACGATTTTTTTACTGAAGTTAAGAATAAAGTTGTAATATTTAAAAATGACATATAATTGGAAGGTATTATATTCAACTTATAAGTTAATAACATTGCTAATAAAGCTAATATGCTTTATCTACTAGTAAAATACTTTGTGACGACGGGATTGGGATGTCTTAATTAAACAACGTCCAATGTGCAACTGTCTATATTTGAATAACTCAAAACTACATATATTGCTTACTCGATGCTACGTTTATATAATATGATTATAATTCTTATGTACTACATCACACCTCCCCTTATACAAAATAAAAAAAAAGAAATGCTTTTTTTTTTTTTTACATTAAGTAAAACACCACTTAAATTCTAAATATAACACAACTTAGTTCTGTTTTTATGTACCGTATCTAATTTACCATTTTTTATAATTTCGACATTAGGTGATACATCACGTATTACTATATATGGGCCTGAATAAATTGGTGAAAACTTATTACCAGTTTCTTCTTTTACAAGTATATAATCATTGGGTTTATAGATTACTGGTTTCATATTTTTGTCGAGATTAGCTTTTCTTTGAACTTTGTCATTTATTAAATGACGTCGCGCCTCTTGTTGCGAAGTCTGTAATCTATATTTCAACTCTAACGAATAATTATCGTGATTATACAGCGGTTCTACATTTTTTGATAAATTACTAGGTAAATTGCATTTTTTCCCGAAAACTAATTCAAACGGGGTATACTTTGTTGAACTATGTACTGAAGTGTTATATGAGAAACACCAATATGGTAACCATGTGCTCCATGTCTCAGGATGATTGTCCGTCAACATGCGCAAAAATGCACCCAAATGTTTGTGAGTGTTCTCTAACGCACCCATACTTTGATGATGGTATGCCGTAGAGTTCATTTTATTAATTTTTAATAGATTACATACCTCCTGTAATGTCGCCGATAAAAATTCAGTACCTCGATCAGAAGCTATATTCTGAGGAACTCCATACCTAAGGATAAAATTATTCACCAATGCTTTTGCTACTTCTAGTGTGGTTTTAGAAACAAGAGGATACGCTTCTACATACTTAGTTAACTCACATTGTATGGTTAATATATATGAAAAGTTATAATTATCTTTATCTAAAGGTCCCATTAAATCTAAGTAAATTTTTTCGAACGCGGTATGAGCAGTTGTAGTAACTACCATAGGTTCCTTTACGGGAATTGAATGTTTTTGTGTTTGACATTTGTAACATCTTTTTACGAACTCTTGTATATCTCGCTCCATTCCTGGCCAAAAATAATATTTCTTAATATTGTTCATCATTCGTCTCATGCCAGCGTGGCCACTTGTTGGCAGGAGATGAAAATCATTTAGTATTACTCGTCTTTCGTCCTTGCTATCTATCCTTTCAACATCATTTAAAATACATATTCTAGGTCCAGACCAATTCATATTTTTAGCTATCTCGCTCACTAACTTGTCAACAAATATCTTACTATTAAAATTCTTAATGAAATATATTTCCTCCACTTTGATTATCTTACTAAATTTCTCCAATTCTCTCACAAAAGCGGCTGGCGTCAGTTGCGATTGAGAAGATGGATTCAAAAATATAGTCATTTTTTCTGGCACATAACAAAATATATTCGAACTACTTTTATGTATGTTACTACATTTCATACATAGATTCCAATCTTTTAGATTGCAAAATCTCATTTCGATGGATCCATTCGGTTTGCTATCCATTCCAACAACTTTTGGTTGATCAGGCCAATCGTCAGTTGCAATGATATCCTCCGAAGAATCATCGTCATCTTTGCATAACCTTCTTCTTTGTGCACGTGTTAAAACATTAATACTTTCATTCATCTCTTTCAAATCTCTTATTGTTAAAGGCAATCTAGATAAAACATCTGCAGCTGCATTATCTTTGCCTTTCACATATTCAACCGTAAAATCGTACTCTTCCAATATCAATCTAAATTTCATAAGCCTACTAGATGGATCTTTCATGTTAAATAAATATATTAATGGTTTATGGTCTGTACGAATTATAAAGCTTCGTCCATATAAATAAGGTCGAAAGTGTTTTACACTCCAGACTATAGCAAGTAATTCCTTCTCTATAGTTGGATAATTCTTTTCTCCCTTATTCAATGTCCTACTTGCATAAGCTATTGGTCTGTTATCTTGATTTGTTAACACTGAGCCTAGCGCATAACCTGACGCGTCTGTTTGTAGAATGAATTTGCTATGATCTGAAAAATCAGGATAGTAAAGAACTGGTGGTGAAGTTAAACATTTCTTTAGTGATTCAAAACTTACTTGGCATTGGTCATTCCAGTCAAATGTTACGTCTTTTCTACATAAGTTATTTAAAGGATAAGCTAAATGCGCAAAGTTTTTAATAAATTTTCGATAATAGTTTGCAAAAGCTACAAATTTTTTAACATCATCCACACTTTTTGGTGTAGGATAATATTTTATTACATCTGTCTTTTTAGGATCCGGAAGTATACCATCTCCAGAAACTACATGACCCAAATAAAGTACTTCTCTCTTTAGAAACTCACATTTGGAGGGATTTAACTTAAGATTAACATTTCTGAGTCTTTCAAATACATCAATTAAATTTTTATTGTGATTATGTAAATCTCTTCCAAAAACCAAAAGATCATCCAAGTATACTAAACATTTCTCCTGTGTTAAACCTGTCATAGCTATTGTCATCATTCTAGAGAATGAACTAGGGCTTGTTTTGAGACCCATAGGCATTCTTGTCATTTGATATTGACCAGAATTAAAGGCAGTAAATTTCCTACTCTCGGGCTCTAACGACACATTATAGTAACCTTGGTATAGATCTAAATGAGTGAAATATACACAACCAGACAATGAATCTAATATCTCTACTATATTGGGTAGTGGGAATTTATCATTTTGTATACGGTCATTAAGTTTACGGTAATCAATAACCAATCTAAATTTTTGTTCTCCGGCTGAATTTATCTTCTTAGGTACTAACAAGAGAGGACTAGACCAATCACTTGTAGCTGGTTCAATAATTCCTTCTTCTAACATTTTATTTAACTGATTTTTTATTTCAGCTTGTTGTGCATAAGGCATTCTATAAGGTTTTGAATAGATGGGAGATGTATTCGGTTTTAATTTTATGGTATGTTGATATAGAGGAGTCGTTGTCAATTTGTCTCCTGGTAAATAAAACACATCAGAATATTTTGCGCATATTTGCTTAATCGACATTTGTTCCTTTGTATCTAAATGATTTAAGTTTAATGAAGAAAATAATATCTGTACGCGTTCAGCATTTTTAACGGTTTTATCAAAATTACATATATGATAATTTGAAACCTTATGTATTGTTGGATTCAAATTATCTAGAACTATCTCCTCGTCAGTAGTATTCAAAAGTCTAACCGGTATTTTACCATTAATTGGTTTTACTAAGGTATTAGCGATGAATACGCCTTCACATACATCAGATGCACAGACTACACAATCTTCTTCAACATTAGTATTAATATAGTGGATTGACTCTGACCTTGGTGGAATAGTGTAAGAGGTAAAATATTTTCTATCAACATCTGTAATCAAAGGCAGTGTCACTAATTTTTTCTCTAAAGTGTGTAATTGAAGTGTTTTACTATGGTAATTAATTAATGAATCATACTTAAATAAAAAATCATGCCCTATAATACCATCTGCCAAACAAGGTAAAGATTCGAAAACATAAAACTTATGATTAAATATATTGGCATGTGCTGATAACTGTAAATAAACGTATCCTATCGCATCGACGTTACCACCGATACCTCGTATTACCGACTTCTTTAAATGGATAGGAATGTTCCGTTGTTCAACATGTTTATATTTTATAGCCGAAACCGATGCGCCGGTATCAAGTAACCATGAATGTTTATGATTACCTATGTTTAAATTAATAATTACAGAATTACTACACGAAAGTATAAAATTATTATTCACGAAAAAACTGATCTGGAATAATAGTTTCGGTAGATTCAGGCTTCACCTCCGATATTGACCGTATTTGTTTATTATTACAGCCTATCCTCTTATTTCCATTACCAAAATACTTACCACCTCGATACGGACGTTGTGGCCTGGAAAAATTACTTGTTGCTCCTCGCTGACCATGGCCGTAACTGGTACGTGCTTGAATTGGATTATTATAATAATTATTATGCCACTGACCTTGTTTCCATGGTGATGAATGTCCCCTGGTGTTCTGACTTCGTCGCTCACTATACTGCAAACCTCTCCGAAAATAATTATTGTTATGACGATAACTTCCTCGCCGAAACGCCATAATATCGCCCGCCGTCGAAAATGCAGAAGTATCCTCGTCCGCAGCTACCTGGATAGCATCCTTTAAAGAATTCAAATTACGCGCGGATATAATCGTACCTAATCTACGATTACGCAAACCGTCGGCAAAATACTTAATTGCCTGTTTTTCGTTTATTGGCTTAAGAACTTCATAATTTTCAGAATTACCTCCAGATTGCGCAATCGTGAGATCAACAAACATCTCTGAAATACATTTACCATATTGATTTATTGACAAGTCATTTTGGCGGAAAGAATGCAATTTATTTTGAATAGCAACTGGCGACTTTGTTGGTAATAGGTGCACCTTCATATCTTTTATTAAGTCGCTAACATTATCATAATTTAAATTAAGTGCCAATTTTGCACTCTGCGATAAACGACTTTTTAAAATAAATGTAATTAAATGTTTCTTAGAATTCGGCTCTAAAATCGAATCATAATACTCAATACTGTCAATCAATTGTTTAGTATTTAATTCTTCATCAGTCATCACTGGTAATAAATTTAATGCTATTTTCAAGTCAAATTTCTCCATTTTGTAAAAAATTTCTTCACTTTCACTTGATAAACTAGAATTATCTGAACTTTTATGGCTTGCACACAATTTTTCAATTTCAAAATATATTAATTTGATTTTTTCAGACAAGTTACTAATTAATTGCAAATCAACAGATTTAAATATTTTAGTATTACTCTTAACCTCATCAAGGGAATGATTAAAATTCGTAAAAATGTGAGAAGCTTCATATAATTTCTTTTTACTTACATCAGTTTGTTGTCTTCGTGCGGGCCCTATTTTAATTAAATATTTACGAATTTTAACCAGTTCATCATAACTGCTATTAAATTCCTCTATCATATATTATTACTTTATAATTATAAGCCTAATCTTACTGTCCTTACACTTTTTTTTTTTTTCACTCACACACTTCACACGATTTTTTTTTTTTGTTTAACGACACACACATTACACTGCTTCACTCGCCATGAACCTCCATCCTGGCGTGTGGACTCGCCGTGGATCGTTGAAAATCTCCTGGGACCTCACGAGAACTGCCAGCACCCGGCGGCATCCGTCTTTGCAAAATAGATCTATATAGTGTATTTCTGCTTATCTCCCGCGATATCCATCGAACATGGCACTTCTTGTAAATGTGATATATTCCATATATGATGGCCAAAATAATCGCAAGCACGATTATTGTTAGCAAAATATTGATTGTGGATAGTTGGAAACGAAATTCTTCAATCTTGGCGTCATTACTTCCAACAGCGTTTTGTACAATTATTTCCTCCTTTGACTGTTGTTTGCCCATTTTTAAATAAAACTTGTTCCGAAGGGACGATGGACCAATGTCGTAGCGTAGTTGTAAGTATCCTTCCCATTGTCGCTACGATAGCTTCACAAATCTTTAAAATCTTCCATTCCGTATATGGCAACGCGGCGTCCAATTCGCAAGGCACGCGTTAGGCAGGGTCGCCATGTGACGACGGGATTGGGATGTCTTAATTAAACAACGTCCAATGTGCAACTGTCTATATTTGAATAACTCAAAACTACATATATTGCTTACTCGATGCTACGTTTATATAATATGATTATAATTCTTATGTACTACATCACAACTTACTCAGATGGACACATCAAACAACATGACATTAACACGCTAAGTGTAGCGTACACGCACGTGATTTGTGTGCGCAACGCACGCAAAACGCAAATTCCTATATATGACTTAACAATATGCTCGTGCCATACCTTATTGTTATAGTAACAGTAACCCCCCCCCCTGCAGGAGCGCGCGCAAGAGGCGCTGAACTTCATAGTGGAGCAGCTGTGCGTGTCGGAGCGCGCGGCGCAGGCGGCGCTGGTGCGGCTGGCCACGTCGCTGTGCAGCGCCTACCCGCCGCTCTTCACCGACAAGCTGCTGGCCGCCGTGCGCACGCAGCACGGGTACGCGTGCCGCACTTGGTTACTTACTTGTAAAACCAGAGGTGGCAGGTTCGATCTCCGCACCGAAACTTATTTCAGGTCTGGGTGTTTGCGATACCCACGACGCAAGAGTCGATCTGATTGTAGTCAAGACTATGTATGTAACTATTAGGTGTATTTAAAAATAAACTAGTCCTTAAGGTACTAGTGTACAGCAATATTTTCTTTGGGTTTCGACATCATCCTTTTTACGAGTATCCTTCAGTTACTTCGTGTTTTACAGGAAGTGCTCTACGTATTCTAGAATAATCGCTTTCGCTTCATCTAATCTTGAATTTCCTGCTGTCTGGTGTAGAGCTGTTACCTGAAAAAGTATAATTGACTGTTGGTAATTAAGAATAGAATAATTATGTTCAACATTTCAAAAGTTATGAATTTGAGAAATTACATCATTTAATATCATTCCAATTACAAAACAGCCCAACACCTACTCAAATATCTAACAATATTCCATCACCAATTTATCTCAAAAAATCCTTCCAGCAGTCGTCCCAAGTCGGCGATATCACCGAGCGAAGTGAACCGCACATCAGGCGGCGTGACCATAGTGAAGTTAGGCGGTGCCGCCCCCGCCCCTGCCCCCGCCCCCGCGCCGCCGCCCCCCGCGCCCGCGCCCCCCGCCACCACCGCCGCCGGGGGGTACACGCGCAGGGCCAAGCTCGGAGACTCGCGGAGTACTGGGAGACTGCACCCGGGACCTAACCCGCATAGGAGCATGACCAGGCTTAATGTCGCAGGTTGGTACTTGTTGTATACTTGTATGTCTAAGTATGATTGAGAGGGGTAATGTTAGGTCATTCTATACATCTCTTAATTGTATTATCAATTGTAGAGGAGGTTCGTACCCTGCAGTGGCATGTATACTCATAAGATATAAAACAAAACGGGATTTTACTATCCATAAGTTCTTATCGGCCCGAAGTTAAGAATTTGTGCCCGATATAGCGATAGGCTCGCCCCCTATCACATAATGGGACAGGGCATACAATGCGAAATATGGGTTTCCTGGCACCCCTGCCTACCTCTTTTGGGAAAAAGGTGTGAAATTATATATGTTTTTTTTTTATATGTATGTATTTAATAAAATAATCGGTGAAAGAAAAATGTCTTGTTTAATTTATGTTGTTTCTTTACAGGTGGTTCAGTCGGTGGTCTTCATAAGAGCATGACTCGATTATCGTCGTCGCAACAAATCAACTCGCAGCAGAACAGCACTAACACAGGTAACATTTAACATAACAATTTAATGAAAATTACATTACGTTAGTTAATGGGCTTAGCATGCCTCAAACATCAAATAGCAAAAAAAAAAGAAAAAAAAACTGTCTTACTATCACGAAATTAGTCGCATACAATACAATACATTATTATAGCACAAACAAATTTAAAAAAATAGGTGGGTGCGTCAGATGTGCGGCCTACTTGCGACAACAGATAATAGTATCAGCACGGTGCTGTGAGACAGAAGCGATCACAGCGCTGGATTTCAGATGTAACCTCGGGCTACGTACAGAAGCTTAGTTAGCTATGTTCGCCCGTAAAAATTCCCGAGAAGAAATATCGATAAAAGCACACGCGTACGTACATCAAAGTGTGCACGTGCTCTACACTCAATGTGCCCATACTATAACACAATTAACTTGTGAATACAGTAGCAAACGGCAAGCCATCGTCATCAAGCGGAGTATCAAGCGGCGTGTCGAGCGGCGCGTCGAGCAGCACGGCCAGCGCCGCGCCCCCCGCGCACCCCGCACGCGCCGAGCCGCGAGCACGCGGACACGCGCGCGCGCACCACCACCACAACATACTCATCGGGCCCGCGCTCAACAACGTACGTATATACAATTATACACACAACTACGTACGTGTATACACACAACAACATACGTGTATACACCCAACAACGTACTTATATACACCCAACACTCATATACTACATAGTTCTGACCCCATCAACGTCGAGTCTTGTGCCGTGGGTATCACAGACTACAAAATATTTTTTTAATTTTTATTGCAACGATTGGTGAGACGAGCTTGCCGTTCGCCTGATAATAAGCGATACGACCGCTTATAAACAGTAGCAAAACCAATCAACACCTTGAATTACAAAACAATGTTGACACTGCACTCCACTGCGCTCGTCATCATGAGACATAAGATGTTAAGTCTCAACATATCTAGTAATTACTCTGGCTACAATGTCATTCAATCCGAATCACAACAAATTGACGGGAGAAACAGACATTAAGGTGGTACCCACCCAGGCGGCCTCTCACATATGAGAGACCTACCACCAGTAAGTGTGTGTGCGCATGCGTGCATACGTGCGTATTTGTATGCGGGTGTCACTACAGTATAGCTTTACTTTTTTTAAATATGAGTCTTAACATTGAGATAGGTACAATTACTAAACAATAATTAAAACATCGCCTATTTATCAACAAAATAAAATATTATATGTTTATTGCAGAACTCCGGCCCAACAATCATCTCAGGTCCGTCACCACTCCAAACGCAGTCCATATCAGTCAACCCGCTCACTTCAGGCAAATCCGCAGATGCCATCACTCCGATCACGTCATCAGTATCCATCCAGCACTCCAACACGGCGCTAGGCCACGTGTCAGTGATCAATTCAACAGCGAATACCGGGCCAGCGGTGCTCACACAAACATGCGGCTCGGGGCCAATATCAGTGGGGCCAAACGGCAACCCCGTGTCCATATCTGGCCCCGTCACTGTCACTTCACGTCGAGCGAACAACACCAGCGTAACCATGATTAATAGTTCCAACAATAACTCCAATTCAAATTCGAATCACAGGATAAGTGTATTTGAGCCGTACCCGATGCGGGATACGGTCCAGCACTTCTGTGAGAAGCATTTGGATAAGATCAAGGCGTATATGGATAATGTGTCTTTGAGGTTGCCGCCGCCTGCTAAGTGTACTATTGAAGGTGAGTCAAGACTCACACCATGGTATATGTTGAGTGTTTTCGGTTATTAAATATTTTATACGCGAGTCTTCTTATCTTTATGTTATTTGGGTAGCGTAGATTTTTTTATACATGTTTTTGATGACAATCTAGCCTTATGACCCGACCCGACGATCAAAAATACACTAGATACAACATGAGCGCTTAGAAAATGGCACCAAAAAAGAGTGCTTTAAGCACTCTTTCGCCTTCAGTCACGCACCGACCGTTGCTTCTAAAACGTCGCATAACTTAGACAATATTATTTGAAAAAATACTTTAAGCTCCAGGAATAAGGTGGAATTTGTGTTAATATATTTGGAATATGTGATCTTTTTGTTTACTTTTTTTCATGTCATGCATCGGTGCCACTTTTTAATAAAACTTTTACAGGGAACTGTGTATCTAGTGTATATTTGATCGAAGTTGTGACCAATCAGTTATTTAAATTTAACCTAAACTTGTGAAGAGACTAAGAACATGACCAATAATATTTTTCCTATTGTCTCTATTAAGGGGAAGCCACAATGTTCGCGTGCTCTTTTTCACTAGCACTCACTAACTCGCAAGGTTCTATTCTTTTCAATCTTCTCACTAAATACGTGTTGTCGAGGAACTGGATTGCCTCGATGTTCGGATGATGATGAAGTCTATGTTCATGAGCTTCGACATACTTTTTTACAGTATTTATAATAAGGTAGCGTACTAAATATTGTACGTTGGAAACGCTGTTTGAGCGTTAATCGGGCTCGAAGGACCATAATATTTACTCATGTAATTATTTCCCGCTATAAATGCATGTTAGGGTTATTTATGTATTATATTATTATATGTTTGTTCCAGAGCGTCGTTCGAAGAAAGTAGCCCGCCTGCAGTTCGGGTGCGGGCGGCGCGGGCCGCACTGCCTGTACGCGCGCGCGCCGTTCTCTCTGCGCACGCGCGCGCCGCGCGTGTGGATCCACCTCATGTTCTTGGCGCTGCAGGCGCGCCACGCCGCCGCGCTGTCCTCGCGAGACCCCACCGTCGCCAGCCTCAAGCACTGCTGGGACATACTCAAGTGCGAGAACAAGACCTTCCTCACACTTGTTACTGGCGCGTTTCCTGGGATCAAGGTAATCAGTATGACCTTTCTGTTCAGTCTCCATCAACAGATGATCAGGGTAGTATTTGGATTGTGGAGTCAAAACAACAAGCTAGCCGCCAATGCAGTTTGGGTTTATTTGTGATTTCACACGCTAGGCGTAGGATAGCTGCGCATGCATTACGTCCAAAATACGTGTATGTGCGTTAAAATAGCGTGCAAAAAATGTAACGGTGAAACTTTAAAAGAATAATCTTCGATCCTTAATCACTAGTAATATTTATTATTTTTCCATTTATTTGCATACATAACTCTTTTTTAACGACTTCACTACCGGATAAAAACTAAAATATTTTGTATAAAATAACTTTTAATTCATTTCAGGAGCAAGAGATGTTACTGAACGAGTTGCGCGCGGCGGGTTTCTTCGACGTGTTCGAGTTGACTGCGGGCGCGGCGCCCACGCTGGCCACGTGGGGCTGCTTCCTGTGCACGCACCCGGAGCGCGCCGTGGGCTTCCTCGCCGCCGACGGACAGCCCGTCATCGAGGGCCAGCTCAAGGAGAAGAAGGGACGCTGGAGGCTCTTCCGGCGGTGGCGCACGCGGTACTTCACGCTGTCTGGAGCGCATCTCTCGTGCAAGGGATCGGTCGGTATCTCATATTGAAAAATGAATAATATCGATGTTGCAAATTGCTTTTTTCGTGATTCTGAAGTACTTGCATGTTAGTGAGTAGCCACTCAAAATAATGCTGAGCTTACTCTAAAATAATAGCTGGGTAACTTAGTAGTAAGACGTACACCGGTTTCTGATCTTAGTGGTGAGGTATAGACCGTAAATACACTTTTTTGTCAGCACAAAATCAAACTTGAGAAGAAAATCGGACTCATAGGCTTCTTAATTTAATGCGTCACTGAACCTGTCAGGTTGTTAAACATTGTCCCAAAATTCATGCCTAAAGGACAACTATTCAAGCTGTAAAACATAGACAATGAAACATTATTTTTCAGAGTGGTGGCGAAAGCATCGACATAAATCAAATTCGCTCAGTAAAAGTGTCTCGGGGCGCGCGCAACATTCCAAAAGCCTTCGAGATCTTCACCGGAGACCAGACGCTGATCCTCAAGCCTAAGGACGGCAAGAATGCTGAGGAGTGGGTGCAGTGTCTAAGCATAGCCTTGGCTCATTCACAGGCCAGGGATGCCCCAGCCAAGGCGAACAGTCTACCTGCTAGGGGTGTCACGCTCAAGAGTTTTTAGAGGTAAGGTATATTAAGATGGGGTGAATCGAAACCAAGGAGAGAAAACAAAAATGACTGGTTATATTGCTTTATGAATAAATGAGAAAGAGTACACACCTATGTGATATGTCATATTTCAATCATACATTTGACTGTATTTGTTTCTATTCACCCTTGAGATTCGATCCACCCCATTTTACGATATGTAAATATATAATTATAGATGTAAAGCATATCTGGCTCATACAACCATACATATAGCTGAAGAAAGTGCAAGTTAACATTTTATACAAAATGTGTACACTAGTAGGTAATTTTGAGCTTTTTGATGTTGTTTATGAATTTTATGAAAAATCTTATTGCATCAATTAATAATGAATTTCAAAATGTAATTATAATACTTCCCTTTTTTTGTCCTATATGTGTCAATCATAAATCTGTGGTTTTTATAAGACTTCTTAAGATTATTGAACTCAAATTATAATTATATTTGTAATGATAATAATATAATAATGATGTATAACATTGAAGCAGTATTGCTCTGTACTTAATTTTTGTTAAATTTCTCAATATTTAACAGCTTTTTGCTGCCTAACAATCGCTTTTCTGTATATTGATTTAAACTATGATATATTTTGTTTTAAGTGGTTGTTACAACATAATTATTGAGCTTAAAAGTACAATGAAATTATTTAAGGCTCATATTTAAGATTTACAAACAACAGTGGTGTTTCCGTCCGAATGCCCGTTTACAGTGACTACGAATAACACATACATCAAATATTTAACGATAGATAAGTTATAAGAGGACAAAAATATACATAAAGCAGAAAACATGGCGACGCACGCCGAGTAAGAGAAATTTAAAAATAAAATACAAGCTTTTATTTTTATGGGAACTGAAAATAATATTATTCGATTTATGAATACTCTTCATAATTAATGCTCCACTAAGGTCTACTGTTTTTTTTTTAAATAATGAATTTTAAAACATACCGTATACTAGTGTATTTCACAAGGACGGCACTCCTTGCTTGAAAAAAGACTACATAAAAGGAAAGGATGAAAAGCATTTTTGTAACTCATACTCGAAGGGTTTTAAATAGGGTATGTAAGTTTCGATAGAAAATCGAAATTAGATATCGATATTAAGACTGAAAATCTTAAAAAATCTAAATAAAATTAGAAAGACTTAAAAAACATTCAAACTCAAATCCAAATTAATAAAATATGTTGTCGTGCGCCGCCATATGTTAAATAACTTAGATTAAGTTGTAAAGTACCCCGCAACAGATTGTTAATTGTTTTTTTAATGTTATAATAAGATTTTAAAAGTTATTGTACAGTGATGTTTTATCATACCGTTACGTGTATGTGAGTACTTAATTATGTTAAGCATTGACAATTTGAGATTTTATATGAACGGCTACAAGACTGAACACTGGTCAGAGCTATTTGTTTTTTTTTATGTTTGAAGGAGATCATACGAGTTATTGTGCATATTATTTTGGGAGATTTCGAGTGTTTAGAAATTAATATTAGTGTTGCATATTGTGTTAGAGCCCGTATGGCGTGGAGAGTAAGAATTCACGACAAACACTAGAATGTTTTTGCGATAAATAAATATTTATATATTTAATTCTTTATTGCCCATAATAAAAAATAACGACAGTTTATAGGGACAATACAATACGACAAACTACAAAATATTATGGCCGTTTTATGGCGGTCTAATCGCTCTACAGGAATTTCTGCCAGACAATCATGGGAAGGATATATGAGAAGGAGAAATATTAATATTTCTTTTTTCTAGGTGTTTTGGGAACGTAAAGTTTCTAGAAGTTTATGATAACCGCAATATAAGAGTTGCATCAACTAGGTATGATGTCACTTGTTTTTTTTATACACTCGAAATCTTGTATAATAATACGATTGCATAATTTAAAAAGTGTTGTGATTCAAAATTAACATTCCGGTTAGCGTTTACGTGCGACTGTTTGATAACGTTTTGGTCTCAAATTATACAAAAGGTTGTTAAACGAATGACATTAGAGTTACTCGATTGTGTACATAACTATAATAATGCTTCTATTATGATTAATTGTATTTTTTATAAATGTTTGTAGTTTAAATTAGGCGGCTGATTATCGTGGCAACATTATTTTGACATTATGAATTTGAAAAAGATTAGAAGTGCAGACTAATTTGTGTTGTTTTTGAGACTGTCAATTATTTAGTTATGCCATTTTTACGATTTCATTGGAGGTAAGACGTTGTTAATGTTTCAAGAAATACCGCTGATAAAAATCTTATAACAATAAGAAAATAGTTAACTGATTAATTTATTTAATGACTCTAATTGCAGTGCAATTCCTTAATATCATGCTTCTCAGCTCATATATGACAGTCGACTAATAACACAAGGCACACATGTGGCATATATGTATTGTATATAGTGTTGCCATGAAAATCATCCGCAATATCGATAACCTTCCAGCGTTTTATTTTTATAAGTCGCTACTTAATAACAACCAGTACTTAACTTGCCGTTTGCATTTTCCAGAAGCACAATATTAATTACTAGTTATACATTTTTAGCTGCTTTTTATAGAACTAGCGATTTTTTTGTCTTCACCAAAAAATGTGTGTTCATTTTATCGATTTTGCGTTTTTTCTTTAAGCACAATGTTTGAATATTATATGTATATAGATGCCATTTGTTTGTGATTTCTTGTATATTGGTGTAAAATATATTAGTCGTTAGTAAGTCGTATGAAATATGAAAAAAAAAATGTATTTAAAAATACCACGTCTGTTAAAAGAGGTTTTTTTGCTACTTAAAAATATATATATTTGCAACTTTATATTCCAAATAAAGCTTCAGTAATGTCACATTAACACCAATCAAAATCTCGATAAAATAATGGTATAGTTTTGTTTTAACATAATATGATGGAATCGAAAAGATAGCTTAATAGTTTAGTCAAAATTAATAGCTTTTGACATTGGAAAAATTAAATATATAATTACGACAAAACTTTCAAAACTAAATCATTGCTAAAGTTACTTCGAAATGTTCCTTTTAGATATTGGATTTGATGATTAAGATGTATTTTTCTAACACGCGTTATTACAAATCCAAGAAATACTTATATAAGTCTTTTAAGTCCCTTTTCTTTTGTTAATTCCAAATAAACAATAAATTCACCACCGATTTGATCGTTATAGTCATTTTAAGCTAAATTTTATTCATATTCTATTATTTAATCCAGTGTTACAAAATTGATTTTTTATTGTTATATAGCTTTTCAGTTTTTTTTTATATTATAGGTTTCAGTACAACCTTGTTTTTAGAACGCATATTCTATAAATTAATTCGTATCTAGTTCTACGCTTTAAAAGTTCGCTTCAAAAGTTAAGATCTTCAAATATCCGTGAAATAAAAATTTATCAGGATTTTTATGATTTTAAACCCCAGATTCCACCCATATAATTTTAATTAATGTTTTAGAATATGTTTCATAAATTAATATTTATCTATATATTAATTCTCGTACCGAGTATAAGAATCGTGACCGCCCACTATGTACTTAAAGTATTGCCAAATTAATAATAATTTTGACGATGTAATTGTACATATAGATATATACGGAATATACAAATCTAGTGTTTAAGTTATAGCTTTGGAGAATTTGTGAACTTGGTGCTAAAATAATAATATCTTTTTAGATATTCACGAGAGCTTCCATTTTTATTTGGTAGAGGATTAAATTTTGTTTTGAATGAAAATCGGTTTTTTGTTTCGTCTCGATTTTTTGGCTAATTTTAAATTATTTTTGGAATGATAATGTGTGATCCTTTACATAACGATTTTGGCTCTTGTACTTAAAACTGCCTTATTTATTAGTTAATAAATAGTTTTGTTTGTACAACTTGTGGTTTTATTAAAATAATTATGTAACTAAAATGTTAATTAGTAATGAGTTTGATGTATCACTTTACTTACGAATGTTATTGAAAAGAAAATGGAATGAAAATGTCTCTGTTTTCAACTAATACGTATATTATTTTTACTTAAAACTAAATAAGAAGCACATAATGTGAAACATTTGCGTAAATTTAAGAAAACATTACACATAATTATGCATACAAAAATCTCAACTTGTGTTATGATTGAGTTTTTATCACTTTTGTTATTAACGTTTTTATTGTACAATTTTAACTATTTTTTTAAGTCGGAAAGTTGTTTTTACACAATTACTGTGTTTTAATGATTTACTAAATTATTTTTAAACACATATTACTTGTTAATGTCTCACATATTATTTTAAGTTCTAAATTACTTCGCCAGGTTTCAGCATCTTCAACTGTTTTTTAAACCCATCGTTAGGCTGTATGGCTGGCCTTTTTTGTTTAACCAAATGATATGCATCATCAAAAGCCATATTTTTATAATGCATCAAATATGCTATAGCCACCATTGATGTACGAGACACCCCTGCGTTGCAATGAATTAGTATACTTTCCTTCTTTTCAATAGCTTTATGAATATAAGATAAACAGTCACAAAGTATATCTTTTATGTTAGTTTCAGGCAAATCTAAGCATTCTACATACTTTTGGTTAACAGGAACTGGCACAAAGATACCCAAACTCAACACATGTTTGATATTATAGGATTTGACTATGTTTTCCGCGGCGCAGTCTTGCGAACCTATAAAGAGGTTGTCTATAATCTCTACAGGTATGTTGTCGGGTTTAGTATCGACGACAAAGCCGTAAGTATTGGGAGGTATGGCCTTTACGTCGTTTTTGCTTTGGATAAATCGTTGACCATCAACATTTGTCACTACAGTTTCTGTTTCTTTTAATTTATTCTTTTGTTTTTGTAGTTCTTTAAGAAAACTCATTTTGAAACGTTTTCTATCCAGAGCCCTATTAATGAGTTATTTTTAAAATGCTTATTTTTTTACTTTAAGCGACTGATAAACTACAGGAATCCCGCTTGAGATGGTATGGTCACGTCCTAAGGAAACCGCAGGAGTACGTCGGTAATGTGTGCCTGAGCCTCAATATTCCCGGACCTCGACCGCGGGGTAGACCCAAGAAGCGCTGGCTCGATGTCGTCAAGGAAGATATGAGGGTCAATGGCCTTACTATTGAGGATGCCGAAGATCGGGCGAAATGGAGGAGAATTTGCCGGAAGGCGGACCCTGGCACCGGCCGGGATAACGCCAGGTAGAAGAAGAAGAAGAAGAAGCGACTACACTACACCTAATGGCAATAGGACGCTGTGTTATTTGCTCCGTGCGAGCAAATAGTACCGACAATCGCTTCAATTAAGTCTGCCTACAGTTATTATACTCGCTGAATCCGAACCACTACACATTTGGGTAAATCAAAGTTTGATACAAACTGCATCCGTTATTATTTACTAATAGTCTCATTCACTTATTCACAATCTTCCTCCACCTCTATAGATTTCTGTTCTTTCTTCTCAGGATCATATATCAAGTCCTGTGGGTTGTATTCGACGTTGCAAAGGTACAGTCCATCTGGCGGTCCTACTTGTATGAACGTGTGCCATGAGTGCTTTGACGGTATTTGAAGCATCTCCTTTATGTCCTCTGGTTGTAGTCTTCCTATACCCACTGATAGGAGAGCACCGACCATACGTCTTATCTGAAACCAAAATGAGTTTTTTTTTCGTTCTACATTCAAGTTTAAAGACTTTCCCGCTATCGGAACTGCCGGATTAATTCTTGTAAGTTTTGATCCACAGTAGGACAAATTTAATTGAGAGCACTGTATTGCAGCTAGTTTCTAGAAGTCGCTAAGTTGTCTTTAATCCACAAAGTAATTAATCAAACTGTGCACGACACGAAATAACTTTAGTTAAAAATAAATAATTGTTCCTGAAGTGTTTTCATTTTCCCAAACCTCACACTATGTGCCTACTGCGCATGCGCGGTGCGGCTCCCGAGGGGGTGAGGGGGCTGGGGGGCGCCTCGGTCACGTGGTAAAGCGGGGCGGGGTGACGTCGAACAAAACTCTCTGCACCCAAAACCCAGCCGCATTCACGCCCCGGGAGTCCTTAGGGATGGGTGCATAGTGTGAGGGGTTGTGCGGGGATGAGCCCCACACTGTTGTGTGTAAATTGTAATAATTGTAAGAGGAATGTAAGGACAATTATGAAATAAAGATTATGACGGGTACTGAGGGGTGAGGGGCTAGGGGGGGGTGAGCGTGGACAGAAAAAGGATATAAAAGAGGGGCGGTTTGGCCGTATCGGCAGCTTCGCGCCGGGCCCCGCCAGAAGGGGACCTCTCCAAAGGAAGACAAGAAACGAACCGCTGCTCCACGCTCGCCCGCCCCTCGCTCGCTCGCCCGCAGGCCCGTCAGCCGTTGAAGAGAATTGGTGTTTTGAAAATTGAACCAAAATCCCTAGGAAATCTATCACGCACACAAACTGTAAAATTAATAGCAATAATTGAGCAAGAGAAAGGAAATTCTTATTGGCTATACGGATTGCTGAATGTTCAAGCCACCAAAATCATTTATGAAACAGTTCAAGTATATTGTCTAAAAAAAGATTGACTTGAACTTATCAATCAAAGGAAAAAATTGGTATGTAATATTTACACACCACATTTATTTATTCATTACCTGATTATGAACATACGCTCGTCCGTGAAATTCAATATCCCAGTAATCAAAGTAGCTGTTTTGTAAGCTACTAGTCACAACCGGCTTGCCAGGCGTTATCTTTATAGACTTGAGTTCCCTGCGATTGTGCTTGTGTGGTGTCAGTTTATCGAACTTCTTGAACGTTGTGAAGTCGTGGTAACCTTCAAGGTACTTCGCGCCCGCTTTGAACCTTTCAATGTCGAAGTTCGGCAATCTGTTAACAGAGATGTGGATTTTTGTTAGTGGTCCGACGTGTGATATTGTTGTTTTTTAGCGACAATAACGATGAGTTAGAAGATGCGGATCGTCGCTTGAATTGCGGTACAGTATTTACACTGTACTGGTGGTAGGTATCTTATATTTGAGAGGCCATTTGCTTGGGGTCTGACTTCTGAGTAGAGCACAAAGCATATTTCGTTGTTTCTGATACCATATTACAAAACTTGATTTTACTCTGGATGTTGAGTTAGAAGATGGGTTTATTTTTAATATTGTTGAAGTGAATCTTGAATTTCATGACTGTTTTCTGTTTGTCTGGGATTTGGACATACAACTGATAGACATTATTATTCATCAAATTGAACACTCTGTATACCTTAAGTGTGAAACATGCTGTACTTTCGTGTTATTGAAGATGCATGCGGAAGGATACATATGTATGTACTTGTAATAACATTTTATGTGTTATCTTCGTTGGAGATTCTAATAAATAAAAATAAAATAAACAATTACCTGATAAAATGGCATCTCCTCAATTCTTCAATTGGTATATAAGGAACAATGCTGGTCTTTTCTGATAATTCTACACTATCTTTGAACACAGCTAATCTGTAAATTGAAACAATAGCTAATAATTAAATAGAGATATCAATTATTGATAAGAAATTATGTCTGTAATAGTCATTTAAATCTTTAGCTTGGTGTCTCAGAGTAGTAGTATGTACTATATAGTTTTATCAAAACAGTATAGGTAAACATACTGATTCTGGGATGGTAGGGAATGCAGATAGTAACCACATGCTATATGCACTAATCGCCTCTTATTCTATACATGAACCAATAAAAATATTACCTGTATAAATATGTCCGTGAGATTGCCTTGAACCTAGCATGGAAGTCATCAGACACACGCAAACACTTCCTCACAAGTATATTAGTGTTGGATTTGTAGAAGTATTTGTTCAATGTGTATGTTATATGCTCTGTATCATATATCTGTGAACCATATCGCTCCAAATCAAAATGAGCGCTAGAATTTAGCGCATGCACTCCACCATCTGTTCTGTAACAAATTATTTATGTAGGAATAGCAAAAAAGTCTACACTACTATTATTTTTCTCATTATTTAAAAACTGACATTATCAGATACACTATGTTCACTGCATAACATAGAACTTCCTAAATAATATCTGTAGTAGAAATAGTAATCTTCTTAGGTCTTTTAAATATATTTTTCACCTTGCAGGTGATAACCAAAGTTGCATTTGCCACTTATGTTTCAATATTAAATAAAAATTATTTAAAACTCAGCTAAGTTATGTTTAGTTTTATAAATACATTTGGTTAATAAATAGGCGGGATAATATTTGGTTTGCCTGTATGGTATTTCTCACTTACCTGCTAGACAAAACAAGGTTAGGATAATTGAGAGATCTCAATCTTAACAGAGCTATTTCCATCTGACCCTGCACGCTTTCCAGGTCTGGATAGTTGCGACCTTCCTTAAGCCATATTTTCTCTGATGACCTTAAAAAATACGACTGTTTTCATTCAAATTTTCAACATAATGCCGGTTATTTCTATGCAAAAGTGAATACCTGAATGCTGTTCCTATGTATGAGAAGAATGTCAGGTATCTAGCCTTCATTATCTATGTTAGATACGTTCGATATTTTATCATTAATATGTTAATATACGGAGTAAAATATACTGGTTACTGGATTATTTTCACAGACTGAGTAGATTAATTTGTTGTAAACATAACCTTACTTTTTCAGCTGACAGGGTTGACAGCAGTTGACAGTCCATGTCAAACTAGAATGGATCGGATTCGAAAAATTGAAAAATGTTTATATGTAGATTGTGTTTGTTTTTTTAAATAACTAATAACAATTTAAACAATCGTGACTAATTAAGTATATTTTATTATGCATAACCTCATAGATAACGCTACAATCAAATCTTATGCGGTGGCAGTGCATTCGCCTTCCTTTGCCTATTTTACAGGGTCGTATTCGGAAGGTGATATCAGTGATAATAATTTGTGTATTGTGTGTATTCTTATGTATAGGTATTCTTATGTGTAGGTATTCTTATGTTTAATTCACAACAAAACTCAACTTGCGGAAACATAGACCTATGTTTTTTTTTTAAATCGGATTCATGTGCGATTGCACGTGGTTTGCCAACTTTTGAGAATATAGACCTACCTAGTCCGTAGTCTGAAAAATTAGAGTTTAAATACGTTATCTAAGCGTTTAAAGTATGACGTGCCACTTCTGCTAGGATGCAACTTGATGGTAGTGGTGGTACTTTTAAGGCAAAATTGACCTTTAGTTAAAGTGATTCAAAATGCTTCTGCGAATAAAAAATATAATTATAACATAATAAAACAAGTATGGGTTCGACTTCCAAAGACCTGGTTATATTATTACCTAATTACGTTTTTTTTTGTTATTTTATTTCAAATTGTGACTTTGCTTATTTTTGTGATCTAACGGGTTAAAACTAAAGAATGTTTTGGAAATAAAATCACTGCTATGCAGTGTGCATATGCATATGAACATAGTCGCAGCCGTGAACGGAACGTATCTACAACTTTCACCTTTGACATTTTTTGTTGTCCTACTCGCACACGTCATTTGGAAAACGAAAACATGGCTAGACGGACGTGGCATATGTTTACTTTGATAACCATAATATTTACCGTTTTATCACTTGTCGGCGACGCGCTAACGTCGACAGCAGCACCATGGTACGAGAACTTACCGGCTGTGACCATGGACTACAAGGTCCACATCGATCCGGGCAAAGAAGACTGTTACTTTCAGTACGTGCAACCGGGTGCCACTTTCTACGCAAGTTATCAGGTAACTAACGATAATAACTCCTTTAAACATCATTGAAAAGATTTGTATATAGTTAATTTCGGCTTAGCAACCACCAAACAAGCTTATTAATGTAAGATGCCATTTTTTATTATTAAGTTTTATAATACTGTGTGTTTTATGTACGTTGCGTCTGTGTATCAATAAATAGTTTTTCTTTCTTTCTTTCTTTCTAAGAAAATGTCTGAAAAGTGATTGTTTTGTAGGTGTTGAAAGGCGGTGATGGTAACTGTGGTTTTGCTGTCCGGCATCCTAACGGGCAGATAGTGCACCCTTATGAATGGCGGCAGAGCGCCGAGTATGCCGACCAGTCTTCCTCGGGCGGGTATTACGCCGTGTGCATAGACAACCAGTTTTCGCGGTTCGCAGGCAAGCTGGTGAATTTGTACCTCTCCGTGATCAGATACGACATGTGGGAGAAATACGCCAAGGAGGTTGAGGAACTCGATATGAACATCAAGAACTTTACAGTGAGTTTTCAAAGAATATTTATTTATAAGTTTGTTAGACAGAAAGAAAAGTGAAATATCTATTTGTGAAAAATTATTATCTCATACTTTAAAACACAATTAAGCCAACCTGCTTTAAAAATGAGTTGTAAAACCTATGGTTTAGTGATTAGTGATTAGATATCACAGAGTAATTTTGATAGACCATTTTCCAAACTCAAATATCCATAGAAATCTTTACATATTTTTGTAATATGGGACATGTGAAATTTATTTACAATTTAAAGTTTATTTATTCAGAATCATGAAAGTTATTATAATAATTGTTCATTTGCCAAATATAAATATTGAAACACTTGTACATAAAGTATAATTTAACTTCAATTCACTTTTAGTTTTGTTTGAACAATTGTTTCAACAAGGGGGATATAATAATGAGCTTAAAAGTGATGCTTTCATTATACACTATTGTTGAATCTGGTATTATGTGTATAAGCAAATTGTGGAATGTCACCAATATTTTATTGAATACTTAGAAATCTTCTTGGTTTATCTATTAACCACACCCTTCGATCAAATATACACTAGATACACAGTTCCCTGTAAAAGTCCTGTTAAATAGTGGCACCGATGCATGACATTTAAAAGAGTAAACAAAAAGATCACATATTGCAAAAATATTAACACAAATTCCACCTTATTCCTGGAGCTTAAAGTAGCTTTTCACATAATATTGTCTAAAGTTATGCGACGTTTTGGAAGCACCGGTCGGTGCGTGACTGAAGGCGAAAGAGTGCTTAAAGCACTCTTTTTTGGTGCCATTTTCTAAGCGCTCATGTTGTATCTAGTGTATATTTGATCGAAGACCACACCTGATTAAAATTGTATGGAAATTTAAGATAGTAATTTGTGTTTTTGAATTTGGCAAGCAAATAAGTAGCAACATTGCAACAATGTTTTTCTTGTTTTCTTTGTGCAATAATAAACCATCTGAATAGAAAATACAATTTTACAGTTCACACAATACAGACAATGAGGCAACATTACAACATTTTCTTAAATTTCAGAATTCAATTCAGTTTGTGGAGAGGAATATAAATGACATCTTGCAGTACCAGTACCATTCCAGAGCAAGGGAATCCAGGGATTACAATTTGTTGCAGGATAACAATGCCTATGTGTTAAGGTAAATTGTAGTATAAGTTTAAATTTTAATATTTCTTATAATATTTCAGAGATACTTAGAATCTTCCCATCTGCTTAGTGGAATACACCAAAATTTTCTATCTTTTAATTAAAGAAAAAAACTCACTATTGGAGTGTATACAAATGGTCCTTTAAACTACAACCATACATAAAAATCTTTATGCTGTAATTTACTTATCATCATTTGGAATATTATGTGATAGAAACTTGATACTATCTTAACTGCCATTGATGTTTTACATAAACATTTTAAGTAATCTTAATGTGTATTGTTGCTTATCTATAGTGAAAATCAGATGTAGATAAATAATGATTACAAAACAAGTGAATGTATTTTAACTGTTACATTAATTTCATAAAGAACAAGTAATAGTATTATTGTTATTGAAGAAACAAATTATCTATTATATTGTATGTGTAATGTGGCACATTATGTCATTGAAAAATGAATGAATTTCATTTGATTATCATCTAGAATTTTATATTGACTAGTTTACAGAAACAGGTGTATTTTATTATCTGTACTGATGTTTTTAAAACTTTTCCCTTTTCTAGATGGTCAATGGTGCAAATAATAGCAATAACAGCCACGGGCACCCTGCAAGTCTACTTCCTGAGGAAGCTGTTTGAGGTGAAGAGCAACTCATCCAAAACAAGAATATGATTTTATTGTAATTATTTTAAGAACTATCAAACTTTACTAACACACTTGACTGAATGTTTCATTCCATTTCTAGATTATCTACTAGCCAGTATGACATTGAAGTTAATTATTGTAAGTTTAAATAAGTTACAATATTATATATTTGAAAATAGTTTTTTTTTGTGAGTGAAAATGTATTTTATTCTGTCACCACGCACATCTTTCTACGCGAACTTTTTTCATCTGATAACATACTGATGAATTGGTATGTTCGTGCCTATGTTAGCTGTCGTCAATTTGGCTCAATATCATGGAATATAGTGTTACGGTATTTGAAATCTAAGCATACTTTGCTTTATTACTGAGGTTTATTGCTGATTTCTTCACATTAGAAACTTATCAATGTAACTTATTTAAATAGAAACCCTCTATAATATCAAGGTATGTCAATTTGCGTATGTACAGTACAACTGGTGGGTAGTCAAACTTTAATAATTTTCGATCTCTTCTATATAGGTAGTTCTTTTTTCTTATACTTTATTGAGCAATTATACAAATGTGAGTTTTATTTTTCATTTTATTTTTTGCATTTATATTTGAAAAAACAAGCAATTGTTTTGCTGCAAAATATTACGTGGCCTATGTGTAATCGAATTAGTACAATAATGTTGTTAGCCAAATGTTTTGATTGGCGAAAATTTATAATTCAGTGTTTTTAAATAAATGTAGCAGTGTATATCATTATTTTTATAACGTATCGCATATATATTCGTTTTAAGTTTATTTTGTTATATTTATAAGATTTTTTACTTACTTATTTTACGCTTTGACATCACTTTCACAAATGTTTTATGTGTTCATTATCCATTGTGGATTGTTTTGAGATTATCTATCGTAAGATCTGATGTGAAAGACATATTTTTGATACATTTTGCGTGATAATATCATTGCTTATTTCGACGGCACGCTTTTTATATTTATTTTAAAAGTAAGAATGTCGGAGTAAGGATGTTAAGCACAAGGTATACTTAATTCTATGACCAACATGTAACAAACTATATTATAGTTATTTTGTCAAAGTTTCCATTTTGTTTCATTCTCTAGTCTGTAATAATTTTATATGGTTCATTGCCTACTCTGTGGTTATTTTGTCATGAAGAATTTAGGACATGAATAACTTACTGCACTGAGAATTTGATTTCACAATGAGTAGTATTTCATAACTTTTCACGAGAATTTCACTTTATCAAACAAGCTGAATGTACCAGGAAAAAATTGTTTAAATAATGCATCGTGGTTTCATTGCACAATATATTTGTTGAGGAAAATCTAGATAAATATCTTTATAAGGGACATAGCAGGCATTATCGAGGAAAGATAATGAACGAAAGTTAGTCTAGACATGTTTGAAGTCGTAACCTATTTATTGACCCTGTACACTCGGTGAAGATAAGGCTATTGCTTGTAGAATAGGGCAGTTCCTTTATTTTATAAACATCTATGAACTTGGGCATTGAGGAAAATGCTATTAGATGATGCTTATTTATGAGTTTATTTATTTACTTGGCCAAGTTGATAAATATGTTTTTGAATGTCGAATTATTGTTTACGATGTTGCGACCAATGGCCCGCTTGATATCCGTTTCCGAAAATTAAATGATCCACTTTGTTTAATTCATAAATATCATTTGATTATTACTATAAATAATACTTCAAATTTTGCCTACAAATATTTTTTAAGATTATATTCGCAGCTATTAAAATCTAATTTAATTTTTTTCTCATTTTCCACTCGTAACATAACTTGAATAAAATAATGATTTATGAGGGTACATTGATTTTTCGCTCGCTGTCTAGGGAAGATACCTACTTTGACGTTAAGAAAACTAATAAAACCTAGAAACCGACTGGAATTGCGTCATTCTTGTACGGGTTTTCAAACAGTTCGCATCATCGGTGAGTTTACTTGTGAAATTAATTTTAAAGTGCTGCAATATAATTACATTTAAATATGTCCAGTTTATACGGTCGAGGTAGTGACAAAACTTTCGCGTCCTGGGAATTAATTAATTTCGTAATTACGCGGTTGAACACGTCAATACCTTTGTGGATTTCCAAGTTTAAGTTTGCTGTAAAGAACTGCCTTAGCAAAAGTGGCGACGAGGCGCAGGCAGATGTTCATCCGACACTTGACGACACGTTTGACCTACTTGCTCAACAACCGGTAAGTCATTTTAATAACATTAATATGCAGATTACACTATCGGGTGTTAGAATGCCTTTACAATACTCGCATAATCTTTACATATACATATGTCCAGAGTTAAATCTTACAGGCTCCGAATAAATCCTTTGATTAAGTTTCTTAAATATCTACCCTCATATGCATAGTCAATTTTTTTATTACGGAATCAAATGTAATAAAAAAATTGTCTATGAAAACCTTCGATCAAATATACACTAGATACAACATGAGCGCTTAGAAAATGGCACCGAAAAAGAGTGCTTAAGCACTCTTTCGCCTTCAGTCACGCACCGACCGTTGCATCTAAAACGTCGTAAAACTTTAGACAATATTATTTGAAAAGCTACTTTAAGCTCCAGGAATAAGGTGGAATTTGTGTTAATATATTTGGAATATGTGATCTTTTTGTTTACTTTTTTTAATGTCATGCATCGGTGCCACTTTTTAACAGAACTTTTACAGGGAACTGTGTATCTAGTGTATATTTGATCGAAGATGAAAACTATAAAAACTTGCCATGACCATTTTTAATTTTACTTCAATGTAAATATACTTTAATAAGGTATGATTGTCTTCGAAATCAAAATATGTAATGCGCTTTTTAATAGGCTTGACAAAGAAGTCGTGTTCACGTTTAGACCGATTACTAAACAGCCATTTTGCAATGCGTAGCCACGTGTCTCGATGTTTGGCGGAGCGGAAATATTCATTGATAGAGGTGAACTTGATAGTGGTTTAGTGTGCACACATATTTTATAACAAAAATACATACATGCATAATCATCACGTTAGTATCCCCTAGGGGTAGGCAGAGACTATAGACCGCCACTTTGCTCAATCCTGACTTATTACTTTCGCTTCATCCACTTTCATCAATACCTTCATGTATTCTCGTCGGTTCAGGGTACTTTTGACCTGATCCTTGTTGAGGGTTTCACCGATTCGGATGGTGTATGTTTGGTGAGTTTGACCCCTACCGACTTTTCCATCCGCACCCGCATTGTATATTTGGTTTGTTTATAACAAAAATATAGATATTTAAATACCTCGCATCAGTATAAGCATTAGGGACGAAATCAGAATTCAAATATTTGCACAAAATGTAGGCACTTATGTATGTTAGAAGATTGATTTCATAAATGTAGTATTTACCTCGTCGTCATGAATCTTAGGTATTGGATATACGAATACCTGAAGCTATTGTCTTCATGGTTAAATGTTATTTTAATTCTTTTTTGAGTATTAAATAAGTGCTAATTCCATAGTGTACCTAGGTCCTGGACCATCCGCTAGATTACCACGAATCAATTGCAAAAATAATATCTGGGGAGCTATCCAGTAGGTATTTGGGCATCATGCATAAATTCACTGTGTATATTTTGCGTAGGCTCACTATGGCTGTATCCATGATTTAGTGCTAGAGAGCCGCTTGTGAAACGAGACCCATATATTCCACATGTTGCATGATAAGGCTAAGATTAAATATACCTACATGACCCCATATCAGAAAATACAAGTTAGTATCTCATTGACAGTTTAGCACTAAGTGGGCCGTTCCAAAATGTCGGACTTCCATAAAATATCAGTATAAAAAATTGAGTATTTAACGTTTTACGGAGTTGGTCCTGGCATGGCGGTCAAGTATTTCGGTCAGTCCTTTAACTATTTTGTTTAGAATTGGATTCCAAGTTAATAATATTCCGACCTGTGACTATTGCGATTTTGTATCGTAAAAAGTATTTACAAGAGTTTTACGGGACTTTGTATTGTGCCCACCATGGGGGTGCGACTTCGTACATGAAAAAAATTGAAAACAATTATTTCGATCCTAGCGCCACGCTCTGGCGAGAACGGGAAATTTTCTTGTAATTAGTTTAAACCTAATTGTTAAATGGCGGAAGTAAACCAAGAAATATGTTTTATATGTTGATATTATCAACTTTCTTGATATTGAAAACAATGTCAACTGGATATTAGTTAAAATTACATGAAGTTCCGAAAGATACATGTTTTTAAATATTGGAATAACAAATGTGAAAATAAAAAAAGTAGAGTTGCGCATATATCTCTGTATATAATTCTAATCTATGGTGCCCAGGAGAGTGAATCGGTAGGTATGTAAAGGACCATTATTTCATTTTTATTGTCAGAAAACTATTACGTACTGGGCTAAACAATAGTTTTACTAAAGCTTTAACCGAAGTTTTTAGTACATTTATTTCTGATTTGTTATTAAAGATAAATAATTGACCGGATAATGAGTACCAAAATAACGGAAGTGCTTTAGTATGGCTGTGAAACAAATGTTTGTGTGATTCAAAGGCATTTGTTTTGGGTTGGATGTTAGAGCGAAAAGTCTTCTCAATAGTTTCTGATAGGCACCAACGAAACAAGACTCGATTATAGTGTGGGGTCAGTCAGGAGTATGTATGCAAGGGCGGATCCAGCTTTTACGCTTTTAGTACAATTTCAAAACTCGAATTCGTAATAATGATTTTTTGAAGTTTGTTACATATGTTATTTGTGAACACATACACTTTTTTACTTTATTTATCGACATACAAAGAATTAATTGTTATAGCCAGCCCAGGGGAGGGGTCACGACCCCCATGACCTCCCCCTGGATCCGCCCTTGTATGTATTTTGTATGTATTTAACTGTTGGGTGTATTTATTTATTTATCAAATTGCACGCATGAAAATGAATGGGTGTGTAAAAATAAAAATCAAGCATTTTAATACATAATGTTTATTGCATAACTATAAATAAATTCATACAATATGTTACATGTGCATGTACTTAGCTATATACAAACAATAATTTACTTAAGTACAATGCAGTTAATTTCTCATTTGTTTAACAATACATATGCGACAATAACACTACGTGTACACGACGGAATGTCTTCTCCAATACGAAATATTCAATAACTAATGTGTATTTACGGACCGCACGGTTGAATTCCTGGCTCTCTTTAAATTTCTTTATTTCCTTGCTTCTATGGTCATAATAACTTTAACAAATATTTAAATGCTAGAAAAGTAACGTTTTATTTACTGATAAATGCTAGTAAAGTTTTTTTTACAAGTCTTACTTTTTAATTTTTATATTAAATTTTTACCAAAAATAATTTTGAATCACTAATTTTTAAATCCATTTTCAACCTCATTTCAAAGGACAGGAAGTCACCTTGTCTGTACATACAACTTGTCCGCTTTATGACTAGGCGATTTAAAACAGCGGCCAAGTGCGCGTTAAATCTATTCTTATTCTAAGTTAATGAATTCACGTGAACTAATATACTGTACACACAATGCTGCGAATCTCATACGTAACTGTACATTTCACAACTAAAATTGGCGGGAAATGCGAAGGCGGGAGATATTTGCCACAGATAAGAAATATTTTTGACATGACATGTTGAAGTAGAAAAATGTTTCTTGATTGTACTGAGAAAAGTGGTTTTGCCTAAAGAAATACAATGGGAGTTGATAAAAGTAGTTTAGAATTTAGTATTGGAATTTATCTTCCGCCTTAACATTTGCCTATATCCTATTTAATAACACTTAAATTAATATTAATCGTAATATGCGCAAAATCGATAACAAATTGTAATTAAAAATGAAATTTTATTGAACATTCTTATTGAATCCATATTATTATCATGACTATTATTAACATTACATTAATAATTGCGGTAATTGATTATATTTTAGTTCTATTCGGAATATTTATTGTCCTACTCGAACGTTATAAGCTTGTTGCACGCAAACTACTGCCATCTAGCGAAGACAATCGAAAGCTACACATAAAACACTCGAAAAATACATTTAGTTCTATCCTCTACCGTTTTAAGGCAGTGTGTGGACGGAAAACTTCTATATGTGGTATACACTAATTCACACAAAATGGTGAGATTCTTACGGCGTGACTTTAGGTAGCGTCTACAATTGTTCGTACTAGCACCACTCTTTAACTTCTAATGTGATGTTAATATAGCGGGAAACATTATATTCAGGGGTTGGGAAAACTAGTTGCATCTCGCTCACTGCTACACTTAATGGTATGTCTATTTCACTTATGCAAACAGTTGAAATAACAGTACATAAACTGCGCTATTCTAGTCTGTCAAGCAATAATTGTTGTTGAAGTATCGACAAAAGTTAGTTATTTTCCAACCAGCTCGAAAGAAACGGTGATATTTTTACCAACTGCTGTCTCTCGAAGACAAAATTTCATTTTGTATTTTTCACTTCACTGATAGCTCCAGAACAATTTGCAGTCCACTCTTGTGTATAGCATTTTTCACACGTAAAATACAGTACCGTGCACAGGGCCGGACTCGGCGCGTGTGGTGGGGGGTCAGGTGCGTTTCTTCTGTCCGAGGTACGTGCTGGAGAGTGCGAGCAGGCGGTATCGTTGTCGCAAGTTGCGGGCGCGCACGTGCGGCGAGGCTATCTCTGCCGTGTAGGAGCCTGGGAACCAGCCGGCCTCGCCGTCGCGAGTCCTTTCGCCGTAGTACCACCCTGTGCAGAGTCAAGGTAAGTTACACATTTAAATAGAAGTAAATTTTAATTGAGTCCAGTTATTACTTTGATCTTTTTTTTTGTAATTGCCTGGCTATTATTCAAATGACTGTTTCGTGGATTATTGTGAGGTATTAGGGTAATTGCATTCTGCATGTATTAAGAACAATTATGTCTAACACAATTTATTGGTTAAAAATCGAATTATTTATTCTTAAATGCAGTAGTATTTAATGTGTAATTTTGTGCACGTTTTAATAAACAGTCCTCTTTTTCTCCTTTTAAGTCCATTCCATGATTGTAAGACATTGCTTTAAGCGATAAGAGCGCCATTTGTACATTTTTGTTCTGTTTGTTTCTGTATATATTTTTTTGTGTACACTAAAGATTTAGATAAATAACAATAGATATTTTAATATATAATCTCACCCTCGCTAGTCTTCCTGGTGACATTGACGACGTCCCCCTCAGCGAGCGGCAGTTCGTCGGGCTGCGCGGGCGCGTAGGCGTAGAGCGCCACGGCCTGCGGGCAGTCCCAGCCCGCGTACACGCACTCGCCCGGCGCCGCGCGCGGGCCCGCCAGCGCCTCCGCCCAGCGCGACGCGTCCGTCTCCGAGGGGCATGACACCACCTGGGTATGTTGTACAGGTATTGTGACACTAATGTACTTTTTTATTATGGACACTAATGTACTTTTTTATTATATACAGGTATTTTACCAGCTTATTTTAAACAAATGTACTTTATTGATTAAGAGAGTAATATAACTTCGTAGCTATTAGTTTAAATTAATATTTAGATTGTGTTCGAAGGTACCAACATTTGTAGCATTATTATATTGTAGCAAGCAAATAAAAAATCCCGTTCTTAAAGGTAATGGTTATACTACTTCTTTTAAAAATTAAGTAAGTAAAAAGTAAGAATCATTACCTAGTGTAGATTAAGATCAGGATTAATTAAGATCTTTACTAAGAAACAATCAATACATTAAAGTCTTTGAGTGCGATCTTTAGTTACTAAACCACATAGTGTGCACTGACCATCTCGAGCGTCTTGCCGTCCCTGTTCTCGAGCAGCGTGAGCAGCAGCGCGTGGCGCGCGGCGCCCGCGGCCTCGCTGCCGCACACCTCCAGCAGCGAGCGCGCGCAGTAGTCCAGCGCCACGAAGTACTCCTCGCTGCAACACGCTCAGTGTAAGGTGCTAGCTCTGGTAGTTAGTAGCTCTAGCTCTGGTCAGTAAGGTGCTATAGTGCTGCGGTGTGTCAGCGCTTTACGCCACCGCGACCGGCTCGCGTGTCCTCATTACCATTTAAGCTAGTTCTATTTAATTAAACCAAAGTTTACCGAAACCACTTAATTATTGACATTTTTTCAACCTTCCAACGTTTCGATTACAGCCTTTGTGGTCACGGAGTGGACTGCCCCGATTGTTGCACGTAGAAATAATTTTATTTCAATGTGTAATATTCGCGTAAATCTAAGAAACCATTAAACTAACCTCTTCTTCTTAGTGATGACGAGCAGGTCGTTGAAAAGGAACACGTGCAGCGGGATCTTGTGGAATTTCTTGCCGAACGTGAGCTTGGACTCGTCGGTCTTCCACACCACCTGCGTCATCTCGCCGGAGCGCACCAGCCATCGCACCGGCCTGGACGAAAAGAGCAGTTATGTAGCGTGATTCAAGATAAGCTTCCTTAATTTTTCGCGTTATGATTTTGAATGTACCATGTAATTGACTCTTTGAAGGTCTCCCTCAAGAGGATAGGACGGAACAGCAACCCAACGTTGTCAGGGCGTGAGCAGTTGTAATGTATTGGTGAGTATGGAACATATCGCGGCTCTAATGCGCTCGGTAGAATTACTCCGTATGATATGTTCCACATCTTTTAATAATGAGTACACTATAAGATTCGTCAGCGTCGTGTGGCCATCCCGTCCCGTCCGCTGTTTGGCGACACTAAACAAATGGAAATTGCAATATTGCTAAAATAATTGTTTAACAGGTATGTTTACCTTCTGTCTCGTCGTCCGCAGGCTGGTCCGAGCGAGGGCGGGTCGCGCATGGAGGGCGGGAACTCGATGATCTGCGACAGGCGGAACATCTCCTCCACGCGCTCCGTGTTGCGCGCGCCCTCGTTGCACTGAGACACGAACTGCGAACACACCGCGCAATGAACATCGAACAAGGTGAGTGATGAAGTATCCTAGTTATTGCGTGGTGCGATGGTAGCCTATCAGAATGCGATCGGGGTGCCGATTGCTATAGGACGTCTCTTATGACAAGAGTATACCATGTTGGGATTCTGTCCTTCCTGTCTGGGTGGGTTCACTTGCGTGTCGTATACATTCACACTCAGTGGTTGAAGAGCATCACAATTCTACTAGGGTATCTCCTGCTTGCCGTAAGCGGCGATTAAAAGCGGTCATCGGGGTCACTGGGGAACGTCTTCCAAGTGGTCCTTAGGTGGACGGCAAAACGTGTGGCCTCGTGAGCGTTGATAATCCTCTCGCCACGACGTCCGAATTAGGAGGTAGGTGGCATCTGCTCCTTCCCAATTGTTGATGATTCCCGAATCCCGACCCGTATTTTGTCATCGATCTGCAAGGCGTGTCTACTGGGCGCAATTCCCGATGCGCGAGGGTGGAAGAGCCATAGGCCCCGATATCCCTCAGAGTATTGCGTCCAGTAGACACGCCCAGACCGGTGCCAAAATATGGTACGAGATATGGGAATCATCAATTGGAAAGGCGCAGAGGACTCCTATCGCCTAGTTCGGACGTCCGTTGCGAGAGGAGTATTCCCGATAGCCAGGAGTCCACGCGTTCTGCGGCTCATTTCTGACGCTATCGATAAGGGCGCATCGTTTACTCACCTTACCCAGTGATCCCGATGAGCCTTTTAATTGTCCCTTATGAAAGGCAAGGCAGACTATGGTGGCGTTCTAACGCGCCTTACCTGACCGGGGCCACGGCATCCCCTAATCGGAAGGGGTGACCTAAATAGGTCATCGGGACCGGTGGGCACGTTGCTTGGTACACTCTTACATAGTGACTAAGGAACAACATAGCACGCGGTCGCGTAAGTCCAAAGGTTACGCGGGTGTCACAGGCCTGGAGTAAGTCAAGGCTTATTACAGGTACCGGTAAGGGAATTCGTTGTAAACTATCACCAGTACTCACGTTATTGAGCGTGGCGAGCGCGTGCATGCAGGCGTCGTACTCCTGCTCGTCGGCGCTGAGGTTCTTGAGCACGGCGTCCATGAGCAGCGGCAGGCGCGTCACGCGCTGCATGGGCAGCATCAGGAACGAGTGCAGCGACAGACTCTGGCACGCCGGGTGGCTCTCCAGTCTGGGTGAAGTGCAACCATCGTGAGCGATTAACTAACACATCTGGAGGCCTAGACAAATGTCACTTCTGTTGACATAAACGCCGGCGGAAAGACCAAATATATTGAAATGACAAGTCACGTGACTGCCAAATGTCATTTTTATACATTTGATCGTTCCGCAGGTGTTCATGCTAATAGAAAAGTGGAATTTGTCTAGGGGTCCTGCTATCGGTTTAATTTTGGTTCTTGAGCTTTTTTGCAACTTTCATTCTAGACAGACCGGTTTCATTCAAATCAAAAATATATTATCCTTTAGGTCCTTTTAGGTCCTTTGCTTTATCCTAACCTTAAAGTCTCAGTTATATCCCCTACAATATAGAACGTCAAAATAACCTTGGCTACGATAAAATAAAATGTGTAAAACAATGTCGTATAATAATATTGGCTACGATAGAATAAAATGCGACTTACTTCTTCAGCGCGTTGGCGAAGCTGGGCTTGTCCCGCAGCCGCTGCAGCGCCTTGACCATGAGCGCCTGGTTCTCGCAGTACTTGACGTACACGTGGAAGTGTTGCTCGGCGTGCCGGCGCACCAGCTCGCAGATGCCCGTCAGCAGGATGTTCTCCTGCCAGCACTTCTCCAGCTCGTTCATCAGCAGCTGAGAGCACTTGCGCACTGGGGACAAAAAGGCATATTACTGACTAAGATTTTATTTGTATACCAAGATGACTGAGAATAAAGAGAGAATAAATAGATAGAATTATTTGATTGTTTTATATTTATTTCAATGTTAAACCGATATTCTTAAAATCCAATTGGTTGAGACCACTGCTGTCAAATGGGAGGCCACACATTTCTAAACCTTAGGAATATCGTACCCACGAGTGTTTATTTGTCTGTTATGGCTCAATTGAATATACGGCAAAGTCAGGACCATGTGCGTGCCTATTGGGCATTTCATCATCATCTCAGCCACAGGAAGTCCACTGCTGAATATAGGCCTCCCCCAAGGATCTCCACGTCGACCTGTTGGAAGCGGCCTGCATCCAGAGACTTCCTGCACCCTTAGCCAGGTCGTCCGTCCTAGTAGGCGGGCGTCCGACATCTTGCCTGTACGTGGCCTCCAGTCTAGAATTGGGCATTTATTATTTATTAATCTTACCGGGTATGATAGTGGAGAACAGTATCTCCCAGTCGTCCCGGGGCAGTGTGGCGGGGTCGCGGAAGGCGGGGTGCGCGATGAAGTGGGTCTCCAACACGTTCAGCGAGTTTAGGTACGACGCTTCTGATGTCAGCAGCTCAAACTTCGCCTCTTGAAGCCGCTTCTGCGCCGGCGCTAGGGAACCTGGTTGAACAATATCTTAATTGTAGAAGTGTGTACTGATTATAGGAAATTAGAGTCCGCTCGGACACCGAATTTAAAAGAGTATATAAAAATAGGGGTAAGATTTCCTATTGTGCAGTATAACTGAAATTCGAAGCAGCAATAAGGTAAATATCGAAGTGGCATTTTAAACATAGATACGTAACTGTTTATCACTGCATATGAATTTCAATTGATATTTAATTTTTCTAAATGATCGTGCCATGACAACCAAATCTTCCTACAATTGGAAAAAAGTCACATTTCATTGGATTTCCAATTAAATTTCGTAGTTACATTAATCTGGTGAAAAGTTAGACATTAAATATAAATGTACTTACTCAGCACAGCAGAGTTGAGCACCTCCGGCACCTCGCACCACAGAGTGCGAGCGGGTCCGCGCGGCGCCACTAGCGCCATGGCGGAGGGGCGCGGCGCGTGTGTGGCGGGGGCGGGGGGCACGCTCGCTTCGTGCGGGGGGTCCGAGCCCCCGCCGCCGCTGCCTGACTGCGCGCCTGCCTCGTACGCGTCAGACTCGGAGTCTGTTGTTTCGCGGTATACAGACTGCAAAAAAGTAATATTTTTATTTATTGGAAAAACAACAGCTTAAATACATCACAACATAAAATAAATGTATAAGAAATAGATGGCCATTTTCACGTTTTCACGAATATTTGACAGAATAATAGTAAGTAGAAGTAACACTAGTAAAATCATTTTATTACGGTTTAAGAGAAACGCATTATACCTACCTATCTATTAATCCCCTGGTAACAATTTCTTTGGCAACCTTTGCAAATCATATTAAACAAATAGAACAGGCTAATTTATTTAGTTTTAACAATCTTACAATATTGTTACTATACGTTTATAACAAACAGCAGTCGAAACGTACAAGCGGCCGACATGACAAGTGCGACTGGCGTTCCGGTAAGGTCAATATAATTACAGTTCATTATCGCTGGCCGGTAACTTTGTTAACGCCGCAATTAAACGCTATGTAGGGTTGTCAAAGGGTCTTTATTTGTCCGTATTTTTTTAATTATACCAAGAACAAGAATGTTTTTGTGAAATTTAAACAAAATGGGGCATCATTTTGTCTGCAGTCGTTTCAATTTTGTATCGGTGTGGATAATGACTACCTTATACAATTATGGATATGACCGTTTGTACACATCACTACGTTATGAAAAACTACAACATTTCAAAGTTTTTAACCGACTTAAAAAGGAGGTTCTCATTCGACTACTTATGTTTTTTTATTTATTCATAAGTAGTTCACCACATGTTACTAACAAGTAAACTGTTTACATTCTTTTGAAATAGTGTAACAACAGGCGGTCTTGTCGCTATTAGAGATCTCTTCTAGACAACCAAAATCAGTCGTAGTACAAAACTGTCGTATTTTTCACTAGCTGATGATTTTTTTTTAATAAACTAGCAACCATAAAAACTCACAGGCAGGTTTACCACGATTATTTTGTTTACCAAATGTACGCATGCGTTAAAAACTTCATTGTATCACATTAGTGCTATCGTTATAATGTACAAGTTATATAGAGGTATTTTCCAAGCGATCATTAACACGTCAATTATTGTGGTTTGGCTAAACAAAAGGTTTAGGGATATTTTCTGTTTGAATTCGTGTACGTATCTTGATTCCAGAATTGTTTTAGATTTAAGTAAGACCAGCGAGCGTTATTTCAAATACTTATATCTGAATCTGTATCAGCCCATAGTGTATGATTGAGTTAGGACACATAATTCACTACGCTGGCCTAGTGCGTGTTGGTGGACTTTATAAGCCATATAAATTCTTACAAATCGCTATGGTATGCAGTTTTCCTCAGTTTAGAGTGAATGATAAGTTTCATAGATAATAGTATTGATTTTTAAAAGTGGAAAACTTTTATCTTATACGTGAACGTTCGAGCATTCAAACTTCGCGTCGGAGAATAGGAGCTACCCCTCACCATTGGGACGTGTATGGGCCGATACAATACAGTACACTACTATTAGGTCTTAGAGTCTCACCTCAACCTTAGCGGCGTTGTAGAACTGATACAGCGGTTCGTGCGTGAACAGCGAGTGCGGCAGCGGCGATGCGGGGTGCGAGCCCGATGACGCGCCAGAAGACGACGAGATGTTGCCCGCCTGGTACAGACCTGCCTCCGCGTACCTGCAACAATACATTCATAATAAACACTCCCAACAGTCACATACATCCTGACCCCACACTAAGATCGAGTCTTGTGTCGTAGGTATTTTTTTTATTGCAGTGAATAGCGAGACGAGCATGCCGTTTGCCCGATGGTAAGCGATACAACCGCTCATAAACAGTAGCAAAACCAAACAACACCTCGAATTACTAAAATGCTGCTAACCCAAGTAACATTTTGAACTGTATAAAAGCTGTATTATAGACTATTTGTTTTCTACAGGCTGTTAAACGTTGCTGTATAAAGACTGTATAGCAAGCTATACAGCCTTTATAACTCTGAAATGGGCCCCAAAATTATACAGATTTAAGTGTAGATTTTGCTGTATAACAGCTGCATAATAGCTGTACTATTTGGCTGGCTAAGATACTATTTAGATACTTTTATACAGTTTCCATTCTCTAATTTTCCTTTTTATTCTTTTATACAGAATCAGACTTGTGAAAATCTTAATAGAAGAATAAATATATTATAATTGTGTTCGTTTCTCCATTTCCATTCTCCATTTTATTTCTTAATTTACTATGTGCCAAGGCAGAGACAATATGTGAAGTATAAGTGAAAAAAATATTTGATAACTAAGTGGTCTTTCCTGTTTATCGTTGTTATTATGCTTGCGACTGATATTTTTATGTGAATATGTATACTAGTTAAAGCTCAAAACTCACGCCCCTTCGAAATAAAGGATATACATACATTTTTTCTGTAACAACAAATATGTGATCATATCTGAAAGCAGTTTTAAGAGTAACCCGGACTGTTCTATTGATAGTAAACGTAATTGTGTGTACTATACAGTTAAAATCCTTTGTAAATTTGTACTGAAATTTCAAAAACAAACAAAAAAATATCTCGTAAAATTGGAAAGCAATTTATAGGTTATGATAAAATGGCGTCCTTAGTTTATACAGCTCTTGCTCTTCTAGTACCTCTTAATGCAGCTTTTTGCATAACAGAGTCGTTATTTAAGAACGCATCTCAGCCTAAAGAGTAACAAACTCTTCTACATGAGATAGAATTGTATTACACTATTATAAAGGGAATTGCTTGGTAAGAGTATCCTAGATTTCCGTTGTACAGCTATTATCAAGCTTAACTTGAAGGCTGAACAACAGAGTAATTTTACACCAATATTCAGGCTATAACAATATTTAATGCTCTTGTACAGAAGTAGGTTATACAAAAGTATAATTTGAGAGCAATATACAGTTATTGTCGTATAAAGTTGCTGAACGCAGTTTTTTACGCCGCGGTCTGTATTTTAGCGTTTTCCAATGCTATTTAAAAGCTAAAGGTAAAAATTTAGGCTCTATACAGCCGTTAATCAGCTATACTGTATACAGTTGTACAGTTATACTTTAGTCCAGTCCTAAACATATTTTTACACTCTTGTACAACATTTTTTAAGCTTATAGCTGGTAATGCGCTGGTAAATATAATATTTTTCCGCTTAAATGTTACTTGGGAAGCATTCTACTGCGCTCGCTATCCTGAGACTTAAGATGTTAAGTCTCAATATGTCCAGTAGTTACTCTGGCTACAATACCCTTCAATCCGAAACACAACAGTGCATTTACACTGTTGTTTGACGGGAGAAATAGACATTGCGGTGGTGCCCATCCAGACACAAACACAAACCCGAAACAAATCCTTGCGGATCACAAATATTTGTCTCGATGCGGGGATCGAACTCGAAGCCTTTCGTTTCACAGCCGGCGTCCAAACAGCTGTTCCACGGAGGCTATCAGATCTTCAGGAGATTAGTTATTTCTTGCTGTTCGCAATTGTTAAATAGGTTTTACGTAAGTATTTAAAATTAGAAGAGATGGAGAATATTCTTTAAATATATGTCAGAGATTTTACGCTATTGACTATTGTCTTTCGATATGCCTTTCTCGTGGACGTCGTCAGTGTTAAAGCGAGCATCAAAACAAAGCACTTGCATAGTACAGAGTTTAGTAATATGATTTGTACAATTAACACAGTTATAACAAAACATACGAGCATCAGGTTCGCGGCACTTATTTCAGAGCAACACTGCTGCAAACATAATTACCACCTCAACTCAATCAACATCACAATGTGTTCCTCAAATGATTGTCATTGCTTACATACCGTGCCGGGACCCCAATCGGGATAAAATCCTCAGCCCTGATTGGTTATAACTTATAACACAAAATTACTTAATACACTGACTTTTAATTGATATTCACTAGATTACCTACAAAATCTCAAAATGGCAAATCGAATAAATAAATAGATTTAGGATTTTACAAACAGTTTCAACTTAAGTTATTATATTAATTAATTGATAATCGAGTTCTAACAATATCCTCCCATGTTTATTGTCGTTTGATAAAATAATGATGGGAATTCATGCAATAACCATAAAGTTAACTATCAATGTAAACAAACCTTGAAGTAATTGGATTTAAGAGATGATCCTCGTGTGGAGCGGAGGTATTTGTTCCACCAACAGATTACCAAAACGTATTATAAGGTAATACCATGAAGACCTTCGAATTAGTAACACTAGCTATTCGTATTTCGAACGTGGAACGTACGGATATAAGCATGTAATACAAAGAAGGATTTAATAAACTTCAAATAAAGAATTATATTATGTATTTAAAAATAACTAGTCTTTTCAATAGTTGACTTTTATCAAGATTTTGGACAGTAATTAAAAAATATTGTGAAAATATTTTCATGAAGGAGATTAAAACCATCAAATTCATTTTAAAGTACACTAATCTTTAATTATGTCTTACTACAATACCTTAGTAATATTGAAAGTGTACAGATAACTCTACAATAGAAACTCTCTTAGCGACTACAACCTTCTTGGAGGAATTTTAGAATAACAATACAATTTACTTACGTAAAATCACTGAAACAGGATGTAGAATATCGCTTGCGGATTGTTTTGTTGGTAACTATCGAAAGCTCACTTGGAAATCCCTTTTCTGTAGCTCTGACTCTAGCTTTTATACAGTTTGTTTACTCCCTCTTAGTCGGATACAGAGAAAACTACCTCCTTTTTTTAAATAATTAAAAAACAAACCTTAAATTATTGGATACGAAAAATTATTATTGAAATGGTGGCAAGTTCCAAAATCTACAGCTAAAATATATAATAGATTCTTGTTGAAATTTTGATGTTAGAAGCGTAACTTATTAATTATTAAGTATATTCATATACCTAACTATTTCCACTTGTTTTGTCCTCGAAGAGTAAAACAGTGTGTAATTATTATTCTGAAAACAACTAACTGTCGAGAACAATCATAATTCGGAATTTCGATAACATGAGGTCGCATATAGATTTTGCATCACGACCAATAAGTACTTGTCCTTTCATAAATTTCAAATATCAATTTCGAAATAGAATGAGAGCTATACAAGACATATGGCTGTTTATTATCTCTTGTATATTATTATTTATTATATTAGAACGCATATTGTATAATTTGTGTCAACTACAAGTAATACTCTAGTGTTGATAACATGCACTGTAATACGAAGGTCGTCGCTTGTTCGCGTAAGTAATCAACTGGTCCTACATCCTTTACATTGTTAAAGCTTGTTGCGAAACCTATGCTTAAATATTACCATTTAATTACACCGTGTATTCTAAGAAAAAATATTGTGTTGTTCATTAATGGAGCAATTATTATTAAGCATTATTATAAAAAAATAGTCTTTGTTATGGATCTTTTGAACGGGAAAATATATCTAGGACAAATACGGAATGTTTAATATAGGTATCAGAACCTAAAACATATTTTCGCCTAACAAAAGCCAAATATAAAACAAGGGTTTCAGTATAAATACGTTTGTCTCGGTGCGAGAATCAAAACCAACTATTTCTTATTTAACATTGTATGTCGCAGAACGATATTTTGAAGAAGAAATAAACATAGTACAGTTAATAATTGCCTTGGCGGTACTTGTTGTACTACGACTACAACGCTGAGTCCTCGGGTTCGAATCCCGGTTTAGACAAAGTGGTATTGGATTTTTCTATTAATTGTCTGCCCTGAGTCAGGCTCGCCCTCTATCACATTGTGGGATGGAACACACAAGACGGAACGTATCCTGGAACCACCACTGCCTATTCCTTTTAGGAAAAAGCCGTTGGTTTATGTATGTCGCAAACATTGTATCAAAACAGATATCATTTGATAGAAGCGAGTACTGCGTCAAACGAGTTTCCCGAAGAAAGTTGTGTAGTTATTCCCAATGACTCGCCAATTCATGGTATTACTATAAAACTAGTTGGAATCGACAAGGTTGACTGTGTGTGCAATATATCCTTGACACACATACTTTTGTATGAGTTTAAATGCTATTTTTTTGTTCAAATGTTGTATTTAGGTTTTGTAGTGTTACACACTAGATATGCGTTGTGATTTTCAGAGTTATGAAATTAATTGACTCATTGTTTGACAAAAAAGAATTGCTTTCTAAGGTTGCAGCGTGATTTTATACTGAGCATTACTTTTTTTCCTCTTCGTGGCAATGACCAATACTTTCATCCATAAACCGGCTTGAAATAGCGCGAAAATTTATTAGTTTGATAATTTTAATTATTTATTAATTAAACTTCATACAATAAAATTGCATAGGGGGACTTAATCTCGTTGGCATTTTCAACCTTTGGGAGAAGCAGAAATGAGACAAAAAATGAATAATTCTCAAGATTATTTTTTTAAATTAAAATATTTTAATGTAAATACATAAATTTGAGAGAAAAGTAATAAATAAAACTTATGTAGTATTGTATCGTCGCTGAATGCCAAAAACACGCTGGGTTCATGACCTGGATGATTTGAAGCCCAGTGGGATGATAAAGATTAAAAATAAAATTACACTGAATTGTATAGCAACTAGTAAATTAAACATTATCTTCAATGAACAACTGTTTGAAATGCATCTCATCAAATGTTTGTCTACCCGAAAACTACAAATCCTCAATTTTTCAATTTTTTTGTAAAAACTTCAATCATGCCATTACCCTAGCACTCTAATCACACATGACTCAAAGATTACATTGTTTAGTCATACACATACTTAAATATAATCGGCGTTAAATTAAAACGACCAAGGTGAACTCACTTCGGCACAATCACATTTCCTTGCAACACTCTCAATAACGAACTTTCACAATCCGGCACACTTTATTGGGTCAATAACACAAATCACTTTTATCAAATCTTATTAAGTACACGTGCACTTAATAGTACGTTAAAATATTTTTTGAATTTGGAACGTGCGGGTACGTCGCGTCGCGCGTTTGAATCGAAACGTCCAACGTCGTTCTCGACTTGCACATAATAGTTGAACCGAGTTGTGTGGTGGCACGAGTGATACGATATGGCGACTAAAACCCGCGCGTTAGCGGGAGCGATTACGCAATGTTTCGTAGTAATCTCAATGCTTGTAAATCTTGTAATGTTAGTATTTGTAAATAGTGAATTGTTTTGAAAGTAAGAGGTGTTATTGCTAATTGAGTGATCAAATCTGTAATTGTTCTGCTGTTGTAAACATTCGATATGTTGTAATTGTGATTTATGGGTGTAGTCGTTTTATTTTAATATTTTCAATTGCATGGAGATATCATTTAAAGGATAGTCAATCACCATGCACTATAATGGTTAAGGAAAACATCTTGAGGAAACCTGCATACCATGGCGATTTGTAAGAATTTCTATGGTATGTAAAGTACACCAAACCCACAATGGGTTGGCGTGCTGAGCTATATGGCTTAACCCTCATAAATAATAGTCTCGATTGTAGACGAGGCCAGTACCCTGCAGTGTTTAGCTAATGTTAACATTCAAAATGTAGGGTAATTCCATTTATTTTACTTCGAAAAAATAAATTCTTCGCCGATTAAATCTTATCCATTATACTTTCAAATAGATGGATAATTTCAGCAGACTGTATTAAATGAAAATATTTATTTTCAAAAGCTTTAAATACATCCCAACTTAAAACCTAGCACCAAGCTATATCAACTTAGTAGTTTAAGTTAGTTATTAATTACAAAGTCGTGACTTCTCATGACACGTGGCAAGCGTTAACGGTGGTACAGAAACTGGCTTGTGAAGTTGTGAGTCACCGCCTGCGGATAATGGCGGACGTCAGCCGCTGACTAACCTCTGCACACTCTCAGGGAACCACTGTGTCATCCCGTGAGATGTTGGCAGTATTTGTGTCAAACATTGGAGTTTGTTGGTCTTATTGAATTCAGATGGAATTGGATAGAGTTTGTGGTTCTTGTATAAATGAAGTAATAAACCAGTTAATAATAAAATAAAGCATTTTTTAATGAATTTGATAATTAAGACGTTTGGGGTATTTCCTCCCTAATTTATCCTGTCTCTGCCTCACCTAAAGGTACACTAGGAAATATGCCTTTAGAATTAAATGTTTTTATAAAACAATGAAGTTCAATTAATATTTATTCACTTAACTAATTGGAATAGGTTTATTACTGCTCTGTATCAAAACTGAAAATAGCTATAAGAATTCATGGAAGGATATGTCTTATAGTTTCCGTCCTTGTTAATTATCCTAATACCCTAATCATTATTTATGTATCTTAAAAGGAAACATCACATTACACACAGCACACAAACGGTTAATAATTGATTAACCGCAAAAGTAAATTTAACTCGATTACTTTAGTTGGAATACCGCGAACTCCGCCCTAACCCAAATCACAATTTCACATACCGCATTTAAGTCTGGTTCAAAAGATCAATTGATGCTCATGGAGATGCACAGTTGCAGCAAGAGGTAATCGCAGTTGTTGACCTCGCGACTGTTAAGGTCTCGACAAACAGCGGCGCGACGAGACCGCGACGGGGTGCTGACGAGACGTGATCAGTTGTAATGTATTGGTCAGTATGGAATGTCACACAGCACTGTCCCCTTCGGCGGGACGGCTCTGCATGATATTATATCAAATAATACTCATAAATAATCTACTTTCAGTGGCCGTGTCGAGAAAGGAGATGGTCCAGAAATGTATGGGCCTTGGGCTAGTTGCGCCAGTATGGTGTACAGAACATGAAATATAGTTCGTGAAATTGGCATTCGATTTCCGTATGAAATACTACTTTGCGTTGCTTATTAACTTGATACAAAAATAAATACTAAGCCAAGAACAGCAACACTACAAGTAATATGGCGACAATATGGCGGACCTACTGAATTGCGCATGTTTGACAACCGATGTCAAAACTTGACACAATATGGTTATCATATAAAAAGTCGTAATTCGTTTTCCTGGTCTGCAAGATTCTCGAACATCATTATATGCGAACTATTTGTAGGTATTTACGGGTTAGAAAGTACAATTATATCTATCTGTAAGTGCGATTTTGTTCAAATACCGGCTACACAACTTATCTAAATAATCCAGAATAAAAATCTGATGGGATACAGCACGGCACAGACTTTAATCACTTGTTACGACTGCTAGCATGTTAATAAACAATCATATTATTATGTACTTAATAAGTTCTTAATTATGAATAAATGATATGAAATGAGTACGCTAAAAAAATGGAATCGAATTTTATTGCAGCCAAGTATTTTTCTATAACTTAATATATCTAATATAAGAACTTACTAGCAAATATTACTGTTCAAGCTAACGTTGTAAACATTATATTCCATCTACCCACTCATCAATGAAGTGGATACCAAAGACTTCTGCATATTTAATAATTGAGAATAATATGCTAAGATATCATCATCATCATCATCATCAGCCCGTTGCAGTCCACTGCTGGACATAGGCCTCTCCCAAGGTACACCACAGAGCCCGGTCTGTAGCTTTACGCATCCAGTTCTTGCCGGCCCTCTTCTGCAAGTCATCCCGCCATCTGGCCAGAGGACGTCCCACGCTACGTTTGCCAAGACGCGGTCTCCACTCCAGAACACGCTTACTCCAGCGGTTATCCGTTCTGCGACATATGTGGCCAGCCCATTGCCACTTCAACCTACTAACTTTCAGAGCTATGTCGGTTACCTTGGTTCTCTGACGGATCACTTCGTTTCGAATTTTGTCCTTTAGAGAGACTCCGAGCATAGCTCTTTCCATCGCACGTTGAGCGACCTTTAACTTGTGGATTAGCCCCACAGTCAGTGTCCACGTCTCGGCTCCGTACGTCATTACAGGGAGGACGCACTGGTTGAACACTTTACTCTTTAGGCTCTGTGGTATATCCGACGAAAATATATGGTACAACTTCCTAAATGCTGCCCAGCCCAACTGAATCCTCCTATCGGCTTCCTTTTCAAAGTCATGTCTAATGACTTTGTCGCTCCGGGACCAGTTATCATAGATGGCACACCTCTCGAAGTTGTCAAGGAGTATGTCTACCTCGGGCAACTAATCCAATTGGGTAGAAATAACTTTGATGCTAAGATATAAGAGATATTATTTTTCAAATAATGTACATGACATTTCTAACTGGCGATTATATTGAGCAAATACAAGGAAAAGTATGAATACATTGATGGAAGAAAACTAAAACAATACTTGAGGAACATAAAATAAGACCAGATCTTGCTTTATAATATTTTATTCATATTCTTCCAATAAATCATCTCCAATCAAAACAACATCCAGGAACAATGCCGGTGCTCCTATATTGTTCTGATGCCGAGCCCAACTTAAATACCACACTATGGTCATGGTATGAGCATGGCTACCCACTGGCTGTTGTCCAGCTAAATTCCTTTCACCATTATGGTAGCCAGGAACCAAACATGAAGCACTTGCGGTTATTGTTTGTCTAAAATTATTGAGACTGATACAAAATCTTCTTGCTGCAGAATTGGAATAAAATCTTGCTCATTGTCTACAGCTTGATTTATTTAGTAGTTTATACAGATACTTGCTTGTTATGATAACTAAAACAAAATAAAAAAGATTCAATATGAGTAGGAGAATTAAGATAAATATAATGTTAATTATGCCATATGAATCATCATTATATTATTTAGAAGAATGGCAAGTATGGTAGCAAAGTCTACACAAAAAATTACGTTAAATCCATTCTGCGTCTTGCCTCACAGGGCCACTTCTAGGCAAACTACGTGTGGGCCTTTCATCAATAGTTGTGGTACATATTACACATACAAGGTGTTGAGACCGTTGCATGTCTGTGGCACACTGCACTTTTCTATGTGCAACCATCCAACAAGCTTACACATCCACCTTGTGATATCTGAATAATAGTCACAATAAATAAATCGCCACAGTTATGAATAGTATTAGTACATGCATAGATATTTATAGTATGTTTAAGCGGAATCATTACACAGTTGCATACAACTTAGTCACTTTATTATTTTGTTGCTTATGGATATTATTACCTCTCTTGAACTTATCCTATTTAAGATTTCATTTTGTTTCGGTTTTTCAGATGTGGTATGTGACCGCCTTGGGCTAAGATACCAATTGCAAGTACACATAGATGTATATCATTGTTAGAAGATAGTGAGATCCCTTGCTGTTGCAATCTGTTCCATGTATATGTTATGGGCCAAGTGATTAATCGAGCATTATTCATAATGCCCGGGCATTATGAATAATGCAAAGTGCCTATTGGGCAGAGTGATGTAAAGCAAATTAAAATCAAAACAATGAGCCGAAGTGGTAGAATTTAGAATAGAGCAGCACGAGGGGGTGGGTTGGGAGGAGTGGAGGGGGAGAGGGAGTGTCGCGCCTCCCCTGGTGACACTCCCATGAAAAGGTAACGCACCATTCCTGAGAAATATCTATTATAGCAACCTAACCCTTGAAACACTTGTTGTCAATACAAATCCCATCAAAAACATCCTGTAAAAAAATTCCAAGTCTCGCAGCTCAGGTTTTCTACCGCAAAAAGTTGTGAGATGCATGTAATACCAAGTCGATTAATTTATTTAGTCCTCAAGGGACCTTCTATATAAAGTTATTACGTTAGTTATTACCATATCAATATTAAAACTTCTTTACGTTTTAAATAAATAGATCGACTCTATACTTTATATAGAAGGTCCCTTGAGGACTAAATAAATTAATCGACTTGGTATTACATGCATCTCACAACTTTTTGCGGTAGAAAACCTGAGCTGCGAGACTTGGAATTTTTTTACAGGATGTTTTTGATGGGATCTCACGTCTTTTTGTAGAGTCCTACTTTTTTCCTTTTTGGTACTTCTTACTTCTAGAATATCACTAACGATTTTTCTTAAAGCCTCTGTCTTATGGATTTTTTCTTATTTTTGTAGGTATCAATTTATCACAAATATAGCGGATTTGATTATTAATGTTCTTTCTTTCATTGTAATTGATATTTTCGAGCTATTTAATTGATATTTTCGAGCTATTTAGTCTATTTATTTGCAAGTTTTTCTTCGTCATGTTTTTGTAGAGGAATGTTGTACAGTTTCATGGGCTGAATACACCATTTCCCTCTCTATATCCCCTCCTGTTATGCCTCATATATATAGATATCTATCTACAACTATTATTCCATTATATACGGGTACAATGATTCATTAACTGCAAATGTAACTTTGTAATCCTATACATTTATATGGGATTACAAAGTTATTCACGCAGTTGGTCTATCTAGAAAACTAGACACAAATTATGAAATGTTTGAATTTTCCCTTGCTTTAGACACTAAACATTAATTATATTCTAAATTTGAAGGTTCTATGTCAGCTAGAAGTGCCTTAGACTTTTGATGATCGGTCAGTCAGTGAGTGACAAAATTAAGAAATTTGACTAGTTACAATTCTTAAACTACTGGTTCAAATTGAATGAAATTTTAAATATACCATGTTTACACAATGCCTGCTTAGTAACTGAAAATTCAGGCTTCATGCTTTAGCCACAACGAAGTTATAGGGGGTTGAAAATGGTCTGAATTGCTTCGAGAAAAGGATGTTACGGCCTATAGCTCGACTTGGACGGGGGCTCGGCCGCGCCCCCAGATTAGCTTATGCATCGTCTCCGGCCTTTTATATACACTCTAGGGTCGGTAACCAAAAGACTACGTGAAGTCGGGGTGTTCCGAGTCGGTTTTGGGGCACAGTCGACCTAACTGATCCATAAAGTGGGTACACTAATTTTCTTCTGAAGATAATGTTTTGGACGTTAAAAAACAACAAAACATAAGCAGATCAACCTTTCTAATTTATAGATCTATCGCAGATGCGACAATGCGGCAGCGCAACACGTAAAAAATCACCTATTAATCACATTGCCCGATCATCATGTAGCCATATTCATAATGCCCGGGCATTATGAATACTGCCCGCATTAATCACTTGGCCCATAACATATACATCCAATAAGCATGACATAACCAAGATTCTTCGGGTATCTAGAGTGAAATAGCAGAAAATATAATTCAATTAACAATTTAAACAACAATATAATAAACATCACTTCTTACATATTCATGTACTTGTATACTTGTCTTGTGGACACAATGCAATTTGGCTCTAACATGATTACTTCAATTATACTCCTTACTTTGTAATAACTGTAATTAATTAGCATAAGATATACATTTCCTTAGTTTATGAAGAAATAAGAAAATATAATATTTACCACTTGTGTTGTTAATTAATTCAGCTATAAAACATCTTTCAACACTTAGTGTTCTTTGGCACTTAATGCAATTGAAAGTGTTGCAAAGGTTTGGGGGCTCACATTCTTCATGTACATGAGCTTCGCTGGTACCAATAACGGCTTGCATAAAAAATGCAGAATACAGTGTACATATAGCCCCATTTATATCTACCTGAAATAACAATACATTATTATTTATGAAGTTAAGATAAAAGGTGTATTAGAAATTGTCTAGTTGCCAATCATACCCAAGCCACAGCTAAATTCCAAGTGAACTCAATAAAACAGAGTAAAATAAGTTTCTACAGAATTATTACCAAGAAAATATACTAATACTACTACTTAATAATATGATAAGAGAATTATAGAAATGTAACATTTCACCTGGTTACTAAGATTCTGTTCAATGATAGAAACCATTTCATTTCAACAATTGCAGAAGTGCAATTCAAGCATAGCGTCATTTATGATGTACTGAAAAGCAGAATTGAACTTGAAATATGAACATTGAAAAAGCATAAAAATATTTATATATAGCATTTTAAATAATGTACATGTTTACTTACCAAAATACGAACTAATAATTATTGTGTTTAAAGATCAGGAAATATCACATGAGAGAATCAGAATCCATAAAACAAAGCCAGGTCAACATAGCTGTGGGGTCTAAAAGAACTAAGAGGTTGCAGAAATATTTAACGGAACACCGTATACATTTCCGAAGAATCAAGAAATTCGGATTAACAACCTTAACAGCCATAATGTTTAGCAATTGCTGTCATCATGTCATGTCAAACATTTTCGTTCTTAAACTGAAATAATGAAATAGAAATAAAATAATAATAGTGACGTCTTTAACAACTTATATCATCTTTCAAAAAACTTAAGGACTATCGTATCAAAAGTTAAATATATAGACAATAATTTAAATTAGTAGAGGGTTTTTAATCCTAAGATAACATATTAAGTTAAAGATAATGGGTATGTGCATTTTTGAACGAAATGACAATTAGGCATCATGGCCGACAGAGTATCGAAGAAAATAATGCTCCCGTACCTAAAACAATCGTATTTTGTATACAGCCCCCCGTGGACTAAACATTCTAAATGTATTTTTTTTTGATACCACTATTTTTTTCTGATTTTTAACTGCATGAACACAATACGGCCCACCGGGGTACATCTCCTTTAAAAATTACAAATAATTTAAAAAAATATCTGTTTAACGCATTGTTTAAGATATGCGTTCATAATATAAACAACAAGAATGTATACTCTAAATGTAATAGTATTAACAGTATTCCAATATAATAAAAGATGAAGAGCGAAAAACTTCATATTACTTTTAGCAACAATGCTTTAGACGACAGAAAATGATAGATGATTTCTACATTACACTTCATGACTCGTACAAATCTCGACAGCGTCGCGTCGTCGTCCCGTCCCGCCTGCAGTTCAAACAGACCTTTAACTGTACCTGCGACAGTGCGAGCCAATTGGACCGGAATGCCGCGCCGTGCGTAAATGTCATTCCAACGGCTGCACTAAACTACGTGAAATTGAAGAGAGCGCGTTTTTGCGGGTTTTAGGTTAGGCCGTCAAGTTGGGCAATCAAATTATCTGCTGCAATTGTGCAGTGGTTTTAGGTTACGTTTAGCTTATCAAAGTAATAAATAAAACACATTACGTAGTGTGTAGGTTGAGCCATGAAATAATTAGGTACTTACCTATAGCCTATTTAATTAGATTACATGTGTAATAACAGAATAATAAAACTCTATTAACATTCGATTAATCGTACTACAATACATATCGTACAATTACTCTCAATCGTACTGTCGATTGTAGAGTAGGCCCGTGCCCTGCAGTGGGACGTATATGAGCTGATACAGAACATTCGATTAATCGTATTCATGGAGATCACCGACTTGATTTTTTAATATCCTACAAAATAAAATTGCAGTTTGAAATCTCACGAAAAGGTTGGAGTCAAATGCGGGTAACGTAACAACCTTTAATCTTTCTGTTTTCGGAAAGAAAGTAGGTAATTTGGGATAAGTACACAAGTAGCAAAAAGAACTGAGCAAGGCAATAATTATGATAGCGTTTATATTAGTTTCACCTTGTACATGTCCTTGAAAAACCAATTGAAAGTTAATAGATGACATTTAAAACGTTTAGCGACTGTCGGTATGGGCATGTGTGGTCATGCGATCGCGGAATTGATTGGATCTCAGCTTGTGTATTTTGTAATTGATAGTGACGACAATGTTAAATGGAGGTTGTTTTAAAAGAGCAAAAGGAGTGTGGGTGTTTCACTAATCATTGTCAGTTAATTCGTGTTTGGTGGTAGACGAGGTGAATTTATTGGCTACAGTACAAAAAATCAATATAATAAATATGTAACGCGATTTGGGTACACATACGGAGATTATAATATAAGATTTATCGATGTCATCAAGTCTAACTATAAACGAAACTTCAGAAATGTATACGTAAAAGAGACTTTTAAGTAGTATTATCGCTTATATCTGTTTTTCATCTCAATATAACAAACCACTTACTGTTAAGTTACGTTTACTTCTATAACTATTTTTGACATCCAAAAACTAATGAATATGATAACAAAGATATTGACATTAACTATTGGCGTTATGTACATATATTCTAAGCAATAATGTCTTTATCGATTCCACATTTTTTTTGTTATTTAAATAATACTAATATACATGTAATACTCGATAGTGAGTTATTGTGGTCCCTGCATCAATGCAATGCACAGGTCACTGACGGTGCATTGTCGGCTTATGTCATTCGAGAATCGGGGACACTACACACCGAAAATGTAATCTAGGCAACAATGAAGGCAAATTAACTGTTACCTAGGTTGCATAATGATATCATAATGTATACCGAAACATAATTATAATAATTATGAACATAGAAAACAGCTCAGGGTACGTTACATATATACCGCTAACAAGCCAGAACCAACATAGAAATAAATTAACGTAAAAGAACGTATTAGTAAGTATAATAAAACGTGTGGGGGATAACCACAGGGGATAACTGAGCCAAAACAAACAGTGTCTGTTAACTGTTGGAAATTCAGCCAACTTTTCAATGAACAAAAATAATACTCATGAGTACTTTTAATATTAATTTGAAAACACGCGACAAACCATTAATACTCATATCAGACAATATTAATCTCAATGCCAGATCTGAGATTCATCTACAATTAAAAGCAATGTAGACTTTAGACCACCAAGTTGGCCTAATCAGCTTTGTTAGACCCATGCCCTTGAAATCTCTTAATCAAAACGTACATTTTACGATAAATATCCATTACTTTTAGCGCAACTGTGTAATAATTTAGAATAATCACTAATAGAGCGCTAGCTACTGCTTTGTATGCGCGTTGTCTCGAACTACGTAAGCGCAAATGAGTAGGTAATTATATAGGAAAACATAAGGAAAAACAAGGACATCTGAGTGCTGTCTGTGACGCATTGTCAATGATTATCACTTGTTTTTACTATATACACCATGAAATTATATTTTGACAGATATACGCTCACGCCTGTTATCCTTAGGGAGAAGGGAGAGACTAGAACCAACAATGTTATGAGTTTATTACAGACCCAAGATGTATCAGGAGGCGAGCCTATTGCTATACCGATCATTTTGTTTTTACAATTAATACGATATACATAGTGTAAAAATCGCTGCCTCTTGTGAATAGCGCCATTAGGTTATATTTCTAGCATTGAAATTAGTCATGATTATTTTTAAGATTATATGATTATTAGGGATTATTTAAAATCGCGCGATAATATTTTGTTACTGAGTCATCACATTACTAGAAAATAATTATATTTTTCCAGGTATAACAAGTACTAGCATAATAAACATTATATTCATACTAAGGATGTTTCATGAATATTCAAATCAGTCAAATATCGCAAAAGTTGTTTTAAATGTTACCACTGTAAAAATTGAAACAAGACAATACCCGCGAAAATGACAACCCATCGAAAAATAATATTAGGAATTACCGAAATATAAAAATATCATATGAATGTCTTTATTCTTCATATTGAAACGACAAATAATTTCAAGAATTAGTGCATGTTAGCATCGAATGTATTGACTCGTAAAGTTATTGTGAATTGAATCATTCAACTACAAAAACGGATGATAGTCGGTGTAACACGAACTTACGTCATTCTAGCTCATTACCATCTAATATGGTCTAATCTACTAACTCCTACACTGTTGGTTAATACAGGATAGATTCATACAATGAAGTCAAATGACGGTCTATTTGGTTGGCCAGAGGTCGACTGTGAAACAAGGAGGCGAGTGTTCAACCCTCGCAACGAGACAAATGTAGATATACATATGTTTCATCTATAAATATGCCAGGGAATGTAAAATTACGCCCTCCTTAAATCGAGGTACTTTTAAATAAACGAATACTAATGAGACAAGCATATACGAGTACTTTTTTCTGTTTCATATGAAAATGATATAATAAGAACTATTTGATTAGATATGCTATTAAAAATGTCTACAGCCCTACATCATATATGGTATATCTAGAAAAATGACTTTAATTTACAACATTTTAAGGACTATCCCACCCTCAAACCGACCTCCGTAACCCCTGTAAGCCAGAACCGATGATTGGCTCATGATGATGAACTATACTTGTATTTTGTGTTGCAATGTCAGTACTAAATAGGAAGGCAAGTGGCATCTTCAATATACCCAGACACTACTACTGATAGCTTCAAAGCTTCAAAGAGAACTGTAGTAACATTCGCAATTACAAATGCCTATGGCTGTGGGTACTAAATATAATAGTAGATGGTAATATGTAGGTTGTGTTTCGGTTTGAAGGACACTGGATTCAGAAACCAGAGCAACTACTGGACATAATGAGACTTAACATCTCATTTCTCAGGATGGAGAGCGCTGTGGAACGCTGAGCATTACTTTGTAATTCATGGTGTTGTTTGGTTTTGCTACTGTCCATGAGTCGTATCGTTCAACATCAGACGAAAGGTATATTCGTCTTACCATTCATAACAATAAACAAAAGGTACTCACCATGAAGGCGATGCTGTGGGTGGCGAGGTGGTGAGGTCAGCGCCGCACTCCGCGTACCAAGAGGTCCTCGCGCGGGGACTCTTGTCCTTCTTCGACAGAGTGGGCAGCAGACGCTTCAGTTCTGCGATGGTATACATTAGATTATAGACCTCTCCCGTATTTCTTATATGTCACATACTTGGATGCGGTTGTGCTCTAGGTGTCACTGGTTTTATGGGTGTGGTGAAGTGGTGCATTTAAATGTTGCATTTAAAGCAAAACAAACCTTACTCAATGGTATTATGGTGCTGAATTCAACAATCGAAACAGCCGAATCAGCCAGGAATCGGACCTGGTCATCATTATTTTAATTGTATTATTAATTGAGATCTTGTTATGTAAAAGAAAGTCGTAACTTTAGTCATTTATAATCAAGTCTGAAATCTATCTAGCCTGCACTAGACTTACCATCAGTTAAAATTAGTCACCTTACCATACCAAAAATGGAAAATCAATCCATTGCACCACAACACACGGACACCTCACCAATACATCACAATCACAAACAAAACAAAACGACGTAAGCGACAAACATGCGAACATGCAAAACATGCCAGAACTCACGACCCATCATGTATGGACCTTGTTCACTAGCGCATTCCGCGGCCACTCAGAACTGACTGACTACTGTGGGCCTAAGCTTACGTAAGCGTCTGTTAGACACATGATTTCCGTGTTATTGTCGTGGGCTATTAGTAAGCAAATGTTACGGAATTGTAATATATTCTACAAATTGTACTGAATGTGTTATAAAAGAAAATTAAGCAATGTTTTCAGCAATCAACATCAGATGATTAGTTTGAATACAGTTTTCTAAATATGAAGAGTACTAATGTATGGTCCACCTCGTTGTCTCATTGCGAGGTAGTAAACGTAAATTGATACTAACTGAAGAATATTTACTAAAATACTAAATACTACACATACACAACTTATTTTATGTAAAAACATCCGGTATTCTACCAGTACTGAATTAAACTACCGAAATTGATGAAAATTAATATCAATGTCCCTTATTCCTTAACCGTGTTAAATACAAAACATAAAAAGTAAAGTAGATTACAGGTATTTCAACAGTAGAATGGCTATGAAAGATTTCAATGTTATCCATGACCAAAACAACCTTATTTTTATCAGGATAAGGTTTTTGGAGAAAGGAAGAGTTATAAGAGGTAAGATTATTTAATATTTTTTAATGATATTATCAAAGAAAGAACATAAAAGAAGAGAAAAGAAAGTCTCAGGATTCAGACACACATTTACGACCGGTAAGGTGAGTAAGTATGCTTTTCATTCATCTTAATAGCGAAATATAAGTCAAGGAAATTCTACATATTTGAGAGTTCGGCACATTTCAGTTTGACAAAAATACGAGGAGAAATAAACCAACACTAGGACGACATATTGGACTGCCCCTTCTCGTTGATAGATTAGGCTCATACCCCGGATTGGAATGGTATAAATTTAGGGGGTAATACTCGATTTGTCATGGATAACTTGAAGTTATTTTACACTAATGAAACATTAAAAGAACAAAGACAGTGCAAACAAATAACATATAGGATGCTTTGGTTACCACAACCACGTACCCTTCGCTTGCTGCCAATAACTATGATCATTGTAATTTAAATAACTAATGGTAATTAATTGAAATTCCATGAATTAATAGCCAAAAAAGTTAGTTTATTTTTATTGACGTTGTAAGTTTCGTCTCTGGGTGAATTAGAAATTTTTTTGGGAAGATTTTTTCTTTAATTTCAAAAAAAATAAATAGAATCATATGAACAGATCAATGAAAACAGGTTTTATTAAAAACCGGAATACGATATATCTGACTGATGACTGTTAAAAGGCAGTTACAATTTGAAAAAAGTTAAAAGGCCCTCTACACCAGGCTTGGTAAAAACGTCACAAGTACCTATTACCCATTGGTTATTATACGATACGTCGTCTACGATCTTTTGGCGTCCGAATGCGTGGTTGATATGATATTGTCAAAATATAAGGAACAGTTTTTCTTTCTTCTCTTACATTTTATGAAACTGGACATGTTAATAGTACTAGATTCCGAGTATAAATGCTTGTTGTTTATATTATTAAAAACATTTCTCAAACAAGGCGCTAAGTGGATATTGTTTTTTTATTTGTAGTTCTAAACTTCGCCACACGCTAATAGAATATAGATAACTTCATATAACACGTTTATGAGCATTGACTTACTATTCGATACAATACTGTACTAGCAAAATATTTAGACGGTGTATTTTGATGTCCTTATTTCGAGCAACAAATAAATTAATTATGGAACAAACATATGGTGATTTGTGACGTAAATACAACAAAATATTTCCTATTAATAATTCTTGATTAAATATCATCTTTTCCGTTAATATTATTGGTATTGTTTGAGAATTATGAGTAATGTCGAATGCGTATGTATCGGCTACCTACTTGTGGTTAGGAATGAATCAATTTCATAAAATGTACATTCATGATTACGTATTTTATGTTATATTATTTTTTATCTTCATTAACTTAAAGTTTCGTAAGAATATATTTTAACTAAAAAGCCTACGCTTAACGAAAAGTTAGCGATTGGACAGGGTACCCAAGCAAAAATCATATTAAAAATATTACATACGTTTTTCTTTTCCTCCCTTTAATTCAATTCAAATTAAGTTGGAGTATCACCGTTAAAAATTAAATTAAAATCTTATCAAAATTCGGGTGGCCTTTTTACAGTCCTATTAATCTTTTACAAATCACAATTGTTATTATTTATGTGGCCCTTTGTTTGTATATTCCCTACTTCATCAAACAGTTTGTTGTGAAATAATTTCTCGGAAGATATAAAGTAGTTATTGGCGGACAAGCGAAGGCACTGACCTCCGTTAGCGCTGTCTTCGCTTATCTGCATTTGACTTGTGTTATATCACCAGTCATGGACAGACGTCAACTGAAATTACTACTGTCACATTTTGCGTCATAGACAATCTATATTTTATTTATATCACCTTTAGTTTATTGAGACTTATTTGATTCACGTAATAAATTATTTTCGTTGAATATAAAGATTTGAATATTAAAAGTATGGTAACCCTTTAGTTTAAGGTTAGTTTTTTTGTTACACCAAATCTTGGTTCATCCAAAATTTAAATAGGTTATAAAAATCCAATGCCAAACATTATTTTATTAGTTAGAGTTTTTCGTTGTCTTGCGTTTTTAAACACGGTCTAGTATTTGTACCATAGCACGTTATTAAAAAATCTGTACAGTATTATTTCAAATTTAATTCCGAAAGCAAATATCGGAAACATTCTCAGTACCGTAGATTCATTTTCCATCTTTATTGATACGATTGGATAAGAGGCTCTATAAAAAACAAATTCATCCATTTAAGTATTAAATGGATTATGTTCAGATGTAAACTTTTGGTGGCTGAAGAGTCAGATAGGGAGATACATAATCTCAATTAAAAAAAAACACTTTACCAAGTAATCGAGCGACCTAAACCTACTTCTTAACCATATCTCTGCAATGGTGTGAAAATAGATACGTAAAGGATTTTTTATCAAACATTTTTTAAATCACTTCAATTCATAACATTTGGGAAATAATAACAATTGTTGAAAAAGAAAATTGTTGGTCGCTCGACCGCTTTGCTTTTCGCCCTTTTCCATTAGTTTCCTGTCGTTCAATAATCAACATTTTTGACTTCATGTTTGGAAAAAAATGCAAATTCATAAAAATGCTAATTTGAAGAGTTAATTTTTTTATTGCATAGGTTCGGCAAGCGAGCAAACGGGTCAACTGATGGTACGTGATCACTGCCGCCCATGAACGTTGAACATCCACAACACTGGGATTATAGATGTGTCGCCAGACTGTCAAATCGAGAGGCGAGTGGGAAGGAAGCAGGATGGGAAGAGGAGAGGACTATTGGGCATCCGGCAATCTCATTTACCGAACGACACGCAACAGTAAAGCTGTCGTTCACGTTAATCTTCTGTAATACGATAATGGTACCGCCCCCGACAACTCATGAGCCATGATTGACACCACTTCTAAATGAAGGAGTAGTTATCTAAAATGAAATAGCTGCAATTGATTTATTTCTACAATCCAAATAACATGTTTTACAAGAAGAATTGGGATTAGATTAAAATCTAAATATTCTTTCACAAGATCTTTTCAATCGTTAATTTCTGCTACCACCGCTTCGGAACGTGTTGTAGTTGTGAACAAGAAACGGCGCAAGAAACACCCTCAGCAAACTCTCTTAGCTGCCAATGATTGCAGAGTAGGCATTTTTTGCCAGCCATTGCACTTTTGACCCTAATGAATAACTGTTCACACTAAAATGTTACTGAATTGTGAAGCTCAGACTCTGGAATCTTATTTTTTTATAAAGTAACAATTGATTGTACAACAATTGTTGAACAATTGAAAGTAAAGTAACAATTGATCTTTCAGCTAGCTCACTAACAAAACGCAACAAAAAACTACAACTAGCAGACTTAGAGTATTATAATGTCTAGAGGGAGCACTCGAAATTAAAAAAAACGGAGATAGAAATAGTGGTGTCATCGGGACAACTTTTTTTTTGCACCCCTAATGGCTGACATTTGTCAACTTGGAATACGAATTATTTGAAATAGAAATAAAATAGTTTAGCGGTATTACAATGCACTCCAATGAGTTTTGGGCGGACGATAAGTAAGTATACTTTCAGTAACCAACGGATTTTTTATTGCTACAAACATTATGAACAAAAATGTGGTAACAAACATAAAACAGCAACATACAGCCGAACTGAAAACTTCCTCCTTTTTTGAAGTCGGTTAAAAAATATCTACTTTTCTGAAACCCCAAATATGCTTCCTCTAGACTCTAGACATTAAATACTCTAAGCCAAGGTATATCTAGCGGTACTGAGAAGTTCCTATATCACTCCAACCCACGCGAATCTAAGTCCAGTTGACGCCTGTTACCTTCGTTGACAGCGCTAAGGTCTGCGTGCGTGTCGGTTGGTTGTGGGGGGTGCGGGGGTGGCGGGGGCGGCGGGACGGAGGGCCGCTCGAGCGCGAGGCAGGGCGACGACTCGGCCCAGCTCGGCCGCGCTCGCGTACCGTCACGACGCCGAGTGATGGTCTCCGCACTGCTGGTGGTCTGGCCTTGGTCGCTGCTGTGGAGGAGATTTTATTTTATTTTATTTTACTGGTGGTAGATCTGTGTGATCTGATCTGATTTGTCTTCTTCGGTTTAACTTTTTACTGGCGGGAGATCTTTCATATGTAAGAAGCCGCCTGGGTGGGTTCCACCGTAATGTCTATTTCTTCCTCCAAACAGCAGTTTAAATGCACTGTTGTGTTTCGTATTGAAGGACTTGTAGCCAGAGTAACTACAGGACATATTGAGACTTTACATCTTATGCCAAGCATTTTGTAATTCAAGGTGTTGTTTGGTTTTGCTATTGTTTATGAGCGGTCGTATCGCTTACCATCAGGCGAACGGCATGATTGTCTTGCCATTCATTGCTATAAAAAATACAAAGAAAAAACAAATGTAGGGAATTGGAAACAGATCATTGTCCCTCCAAAGTGGTCAATTTTTTGGATTACACTACAGTTAATATCAAGTGCATTGTTGTCACGTTGTCGTGCTATTTATATCCAGAAATTATCTTAATATGAAATCATCGGGGCACGCGCCTGTTTTACTATTTCCAAATAAAAATAAATTGGATTCAAAACAAATTGCAAACTCACCAATTGCTGAACCCGGAGTCACCATCCATCGAGTCAGTCAAATAGAACGTCGAGTTGGTTATCTTGAGCGCGCTGGGCACTTCGTTGATGTCCACTGCCATCGATGTCGCCCGTCTAAACCGGGACTTGAAGGAAAAGTACGCCTTCCTAGATAATGTCCCGCCGTCCTTCTTATTCTCGCTTGTCGGAGTCACCGGCTTTTCCGGAGGCGGTTTCTCCGGCAAAGGCGGTGGTACATCCCCATTACTCAACCTCTTTTCACCAATAGCAGTCTTGAGTTCTTCCTGAAAACCATTCTTCATGGGATTCTCAGTCTTGTTAAGTACAGTTTTGGTGTCGTTAAAGGTGATATTGCTGTACACGTTCGTGTCCGGCTTTTCGTAGTTGGCGTAGATAGGGGCTTTCTTGTTTTTGGTCACTGGCACGTCGTATGTGCCGTTTTGTGATGATTTTGATGATGGCTTGCCGTCCATTGCAACTGTGAAAGAAATAGTAATTCTGAAATCCGGTCACAAAATTAAAAGTAATTTTCAATAATTATTTTTGAATGCAGACAGACGTTTTTAATAATGAAATGAAAATATTTATTGAATCCATAAAGTGTCATACACTATTTAGATTCAGTCACTTTTTTTTCCACTACCACCCGGTTCACAAGGCTGTTTTCGCCAGAGAAGAACGGGCAAGAAACTCTAGCGTTGCTCTTTTCAAAATAAGTTTATAATACAGTGATCGCACAGTAGTTGAATGAACATGGGATATAAAAAAACTGTAATAACTTTAATATAAAATAGGAAACAATCAATAATCAAATAATGCTCAAGATATTGGTGTCAGTCGCGTCTATTATGTACTTAAATAAATGGTTTTAAAAATGTCACTTTTGCTGTTTTTACACATTAAATATTGCGAAAAGAAATAATATAAAATGAAATATTACACCTTTAGTTTTGCGTTAACCACTAAACTTCATCACACTACACTCATTTTCATCTTAACATTTGCGTGACTGAATATAGATTTTATCGAAACATGATTTTTTTTAAATATCTTATCAATGATAATAAAGAATGTCGTTGGAACACATTCACAATTTTGATTCTTTGTCTAATATCCGATATGGTCTAGTGGCTAGGATACCTGGCTCTCACCCAGGAGGCTCGGGTTCGATTCCCGGTATCGGAATTATCTTTTTAAAAACTGTTCGAGGCGAATGTAGCATTCATCGTCGTTACGGTCGTTGTTATTCGACTAGCAAATAAAAAAACTTAAGTTTTTGTAACAAAATATTCTCACCTTTGTTATAGGTATTTTTTTCAATCGTCAAATAATAAAGTCTAAAAAAAAATGACTCCTCTTGATTAAATTCGTATGATAATTAATAATTGATTTAATTATTTTGTATTGTCCCATAAATTATAAAATAATAATGATAACTTTTATTCCTCTATTGAAAAATTGGGCTTAAGCCAAGTTGCAACTTAAATCATTTATTTGATAAATATTATCTGACGATTGAACAATTGAAGCCAGTATCTTACCAGAATATCTCTTGGTGAGGTTCCGTTTGATCTGTCGCATTTTGCGCTGCGCCGCGCTGGCTATTTTGGTTAGTGTGTACTGCCCGCCGCTAGGTGGCGACGGCAGTCTCGACGCTGGTAAAGGTGGCGCCTGTGCGTACGTCGTCGACTGGAATGCAAGTAAATATTATTTTAATAGAATTTTTGGAAGTATAACAAATAGTATACGCTAATTGTTCAATTTGATCACCTCCTCTAGATTCCTAAACAGAACCACGCATGCTGGCTTGCCAAGACATAGCTTGAATGAACACACCAAATATAATATGAAATGTATCTTGACAATACAATACATTGTCTATTCCTCCCGCCAAAAAGGAATGCAAATGCACTGTTGTATTACGATGTGCAGGACATCGTAGCCAGAGTAACTACTGAACATATTGAGACTCAACATCTTATGTCTCAGGATGGCGAGCGCAGTGGAATGCCAAGCATTGCATTGTAATCTAAGGCGTTGTTTGGTTTTGCTACTGTTCGTGAGCGGTCGTATCGCTTACCATCGGGTGAACGGCATACTGGTCTCATGATTCAGTGCAATAAAAAAAATGGTAAATAGACAACCCTACCGCGTTGCGTTGAGTCTAAATTGTATTATTATCTAAAATGTGTTTTTGCGGTCCGTGTAAAAAAAGGTTGAGTGCCGCTGTATTAGGCGATGTTATAGTTCATATTATGTTTATTACCGACCTTGTTATGTTCATCGTCGTCAGTGTCACTGTCGAAGGAGTCAGAGTCGACGGTGTGTATGTGCGGGTGCGCGGCCGCGTGCGGCGTCGGCGATGGCGGCTCCAGCGACTCGTACAGGTGCCCTGAGTCGCTGCTGTCGCATTCTGGACAAAGAAAAATGTTACATTAGTACCTATATAATAAGTACGTGGTGGCCTATTGGTAAACGGACTAGACGCGGCTGCCAACATGGTCACGGTGGTCAGGGGTCAGTCAGACGCTGACTGTGAAACGAGATGTCGGGGTTTCGATCCCAGCATCGACACAAATGTGTGGCCCACAAATATTTGTGTCGGGTCTGGATGTTTGTGATACCGCGCAGTCTCTCGTAGATTCTGATACCCACGACCACAGATCACTCCCAGTGATCTGTGCCCACGACACAAGACTTAATTGATCTTAAGTGATAAGCCATTAAAACGTATGTAGGTTTTTATAACTAGGATAAAATAAATCATTTTTTGTATTGTTTATTTTCAGCAGCGACGTCTTTTTTTCACACTTTTAAACAACGTATAGATAACATAACACGGCAAGAATATCGATGCAAAAAAGTTAGTTTTAACGTTATACAATTACTGTTTTAGATTGTAAATATTGAATTTTTTGAAAACCTTTGTGCCTGCCCAATTTTTTAAGAGTATAAAACACGGCGATAATATAGCGCCTTTAACGTACAATATTATATAATTAGAATACAATTGTTATTTTTCTTAAATGTATTCCGAGACATAAGAAAATCTTGATAATATATCACCTCCGTCTTCAAATTTCATATTCCATGAACCTTAACTACCAGCCATACCATACATTAATCTTCTAATATTTCTCACATTTCACCCTTAATTAAAAAAAAAGAAAATAAAACATTCATCAATAAAAAAATATAGCCATATAATATGATTAATGAAGATTTAACAATTTGACAATAACCTTGTTCAGCATTCTGATAATAATGTTTCCTATGTCTATACCTTTTAATTGTGTATTTTTTAATACATGTTGTGTTTATTTATTAGTTGTACAGTTCACATATGATAATTGTATTGTTCTCTTTTGTGTAATATTTTAACTAATTGTATAACTGTAAACAATCCTTAATTAATAAAAAAAAGTGAAATAAAATCAGTCTAGTGCACAGACATTGCTTCGAGTCAAGGCCCGCGCGTCCGACCCATTGCGTCACACCTGCGGGCTGCGACCATGCGAGTTGCCAGTAAATAGTTACCACATACGCAGACTCGCGTTTCGCAACATTCCGCTCCATCGGCCGAACGAGCGGTGTGGCCATCGGGATTGCGGGATACTTTGATATGTTGTAGTTTATTTCATATACAATGTAGTGCACAATATTTTAGTCACAAAAACGAGGAGGTCGTTGTTATCGTAAGCGTCAGTCCTGAATGTAAAAAGAAGGAACATACTATGTCACCTGTTAAAAAGCAGTGCGCCTGTAACTATGTAACATTTGATGTTAAACACTGACCACTTTTTTTTTCTGAATACAGCAGCCTTTGCTCACTTCTGCTTAAGGTAAGAAAAAGACAAAACAGTCTCTACGTTTAACAAAGCAACCTTTTTACACTCGCTGTGAAACGAATTAATTCATATTGGTTGATGTTTATTCTTAAATAGCTCTTAAATGATCATGCTACGATTTCATAAGGCTTGCTTGGTCCTTTACTCTCAACAAACAAAATCTACGATTTTGTACTCTATTGTTGTGGCATCATAAAACCCAAATGCGCAAATCATTCGGAATGATTGCTTCAGTGGTTGGATCGTTTGTGCGATACCAAACATTGATGAAGCGAGTGTCAATCAGATGGGCCGGCAGAGCGGAGTGACAACGCAGCTGTGTGGATGACTCAATACTTATTCATTCGATAGGCTTTTTGATAGCTATTGTTGTCTCGATTATTTTAATTATACTTAGGGTATGTATTTGTATAGATATATTAGGTATCTAAACGTATTAATATTGTAAATTAGGCGACTGAATCGCATATAATGCGAAGTACACTGTTCAGAAAAAGAGTTTAATTCATAACATATCATTATATCTTATTAATCGTCTCAATTGTACCTGTCTAATTTCAACAGCGTATTCTATTGTAATAAGATTAGCGGCTATTGGCCAGTGACTTGTCTAGGATATAAAAAGTTCGAAGGTTTCTAAGAAGTCCTGCGGCCTGCTATGCGGGGACAGCGGGGAATATAATGAGTTCTCCGACGCACGAAAGTTTCAAGAGGTTTTTACCACTAAGCGTAGTTCCTCAATGTAGTATTTCCGCTTTAGTAGAACTACAGTTTTACGTTGCATGATTAAGCCGTGAATAGTTTAAAGAGTTCTAGAAAAGTTAATAACATTTTTTGATGGGTTTTTTAATCAGACGTAAAATAAAAACACAAGGAATAACGTTTTTATCCTTCTTTCATCGAAAGCAACAACATACAAGGAAAAATGTTATATTAACTTATCGTGTTCAATATCTCGATTTAACTTTGTAAGTTTTAAAGCGACAAGGAAAATTATTTTTAGCGCCTTACAAAACCGTACGCCTGCCAGCTGACATAATACGAAGCTTGTGGTTGGTTTTACACAGATTATAAACTTATTCATACCTAGTTGTATAGCGACCTACTTGAGCAAGACTAGTAATGAAGCTGTCTATCGTTCAAACCGCAAGCATGTTCAATATCCGCGGAGGGGAACTACGTACGTCGTATGTAAAACTGTATGAATGTGCCTAGGTACTCCATAAAATATTTAGAACAGTGCATTTACACTTTTGTTTGGTGGGAGAAATAGACAATTCGGTGGTACATGCCCAGGTGTCCTCTCACATATGAGATACCTACCACCAGTAATTAAGTCTTCGATAAACCTCAAACTATGATTAAGGACTGAGTTTTCAATCGTTAAAAATATTCATAGAATGGAATACACCAGTAAATACTGATGGATCAGCATGATGACTTGATTTTGACAATAAAGGTTTCGGTTCTTGATATTATAGGATTTAATATCCTCGTGTTTTAATACTTAGAACAGAAAATGTGTATTTTACTCCCGTTTCAATAAACATTTTAAAAATAATTTTAATGTTTGCACGAAGACAAATGCAAACACGATTAATATGTTAAAATGTAAATGAACCCATGTAACATCATTTGCTTTCATTTTATAACGGTCTTACAAACATGGATGTAGCCCTACCAATTTGGACAGAGCCCTTCAGTAAACCTTAATAAGCAGACAAAGCTTTTGCAACACTTACGACACGGGAACAGCTGCGAGCTTTCCAAAATGGCCGAGTAAGCTTTAGGCAACAAAGCGGGCAGGACAAACTGGTTCCCGCACCGGGAAGTGAACAACAATTTATTGCAGTGGCATTCCGACTTAGGAACTCATTGCATTTGCAAGAGCTACACTTTGTGAAGTTATTGTTTAGTGTTGCAAATGTATTTCGATTTAATGTGGTTGTTTTTGTTTTTCCACATAATACAGTGGTTAGGAACCCGATAAAAGAAACTACAAAAGTCTTTTTGAACTTACAAATACTCAGACCCGAAACAAATATTACTGGTCCACATGAAAATTTGTCTCAGTGCGGAGACGGTATCCATGGCACGACACTCAATATAATGCTATGCTCAAGGCTATGGTCCACTCTTGGGTATATTTATTTGTACTATGTAGTAGAATGACCGTGGCCCTGACATTGACGACGTCCATGGACGAGGGTAACCAGGTACCACTTACCGGTGATACGGTTGCACGTCTGCCTTCTCTCGCATGAAAAAATATAAACGAGTTCTAAAGGCATTGTAGATGGGATTTTTTTTTTATTTATTTATTTAAAGCTTTATTGCACACCAGTAAATAAAAGGAAATAACATTAACATAATTTAACAAGCAAGAAAAGAGTACAATGGTTGAGTTGATGAGTTTAAAGTGATCTGAAGAATTTATTTTGATTTGTAGACGATAAAATATTTATCTCATTCTGTATCACTGCAAAGCACGAGCCTCCTCTACAATGTAGAGTACTATTGAGAGTGGTTAGGCCATATAGTCCACCACGCTGGTCTAGTGCGGTTTGGCGGACTTTATACAGGTTTCTTCACGATGTTTTCCTTCACCGTTATAGTGCGTGGTGATTGACTATCGACACAAATGACCACGAAAAGTCAAAGGTTTGTCCTGGGATTATTATGGGATATTTATCTCATTGATATATTAAAAATAAACTCTTATAATTGGACAATATTGTAAATATTCTTATATTTTTACTACTGGAAACGTATGTAGAAGTGTAAGACCTAGTTGTCCTGACATTTACTTCGGCAGAAATTCATGCCTAACAGTGAGATGTATATAATATGTAGACATGTACTTGATTTCGTTCGTATAACTGTGAAAATAAAGTATTTCTCTATACGTAGATACGTATTAGAAAGTTAAAAGATGTAAAAAGGTGTGGAATATAACACTGCATTGAGTGCGAGTTATTTTAAATGCTTTTCACTTACTAAAACATTTTGTGAGTACAATAATTCTTAATATGTAATTTATTTTGCATGAATAGCTGTTCATTTGAAGTGATAACATACTCTTAACTCTGCATTTTAGATATACTGATTATATTAATGCAAATAAAAAATATTATTGGAGTCATTCGGTTTAACTTAACCAAAACTAAAAATATAGCCACTTACGAGTATTTATAAAATTGATTTTCTGAATGCGGTGATCAAATGCTCGCGTTTTCCCGTCTCACTCGTCTTTTTGTTAATTAATTAAAATTAAAACATTATTTAAAAACAAAACATAAAATGAGGCACATAATATAATAATTTGCATTTGATTCCAAAACTTGTTTTATAAAATTGCCTAATATAATATCCACTATATTAAACCAAGCCTATAAAATTGAGCCACATAAATATATTTTTTCATAAATAAATAATAATGTAACAAAGTGACACCCATTTCGTCTCTTTTCCAGATACCTATATATATTTTGTGCAGTTTGTATCAGAATCTAACTATAAAGTTTAGGCACCTAAGGTATTGTTTTGTCCTACAACATTGAGACCGAATAAAAATATTTGGCGATTGGAATATTGCATAGCTCCAGAACGACAAAAAAGTGTTTTTTTTTAAGCACAGATTACGAAGACAACCAATCTTTTGTACCTAGACCAAGATATTTTTGCATTTACATTGTAGAAGCGATGACGTCAATTAAAATATAGCTAATTGTATTTCCAACATTATTTTGAAAGGTATAGACCTATACATGCATTCTTTAAGGGTGTCAATTCTTCTATTCCAAATACGGAAGTAACTAAGAGTAATAAATAATACACACACGGATCAATATCAAAACAGGTTATTTTACATAATCCATGTGATTTCACTTTTTGATCTAAAGACTTCGGTAATTTATGGCGATCTTCAGAGGCCTCGTCTTATTAATATTAATTCACCAGTTAATAATCTGCTAAGCAAAACATTTGAATTCTTATGTAATTTTTCTGTTGATTTTGTGGACTCATAGTTTTAGTAATTGGGCTTTAGGCACCAAATTTTAAGTCGACGTTGGCGAATTTTTTCTCGTCTTATGTATTTAATTAAGTTGTTTTTTTTTTGTATTTCATAAAATTGGAAGAGTCTATGGCAAAGAATCAACTGGGCATAAACCTAATGGACATTTAGGACAGGATCAGAAACTTTACAGAAAAAAACGAATAAGGTCTAATAGCATCCTTTAAAATTGCAAAGGGTAGAAATTACAATTCACCTCGTCCAATATTTTTCAATAAACAGTACATTTAATTCAGCGTATAAAAAGAGAACAGAATCTTGTCGCAACTTGTTTGAAAAAAATAACAAAACACAAATAAATGAAATGACAATTTAAGGTCATTGAAGACGAAACAATTAGTTATATTCAAAATATAACGAGTTTTAAACATCGACGAAGAATAAAAAAAGACAATGGGAATATTTTGTACGCCGTGTATTGTGTTTAAAAATTTGAATTTGACTTTGAGTTTTTATGAAAATGCATTTTAATACAATATTAAGAATATATTAAAATGATAACTTCCGTGCACCAGCGGACGAGGCGCCCGAGGAGCGAAAAGGTAATCAGCATCATTTCGTAAAACAGAAAAATTATAGAATAAGAATATGAAAAAGCAGATCAGAATATTCCGTCATTTGAGTATTTAACAAGTACAGCGTATCCGTTCAGCTAAGTATTAGGGGTCCCAAATTTTTACAGATATTTGTCTCTTTTGGGATCACAACTGAATAGAAAGTATTTTTAGCAATATATTACAATTTTACTTTGTTTTGTGTTTCTACTTGACTTTTAAATAAAAGTGTAATCATTGCATATTGATTACACTTATATGCAAGAGGAAAGAGGTAAATTGTCCGCTGCAATTAAGATTCCAGTGAGCGATAGTTTGATATTTTATAAACGACATGTGGCAATGTTTTGCAGCTGTTATATTTTTATTTTTTCTTTAAAAGAATGACACGATAATGTTAGTATCGAGATCACTCTCCACTCGAAGGGTCCTGGAGTATAGATACGTTATTACAACGGAAGATAACACATTATGTCTTAGTTTTAGTAAATTTTAATGTATCGATTGACAGTAACATATTTTGGCGTTGATATATTAAGTGTTGTAAATTTCAGTCACAATAAATATCGAAATTCAGCAGAAAATCATATCACATAATTAGATGGTGAACGTGGCTACTTTCTACATTTTTTTTAAGAGCTTTAACGTCATCTGAAACCTGCAACTAAGTTAATCGTCCGGCAATTTAGATAATAATTGCTCTTCTAATTTTAGCCTTAAATCGCACGGATATTTCTCTTTCGCTTCAACCAAAATGTATTATTGTAATACTTTCTTAGGCATCCCAGCTATTATTTTCTTTATTCAAGTGTTCTATATTTTACAATATGCAAAAGAAATTTCATTAATATTTACCAACAAAAGCGACGATGTCCTGAATTTCGATTTCTCCATCTCTCAATACAGTTCTGATGCTGAGCCAGCACTTGTGCTCTAGCACGTCAATCAGTCTCACTTTGTCTTCTGCTTCTCGTTTTTTCGGTAGTCTTCTCACAGTCTCATCGTTCAGACTGTAGTAATGAGACTTGGCAGTCGTGTCGAGATAAACCTTCGTCGGCGATGATACTGACACTACAACAACATTACGGCGATCAAGGTGCATCGAAATAATTACTTGCCACGACTGGTAAAGTTCAATATTGAAGGCTAAATAAGTCAGGCTTTGCGAATCGATTGCAAGTATGAATTACAATAAGATTTAAAGGAAAAATATTTTATGTTTCATTACTTAAAGCAAAATGTCCAATTAAGCCACGATGGATCATTTCAATCGTATATATTACTGAATGATTGAGGGACATTGTTTTAAACTTCACGTTATTTGTTATCTATCAACACATTGCCAATTTTATAATAGGCGAATAAAAAAACAAAACAATAATGAGTCACGCGTGAAAACCAGTCTGGTTATGAGGCTACGTGTCTCCAATCAACAAGTGGACGTATCAGTATAGGAATGCACCTTGATCACCGCAGTTCCTTCGGAAAGTGCGCGGCCTCGGCGGGGGCGGGCCCACGCCTCCGTTCACTGCTGCTCTCTCCGATACCATTTTTCATTATCACATGTTTCACAACACTTCACTAATTTACAGGACAATCCTCCACTCGTGCCACTTGCACTCTCTACAATACACTGTTAAAAACTAAATGATAATTTCGTTAAAATTGCCGTGATTCGAATGACGTATATCATACTGATTTCCTTAGTTCAGCGCGGTCAGGTTATGGATAAAAAACGAGTTGCCGGCTACGTCGCCGGCCGTTCAGGGTCGACTGGTACCGCGGTGGTACCATTCGAGGTTTTCATCGACACTACAATTGTGAATTTACTTTTTTACAGATTCAATGCTATATTTTCAATTGCAACGTTACCAACAATATTTGCAACGGTCACGTTGACACACCTAAAATTGGTTTAGTCGTGGTGCGATAGCAATTCAAAGATTTATTGGATTTGTCCGTGATCGTGTCCAAAGATTAAATCCATACGCATTTAAACCGTGTAGCCCTTGTTATTCTTATTGCTGTCACGGTCCAACGGCGTGTTTTATTCCCGAGCGATGAATATGATACAATTACTGATCAACTACCAACTAGTATGGGCGCGTGTTTATATGGTTTGCAATCAGAGCATTGCGAGTTGCGAAACAAAGAAGGCCTAACGCATAATCTGTTGAGCGGAAAGACTATAAACAAGTGTAACACAACAGTGCAGCGTTTATGGACAAAACTGCACATTCTTTATGTGCCTACATGGAGATTGTCTTGACTAATTAAGCTGCAGTACACGCAACACAAAGAGCTGATCGTGATGAGCGCTCGCGTTTATAGATAACGTAAAGTACAGAAAACTGCTATTTACAGCGATTTAATCTAAACAAAAAAACATATTTCTCAACAGCTGCGCGAATGCTCCAGATTAATTGACGCTTTCTATAGATAAGTCTGGTAAACGTTTACAAAGATCATTAGGTTCCATTATCTACTGGATTTAGTGAATTTATAAACTGGACTGATCCCATTTGTATGCACAAATTATCGTCACTTTCATTCACTTTGAATTCATCTATGTAGATTCATTCTAATGGTCTAAGGGGAATTGAAAAAACAGTTTCATTTATGTTCCATGAACGCAATATTAAACATATTGTAGTATTTCACTAAAATCATAATATAATTGACGACGCAACTGTCATCAATAATTAGATATTTTGGCATCGTAAATCTACTGGAACCGATCATTAACATATTATAATCATCAATAAACGACCAAAACTATTAGCGAAACGATAGAGGTAATGAACTAAATGGACAGAATAGGATAGAAACAATATAAAATCGAATGAATGGTGATTGGTTAAATACTTCGGCTTGTAATGTGAATTCTGCACAATGCATGTCATAGTTCCGTCTGGCTGCGGAGACAGAAGGGTCGTCAAAGCTAACTATTTAGAGTAAACACAAGACTCTTTAAAGCATAAGAGAAATTTATAATATAAGATCTAATATACATTGAAATAAACAAGCCCTAACATAATATTAATGCAAAATTCAAAGTAAACGCCTAAAATAGCAGTGCTTAGAGTTGAAATATTGATGTATTTGGAATATATTATAACTAGCGGTGGGACCCGGCTTCGCCCGGGTGCACATAGCTTTTGAGTCCAGTATTGACTTGGCGACAACATATTATTTCGCGTACTAACTATATTTTTCCCGCGCGCCGTCGTTAAAAACCTAAAAAATTGTAGCCTATGTGTTATTCTGATGTATAAGCTATATTGTGGTAAAGTTTCATTCAAATTCATTCAGTAGTTTTTACGTGAAAGAGTAACAAACATCCATACATCCATACTTACAAACTTTCGCCTTTATAATATAGTAGGATGATACGATTGCGATGCAAATTACAGTAATCAATTAGTGAACGGTCATACAAATATGATTGATTTGGCATTGATGTATTAAACTATAACTCATTTGTGAAACGAAAGGATATTTGAAACGTTTCTAAATCAGACAGCGAGATCGGTGCAAATTAAATATTTACGTTTGCATATCGTTAAGTTTGATGGAGACGAGCGAAGCGTGGCCGATGATAACGTGTGAATTAATACCAAAACACTAGAAAGCAATTCAAACTCGTTTCAACATGTTTTTGGAAAACAAAAATGCTGTACGGATTTCGTAACATGACAGGGCTTATTCGACCGGCGACCGCTGAACCAGGACATGTTGTCATGCACCGTAACAACAATATCAACGAAAACGGCGATTTCATAACAGAAATTGACACTGAACATGTTATCACTCAATTCACCGACGTCATCAATAATGAGATCAATCAGCACTGTATTGTTGTAGACAGTATGCACGGAGTCACTTTCACTGCGGGCGGGCGACGCGACGCGTGCGCTCAGCTGCGCGGTCGCAGGGCTAACTCACGAGAGGCTCGCGCGGACCTCACGCGTCCCTCTCCCGCGGGCCTTCTCAACGCCAACTGGAGCAACCGTGTAGGTGTACCCGAATCGCCATTTACGCGACACCCCTCAACAACACAAGGTGAACACCGGGCATGACACACGTCATTTGCAAATATGCCAACTGACCGTTAACATTTAGCATGTACAAATACGATGTTTTGTTATGAATCATTACATTTCTTTTTTGAATAGGACACAATAACTTTAAAGTATTGATTTTCGAAGGAGATTAGTGAACAACTGCAATGGCATTTGTCAAAACTGGTCCAGCCAGATCAGCAGGAATGTAGGTCGATACGCTATCAATGAACTTATAAGTAACTATTGTTGGAGCGTTCGTTGCCCGAGTCAGAACAATGGATCCATTTAGCTAGACCAAAAAGTTCATCATGCGTAGTAAACATTCATTAAATGCACGTGAAATCTAGAGCGGTGCTCTCGTTTGCGCCTACAGTGACATAACGCAGGCAAGTCGCCACAAGCAAACAGGTAAATAATTGATCCCACGTTCGACTTCATCGGATACTTTGGCATCAAGTTGCGCAATGTACTTGCAAAACTCTAGATTTTGTGCACCAAGTCTGCGTCGCCTTCAACTTGCATTCTACACAGCTCCGAGTCGGGCTACAGTGAGTGGCTTTCCGTGAAGTTGCTCAACGAAGGTTACTAGTTAAATCGGTGATAGTATCGACTTCCCGCTCCTTTATGCTTAGATCTGTACGATTTAATTGTATTAACGTATCTGTAGATCACTTATCTTGTCGACTACATGCATTGAGATCATCAGTTTAAATAGACTATGTCGAAGCTGAAATGAGGGTTTCTGAACTTAATTATACGCTTGGTAAAAATCTTAAGCACTTAGCTATTAATTTCTTAGATTCTGATTAATAGTTCTTATCAATATACAATCTTAATCGTATAGTTCTGAGGTAATTATTATTTGCAATAGATTTAATAGTTTCATTTAACGTGGGTCCTAATTCCAGTAACCCAGACAAGCATTACATATACAAGTGGCATGTTTAGTTGCCACGTCTAAATGTTTCATCAAGCTCCAATAATAATTCCACGTAATGCTAGTATTGTTTGCATCAACCTCATCGGTTCACACAGTTACCACTTCACCATTATCTTTTACTTGCATAGCTTGTGCGAAAGTATTATTTTTTGTTTGCATCATTTTGATAGCCATTTTATGGCTAATTGGTTTTCTCTATACATTTGCTTTATTTATGTCAATTACTTGAAGGATTTTTTATATTAAATAACATTTTTATCCCCCAAAAAAGGTCTAATATTTCTGCTAGCTTTCGATGTCACGAATATCTACGACTACTAATATATTGTCAGTATTTTCAATTCCTTCATTGAAAAAAACATTTTTCTTGCCCATAACTCTGATATTGTTCCTAGTATTATCTGCTTTTACTTCATATTCCGGTCCATTTAGTTTAGTAGCATTATCTGCATTTTTCTAAGTAATCTGCTAAACAATATGGCGTGTTAAGACAATTCGCATGTCGACAGAGCCTTTTCTCCTCTCAGCGGTTTCTGTGCATATTTAGTTTCCCGCGAACATGCATTACTTTTTACTGCATTATGCATTGTTTTGACAAATCATTCATGTATATTATGTCTTGATACCTGACGCGTTTACTTAGAATCTAATGACTTCAATTTGTTCTATTCTTAGCTAAATATTCATACTATGTAAGCTTAATAGCTTTTTGTTGCTTTAACATTATTTGACACGACCTTCGTTGACTTAATGATAGGAAACCTAATGCCACGTCGGAAACCTTATATGGCTGGCTTTATTTTTTTATCGTATTATGTAGGACACAAGATTAAAAAAATCGATATATTTAATAACCTATATTTGGCGAGCTTGGAGAACATATAAATGGTTTGTTAGCAATATTGGGACATGTATAATATGGAACATGAAGTTCGTGGTCTGATGATCATTATAATATAACTAAAAACTAAGCATATATAGATTTATTATTCTTTGCAGCACAGTGTCAACATTTACATCTTCTCTGACCTGACCATAACTCTAAATTCAACGCCGATAATATAAAATCAGTCAATCAACACAAAACATGCCCATCATTCTGACTATGCAAGTCACCGACAAATCGACTAGAGCTCTGCTTTCCGTAATAGCTGGTACTTTAACTTCCTGAGTAGAAGATCTTGTTGACTGGTTATGTTCACATGAGCAGTATTTACGGTCAAGGATCATCACGCGGCCGTGAGAAGGTATGCCTGTCGCGCTATAATGCAAAGAATTCTTTTGTCGCGTTCTATGCGTTTACGCGTTTCTATATTATATTTAGAGGTCGTGGTGTTTGTGTAATTATGAATTATAAATGACCGTCGCTTCACTGATTGTGTCGTAATATGCACGTTAGGAACTGGTAGCTTAATTCGTTTTATGGTCGAGTAAGCGTTTATATCAGATTTTTTATTTTGTAGTGAGTGTCTACAATTTGTTGGTAACTCGTATTTATTCGCAACATACTGATGGTAGATTATATGTGAGAGGCCGCCTGGGTAGGTACCACTGCAATGTCTATTTTTCCCGACAAACAGCAGTGTAAATGCACTGTTGTGTTTCGGATTGAAGGACTTTGTAGCCAGAGTAATTACTGGATATATTGAGACTTAACATCTTATGTCTCAGGATGGCGAGCGCAGTGGATTGGTTTTGCTATTATTTATTAGTGGTCGTAATGCTTACCATCAGGCGAACGGCATCGCTCGCTATTCCTTGAAATAAAAATAATCCTACATGCTTTAATGCTTATAATGTATCTTAATGCTCATAATACTATATCACTAAACATAATCTTTTAAACATATTCGAGACCCAGTCGAAAGATCTATTCGATTTGAGCATAGCTGTTTTACTAACAAAGCCGAAGGGCGAAGCTAAGGTGTGTACAATCAACAAATATTTGAAGTTCCGGGTGTTGATGAGATGGGAGTTAGGACCAAACGTTCTTCGTAGATGATACCCACGATATAAGACAGGGTATGGTTTCCGGACTATGACGTAAGTATGAGAATCATTATTGTTGATATATTAGATTTTTATATCGCTCCACCTGTCATAACAAACGCATAATCTATGACATTGAGCTGTATGAATCAGTATTGGTCATTTTATAGCTTTCCATTTTAAGGTTATTTTATTGATATTAGCATATTTTTTTGTTATGATGTCGCCCACTGTGGCTTATCTTATTGTAGTTAATGCAAAAATTCAAATCTTTCGTTAAACCTTGTCCAAATATCTGTAGCAACTAGTCATCTTATCCCGGTTATTTTGTTCACTAATTTCGTTTTGATTTACCATTAGTTTGAATAAACTTCACTTTATTTCATACATTTCGTAAGCTATAAGCTTTTAAATAATCACACATCTAAAATCATATTTAGAATCCATATTTCATAGTAGTCCATTAGTCTGTTTTGCTAGCTTTTTCCTTGGATAAAAACGCAAAACTGATCATTGTAAATTATAATCCAAATGTATGTTTTCCGATCCTGCCCACCTATAAGTAGTAAATAAACAACACAAGGAACCTAAGTTTGATTCTTGAAAGAACAGAAACAATAGCCCAACATCAGGTGGCGTAAAGTCCATGATTAAAAGCGATATCGCAACTTTAGGAAACGATTACAAAGGAAATGCAGCAAAAAGCAGGCACGTGCGTCCGACCAGTGGTTCCGTAGAGAAATGCACGTAAGTGAATTGTTACGATGCAAATGTCTTCCTGCTGCTCCACAGTATCTATTGATGAGGATGTGCGATGAGCCGTGAGAACTGATACGGCAACAATGAAGCTATTTGGAAATCGTGTTATACACATGATGTAATAGAGATGTTTTTTAATTGCAACAGTTGTTAGCTTAGTGACAGCTTGGGATGTGAGATATTTTAAGATGGAAGGCTTACAGGCTGGGAAGCGTGAGGAATTGGGACAGAATTCGTGGTCGGGAACGTTGTGAGATATTTTGATATAGGGAATTTGTTCATAAACATTAGTTTGCTTCTTATCTCAACTATCACAAGTTTTAATTATACTTTGGGAATATGTGCCAAACTGTGCCTAGTGGTAAGTGGTATACCAGTTCCGATTCGAATATTTTTCGTATTTTAATATAACATTGAATATAAGAAACGTTTGCCGTTGGTTGTTTTTAAGCACTAGTTTAATGTGTTCACAAAGGTGTAATTAATTATATATTCATTTTTAAAGAACAATGCATAGTGCCAAGGCCGTTTCATGTATATATTATAATTACATTTATATTTTAAAATTATTGTACCTACTTTATTTTACGCATTTATATACATTATAATTACTAATATGTTAAAGATAAAAAAATGGTCCTTCGAGCCAGACAACTTTTATATTCACTTAAACATCAACGGGTTATTATCGAAAATATTTCAATAAAGAAAATAGAGCGTGTCAACCGAAAATTTAATTTCGTGATGGGAATTGACAGTGTAAACAGAAAATTCTCCGAACCATCGGGTACTGTTATAGTTTCAAGCGATTGGAATTCACGGTCCATTAAACACATCCACTGCAGCACGTAACTGTTTAAAAAATAATGTTCACGGCATTTTCCATTGCACGTAAACAATAATATTCGGAGGATGGCATTCTTTTACTTTTAGCGTGGTAGATTATATAGCCTAACTCCTTTCAGTCCTACTCTCGATTGTAGAGGAGGCACGCGCCCTACAGGAGGACGTATACAGGCTTTATTATTGGTGGCAATGACGGTATGAGCATAACGCTTGATTGTATATGTTAATCGAAAAGCAACACCACACAGAACTTATTAAATATCAAGTACTGAAACGCACAGGATGGATGGATGGATGCAGGTATCTTCCAACAGGTCGATGTGGAGATTATTAGAGGAGGCCTATGTTCAGCAGCGGACTTCTTGCAGCTGAAACGAACGAACTGAAAACCTTTGTATTACGCTGGCTACCCTGGTCTTTTTGCCCTGGTATAACTCTGTAACGCCTGGTATTCTCATTCAGTGAATACACTGACCTACAACAATGTATTATTGATGGAGAATTCCATTTCTTTCCATCCCACCGCATTATTCAAGCTAGATAATTATCAGCTATATTAATTCTTCCACTGCCGAATGTTATGTATCATCTTAATGTTTCCACAGCAACCTGTTGGATACTTTTTGCATCCTGTGAAGTTAGCGACTTTTATACTCGAGTTTACCTTTTTTTAAATCAGCCTATATACGCCCCACTCCAGGGCACGGGCCTCCTCTACAATCAACAGACTGATTAAGAGAGGTTTGGCCGTATAGTCCACCATGCTGGCCTAGTGCGGGTTGGCGGACTTTACATACCATAGAAATTCTTACAAAATCGCTATAGTACGCAGGTTTCTGCACGATGTTTTCCTGCACCGTGTCTACCTTGTGGACGTCCAATGCCAGTAGGTTTAAAGGTTATTACGACAGGACCTTTAGGATTTAGTCCGTGACGAGCTAGAATAATGTATATCATTAAATGTTGCTCATTTAATAGCTCATTTTATTGTATGCAACCGTAATTATTTTGCATGGTTGATGGGATTTTATTATAGTCCTCGTGATGATGAAAATAAAGAGGTTTTCAGGCGCCAACCTTTCTGGGCATATGGGTTTAGTTACACCAAACTGGCCTAATAAATTTGATAGCCTTCATACATTTGAAATTTTCGTGGGCAATAAGTAACAAATAAATAGCATAGATTTTGGTAATATTTAATATACTGTAGTTTTACATCACAGTTCAGTAACACCTGTGCTTGTTAGAAAGTCGGTGTTTACAATTGTGGAAATCCTGCTATATCAAGTTTTTTCATTAACATGTGTTAATCTTCTTTCCTAATATGGAGGAGTGAAGTTTACTTGCGCTTAACTGGTTTATCGAACTTCACTTTGCTTTAAATTGCGGAAACAATTTAGCTAATGATTTTACTATACCGGGTATCTCAAGACTGCTACCGAAAACGAAGCCGGGTGGTAGTTTTAGTGACTACAAACATAATGCAACTAAAAATTTTTTTTTCATAATTTTTTAAATATCGTCATTTATCGGTGGTAAATCTATAGTTTTTGCTAAAATAATAATTTAAACTCTTTTGTCCCTTAGAGTCTTTATAAATAAAAGGCTATACACTATTATTTTAGGAAAAAAATGTATTTAACACCCAAATGGTCGAACCATATAAAAAAATAACAAAAAAAAAATATCGCTTTTTTCCAACATTTTCTGTTGCATTGTGTCTGAAGTCGCTTAAACTACCACCCGGCTTCGTTTTCGGTAGCAGTCTTGATATACCCTGTATAGAACATTTCAGAATGTTTTACGAAACGAAATATGTAATAGTTAGTGGCCAACTTTAGGTCAGTATGTTGAAAATTGAAAATAACTGTTCTAAATGTTAACAACAATTCCATGTTGTTATTATAAAACGGTAGAGCCAAGCAGTAGCTAATATTGACTGGACAGAAAACGAAATAAACTCTAAAAAAACAATAATCAATGAGAAAACAGCTTCTAAAATAGTATTTATCAAACATTTTCTTTAGTTATCAATGTTTTGGAGGTTACCACATAACACGATATTCAGGACTCGTAGGATTCTTCGTATTGAAATCGACTTACTCATAGTAACTGCATTTTTACTATAATTTTGATAAATATTATTTAAGCGACACTTTTCAACACTGTTAAATCGTTCAACAGTCGATATGAGTAAGGTTGTAACAAGAAGAATAGCACGATATATCGAATATCGTTGATTGTCCCCCTAGCCTTGATGGATGATAGTTAAGTTACCTTAATCACGACTTCTCTGGCAATATTTCTTCACCAAGGAAATTACGGTGTAAGGGCAAAGGATAATGTAAGATCTTGTGATTTGAATAATAATGCTTAATGCCCTTTGTATTCTGTGTCAATCACGCTAAGATTGCAATACGCATGTTGAAATAAATAATTAATTATCTATGGGGATTGAATATAAAACAAAAAAAAAACTTTGATTCGGATAAAAGTAATTATTTTTTAATTTATTGATCGAGTAATTATTTTATCAGAATAAGACTAACCTTTGCCATGCTTAAATCTTGTAGTAAGTAATTAAAAGTATCTAAAAATGCACAAAATAAAAGTCCATAACACGCATCTCCCAATATGACACAGTAGACAAATACGTTTCGTTTCACGCAGAATATTATATCACAAAGGCCTTGTGAACATTTAACACTTCACGGTGCATGGCCACATCTAGTGGAGCGCTGCGCACACTTTATAAGGAAGTCGACCGGCCTGCACAATGTGTCCGTATTATGTTAATGCTATTGTTTAGATATAACCACTGGTCATTATGTAATGAGCTGAAATCAGCGGTGACGCCATCGTTATAAGTGGCCATGGATTTAATTTTCGACTTGTGAGCAAATGGATTAGCTGATGGTAAATGATCGCGCGGATTTTAGGTAAGTGTCAGCCTTAATTTTGGATGAGGAGGGAGAAGAGAGGGGCGGATATGTATTGGTAAGCTTTCAGTAATATGGTGGTATAAATAGCGAGGACATAATAATTGCACGATCAATGCAATAGAAGACAATCTCGAACCAAGTTATTTCTATCCAATCAAGGATTCTTATTACAAAATATAAAAATAGGTAGTTTATGAAACATCAAACATCACTTTACCATTATGCAACAAAATCATTTATAAATAACTCCAGACTAAGACAGCAAAAACATACAGCCACTTGAAATAACGAATAAAATTAATATAATTTTACGAATGACATTTTCTCTTAACACACAGACAATATTGCAACTACTGCCAAGGCTGGAATTTAAGAGTGCATTAAATTCTTAATCTGGCTGCAATGTGTCGAAACCTGTTAGAAACTATGCGACATTCGACTATTACGCTAACTTGCGTCGTAAACGTTAAGCCAGGGGATCCCAAAGCGTGTGCCGTAGCGCCCTGGTGTACCGCAGAAAGTGAAGAAGGGCGCCGGGCCATTAAGTCATTTTCTCTATCTCTCAACTTTAATTTTTGTCTGACTACCTAATGGGCTTTATTAATAACGCGTATAAGCGAGGGACTAACTTTAGCCCAAGTCTTTAGAATTGACTAGATAATTATGAATAGCTAGTTATTTACAACTTTATTAATTAACACGGATGTACATCGGCCTGGTATGACAATCTAATTATAGCAACCCACTGATTTTAAAACGAATGAGCAATATAATCGAGTCGATTCTAAAGCCCTTGGCTAAAGTTAATATCTGCCTCAGCCAAGTTTATTAGTAAGGCCCAAATAGTACGAGTATAATTGGATATATTTATGCCTATCAGATAGAAAGGTTAGGGCGTCGAAACAAAATAATAACATGTGTGTGCCGTGGATTGAAAAAGGTTGGGAAACCCTGCGCTGAGCTATTGTTTGTGGAAACTCGTCTTTTTGTAGAAAACTGACATCCGCTATTACCGTAATTTGAATAAAAGTGAACGCGACGTGTGTTTAGTTTTGTTAGCGTTTTCTTTACAAATAGTTCCATTTATTTTGTTTAAATACGCTGGAGTTTTGTTCTTTTTGTTTGATTGAGAGGACGTTGTATAAAAATGGGTGTTCTTAACATTGATATTGCTAGAATTAAATATAATTTATTGACTATATCAACAATAAAACATTTTAAATTATTTTATACCCAACTTTGACCAAAATACAGTGTATCAGCCCACATACGTCCCACTGCAGGGCACGGGCCCACTCTACAATCGAGACTACGATTGAGAGTGGTTAGGCCATATAGTCCACCACGCTGGCCTAGTGCGGGTGCGGGGGAATAGGTACAATACTGAATATAATTATCCTTGGTGCCATAGTTAATTTGGAACTTACTTACCTAACACCAATGAATTTAACTCTCACGAATTTTGTACACAGCTGTTTTCTAGCTCTTCCTCGTTTATAACTGAATTATTTTACCTTTACAAAGAGATACTGCACAATAACAAAGCCACTAGCGATGCGTATTTCAATATATTGTGATATCAGCCAGGTAATGAGTATATCAATGTAGGTCGTTGGATATCGGATCGATGGCGGCACTTCGTTGTGACTGTGTCAACATGATCAATAGTATCGACATTGGTATCGTATAAATAGCGACCTAGGTCCAGTTAATGGTGTCATCAAATAATTTGGAAGTCATAGAGGCACGCTGGAGGTTTTAGATTGGAGATTTTAGAGCCATGGTGGACAAACGACCTGGTTTACCAGGTTAAGGTCACAGGAAGTCACTGGATGCAGGCCACTTCCAATAGGTCTATGAGCGATCCATGGGGAGGCCTATGTTGAACAGTGGACTTCCTTTGGCTGAAGAGAGAGAGAAACGCTGTAGTTATTTTAGGCTATATTATAAGTTGGCTGAACCAGGAAGGAACGGCTTTCTTGAATTTCGTTCGGTGGGTGAGATTACCTATAACCCAATGGCCAATTACTCTTTTCCTCTTAGACAGGTTTCCTTCCGCTTTACCTCTTATTTTGTAGACAGACAGAAAATCAAATTGTTATGGATACTCCACGACCCGAGTGTCAACGGATTTTCATGAAACATAAGCGGTAATAATTTATCAGGAGAACCATTTGCTCGGTTGCCGGACCTACGCAATAAAAACTATAGGAAATGAAACTACAGTAGGCGGAGTTTTGTCGGACATTACGTAGGTAATTATTATGTTATTGATAGAGGAACTACAGTATCGAGTATCGGGATATGAAACATATGTTTAACGGAGCGCTGAATGACGTATTTCAGAACAGGAGACTTCGTAGAAGAAATGTCTTTCAATGTTTGTAATAGGACCCACCGCAATATCTATTTCTTCCGCCAAACAGCAGTGTAAATGTACTGTTGGGTTTCCTGTTTGCAAGACATGGCATGCTCGTATTGCCATACATTTCAATAATCAAAAATAAAAATTCTTTCAAATCTTGCATCAAAATCAACATTTATGGTTATCATTTTACTCTGAAAGACTATGCAAGAATCTAAGTTCGAAGACATGAATATTCATAAATATTAATTTGCATGATTGCATCAATGCAAAAAACGCAACAATATGTATCAATAAATAATAAACTGACGAGGTCATTGGCAGAGAAATCGCATTCGACAAACTGGCGAAACATGCTTTTGTGTTTTAGGATATTCTGATTCTAACCTTCAAAACACACTTAGAGAAATGTCACGACCTTTTACTTTTTTATCTATTGCTAATATTTATATTTCTACATCCTGAATAGTCCTATCATCAGTACTGTCCTAACCAACCCGCCTGCCTAATTTGTGTAAAACTTTAGTTTATTATGTTGCCTTGTTTTTGAAACGCTCAATAAAATGTATTTCATATTTATTCAATGAGCTTCATAATTCATTTCAAAGTAACTTCAAAAGACCCGAAGGGATTAATGTCAATCTTATAGTTACACTCACACTTTATCACATGTTTACACTCACACTTTATGTATAGTATAATTTTTATTATATTCCTCATACTTAATTTCGGATTTGCATTCCACGCCCAGTTACTTGACAAATTCACTCTGTATACACTCACGCCCAAAGAATAGTACTAGAAGAATGACATCTCCATACTTTAAAGTCGGAACTTTATTATTCTCACGCCTGTCCCCGTTGGGTTTGCTAGAGAATACAGAACATCAAGTGCTACGGCTTGGAAAGAAAGAAAACGATTTGTCACTGGTAGGTACGTATTTAGGGTAGGCATATCTATCAAAGCGCCAAGTGCTATTCTATAGACAAAGACAAAACAATCAATATGCCAACTGACAGGTATGTATGACTGTATAGTAGTGTTGTCTGTGTGCATGACAGTACATTCACCAGATGTTTGTCTGTTTGTGTGAGAGGCGGCGCCTGCGCTGGAATCCGGTAATCATTAGCAAACGCCCACCGGCCAGCGAGACACAGACAGGCGCGGGCAAAGGTCTACGAACTTAAACATTAGAATTGCCAATTTAACGACAATTATTAACGCAGTTGTGGCTTGTTTGTGACAAATTTTGAGGAATTTCATAAGAATAATTAAAGGTAGGCTTAAAATGGATAACATTATAGATACCTACACATTGAAGAGAGAATGGATAGAGCTTTTGTCCAGCAATTGATTTCTATAGAACCGTGGTTCCTTACATTCTACTCATGAGAGTCCATTTGACAAAATTTCTGCCTAGCCACTGATCACACGATCAGTTTACTGGTTTAGTTGTATGTTAACATAGTAGCGAAATCTAAATAAATAAAAGCTTTTTTCTATATATTAGCAAATAAAACATGCTTTAAATTATTTTATAGATGCCCTTAGGTTGGCTCTGCGGTTCCTTGGGATGCTTCCAAGGATAACCAGTGGTCCGTGGATCACCGGTTAAAAACCACTGCTATAGAACGCTGATAATGAAGAAAGACACAATTAATATTATGTTTGTTTTGATATCGTGATATATTTTTTTACAAAACTAGTTCCCAGACCTATTTGGACAATTTTCGGATTACTTGGTTCTGAGGATTGCAGGTTTTGATCCTATACTTTGAATGAGGTATTTGGATCAATTATGCTTTTACTGATTTATAGATTTTCATAAAAATATTGAAGGTAGAGTCGGAAAATGGCAGCTTAAATAAACGAATATTTAGCAGTCAAGCTATAAATTATTAATATAATATTTTTTTTAAACAAATGAATTAGACAACAAAGATTCCCTGTATAACGTTTTAGTAAATACACATACAACAAAAACAAAACATTGTTTAAAAATATTACCAACAAAAATATACATTCCTAAACAAATAAAAAAAACCGTAGAGGACGTTATGAGAACACGAAAACTCCATAAAAACAATCTTGTATCTCCATTGTGCCGCGCTTCGGAATGTTTGTGTAGGCGACACGTCGTGTATTTGCGAAACTGTATGCTCACTACTAGCACAACTTACTTTCATTGAATTAATTCACTTGTTTATCATCAAGGTATTATAATTTAGGTACATAAGAAAATAACTGACGATCGATTTGATCAAAACTTGGTCCAAAATAGTATATTGTGAATATTTTGCAAATAGGTGAAAGGTTCAAAGTATTCATAATTTACTCAACCGTTTCAGAAATAGCTTAATAAAGAGAGCTGATTATAGCAAAAACAATTTTAACGACAAATAAATCCTAGAAATAAGCCAAAAGGTCGAAAATGCCATCTATGGCCAAATAGATGCACTAATAATGATTTGAATAGCCGTTTCTCTTTACAAAGAATAGATGGCGCTGTATTACAGCAAGCACGGAATGGTAATGACAATATTTCTTCATTTTGCAAAAAGAAAAAAATATGTTAATTTTGATAATTCTTTTCCTCATATCAATAAATATTGATATGGTATAAAATTGAATATTTTAAATCCCAATGCATTAAAAGAAGTGCATAATATTTTATGTCCCAATTCATCTGTTTATACCACAATGAGAAACAAGCATGCCAATAAATAAAAGCACTCACCTTTATCATCACTCTTTTTGGGCGACTTCTGCCACTGATGCCGGACCTTCTGCGACCAGCTGATAGGACTCTTCCTACCTCGGCTCCGCTCCCGGACGCTGAAATCCAAAATATCCATCACAGTTCCACTCATAACACACGTACACCCGTTCCCGTATCCAATTCACCAATGAAAGTTTGTAAATACGCGGTTTATATCTACGATAAGGCTGTTTGCATTTCTCTTTGGGCGCTAATATAGCGCGATCAGGATTATTAGGTCACAGATAACACTGCGCTTAGACTGTGGGTTAGCGATTAATCCTATTTAAATTTGGATTTGATTTTGTAATAATGTTTATGAAACCCATGGCGGTAACGTTATAGAAGGTAGTGTTTGTAGAGCGTTAAATATTACGATTTAATTACCTTTTTATTTTTTCTACCTTATCAAACTTGCTTCATAGTAGAATCAGTTTTAATTTGAATAGATCCATAAAGATGCACAGACATCCATTGCCCAATTGTTTCACAATAATTTTATTTAAGTAACAGCTCTTTTCATGTCTTCTTCACTCAAACTGAATACTTATTTCGTTCGAGACAAAACATTCGATAAATAAAATAGGTTCTAAGCATGGGCGTAGCCAGCCATGGGCTCAGGGTGGGGCAGCAGTCTAAAATAATATGCATCTAGCAAACTGTACCCGCTGTCTTACCCCGTTTGGTCTCTGGGCGTATGTCAGTTTGTTCATAAGTCAATAGAGTCAATAGATAGTACTTTACCTAGATAATTATAATTTATTTTTTTAGGTTAGGTACCTTACAGGTCAGAGCCAGGGTGGGGCAACTGCCCCACTCTGACCCACCGTGGCTACGCCCATGGTTCTAAAACAATCTATGAATAACGCCGTGAATGAATAACTCTTTAGTTAAGCTTTTAATTTTCAAAAACAAGTGTTAACATTTCAAATCAGTTATTACATACTGATGTATCGGTGGGCAATTCGATTTCGCCTTGAAAATAATCACAACCTGTTTTCATTATTCAGGTTTGTGCATTATGTTTATTTCAAATGCAATATTGTATTATATAAATACAATATGTGAGGGCGTGGGATATCCAGTCGGCACTCCTTGTAATTCTCAATTTAACAGCAATATTGATGAGGTCATAATTTATTGATTTACCTACATAAATATATCTCATAATTTACTTACAGGAGATTCTTATTAGAACTCAAAAGTAATAATAAAATTCAGCGAAGTGTAATATATTATGGTCGCATTCCATTGTCAAATGCGGTTCATTTAGTTTTCTGAGTTTTTCAATTGCCAAAATCTTATAAAATTCATCAATATATTCGCAAAAGGGTTGATTTAGTAGAGAATTTTAGTTCACATAATATAGATATTTTCAAAATCTAGAACAATGTTAAAACGTGCAAATTTATAGCTGCCGAATCGAAGAGCTAGCTAGTATTCTAAACTATGATTATGAACAAAACTTGCAAAAGATTAACTTACATAATAATCTTCTGTTCGTCAGTCTTTTCCTCATCAGAAACGTCAACCCAATCATCGCTTCTATCACTGCGGTCGCTGACGCTGGTCTCACTACTCGGCACCTGGAAGGCGATCTCCTGCCCGTTGTAGCTGACCACAGACCGCTGCCCGTACAGACTGTTCGTCTTCTGCTCGCTCGACATCGTGGACTGACTTATATTCGACACTGTATCGAACGACAGTCTCTTCTGAACTGCCGACGCCAGCTGCTTCTTCAAACTGTTCCGTAACTTCACCATGCTTGGACTGTTTGGTATACTTTCATAGCAATGCGATAGCGACGTCCCATCACCGTGTTTGATTGTATCGTAGATATTCTCTCCGTCGTTGTAACCACAGTAATCAGATATTGAAGAATGTCTGCTGCTGTAGGTAGGACTGTCTTTAGATTTTGGCGGTCGTGGAGGTATTTTCTCATATATCCTGTCAAAGCCGATCTTCTCATAGCTGACTGTTGATGTGCCACTCACAGATTTTGATATAGCGTAGTTTTTGTTATTTTGTTTAGAGAAGGGCTGGTAGTCCTCAGCTATTTGTATTCCCGAGCTCGATGTTAAGCAGTAAGGTTTGATGGGTGATTTGCAATATTCGTAGCCATCATCACTATCGCCGTCCCCACGAGTTCTCTCTTCTAATTGGTTGTCACACAGTTCGTAGTTATGAAGACTGCTCTCGTCTCCTTCAGGATGTGACCTCATCTCTAGTAGACATTGATAAATATTGTCCTTTTCGTCAGACTCCGATGAATCGGTAGTGGCAGGTTTTGGTATTTCAGGCAAAGGGCAATTTATTTTAGGTGCCCTTTCTAACGTTTTGACTGGAATTATCACAACATTTTCTACTTCCCTTGGCTCTAACACTTCGTAGTCGTCTTCAACGGTCGGTTCTTCTTTGGGCTTTGATGTAAGTCCTGCAAGAATTTCCTTGTTGTAAGCCTCAACCAAAGCACTCTCGAAGTCATTAGACTCACTATCATCTTTTTTATCATGAGATTCATTCACTTCTACTGTTTGAGATTGTTCTTTCAGTGAGATTTCAGTTTGAGTATCGGAACAACTAATAGTATTTTCGTTTACCGTTACCGTAACAGAGCTGTACATATTTACTGCCTCGACTACTTTATCGACGTCGGCGTATATCTGAGTACTGCTTTTACGTCGCCAAAGAAATGATTCATTCGGTGTTATCTGGGAGCTAACATCTTGATATGCCTTTTCATCTTCTTCTGTTCTATTAACTTCTATGCTAGTAACATTTAAAGCAATCTCGGGCGTTTCTTTAGCAGTTATCGTTGGTGGGCTTTCAATATCTTCCGGAATAATTTCGACCACTTTCAGTGGCATTTTTTCCGTATGTATGTAATTAGTTTTATATTTCTTTCTATCATAAATGGGTTCTTTCTTTTTTGGAACTTCTAAAATTTCATTTTTCTTTATTTCACTTTTTGTAACCGACTCATTGATAACAGGTTTGATTGTTTTGATTTTAGGGACACCATCTTTTACAACAATGTTTTTAGTGAGAACTAGAGTTGATTTCTTTTCAGGTACTTTTGGTTTTTCTCTAACGGTTGTTGTACTTTTTGTTCTATCAGGCTGTTTTTTTATTGTCTTAGTATTGTTCGACATCGATTGTGCGATGATTTCACATTCGAATTTTCTTATAACATCTTTTACTACGTTGGTTTCTACTTTTTTCTCCTGAACTTTTTCACAGGTCTTCGTTTCAATAGGTCCATCTACTGAATCGGACCCGCTTTGCTGTTCGCTCGAGTCTTGGTACTTTAAACGCTTTTTCGGTGATTTAATAGCTTTGGTGCCATCAGATTTGGACCGTATTACTCTGATTTTCGCTGATGAATTGTCCGAAAGCAACAACTTGTCTATAGAATCTACACTTGAACACCTTTTTTTGTTGTTGCGTTTTTTGGAGCCTCGCCTTTGTCTTACCACAATTTTGATGTTTGGACTAGAGCTAAGCGTAGAAGAAGGAGTGGAACTATTACTGGCTGAGCGTCGTGCAGTCTGAATTTCTTCTATTGTCTTGCCAAGTTTCGAATGCCTCGGTGATCCAGGAGATTCATTGAGTAAATTAAACTTTTGTGTCAACTCTGATACTTTACTGCTAGGTATGGTGACTGTTTTTGTTGCTATCGGTGGTCTCCTATACGACGTCGATGCAGTCTTTATTTTAAAGCTCACTTTTCTCTGATTTTGATCAACTTTCTTCTTTATATTTGGAGCAATATACACGGGCTGTTTTTCTTGAGTTTTGATGTTATCGTTTGGTTTTATCAGCCCTCCACCAGTACTTCTGGTGTCCTCACTTCTCGTAGTAATGTCTAATTGTGCATAATGTATAGTCGGTTCTTTTCTTTTAACGTCACTTTTAGGTAGAGCAGTAGCCGAGTTTACCGTAGCGTTAAGGAATGCTTGTTTCGCCTCATTTATTGATTTCATTCTGTCAGTCATTGGTACGGGAGGTTTAATCGGTATTGAGTACACACATTTATTGCAATCGCTTTGGTTTTCTTTAATAGCCATTTCTGTTTCTGGTAGTATGAAGTTCTTGAGGAGCGCTTTGATGGTGCCGTGTTGTCTGCCTTCGTTGCTGAGGTTTTTTATCGATGTGATGAGATTGGTCGTGGTAATTGTGTCGCCTTCCATCAGGTTTCGCATCGGTAATGGATCGGTCACAGCTTGTTCGCCATCTGAAACAGATATACGCGCGTGTTAGAAGTAGGAAGTCGTGAGTGATGTAACATGAGTTATCCGAAACTCGTGGGCAATTAATTTATAGTTATATCATCGAGTGAATTGATTGCTTGTGAAGTTTGGATGTTGATAGCGGCTGTCGAGTATTGGCGAAAGTGTTTGTTTCCTATTGTCATTACATCGGTGCAATTTCCCTTGTCGTTCCTTGTCGTGAACGGAATGTGCTGTTGCGTTGTTCGCACGATTGTCTTTATGTGACGCGGCGATGGCAAAACGTTCACACGTTTTGCTTGCGGTTTTCAAATCATTACTGTTGTATTGTGTTTTTATGAAGTATATTGATTGCAGCTGTATAGGAAATGAGTATGTTTTTCACTGGGTAAGTATCACTTAATAAGTGGTAAGTAAGGCAATAAGTAAGACATCACTGATACCTTACAATTTGAAGTTGCTAAGAAATGCAATTTTTGAAAAAGACATTCAAACGTTTGTATATTTTCCACATTATAGTTATTTAACAGTATCTATCTACAAATATCCAATTGACGAAAATTTAATAACACTATTGTATTGTGGTTTATTTGTGGCAAATGATGGCTAGGTCGTCAATTCGATCTACAACTTGGGTAATTAATAAATCATGTATTGTTGCATGATTTCCTATGTGTTGAAAGCAGGTAGGCGGCCAGCAGGTATTAAATCATAAACATTTATCTGCAACATGAATCACAATCGTGTTGCACGAAAGGAACACGAATTAATAACTATTTGCCATTATTAAGTTACAAAAGAAAATAAAACACCTAAGCCTATCTTAATTATGATGCGAAAGAGCTGTATACCGAAACGAGAAGATATTTTTCCGCCAGAAGAATCGCACTGAATATAGTATAAAAAAGGAGCCACCCTGATACTTCATTTTGGTAACATAAGTAAAGTTACCTAGTTTATTGTAACTATTAAAAAAAAACTATGATAAAAATTATTATTCCATGAGCATACAAGATCCCAAAACAAGAATTATCAGGGATTTGGCCAATTTTGCATAAAAATCCAGTTCTCAAAAATGTTTACTACAAAATATAACATTTCATTACTATTACTAACACGACTGCTCAAACAAGGAGTGTTATGTTTTATTAACGAGAGGAAATCTGTTAGGCTTCCCTTCCGGTGCCTAGAGAGGTCGACAGATTAAAAAGGTATGTTGGTGTCACTGGCCTTCCAGCATTCCTGCTTGCTAAATATAATTGAATCCAGATTGATTAAAGTGGACTATGCGAAAATGGTATTTTCTTAGCCAGCCCTCACATCCTCCACTGCAACTCGTGTAAGCCGGGATCAACAGTGGCACACATTTTTATGACACCGAGAATTGGAGCTTAGTGAGTCCCCGGGAATGTCTAACTTGTCTTTAACCAGCAACGAATACAATCATAAAGTTAAATTATAGATGAAGGAAATATTTGTCCATTTTCCTTAGCAAAACGGGTGAAAACTCAATGAAATATAGAGGTAAATAACTTCGCTTAGACTTTTACGGCCAGAGAAACTAGCTGTAAAACACCACATATCAAATCATTCTTATATGTATTTGTATGCGAAAGTAAAAGTCAGGATCGGGAAAGGGAAGGTCTATAGTCTCAGCCTACCCCTATATGGAGTTGAGATCTTTATGTATGAGTTGAATCCATGACAAGTCTTCTCTCAGTCTGCTTCAGTATATTTCTTAGGGTGAAAAGAAACCTATTTTCAAACAATATTCTTCATTGACTAAAATAGAATAGGTAGCTTGTATTTCAATAATAACAAAAGTAAATATTGTTTACTATAAAACGTTTATACAGGGTATATCAAGACTGCTACCGAAAACGAAGCCGGGTGGTAGTTTAAGCGACTTCAGACACAATGCAATAGAAAAAGTTGCAAAAAAAAGCGACAATTTTTTTGTAGTTATTTTTTTCCTATGGCCATATTTGGATGGTAAATACATTTTTTCCTAAAATAATAGTGTATACCCTTTTATTTATAAATACTCTAAGGTATAAAAGACTTTAAATTATTATTTTAGCAAAAACTATGGATTTACCACCCAAACATAACGATATTTAAAAAATCATAAAAAATAATTGTCGCGTTTCTAGACGAAATTTTTAATTGCATTGTGTTAGTAGCCACTAAAACTACCACCCGGCTTCGTTTTCGGTAACAGTCTTGAGATACCCGGTATTGTGTAGGTTATGGGTTTCGTGACAATAGACGAGGAAAACAATATGTAAATGGTTCTTATTTATTTGCTAGTTTATTGATTACCAGTAGAAGTTATATTGACACATTCTTGAATCGAATCAAATGCCTACTTGTAATTTAGATGCATTTATACGCCACTAAAATTCTTGATTTACATGCAATGCAACTAATATTTCTACTTACACTTTGATCTTCATCTTCTTGGAAACTATGATCTTAATAAATGTGAGTTCATGTATTTTTTACTATGCATTTCATGGGAAGTTAAATGTCCAAATATATATTCTCTTATACCTTCTTCCTTTTCGAAACTTCCTAGAGAATTAAAACCGCTTTGGATTTCTTATTCGTATTGCCTTTTTTGTTGGATATCAACCGCAAAAGCATCATTTTGACAAGAGTTAGAACTCTAATTGATTGCATGGTCACTTTAGATGTAATCTTTACTAAATTAATGACTTAATCTTAAAATTCTGACACGTCTGGAAGTAAGAATAATGAATGAGGTACGTGTAGGGTTGCTGAGGTCAAAACGTGTTTAGAACTTTCACTCGCTCCCGGAGAACAGTACGCGTTTATTACCGTAGTTGACACTGTGAAGAGAAGATTTGGTTCAGAACCGGTGTTATGCATTTATACACAGACAATTCAAATATTTGTTTATTCTGCAATGTTAATAATTAAAACAGGTTTTCACTTGAGGTCGTTTTCAAAATTATAGTGTTTATATGTTATGGATTTATGTGTTTGATAGCTTCTACGTTCCATAATCTTTCATCGTTGTCTGTGATTCAATAACATACATAAAAGAAAACAAGGATTAGAGAACATTTTCCTTTCCTAAACGTGTCGTATTGTTTTGTTTTGTCTTAGCTATGGATGACGGATTAAGGTCGAATATCCGTGCACAGATTAGGAATTCTTCAGATGCATTTGAATCTGTATTCTTATAAGACAATTATATTCCAATGCAGACGCTTCCAAAATAAAAACAAACCGTCCCAATAACATAAAGGAAGCGAAGTGTAATACTATCAATAAATATTGCACAACGGCGCGTGTGAGGACTCCCAACAAGGCCTTTATATTTAACTCGCGCGAAACTCCTTAGAAAGTCTGCTAAATACGTGATGGAAATCAAACTGTTGTGGTTTGCGACAGGCCGGCTTATCTAACTGGCAAGTGGCATCTAGTAGACATAAGTGAGCCAGGAAAGTAATTGTAAGTAACTTTCGTCTTTAGAGCAGATGAAGATTTGGAGCGGTATGAGAGATGCGTAGTAGGTAGTAAATCTGTATATTTAAGAGTTATATAAGAGTTCGTACTATTTTAGCGTGGTAGTCAGAATTCTGGCGAAGATCTCACGCACTCACTTTAATGATGAAGGAATAATCGTAAAATATATTACGCACACATAGCTTGGAAAAGTCTTGGATATATCTTTCTTTTGTATCAGTCTGTTTTCTTATCAGGCTCTGATGTTTTACTTCTATCCATTAATATTTTGTGTCTCTCGAATATGTCTGCTTTTTGTATCCGAGTTTGATGTTGTCAGTCCAATGCGCTATCAAGTGGGTTATTACAAGTTTCCATCTAGAATATGTACATTTCTATGTCTAGCAGAACTGGGTTGCTAAAAGTCCGCGAACAATGTATGTAGGACGATGTTCCATGAAGCACGGCATGTTTGCCAAGCATTAAGCTGGTTATCTAATTGTGGTTAGCCAAGTAATGTTAGAAGGCCGAGTGTAAGTGGATCTGGGTTGAGCATGGGGCCGAAATTACGTTTTGCATATAAAATATGAGACGAAGATCGTTGGCTTGTGAGGTGATGTTTTGTGACTTACTTTGCAATGTTCGTAATCGCTTCTTCGATCAGTGGCAACTTGGAATTGACATGTATTTTGAATTGTGATGTGAATTTGGTATGAGGAAATTCTTTTAGTGTTTTTATAGCGTGTTTTAATGTTTTGTTTTATATGTGGGTATATTTTACATATTCAAATAATTCTTCAATAAAGTATGTAAAGCTTTTGTTCTTAGTAAATAATGAAATAGTACGGATAGCCACACCATTTCAATGAAACTTCTGATTGTAGAGCAATGCCATGCTGGGCCTAGGATCATGATGGGGAAATATGATCAGCTTATAGCAGTCGACTTTTAGATATACGTCTTCTCTAGTTCGTGCCATTTCAACCAGCTCTATCCTATCGAATTTCTACCAGCGATCTTTCCTACACTGCCTCGATGGCCCAGTTGTATTAATGTATGATTACAAAGCTGAGATCTCAGAGGTTGGAATCCGGGGTCGGGCGTAGGAAAGAAAGAAATGTTTATTGCTTGTTCAATAGAACAGCAAAAATGAAAAAATATAAAAAACATAGAATAACAAATTTTGCGCCATCAGTGGTACCTCCTATTCTATCAGCCAGTACTGTATGATCAGTATGTAGCTTTCGCGATCGTCATTAAACCAGCTGGAGGGCGTGTAAGCTGATATTTTATTTTTATACAAGCAAGGGCAGTGCATTGCATGCAGCTGAGTGATCGAATCTAACGCAGGATGTAACATGCGCTCGATTAACTTGTGTTCTAGTTATAAATATTACGAAAATCGCCGCATGTGCTGGCGTTCAATAATTTCGAAATTACGGACAAGTACAGTTATATATGTTTTGTTGGAACAGCTGTCTGCTGTGTGTAGTGAAAGTTTCAATCTAGTTTTGTAATTGTTTGTTAAAAAAATAGGGTATGACATAATAATACATAAAGTATGCGTCTATGTAGAAAATGATAACTTTTTACGTTTACATTATTTAGTAACTTGAGTGTGTGCTTTTATTATATGAATTAGAATATTTATATTTATTGGTCCCGAGAGAAATGTTTGTGCAGCCCACAAATATTTCTTTCGGGTCTGGGTGTTTGTGAGACCGAAAAGTCTCTCGTAGTTCCTGATACCCACGACACAAGACTCGATCTTAGTGTGGGGTCAGGACTATGTATGTGACTGTTGGGTGTTATTTATTTATTTATTATAAAAAAAATAATATGCTGTATAGACTAATTCCTGCGAACTCATGTGACAAACCTTTACTTCGTGAGTTCTATTTCCGATAGGACAACTTGTTTGGGATAAGTAATTAGATTGTAAAGTAATTTTTTCGTGTACGAGTTTGTTATTAGTTATCAGTTATATGCTCTAAGAGTGGCAAAGGGCAGACGGTTGATTGTAAAGTGATTAGTTGAATGTTTTCAGCAACAACCACTCTTAATCGTACTCTCGATTGTAGAGGTGGCCCGTGCCCTGCAGTGGGACGTATATAGGCTGATACAGATTCGGCAACACCAAGATAGAATCCTCTTTTATAACTAAAAGATTATGCAAAAAATAAAAGACAATTGCATTATAATATATTTTCCTGTAAGTTAATTAAAGGAAACAATAAGACGCCGAACGTACATGTCTGTCATACTTCCCTGGATTGTGCAGGACCGGATGAACCGAACGACAATCTAGATATAAAAGTCCGCACTCATTGTCACTCGGAGTGCATCCTGTAATCCCACAGGAATAGCCACACCCTTGCCGGACACGCTGCGTCCGCGTTGTAATGCCGTCCATTATGAACTAACAATATTACGTTTGTTATACTTAGTTGGTTTTGTAATTATTATTTAGTGATGCGCCTACTTTGATTTCTCTGAAATGGGAGAGAATGCCTCAGGTATTAAGTCCGCCTTTATACATTGTAATTTGTAATAAGTAAATAAAATAAATAATGTAATAAAACTAGAGGAATTTAAAGTGCTTTATAAAGTTTAAAATATGGAGACTGAGCCCTTACTCATAAAGAAACGCTAATAAACCACATAAATTAGTCAAATTATGTTAAGAGGAGACAAAACGTTCCTTAAGTTTTGTTATTCATAATGTTTTTTTCTTCATATTTTAACTAATATTGCTACATCACAGAAAAAAAATCATTAACTTGACAGTAATATCAAACGTCTAGCTGACAGATATCCGCCATTTTTCTGCTTAAAATTTGCTTAAACAAGGGTCTAAGCCATTTTTAAGTTAAAGAGCTGTTAAACAGCTGATTAGTATTTTTTTACGTCCATGAATGTTTTTGAGTCAGGTCATATTAAAGGCATTTGAAAATAGCGTTAAGTAATTATAAATAAGGGGGTATGAAGTAAGACGGACATGCGAATTGTGAGTTGATAGGTGTCATAAAAATCGATTACATTTCTGTTTTAATTGAGACAGTGTTTATGATCTAGATAGGCAGGTATTTTATGCTGCTATACTTATTATTAAACACAGAGTAAGTTACCTTTTTTGTGACTACAATTTTTGGAAATAAGTGTATAAATATAGATCGATTTCGTCTCGCCATCTCCTTCAGGGCCTACGTTGTCGGTTACGGTTACTGGGGAGCCACTATGTAGTGATTTCCGAACTGGTGACATTTAGCATCGGACCACGACAAATAGAAGAAAACGATGGAGGCCTTAGTCCAGCAGTGGGAATTAAAGGGGTTATAAAAAAGTGTGTGAATGTTCCGAAACAGGTATTAAATTGTATTAGTCCGCCGCATAACAATTTACACCATTATGCGGATACAGCTGTTGACAAAGTGTATGTTTTGTATTAAAAGCTGTAGTCTGCCTAACAAGCATAATCATTGTAGAAACGATGTTAACTTACCATATCAAATACCACACAATTACCTAGTCACGTATTCCCACGCTGCACTACCTGTTTTCTTACAACTAAACCGATAGAGACAATTACAACAACAAACCAATAGTTTCCATCGAATTCCAGAACAAAAACACCCAAAATGACACGGAAACCTGAATGGCCAAAAGGTTTTTAGTATTCATACGGTGATACCAGAAGGCCACATGTTTGAGCCAAAATTGGGGGGACTGTGTATGGCCAATGACTGCTTTGGTGACGTTGACGTACTACTAGGTACTGTACGATTGTAACGCGGAGGTCTCGGGTTCGAATCCTTGGTCGGGCATAGTAATAGTGAATTTTTTTCTATTAATTATCAGCTTGGAGTCAGAAATTTGAGCCCGATATGGTGATGCGTTCTAACTACATCATGGGACGGAACACACAAGGCGAAAAGTGGGTGCCTTGGTAACACCTCTGCTTACCCCTTCTGGGGAAAATACGTGAGATTATGTATGTATGGTCAAGCAATTGGGCCAAAACTGGGCGAATCGTGAATGGCTAAACGTTTGGTCCAATCTGGGCGAGCTGTGTGCTCCACCGGTCGGTAAGACAACCGTTGATCGTAACGGAGTTTCGTGCTCAATGGATCGCGAACACAAGAGCAGTGAGATGCTCGGTTTTTATGCTCATGTTACGGATAATGTGGTTATTTACACTGAAACATCACAAATATATACAGCCTCTACTACAACTATCTGACTGTTTGGTGTTATTATTTTCCTTCAAACCAGCACACTACAGTGCATTTACACTGCTGTTTGACAGGAGAAATAGAAATTGCCGTGGTACCTACCCTAGCAGCCTCTCACATATGAAAGATCTTCCGCCGGTAAAGGGTTGAAGGAAGAAGACAAAACATGACTAACTAAAATTGGTTTGAATACGGTCTATGAATACGGCCGTTATACGCTTTACGGCCGGTCTCTATATCCTAGCTGTCTTTAACCAGAGATTAAAATAGCTACCATGACTATGTAGATACAAGTCTATGCTTTAATAAACAAATATAGACGTGAGCATTAATGTTGCCTAGGTATATATAAATGTATGCACCATATCTATATATATCTATCTTTGTTAACTAAAACATAAAATGCTTCGAAATATCTAACGAAATCTCTAGTCAAAGATAGATAGAGTATAGAAAACGGCCATTAATGTTTTCAGCAAAGCTTACAGTTGCCGATGAATAATTCGATCTTCCGAGTTCCGACCAATACTGAATGCAATAAGGAAAAATAATATATTACTCACTACGATGTATCGGCTACTCTAAATAATAAGGAAACTATGCAAGAATTATATACAGTTGTAACTTGACGGCTATGAAATAACCTGCAGTTATCACGTATTTGACCTTTGTAAACTATGTTAACACTGGTGAGAGACATACACGTCAGTTACAGTTATTGCTGGGTACCGCAAATACCTCGCATGGTCTAATTATGCGTAGTTTGTGCTTTTTAAATAAATAAATAAGTAAATACCCAACATTCGTATATGGTCTTGTACAGTAACGGTTTCAGCATTAACGACGCCCTGGGCGAGATTTCCGAATTCAGGTGAACGACAGTAAACCATAGATACACTTTGGACAGTGGCGGCTAGAGGCGTTCGCCCAACCGCTCACTAACTTATCGCCGGCTTTGGTCTTGGCCGGCACTAAAATCAAGCCTTGTGTCGTGGGTATGACACACTACTCGTACTAGAGACTTTTCGTTCTCACAAACACCCAAATGCCTGTGGATCACATAATTGTTTATCTCGGTGCGAGAATCGATCCTGTTGCACCGCGATTGCAGCCGCTGCGCCGTCTAAATAACTGCGCCATGGAGGCTGTCAAATGATAAGTAATATATTATAATATACCCTATCAAAAGTCTTTCAACACGTAAATTGCGGATTCATCCCGGTGAATAGTTCGTTATTTATGCAACCCAATGTGTAAATTATAAAAAGAAATAATATAGTTCCGGAACAGTTTGACGTGTGTTGGACCACGTGTTTTCTTTGTATAATATTGTTTTTTATGGAGAGTATCCTGTTGGATTCCCAGCGTAAGCGGGATATACCGGATCTTTCTGATTAGAAACCACATGTTAGACTCTATTTGTTTTCGCTTTTTCTTTATCTAATTACAATTCACACACACTCACACACACACGTACACACACGTAGTGTCGGGGAAATAACATTTTATTAATTTATTTCACTTTATTTTTAGTTTGTCAATGTGTCCCGTTGCTGGATAAAAACCTTTTTTCTGTCACTCGTGTGATAGTTTTCATTACCCTACAATTTGGATCAATAGTAAAGATTTTTTGATTATGATTTTGTTAATAATAGTTAACTTAAAAGTTTGTATGGTCACGTCCTAAGGAAACCACAGGAGTACGTCGGCAATATGTGCCTGAGCCTCAATATTTTTGAGCCTCGATCGACGGGTGGACCAAAGAAGCGCTGGCTAGATGTCGTCAAGGAAGATGTGAGGGTCAATCGCCTTACTATTGAGGATGCCGAAGGTCGGGTGAAATGGAGGAGAATTTGCCGGAAGGCGGACCCTGGCATCGGCCATGATAACGCCAGGAAGAAGAAGAATAATAATAATAGTTTAGTTCAATTGCTTGCTTAATATCAATTCTTTTGGGAATACCAAAAGTAATCGCATCCATTACAATAAAAACATACCACACCCCGTCTGTCGTTTCCTAGAACTCAATACCAGTTACTACATTAGCAGGGTTTTCCCATACAATAACAAATCATTTTACTTTCTATACGTGTTCGCATTGTTTCGAACACGGAGCCTTCACAGCTGATGTTTTGAATTCGTCGATGGAATACAATGGGAGGAAGCTTTGTTTGATATTTTAATTGTAATGGTCTTCGTTATGATTTTGGTACCTTGTTGGTTATATTACATATATTATGTGACCTGTTATACTACTTCTGCTTTTTTAACCAATTATTTTTGTATGTATATACATACATACATACATAAACTCACGCCTTTTTCCCAGAAGGGGTAGGCAGAGGTGCCAAGGCACCCACATTTCGCCTTGTATGTTCCGTCCCACAACGTGATAGGTGGCGAGCCTATCGCCATATCGGGCACAAATTCCTGACTCTGGGCTGATAATAAATAGAAAAATCCAATATCACTTTGCCCAACCCGGGATTCGAACCTCAGCTTTGTAAGCGTACCCTAGTACAACTACGCCACCAAGGCAGTCATTTTTGTATGTATTTATATAAATTAATGTTTTTTTATTACCTGTAGTTATTAAATTATTTGCATGCCATAATTTTCCTTTTTAGCTTCTATCCTTTTTTATACTTTAGAGTGCCATCTGTTTATTATTTCCTAATATCCATCCCATGGCTGTCTGTAGTACATTGTCTTTGAGCGATAAGACCGCTAATTGTACTTTAATTTTTTATTGATAACTTATTGTATATATTTTTTGTGTGCATTAAAGTGTATTTAATAAATGGACATGGGAATAGATGCTTCGATATTGGGTTAGTGTCTAACACGGGTAATGCTGTTCTATCTTGCCAAAATAAAAAAAAAAATACTTTTTGGGCCTGCATAATGTATCGGCATTCGATCGTCGTCTGATGCCATTCGATACTCTTTCTGGGCGGCAGTTGCAATTACCACCAGGCAAAAGTCAGTTATAGCACCGTGCCTGAATAAAAAAAATGCCAACCAAATAATTAAAATCGAAATAATATAGTGTGAAGTTCAGCACGATTATTCCTTGTACTTAGTAGTTTTCCACAGATATTGCTTTGTAGGTTAGGAAGTACCTACTTAACCAAGCAATATCAACAATAGCGTCAGTAACTAAAATAGTTTAATATTTGAGCGATTACGAAATGTATATAATCGATAGCATAATTAAGTAACAAAGGAATTATAAACTGTCTGACACAGTTGACGGTTATTTTAACCCGACCGGTATAAAGATATTTATATACACCCATTGACTTATATTCTACCGATAGACGCGACGCGTCATAGAAACTGTTTGTCCCATATTTCAATAAAGCTCAGTAGCGACATCTAGTACGTTTACTTGAATATTACAAATTATGATCAAAGATTATTAGACAGAAGAGACAGTTCAAATCAATAATAGCTTTTCCTAAGATACTGCCTAAGTATGAATGCCGTCATAGCAATTATATATTTTGTAATATTTTTTTATTTATGTGAGTAATTCATGAAAGTTATCTAAATTAAACTAAAATCTCTTATAAGTGTACAAGTTTATCACAGTTTTACAATAAGATAATGAAACAACAGACAAATATTATAGAGATCTCCCTCTTTTGTAACGACGCGCAAGAATCTAAAACAATTTTCAGTGATATTAGTCTTTAATAACATTCAGTGGGTTCGAAATTTCAACGTAGTCCATTAGGTATTTCATATAAAGAAATAGGGCCTAAAAACTGTCCACTGTTTCAAAACATATATACAACACATATTTTGTGTTATTAATTAACAACATAAAATTAAAATAAAATACTGAAATCAATTTTTACCTACATTCTTCCTACATATTTGTATTTGTAATGTATTCGAATAGTTTATGCCTATTTGGTCGTCTGATATGAATGCCCCATGAATAATCTATATCTAATATAGTTCGTCTCTCTCACTCGACGGGCAATTTTTATGCGCGGGAATGAGACATACGATTAAGAAGCTCACCTTGTATTTGTAATGAGTTATACAAATATTTAATCGAATAATAAATAAAATATCTGTATTATCGGCATTATACTGCAATATTTTATCACTTAAGTTGTATGCTTTAATTATATTGTAATTTTAGAAAATTTCGCTATCGGTTTGACGGGAAAAGACAAAATAAATTACTTATAAATATAATCAAAGAGGCGTACTGCTGCGTAGCCGTCACGCGGCAGACTGATTCGTGTGCGGTGCATGCACCGCACTTGGGTGGGACACGTTTTTTACAAAGAACGTCTTATCTAGTGTAACATTGATATCGATGTATACACCGTAGTTATCCATGCAACATTTGACCCATTTATTCTTCTAGGGGGTCCGGCGAGTTACGGACATCGTCAATTTAGCTACCGGATTGTTTAGTTTCATATAGTTAATATTTTTATATATAATGACTTTTTGATTCATCGAAAAATTAACAATAATGGTCTTTAAGCAACTTTTTTTAATTCTCTGAATGGCGAGACGAGCACGCCGTTCACTTGATTTTAAGCGATACGACAACTCATGAACAGTAGCAAAACCAACAACACCTTGAATTACAAAGCAATACTTGGCATTCCACTGCGCGCCATCTTAAGACATTAAGATGTTAAGTCTCAATATGTCCAGTTACTCTGGCTATAATATCCTTTAAACCGAAACACAACAGTGCATTTAGACTGCTGTAGCGGAGATATAGACATTGCAGCGGTACATCCCCAGGCGGCCCCTCATGCAGAGACCTTCTACCAGTATATTAAATTAGTTATATTGTTATTTACTTTTCGATTTTGTATAAAATGTAAAAATTATGACAGCATGTTGGATAGCCATATCGGTTGTTTTGAAAGTATTTTTCAATGAAATAAGGTTAATATGAATATTGATGGGGGAAGACTATTATCAAAAATTAATTTTGTAAAACCGGTTTACGAACCGGGTGGTAGAATGAAAAGTGACTGACTCTAAGTGATGAAGACATTTTAAGGGTTCAATAAATTATTTTTATTTTCATTTCAGCAGTCAACTTCAAGTGGCTGAAAACATTTCATAGAAGAAAGTTCAGTTTTCATTAAACTCCTAATTATTTCACAACACCTCAACACAGATAATTTCAATGAGACAATACCCATAATCTCTATTCCCCAATGACCTACTCCCTTAATCAAAGGTCAGCATTAACAATATTAGAAAGGGTGGTGAAGGTCACAAAACCTCGTGCCGGACGAACAGACAATACCCATTGTCGATTGAAATAATACATAGATACGACTGAGTACGAGATACGACGTTACGCTCGCCATCTTGAGACATAAAATGTTAAGTCTTAATATGTCCAGTAGTTATTCTGGTTACAATATCCTTCAAAACGGAACTAAACAGTTCATCTAAACTACTGTTTGCTGGGAGAAATAGACATTGCGTTAATACTTTTTTATTTATTGAAAGTCGAGGCGGGCAGGGCATTCGCCCGATGGTAAGCGATATGACCGCTCTTGGACAGTTGTAAAACCAAACAACACCATGAAATAAAAATACCTACCCAGGTGGCCTCACATATGAGAGACCTACCACCAGTAATATATAATTTATTTTCATTATTTTAATTACCTACAAAACTGTAACAACATTAAGTCTAGCTCCGTCTAGACGTGTACAATGTTATACAACAACAATGCTTGTAATTTACATAATATGTATAATGTTTCATATCTATACGATATTGTGGTGTATATTATACATGTTCTATTTATTCTCTATGGTATTGAATGACAGTAGTCGATACTATAGACATAGAACATGGACTGTGTAACATAATGCAGGGGATCAGTAAAACAAGATAATAAGTATGAGTACACAAAGATGCGGTCATACGTTAGTAATTAGAAACGGATGTATTTACAGACATTTTATGTCAATTAAGTTATAGCTGAGTGTAGATTTAGCGAAGAGAATATATATAACGAGAAACAATTTAATGAAACGTCTCTGAGTGCAGCCGTAAGTCTCATTTTTAATTTATTTATTTGACTAGTATGTGTATATTTGATCGAAGAGTATGGCTAAAAGAAATCAATCTTTTCATAATCTTTTCAATTAGAATTGTTAATTCTGCAAGGTATTTATTAATTCCATGTCAATAATCATATTGAAACGAAAGGGTTCCGCTTCAAGTTTTTTTACACATAAGGTGTGTTTTCAAGAACCTTGATCATACAGTAATAATAATAAATTGACCCAACAGTCACATACATAGTCCTGCCCCAACACTAATATCGAGTCTTGTGTCGTGGGTATCAGGAACTACGAGAGGCTTTTCGGTCTCACAAACACGGAAACTCGACACAAATGCTTGTGGTTCACAAACATTTGAACATACAGTCATATGGTTATACTATTATCTAGTAACCACTTTAAAGATATAGAAATCAAAGGCATAGACGGTCCATCTTTAAGTGATATTTAGTGATAGTGAGAGTGCACCAAAGGTGTACCATTTCGGCCTAGAAATATTATGATGAAGTAGTCCCTCAACCACCCTACAGTCTTGCAATGTGTCAATGTGATTATGTGTCGTCACACCAGCTGTTAAGTAATGACAGACAGCGATGATAATTGTCGGCATTGCATCTGTTACAATCGATATTACTTCACTAACGATCGAGTAACCAGCGCGTCGCGTCGCGTGACTACACACGGACAACCTAATGACTTCGCATTGCGAGTTCACTGCTTTTCGAAATATTATATAGGATATATTTTTTAATTCCGATGATTTGTTTATTGTAAGGCAAGGTGTATATTAGAGGTAATTAGCCTACTTTTCTAAATAAATAAACTAATTTTGTTATGTCGTGAACACTGCTTTTGTATTTATCTGGTATTTTTTTTATTAATGAGACTGCACGAGAAAGACGGTCATGGGAAATAAAGTTAATCGGTTTCACCCATTTTAAAAATCATATGTTGTATAGGTAACTGAATACAGTTTAAAGTCAAACCTAACAACAATGTTAAATCTGCAATTGTTTATTCTATGTTTCATTGCCATTAATGAATCTCGTAGACTGTTTTCAATTATTTTTTTAATAAGTAGTACTAACACAGTGGCTATTAAAATTAATAATTACATTTCACGCGCAACGAATCCGTACAAAACGATAATCTAGTTAAAACAAAGCGTGCCACACATCAATGTTATCGATTTATATCGATAATTGGAATAGTGAAATCGGCGCGGTACTGGCCGTTAATAATCGATTGCAAGATTGTGAGAAAAAAATAAAAGAAAATAATTATAGAACAAGCGATAGAGACCGAGTCACGCGACGTCATACGGTATGCTGGCACAAGATGAATTACCATACGCTCGTTATTCTGCGCGGGAAAAAAACCGCCAACATGGCGGTTTTTTATCTGTACTTTTCAGACATGACGGAATAATTGGAAGATTTACTTTTTTTATTGATCAATTTAGTTTGTACATGGTTTTTCCATAAATATGGCTACAAATAATAGTTTTAAGTGTTTATTAATACTTTACACCAATGTAACAAGGATAATGAGAAAAAACATCACAAAAACACAAAGTGCCTTTAATTCTTTGCCAATTCCCTATTTTAAATATTAAACATCATCTTCGAACCTATGCTAGCCAATGGCACCCTAAACAAGGGATATAATACAAATAGTAGGTAGGTACTTAGAATTGACGAGATACACGAAAATATAGCGAAAGTATTTTGAGGATGAAGTAGAGAACTATAGTTCCGGGCTCCGGCCTATTCATTTGAGGTAAAGACGTAATATTTTATTTATAATAACTTTTTTTATGCAATATTTTTATGACGTAAACATTTATTTTCAAATGAGATTGCTGTTATGATCTACGTGCCTAGTAAATCTGTGTCAGTCCATAAGAACGTGAAATAAACCATTACGTACTCGACACTCACTAGATTTCCTAATATATTCGTGTTAATATTTGGATATTAAGCTATGTATTTATTTAAATATTGAAAATAACGAAATGTTATGTTAAAAATATTTAGCAATCTTGATTATTCAAAATATGTTTTTGTGGTTTGAATTGCAAACCATGTGAATTGGGTAAACTTTAAATTTGTCGTAGAAAAATACACATTATTAAGACATTTAATATGCGTTCTTAGTAGGTAGTATATAAAATATTAACAATATTTTTGACTCACAATAAAAATATATTTTTTAAAATCCCATTACAATTAGCCTCGGTGCGTGGATCAACTCCAAAACTTATTGTACAGGCTGATTATTTTTAAAGCGTATATTATCGAACACGCTGTATTATAAGTTGGAAAGCTCAAACCCTGCACTTTCAACGGTTAGGTAACGGTTAGTGCCCATCTGGTTCCAAGCGGTTATGCCTATTCCATAACATTATCTTATCAATTATTATTTATATTATTCTATGAATAATTTTGAATATTCGCAGGTCGATGTCATTGGATATACGATACTTGGCGTATAAAATGTTTATTATGACATAAGTTTTAATGTGTGTAGAAAACTTATGACAGTTTTTATTATTGACGAATAATAATTTATTTAAATATGAATATTTTGAAATTTGTAATCTCTTCATCCGTTTTAGTGGGATTGGCGCAAAAATATTGTTTAGCATATTTCTTAAGATTTGGAGTAAGAAACTTATTCGAAACTTTTCTGAATGCTGTATCAAATTAAACAGACGAAACACCCCGTCCTAGCCTCCTAGGAATTAAACCTTACAACTGACACATAGGCGTGTGCTACCAAAACATAACCAAGGCCATTAAATATTGGAATATTATTAGTTAAAATGATATTTCGAAATAATTTTGCTGTCGCTTTATAAAACATAGCGGTCGGGCCCGGCTCCGCCCGGGTGCATACACGTTTTAAAATGGTGGTCAAAATGTTTAATTCTGACTATCAGTTTAGAATATCGACCAATCGGACCACGAAAAACGAACAAAATTTCCTCGTATTTGCTAGAAATATCACTACTGCTTTCCTCCTATAGGTCACAGCGTGATGATATAATAGCCTATAGCCTTCCTCGATAAATGGACTATCCAACACTGAAGGAATCATTCAAATCGGACCAGTAGTTCCAGAGATTAGCGCGTTCAAACAAACAAACTAACTCTGCAGCTTTATAATATTAGTATAGATTTTTTAAGTCGATTTTGCTGTTAATTCGTTTATAAATACCTATCAGTATCTAAAAAAGATGATTTATTTACCTAATGCTTGTGTCATTTTATTTAATAGTAGACACGTTATTAATGAGTTATTAATTAATGTAGGTCGTAAATTGTTTGTCAGTAATGATCGTCAATTCCGCTTGATTGCCAATTATTAATTCTTTATTGAATGATCAAGTTGTTATTTATTAGTATTGAATTTAGATATATTTGCATAATTATATTGATAACAGTAGCTAGATAGACACGCAATAGCTTGTTGAGATAGCGATCGCGGGTTCGATTTTGAAAACACACTTTTAGTTACTAAGTAACTGGTGGTAACCGTTTGCAGCTTTGCTCATTTTAACTGCGAAGGAAAACATCGAACAGAAGCCTATACTATTTTCCTCGAGTCATATACATTCCACACCTGATTTATCTAGGTATAAGATTTCGGATTTAATATTTAATATTTGAAATTCACCAACCCGTTTATAAGCTAGCATCAGGAATGGAGGACTAATGTTGAGCACTAGGTACACCTTTTTAATTTTTATCCTTGGGTAATAAAGGCCAGTGGCTACTGGCAAGCAATGGGGTAAATAATTTGTGTTTTAGTCCGAAATAAAATTATAAGTATTTGAGTTTCGAACTTCTTAACAGTTTAAAAGAAACGTTTTCATCATTTGTTCTAATACATACACTGTATCATATTTACATAGGTGTTATTGAAATTTACAAAACTATGTTATACGCGCATTAATTTACGAATACCAACGCGAACAAACATTGTAGTTAAAATTAACGTTTTAATAACAGAACACAAAGGAATGAACACAAATGAATTACGCTGCGCTGTTAAGGCAGAACAATATTTCTATAGTCAACATGCAAAAATCAAGCGAAATTTAAAAAAGGAATGCAAAACTCACGGTTTTATAAAACAATCCGAAAGGCACAAACAAAAACCGTTACACGTTCACATAAAAAAATCACAAACACGTGCACATTGCGATAATAATCTTTATAATTGGCTGTTTATATTGGTTTCCTTTGCGGGTGGTTGATTCGACGAGCGAGTACGTGCGCTCGCATCGAACGCCGCGACGACTGTGGGTTGAGTAGTGACGTATTCGATGACCTGACCTGACGTTACCTGACTTCGACTATTAATAATAAAACCTTTTTATTTCCTCCGACTCTTTGGTGTGGTTGCTAGACTTTACTTTGTAGTTTGACGACCCAGATTCAGGGAAATGGGCTTTACTTCTGGAGTCTCTAGATGTGATGTGATGTGATCAGTATAAAAGATTTACTGGTTAGATTTTAATACTGAGAAATTTTGTGTGTATGTGTATTTGTGTTTGTTTTTTTTACACCAACATTCACATACCCCACATTAAGATCAATTAAGTTTTGTGTCATGGGTATCAGAAACTACGAGACTTTTCGGTCTCACAAACACCCAGAACCGAGACAAATATTTGTAGGCCTCACAAACATTTGTCTCTATGCGGGGAACGAACCCGCGTCCTCTCGTTTCATAGCTGGCGTCTAACTAACTGCGCCACGGAGGCTATATTTGACATACAAGAAAATGCTGCAGTGATATGTAGAGCCTAACAACGTTATTTACAACAGTCTTGCATAATTTTAGGCTGTTCACCTTTTCTTTCTCTCTTTGAGAAGTCCACTGAAAATCAAGTCTTGGATGTCTCTCGGAAGCATACGAGTATTAAGTTCTTAAACACTGAAATAAAAATCATAAACATTCGCTGATAACATTTGTCACAGTTTAACTAGCTATACCTATGTTTTTACGGTACCATTTTTTTTTGAAAATATGAAGAAGGCAGAAGGCTCACAGTAACATGAATACATCTTCTCAGGAGTCACATAAACTGCCTATGTTTTTATAGAATAAATTTAAACACCATTGTCTGCAGTAATAAGAGATATTGTAAACAGAAGCGCAGAATGGATAAGAACCCTACTACAATAAATATTACAGACATAGATACTCGGTATAACAATCGATACGATAATAACCCTATTCAAACAATTATCGGATCTTGCAAATACTTACTGAAGAGTCATAGGGACTATTTTTTAAATGATTGTTTAAAAGAAACTAAGGACGTTGCTAGTATAGGATAAAAAGAGCGCAAAACGGATAAGAACTCCTACCATAGATAATACACTATGACTCCTACAATACAGGGTATATCAAGACTGCTACCGAAAACGAAGCCAGGTGGTAGATTTAAAGACTTCAAACCGTCATTGCTTCAAACACAATGCAAATAAAAAAAAGCGACGATTATTTTTGGTATCTTTTTCCTATCGTTTTTGGATGGTAAATACATAGTTTATTCTAAATTAAGAGTGTGCACCTTTTTATTTTGAATACGCTAGATACGCAAGGGTTTCAATTATTATTTTAGCAAAAACTATAGATTTACCACCTAAGCATATATATTTAAAATGTATAACCTAAAGAACCATTCGCAACGAGCATGTTACATTAGTCCATGTGCCAAAATCCGTATAACATGTCCGTTTCGAATTCTGTTCGCCTGACACCTGTGCTTCAGCCTTGCAAATCACCGAAAGTCAAAATGTTCGACTTGTTTTGGCATACTGACTGGATCACGTAAGACTCCGACAGATTTGCTAAATAATTGATAGCCGGTCAGTGGTTGATAAAGACCAAAGACGTTCAATTTATATATTTTTTGTGACTCTTGAACCAATTAGGATCTTCCTAGTATTTAAGTTTTGTAACCAAAGATTTTACTGTTGTATTTGTGTTTTTTGTTATTTTCATTAAATTATGTCAAAACAAACGAATCTTATTTTCACATACCTATCCTTTTATGCGGCAAAGTATTCAAAAAAGTTGTTAATTTCAATAAGTGTAGACCCACTAGTGTTCGGTAAAGTTGTGAACCGACGGCAACGTTCTAAGTACATTTTAAATATAATTGCTATAATAAGTATATTTTAAATATAAAAAATACAAACTTCATTTTCGGCAGCAGTCTTGATATACCCTGTTTATTATGTACATTAGACACAATATAGTCGGAAGGATCAGTGGACTAATCCTTAACGAACCGCCCACGATTTCATTCCTTATGAAGATTGTCGTGGGAACTAAGACCCATGTTATCTTGTATGAGATACGCAATTGGCACAGTGGCTGAGCAATCGCTTTTTGGGATCTCTATACAGATGATTTATAGAAATTCAGTTTGTCCTGATTCGGTGTCTTTTTATATTTATTTTATGATTATTAATTTAGTGTATAAGCTTTCGAAAATACATTTAAGTGTTCAATACGAAAATTCACGAGTAAAGTAAATCGAGAAAAACGGCATTGTGATAGCCAGTATTTAAAAAAATAGCCTTATTATTATTATATTAGGATCGAGCTAAATGGCGGTCTATAGTCTCTGCCTACCCTATGGGATATAGGCGTGACGATTATGTATGTATGTATAATTATTTTGTCTTATTACCAAAAAGCCCTAAGTAGACTTGTTGAGACACGTTTGTAAGCTAACTTTTCATCACTTAAGACTTATTGTTACTGGGCACGTCCTGCGTACCCAAATTCTTGGAAGGATTATCGTGAACTATTTTTCTTAATTGGTTCCGGTAATTGCTGTACCAGTAATTATTTTACGGTTCAATACACTGACTATCTTTGTGTTAGAATTTATTTTACTTATATATTTTTCTTCAAGAAAATAAGTTATGTTATGTATTGTGTTATGTACATTAAACACAATATAGTCGGAAGGATCAGTGTACTAATCCTTAACGAACCGCCCACGATTTCATTCCTAATTTCATTCGACTTCATTCATAAGTTATGTAATTATTACTGATTTTATAAAATTGAATAAACACGTGTGGTCATATAAACCCTACGGAAAGCCAAGCCCTAGCTTATATTAACTATATGTTTGGTTAATACTAAAAAGTGAACAGTGTATTTTATAAAACAGCTATTAATTTCACTAGAATTGTTATACAAAATGCTTTAAATAAAGACTCTTCAACCACACAATGAAATAATTACACACGCGACAATAGCTCGTTAAAACGAAAACATTTCGATGCTTCGTAATAAAACGATATATTTTTCAATATATTGTATTTTATTTCGACATAATATATTATTTTAGTTATACAATCTATGGAATTTTGATGACACATTTTATATCACAATAAATTATTTTCTCTAGACACTAAAACCTCATTATATAAAACAATTATTTTTAATCTGTTTAAATTTAATTTTCGGCCTCAAAAATTCCAAATTCAAATTGTAATTCCACATTTGAAAACGCAACATGGCGCTAATCGGGCTTCATCAATTTGATTAAAAACAGCTGCAGCAATTTTACCATTAGATTTTAATCCCGAATGACATTAAAGCCATGACCTTGACAACACAAACTATCGAACAATGGTAGAATGGAGTCGTTCTGGTGGCCGCGCGGGCATCAACCAATTACCGAGGTATGTGGGTCAGTGCTTGCCTCATGTGTTTCGATGTATCGAGCGGTTTCACTGTGCCAGTACTGAGTACCTCTTTTAATACCAATGGAGACTTTGGATTCCATTTAAATAGTTTCAATTATGTTAATTTTGCATTTGAATATACTTATCGTTGGTTTAGATGCAGCTCGTTTTGTTGTTCTAGAGGCTAGACTCTAGTACCTATTTTTAGCTCTTCTGGTAGAAATAATAGTTCACTGGTTTCCATAATTACTTTTATTAATTACTTCACAATATTTGTACTAAGTAATTGGTTGTTTACGGTATCAGACTATCACCACTACGGTGCGTGTTCGCATCTTTCAGGTTCTACCGCGGGAATTGCCGGGAACGAACGAACGAATGAATGTCAGAGTGAAGAGCGAGTATGACTAATCACTCGACTGAATGACGGATGGATCAATACCACATCAGATATGCGGACACGCACATTATGAGATATAAAAGGATATTCTAAGCACATTTTCTTATACGAGTAAAACTATGACAAAATAAATATAAATAATTATAAAAGCTAACAATCGGCCTTTCCTGACAATTTCACGTCTCGTGAAATGTAAAAGAAAAAATTAAAAGATTAAAAATTGAACGAAAACGAAAAAAAAAAAAAAGAAAAATATCAAACAAAACAAATTGCTATCAAAGGTGCTTATAGCTGTAACTTCTTCTTCTTCTTCTTCTACCGGGCGTTATCCCGGCCGGTGCCAGGGTCCGCCTTCCGGCAAATTCTCCTCCATTTCGCCCGATCTTCGGCATCCTCAATAGTAAGGCCATTGACCCTCATATCTTCCTTGACGACATCGAGCCAGCGCTTCTTTGGTCTACCCCGCGGTCGAGGTCCAGGAATATTGAGGCTCAGGCACACATTACCGACGTACACCTGCGGTTTCCTTAGGACGTGACCATACCATGCTTATAGCTGTAACATCGTACAATAATCTATTAATGAATACACTTTAGTAGTACAGTTAACATTTATATATCCGTGGAAATTATATTATCCTTTGCGTAATTATAATTAATTATGGGTATACATAAATATAAATATTAAACACGTATTTTCAGATATTATTTTCATGTTAATAGCTTTGTAGGGGTTACGATGGCCTCTACATATCCATAATAACTCAAACATGCTGTAGCCCCTTCATGTCTACAACACGGTACTGACAAGACTATTAACACTTATAATGATATTGAGGGAATTACTGCAGCCCCTTCATGTCTACAGCAATTCAGGTATACTAATGGCCCCTACATGTCCACGATACCGACAACAATATCATAAACTAACTCTTACCATATTAATATAGGCACATAATATTATAATTAATTATAGGTATACATAAATATCAATATTAAATAAGTATTTTTAGATAGTATTTTCATGTTAATAGCTTTGTAGGAGTTACGATGGCCTCTACATATCCACAATAACTCAAACATGCTGTAGCCCCTTCATGTCTACAACACGGTACTGACAAGACTATTAACACTTATAATGATATTGAGGGAATTACTGCAGCCCCTTCATGTCTACAGCAATTCAGGTATACTAATGGCCCCTACATGTCCACGATACCGACAACAATATCATAAACTAACTCTTACCATATTAATATAGGCACATAATATTATAATTAATTATAGGTATACATAAATATCAATATTAAATAAGTATTTTTAGATAGTATTTTCATGTTAATAGCTTTGTAGGAGTTACGATGGCCTCTACATATCCACAATAACTCAAACATGCTGTAGCCCCTTCATGTCTACAACACGGTACTGACAAGACTATTAACACTTATAATGATATTGAGGGAATTACTGCAGCCCCTTCATGTCTACAGCAATTCAGGTATACTAATGGCCCCTACATGTCCACGATACCGAAAACAATATTATAAACTAACTCTTGCCATATTAATATAGGCACATAATATGCTGTGGCCCCTTCATGTCCCAGCACAATAATACTAGTTAATACATTGTTATGGAATTTTTGCTTTTGGTAAGTGTATATGCACACGAACTACTTACTTACAGACTATAACCCCTGCATGTTTATAGTTTGTCCTGCATTAGTTCATTATATGTATATTAGGAAAAGTATATATTTAGATATTTAGCTTAATATAATAATGTGGTTGAACAAGGAGGTAGGTTGGGTCCCTGCTTTAGCTCTATGAATGTGTCATGTGTCAATAATAAAGTGTGCAAAATAACGTTGTATTAATTAATTACAATAAGACTATTAAAAATACAAAATATATAATTGCAAATATAACATTGGCGACGAGCGAAAAACGAACCAATAATATCATCTGAAAGTTATAACAATAATTGAGATCAATTGGGATTGTTCCCAAAAAGTAAAAAAAAAAAATGGTTGCCTGTAAAGTCGGTTTTACGGGCGAAGATTTTACGTGACAACGTCTTTTTCTCGGTAGAATATTTATTGATATGAATATAATTAAATTAATCACTCAACTATAATTAGATCATAGTTGAGTGGGAGAGAGACGCAAGGCATTCGGCGGGCCTCTCTCTCGTTCGGTGACTCATCGTAACGTTACCGGGCGTTACACTTTTTCATAAGTGACTCCCAGCCGCAACCTAATTTAAGACGTTGTCACGTCAAAATGACGTGTCAACATTGACTTATATTGTACCGATAGACGAGGTGCGCCTTATAAACTATTTGTCCCGTATTTGTCAAAAGCTCAGTAGCAAAATCTAGTACGTTTACTTGCATATTACAAATTATGATCAAAGATTATTAGGCAGACGAGACAGTTCATGTCAATAATAGCTTTTCCTAAGATACTGCCTAAGTATCAATGCTGTCATAGCAATAGTATTTTTGTAATGTTCTTTTTTTTTTTTTTATTTACATGAATAATTAATGGAAATGATGTAAATGAAATTAAGTACTCTTACAAGTGTACAATTCTGACAATCTGCCAATCAGTGTTCAATCAGTCTGAAATTTATTATAATATAACATTTATGAATTATTTACAAGCTGATAAACTTTTTTCGAGACTACTACACAGAAGGAATGGTACAACAGAAGTTTTCAAAAAATGACTACCGCATTTGAAATATCTGAAATCTTCGTGTCGAAAATGAATTGAACAAATATAGGTATGTTCTCATGATAGCCATATATATCCGTTCCAATAATTCTGGACGAATATTATAGAGATCTCCTTTTTTCATAACCGACGCGACGTGTAAGAATATAAATCAATTTTAAATGATATTAGTCTTCAATAACAATCAATGGGTTCGAATAGTCCAATAAGTGATTCATATTAAGAAATGGGGTCTAAATACTATCCACTGTTTCAAAATATACATACAACACACATATTTTGTGTTATTAATTAACAACATATAATTAAAATAAAATATTGACATAAATTTGCAACTACATTCTTCCTACATATTTGTATTTGTAATGTATTCGAATATTTTATGCTTGTCGACTGATATGAATGTCCCTTGAATAATCTATATCTTATAATAGTGCGTCTCTCTCACTCGACGGGCAATCTTTATGCACGGAATTGAGACACACGATTAAGGAGCTCACCTTCTATTTTAACAAGCTCTAAAATATATTTAATCCAATAATAATTAAAAAATCTGTATTATCGGCATTATTCTACAATATTATATCACTTACGTTGTATTCTTTAATTATATTGTAACTTCAGAAAATTTTGCTGTCGGTTTGACGGGAAACATCAAAATAAATTACATAAAAATTTATACAAAGAAGCATACTGCTGCGTAGCTGTCACGCGGCAGACCGATTCGTGTGCGGTGCATGCACCGCACTTGGGTGGGACACGTTTGTTACAAAGAACGTCTTATCTAGTGTGACATTGATATCGATGTGTGTCAATAAATGGACATAATCGAAGAATTTATTAGACAAGGGAAAAAGCCGTGGATTCAAGAAATGTCTAAAAAAAAGAATTAATACAAATTGCCAATAATTTATCACAAAAAATATTATTTTCAGATACTTATCCTATTCAAGACGTTCGACAATATTTACGAGAATAGATTGATAAACTAAAACCAGGATAAACCAGCGTAACCATGACTTCGATCACTAGTTTAGAAATATTTACAGGTGAAAACTGGAATGCATATAAACAACAATTAGAATGTTTCCTTTTATTAAACGAAATTAGCGAAGAAAAGAAAGTGCCATTACTAATCACAAAATTAAGCAATTTGTGCTTAATTTATGATCTTTTAATAACGTTATGTATACCGACATCACTAATAAAATTGCCTTGCATTAACATTAACATTTTTAACATTGCCTTTCGGCGATAAGACCGCCAATTGTACTTTTTATGTATGTAATTTCTCTCTGTATTTGTTGTCTTTTTGTGCAATAAAGTGTAAATAAATAAATAAATAAATAATAAAAGAAACATATGAAAATATATGCAAAAAACTGAGAAAATATTAAAATCCCGTAAAAAAAAATATGCATTTCATCAAGCCATATTTAGAAAAAGTTGTCAAAAACCAAATGAAACTATAGAGCAATATATGGAATTAAAAAAAAACTTTCAAAAACTAACTTTAAGAGCTAAGATGAAGAAATAAAAGAAAGGTTGCTAAATGGTGTTTATTGTGAGTTAGTGAAATTCGAATTATTGAAGCAAGCTGATCAGCCATTAGCGAGTCTAACTAGCATAGGAAAATCTGTGGAAATAGCATATAAGTTAGCATTCAATCAGGAAAAAGAAAAAGAACAGACTCATATATTTCAACTACAAGACAAAAAAAACTTCAATAAGAATAGAAACAGTAATCACCAACAGAACACATCAACAACATTTAAACAAAATGTGTCATGTTTCTGTTGTGAAAAAAAAAAAGGCATGTAAAAGCACAATGTTCACTTCGGGAAAAATTCTACCGTGAGTGCGGCATTAAAGGACATGTTTTTAGGGTATGTCGTAAAAATAAAAACTTCGAAGTTAAAAATGTTAACTTAGTTGAGTCCACAGATGAAGAAGAAGGCAAACTAACTGAGAAAATTGCATTGGAACCAGAAAAAAATTACATATTTTATTTTGGCAATCGAGAAAAAAAAGAACCATCGACTTCATTGCCTATAGTTGTGAATGGGGAACTTATATTGTTTGAAGTTGATACTGGAGCAGATGTGAGTGCAATTACTTTATCTGATAAGCAAAAATATTTTCCAAATTTAGAAATAAAACAACGTAATGTAAAATTCACTAATTTTCACTAATGAACTTCAACACACTTAGGGGTTTTTTTAAAAAAAATAAATATAAATTATAAACATGTCAGCATGAGTAAACAAAGATTGTTTCTAGTTAAAAATGGTTGCCCAAAAATAGTATGGAAAGATTGGCTTTCCTTGTTACAATAATGGGCTCCAATATTTGAACAAAAGAAATGTTTGGAGATTTTGAAAGAAAAAATAATCAAGGACTTGAAAATTGAATATTCTAAATTATTTGAACCTGGTATGGGAAATTTTTAAAGGAGATCTAATACATTTTCCTATTGCATCAGATGTCAGGCCAATATTTATAAATGCCAGTCAGGATTGTTCCGTTTGCATTTAAGGATAAAGTCAAACATAAAATTCAATGATTGATTACAAATGCATTGAGCCAGTGGAATACTCAGAATGGGGCACTCCGGTGGCGCCAGTCTGGCGACAGGTCGTGACCAAGGATTTCTAATCCACTAGATTCATTCTCGTAGCACCGCTCCCTTGGAATGTCCCCGGGTTTGGTCTTAGAACCAGTAGTCGGCTCGTGTCGTTGTGTCTGAAAGTCCCTCGCTCGTTTATGTAATCGGGAACTCGGCATTTTCTTTTTCTTTAGTAGCTGAAAATATTTTTTGAACAAGTAAATTGTGTCTAAGAATTAACATTAATGAAATGAAGAAATATACTGTTAATAATGAATTATTATTATTACGACACAATTTGTGACTTTACTGTGTCTCATAATTATATAAGCATAAGGCTGTAAGACCGGAACACCTTTGCATAGAGTCTCAATATTTAAAACCGAAGTATCAAAAGCCCGCCATTTATACTCGCTTCACGTCAAATTAAAATATGATAAAATGAACTCATTGTTTTATGTATTGTATTTGGAATTTAGAAATGAATATGACAAATATAGTCATTTCAAAATATACCGGCATTTGATTCCTGATTTCTAACAATACACAAACACAAAAAAAAACCGACTATTTAATAAAGTACGTCCACATATGAAATCACAAATCATTAAAATATTTTACGTTTAACTTCATGGACATCGAACTCTTAATGTTTAGTAAATTTGTAACAAGACTACCAATATTTTTGTTGCAATATGGAATTGTAGTTATAAATACCTTAAATAATGGGGCGTCGACTTGTTCACCAGAATCAAAGCGTTCTGGTTTTATCCCACTTCTGATCTTTTAGCTCTTCTGGTAGAAATAATAGTTCACTGGTTTCCATAATTACTTTTATTAATTACTTCACAATATTTGTACTAAGTAATTGGTTGTTTACGGTATCAGACTATCACCACTACGGTGCGTGTTCGCATCTTTCAGGTTCTACCGCGGGAATTGCCGGGAACGAACGAACGAATGAATGTCAGAGTGAAGAGCGAGTATGACTAATCACTCGACTGAATGACGGATGGATCAATACCACATCAGATATGCGGACACGCACATTATGAGATATAAAAGGATATTCTAAGCACATTTTCTTATACGAGTAAAACTATGACAAAATAAATATAAATAATTATAAAAGCTAACACTATGTAAGTAGACTGGGAAATATAAGATCCAGGGTTCGAATTTTATGATAGTGTTTATCTTTAAGTAAACCTTGAGGTTTTGGATAAATTTATATTAAATTGCACGGAAATGGAATTAGGCCTTATTTTGGCAATAAAGTAGCCCCGAATTACATCTTGGGATGGTGATCAATTCGGGTAATAATTATAATCTCCATAATATTAGGACAATATAAAACCCATATGTAATAACAGAATTAGTGTCAACCGGAGCGCAAATTCTAAATCGCGGCACTTAAAACATCTGTAACACATAGCCGAGACAAATTTAGTTTTGATTCATATCCGCTGGTTACATGTATCGGATTTCTGCCAGTTTTTATGCCAAATTACATTGGCTTACTTATGACTTTATATGGAGACACCTTTGAAGGTATTTACAAAGAGGATATACGCAAAGAAATCCTCAAGCTATGATTGAAAATATTTAGGTAGTAGTCCTATGCGTTGCTCCAATGCGGTTTTGTAGATCTTCTTAGTATAAATATTACGTATTTCTTCATTATTAAAGTGATAATTAATTTATACTTCAGATACTTTGAAAATTAAAAACGCCTTTAATTTTTCTTGGGCGACCACCTGGGACCTTTGTTATGTCACTCGGATAGGCTCTTAACTAAAGTATTAGTAAGTCATTGAAGGTTGAAGGTTGACGGGTACGGTTAACCGTGAAATATTTAAAAACGTTATCAGACCTTGGCTCAGAATTTAGTTGCGTGATCCACGCACCAGAACGAGAAGAATGTAAACACCTCATTAAAATCCCTGAGATAATTATTAATTTTATACGCGTAGACAAGCGTAAAATAATTACCAATGATAGATCACGACTTCTAGCGCTAACAAATGCCAGCAGCAAATTCTTGTACAATGAAGCAATAGGACAGTCACCAAGCTATTATACATAAGTATTTGAGCATTGTAGTAACAAGACACAATTGTTATAGAGGTAAGCACAAAGCGAAGGTAGGGTTCAAGTAGCTAATATTTCTATCCACAATAATAACCCCACATTTAACACAAACCTAATTCCAATTATACTCGTATATATGGAAGGATATAAAAAGAACTGAGTTGAGAAAGAATTGTATCTTTCCAGATTAAGCTGTACTGGTTAGAAGAATACGATATACGGAAGCTTAACCTGTTTGCCACTTGTAAGACCGATAATCTAATTATCTGTTTTATAATGTTTTATTTTCTAAAAAATCTCTTATCTGGAAAAGTAAGTGTTTTAAATTCCTATTCATGTGATTTGTGATCGAATACTTTATCTCACACTAATCAAATACCATAGAGGCATTTATTATCATTTTTCTTCTATATATCTTACTTAATACTCCAAACTATGCCACCAGCTATAACCCCTTCACAAAACCATTGAGAATCTTTCTGAATTATTAAAACTCCATTACTGTGTGACCTTGATAGACTAATCGATACCCATTCGATAACTTTTTATCACAAATACAGTAATTTTTGACCTACATGCATAATCTCAAGTCTTTTTTCCAGAAGGGATAGGCAGAGGTCTTACCAGGGCCCCTATGTTTCGCCTTGTGTATTCTGTTCCACGATGTGATAGGGGGCGAGCCTATAGCCATATCGGGTACAAATTCCTAACTATGAGCTGATCGTTATTCAAACCTCAGCTTTGTATTCTTAAATTTTCTTGTACTTTTGACCTACATGTACACATTTAAATAACACCAGAAGGCTTACGTGGGCCAGAACAAATCACACTCATTTTCCAAACCGGTATTTCAATAGATGCGTTGAGATGCTTGAAACATCGTGTTACGATGCTACAAGTACTAGCAGGTATGCGGTGTCATCATGATCGGATCTTGACCTAGTGGTGTTTCAATGTTAACTATTTGTTGATCATTCTTTCCGTTTGGTTACGTTGCTTACTTTTGCATGCGTATTTGCTGTTAGATATCAGTTTGTTTAAGAAATATTGATGAAAAAAACGGGTGTAGTGTTAGGTTCATTGAGATATTATACTTGGAATCCTGCAAACTATCTTTTGTAGGATGATAGACTACTGTAATGACATGATCAAACATTTTATTTTGATTCTCAATGGAAAACACAACAAGAACTTGTAATCATACCGTTCCTTTCTATTGCATAATTGAATAGAAATTTAAGGCAAACATAATGCTTCCTTAAACTCTACTTTTATATGCTTTAAATCCAGCAAGGTGTGGCAATCAATAATTGTTTCCGAGTAACCGTACCTGCAAAGGGTGATATAAAACCACAGACACATAACACGTGAAGGAAACACGCAATTCTGCAGGCGTGCGGTTAAAAAAAACTCTTTCAGCTCAGCACTGGCATCTGGGCGACAGATTTCAACATTCCCAAATGGATACTAAGTTATGACGCACGGAACTAACTTTAGATATATATTTGCGTGTGAGTTTATTATTAAATTTGTATATTAACCAAACGTACGATAGTTCTGTATTTTGTGTGTCGATTGTTAACGATTAGCTCGCCATTTTGGAGAATAAAGCGATTTATGGACACGACCAAACGGTTAATTATAAATAGCATCTTTATAAAATTATATTGTTATGGCGCAATAAAGAATATTATTTAATTAATGAGCCGCACATTACCGTTTTTTCTTTCATTTTTAGTCTTGTTGTTTAATCATTTTTAACAAACCAGATGTATCAAATCCTTTAAGACGATTCTCTAATTCGAGCAGCCTAAAAAAACTAATAATAAATCAATAAACACCGAAAATTAAACCGACAGCTGCGTCTTACAAGACAGCAAGCCATAAAGTCGACGAAGCAGACACAAGCAAGTCATTGAATATGTCTCGGTTACAAGTGTTCATTACAGTGTAGTTACATCGGAAGCCCGCGAGGAAATGAGCAGTGAGCTATAAGGTTTCCTTCCTACACGACAATCGATTGTGTAAGTACGGATTCTGTTTGATACTAGTTCACTTTGTTGTGGAAATTAATACCTACAGTACCAAAAGGAATAGACATGCGGTAATTATTAAGAACATTGATGGAAGAGCATATTCACGAACCAATTGGTAAATGTGGGTTAGTTACATCTCCCGTTCTAGGAATCGTATGATTCTAATAAAGATTGATTCTAATAGTTAGGAAGATTCTGTTTCTGGGTAAGGCAGCAAAGCAATCACTGCAAAAGTTATCAATGGTGGTTTAACTTTATCTATACAAATATTGTGAAGAGGAAAGATTTGATTGTTTGCATTGAATAGGGTCTGATACTACTGGACCGATTCGAAAAATTAGTTCACCATTAGAATCCTACATTACCCCTGATGAACATAGGCCATAGAATATTTTTTAAAAAGAGTGTAAATGCGCTCGGACGGAGTCGGGTCGAGCCGCTAGTGTATAATATAATAATATATCAGATAACTACAGTAATAGCACATCCATATTAACTGACGGAATTCCTACTGCTGAGAACATATCCCCACATCATGCAACAATAGTACAACAAAATATAAACTAGAACATTGCTACATACTCGTATCATTCACTTGTAGCAATTCCAATTGAATTAACAAAAAACTAGCAAACAACCCATGCATTGTCTTTTCACAATATACCACAACATTCCGATCTAACACACTTTTTCAATGGTCCCTTTTATTACGGTTGTGTAGTTTCGAACAATGCGTTAGCAAACCATATTTACTCACTATCGGAGTGTGGGCTCGTCAAGTTCGCATGTAATGTTGTAATGTTTCTCAAGTGAACATGTAAAATCTCTTGCCCAACACTTGTCTATTGGGCAAGGTATACGTTGATTTGTTTGATGTTGAATTTCCGCTCAGTGGTTTAATGCGTTTGAAGATTGCAACTTCGGCATCCTCTTCCCGTCGTAAGGGTTTTAGATGAGTGTCGCAATTTCGCGATATATCCTTGCCACGTTCTAGCCACGTTCTATTACGGAAGAAAAGTCAAACGTTTTTACGAGGTCAAAGCCTTTCAAGTATCTAACCTGATTTCAATTCCGCGATCCTTACGAACACCAGTGCCAAAACAAAACGGTAGTTAACCGTTAACGCATTAACCGGAGTTCAAGGCGACGTGTTTGAAATCCCTGCCATACCTATACAAGGTGACTTCATTAACATTGTAAACATAGCAAACCGTAAATCAGTAGAGCAAAAAGTAAGTATAACCGGCCCGGAGGAAAGTGAAAACACAAACCTTATCGGACGATACAGGACGTCCCATCTCGGACCGGAGTCATTAAACTTGGTGCAATGTAAACCGTAGCCAGTCCATCAACGCAGGCGATTGAAACCGATGAAAGTGGAAGTGATTTGCCGTATACATTTGCATGGCATTTGTTATTATTAATAGTCAGCGCTAATTTGCGAAAGTGCCTGTTAGTTACGATCCCGTGGCTAAACCGTTTAGTTATTGCAATGCAGCAAAGACTATTATTTTTAGTGTAAGTTATGCTATCTATGCACCATGTCATTACTCTTAAGTTATCGATAATAGCAATCTTAATGACACCTAAATATTGATTATAGTAGTTTTATTATTACCTTATTATAAAAGGAAATTACCACTTTAAAAATTGTATAAAACGTGTTAAAAAGGCATCACGCGAATTTCAGAGTCCACCAACTTAATTGTTAGCGAACAAAGTATTAGCAACAAAGTTACCATGAAATTGTTTTATGACGGTAAAAGCGCAGCACATTTTAATTTACCTTTCCATAGAGAATTTAAAAGAATAAAATTTCGTGAAAATCTGCCTTATTTAGTTTTCCAGTATATTCTTGGATTACTTGACATACATGACATTTCCATAGGGAAAAGTTTAGTAAGAGTTTCATCTGATAAATCCTAGAGTTGCTAAATTTGATTAGATATTTTAACATAAGCCACTGGTGCGGAGCCATGCATGTCTATAAGTGATATAAACGCTAGATTAATTTTTTAATTGTGCATAATTGCATGTTTGTGTTTAGATTGCTAACGTGCACAATATTTAATACATTTTATCAACATTTTCATTTACTATTAGAACCCACAGCCTCTCGTTTCACAATCGGCGTCTGCTCCACGCAGGCTATCATTTATCATACATATCACAATCATAATCGACGCTCAAAGCAATTGAATCAGCATGATATTTACACAGTAATGTATTCTGCGTACATTACAAAGCAGGTGGTAGCAAGAAGGGGGAAAGTGATGGTAACCGCACCTGCCTGACATTTAACATGTCGGTTTCGCGATAAACACTGGATCAACACCGGTTATTGTGCCTTATAAGATGCAAGCCGCCATTATTATTATTATATTTAATGTTGACGTCGGTTTCCTTGTTTACGTTTTTATGATTTATGTAACTGCAAGTTTTTTTAAATGTAAAATTTGGTAGGCCGTGATGTAATCTATCCAAAATTGCTTCAGAATTACGAGAAATTTAAATAAGGAAACAAACTGAAAAGGAACAACAAACAGGTAATATACCATCGTTTACTAACTAGCTGTAATATAATAATAACAATTATTTATTGGAAGTTCTAAAGAAAAATAGACAGACAAACAACGACCCTATTCTATATAGGCAATTTTTTTCCTTACACACTTAACACCCAAACAGATAAAAGCCTTTATTGCTCACAAAAAACATCTAAATAACTGTGGCTTCCTGAATCACCGTTTAAATTTTTAACTCTTGGCTGTGAGTTACTCAATCAAATATTTCTTGAGAATACCAATAAAAGGATAAAAATGTGAACTAAGTTTGTAGTAAAGAAATATTGGCGTCTTTTAAAGTGAAACTTAACTGCAAAGATTCTCATGCGTTTTCCGAAGAAACCATCATAAAACATCGCATAATATTTAATACTATCTTAATAACTACTTAATTGAGACCTCACAAGTAATTTATTGGACAGGTGTAATATTTACAATCTGATTGCGAGTGACGCATGACCTCACGATTAAAGGTTGATGAAAGTTTGTAAAAGCTGACAAACGTAACACCATGATGGATCGTGATTCGTGGGGTTATCTGTATCTTGTTTCATTGAGCTGTTGTTTGCTGGTATTTCAGTTAGTTGTAAACACAGAACAGTACTATATTCATCTGTTCTGTGGTCGTAAACAATAACAGTGTAAGTTATCTGAGTCTAGGATTCAGAGGCAATCAAATTTTTAATCGACTTCAAAAAAAGGAGGAGGTTCTCAATTCCACTGTATGTTGCTTTTTGTTATGACAGTTCAATCAATGTGGTAAGAAATCAATTCGTTAGATATCAACTTTAGTGTTAAAATTGAACGAGCTACTAGATCAAATCTAGAGGCATTTAAAATATGAAAAAATTAAATCAGCAGATAATATTAGTATACGCAATATTCATCCAATTGTAGTTTTGTACAAAACAGGTTATACTTCGACAACATTCCAATGCAAAAATGCCACCATAATAATAAAGAATGCGGTCCATGCAAAATATATCATGGTCAGAGTCAAACGGGTATTATATATCCTTCTCATTGTTGTTATAAATAATGTTAACCACAGAGCAATGATGCAACTAACAAGGAAACTTAAGGCTTGAAACATTGCATCTCGATGTAGTGACATAAGTGTTTCGCAGTTACTGCTATGTAGATTTGAATGGTTATTCCAATTCACTCTAAACCAAAGATGTACGACAAAGTAAACCGTTTTGAGAGAGCAGATATAACAGATTGATTTTAGCAATAATTTGATTACAATTCTCGATTCTACGTTCGGTTGAATTCCATAAATTAAACAAACGGCATATAAATAGGACGAATCATCAACAATCAATCAACAAATCTATATTTTTAAAGACCCATAATATGCATCCCACTGCAGGTCATGGGCCTCCTCTACAACCTTCAGAGGGATGGGACATATAGTCCACCACGCTAGCCTGATGCGTGTTGGCGGACTTACAGTACACAGGCGGATTTAATGCCAGAGGCATTCTCCTACAGTCTACCTTTGGGTGAAGCAGAAATGGAGGAAAGCAAGTTTATTTGTCATTAAAAAAGGAAAAAGAGGTTGTACATAATTTAAATACTCTTTACTTCACTTGAACGAAATGAAAAGCAAAAATATAGGACATGAGATCAATAAATGTAGATGCTAAGAATTAAATATATGGTTTAAAGTAAATAACGAGAGAATTTAAAGAGAAATATATTGTAAAACCGTTCTCAAGCCAGTTAAAGGTAAAAGCGTTACATAACAAGGGAACGCTGGCGATTCACGATACAAATCGATTTATCAGCCAGTTAGCGGCACTGAACATTCGCAGGCCCAAGGAGAAAGTCGACGGCTAGTTATTATACACCATTTAAATTGAATACCAGTGGGGACGTAATGGAAAATGGCGGTAAAACGAATATTGCGCGCGGTTTTGATAATTGGATGTGGACATTTGATTTGCATTTAAATTTTTTGCTAAAAGAGAAGCTTAATCGAAAGGTTTTTATGAATGAAACGACTGTGTCGAAAATATTAAATCGATGCTAGTAATCTTGTAATTTCCTTCCGTATTTAATTACATTTCAATATTAATTATATACCTTTCTTTATTGCATTCACTTTGTGGTCCTTTTGGGCGGTTAAATTCTTCTTTCTTATTCTATTTTTATATTTATGAAGATGAATATTTATGAAGCGCGAAAGTAAATACTTCTTAACTGATTATTTTACGATGCTGAATGGTTGTATGTGATGTTGCTTTATTGACCTCGAGTTATCGTATTACATTCTAATGAACATCCGCAGATATAACGTTAACTCTTCTTGGAAATTCTTATAGGCTACTCGTTAAAAGCTCTCAGCTTGTTAGGACATGCGCATGTCAGTTTAATTAAACATGTATTCATAATGTCTAATACGCCTTTCATTTTTTATTTTAGATTTCTTTTCGCTTTTATCTGGGAATAAATAAATACACTCAACAGTCACATACATAGTCCTGACCTCACATTAAGATTGAGTCTTCTGTCGTGAGTATCAGTAACTACGAGAGACTTTTCGGTCTCACAAACACCCAGAACCGAAACAAATACCTGTGGATCATACAAATATCTCGGTGCGGGGAACGAACCCGCGACCTCACGTATCACGGCCAGCATCTAACCAACTGCGCCACGGAGGCTGTCAAAAAGGGAAAGACCGATAATGCCACTATAATCCATTTTTTGTAGTTATTCGTGAGTGAATGTAATCACTTAACATCAAGTGACTCGGTTGCTCGTATTCCGAACGTATGCAATTATCTAATTGAAAATTCCATAAAAATAATTGCCTTTTAAAGAATTAAACTCACGACTTGATATTACAAATTATAGCCTTATAGATCTGCCTTTTATGTAAGATATTATAAAGCTCATCTATATTACACTAGCCAGTTTAATGGGACCCATCATACCACTTTCACTTGAATCCAAAAATACCTAACGCCTAAATAACTCGAATAATATTATTAAACTTGAAATTATGCAACCAACTGGATTTATCCGACAGCTGTGTTGTGTGGGCGATGGTCAAAGCATTCAAACTTAACTTTGAATTGTCAGTAAGGGTTCATAATATTTTAATTATTTACCTTAAAAGAAAACATAAGTGATATTTATTTATTATCCCATATTGTCTCCAAGTCATTGCTTTAGAGAAATAATTCCGCCATTCGTACTTTTCTTTAAATTATTGTTTCTGAATTGTGGTTTAGTTTAAGTTTGTGTACAATAAAGATTATGATAAATAATAATTATTATAAATATTATCTGTATTTATGTATGTCAAAATGCCGCTAGACTTGTAATTTATTTCGTCATGAAATTAAATTACATCAAACATTGGCGACATTTTATGGATGGGGAAGTTGGAATGGCCTTAATTTACAACAAGTAGAACTTTTAGTTTATCATAACCATTAAGTTTAGACTCACTGGTAGTACTGGTGAATTTTGATAAATAATCTTTCATTTTTAAGGATATTTCCGCGAGAGTTCTCCGCGGTGGTCCAACACGGCTATCACGTTTTCACTGATACGAGGGAGAAATGTCGAACGAAAAAAACCTCGTCAATTACACGCCCTTCATCTCCGAATTGCTCGTTTAATGTGCCTTAATTAACAATTTCTCTTACATTATATAAAAAACTAACAGGTTGCGATCGGTAGTGGAACGGGTCTGTAATTAATTCGATTGTTTTTCACAATATTGCTAATTAAATAGTCGGACCCGTTTCATTGACGGTTATTACTTGTTTAGCAATCACTTTTGTTTTTCGCAATATCATTTTCTTGTAAAATTAAATGGCTAATGGAGATGCCCGTAACACTCATTTTACTATCGATGAATCGACATAATCCAGTTTTATCGATATTTTTACGTTCACCAGGTTATAATAGTATTGCATATTAGTAAATTTTAAATGTATTAGCCCTTTACACTATTGTCTCATCATTGGTTCAGATTTTCGTTTCACTTTAATATCCCAATGAAAATATACGAAAGAAAACAAATGTTCTGGACGCACTAAATCATACAATGTGCCTCAAATGGCAATGGGCTGATAATCCAGATGCCAGCCGGAAACTGGACGAGATAGGTTACTTCCTGGTCAGGACCTCATGGGAAGAGAGCGAGAAGTCGTCAAAAAAAATGGATAGATGATGTCAAAGAAATACGAGTCAAAAATTGGTTGGTTTTAGCCAAGGATAGAAAATATTGAAATAAATTGGATATACCCGGAAGGGGCCTTAATTTAAAATATTGTATATTGTTTTTCTATTATTGAACTTTGATTTAACTTGTGGATTAAGGAAATTAAGGCTTTTTTATTTTATATATATTTATTTTAATATCCCAACGTATATCCTCGCTGTGGGAACTAAAATCCTCTCACACTGGGCTGGAAGCCCGGAGATCCCAACATATTCCTATCAACCATCCCCAAGACACCGAATGGGGAACTTAAGACACTGCTCTTACTAAAAGAAAAGGTTAAGACAAAGTAGGTTTGTATCTACAATCACCCAAACAAGATTATCTCAGTTACATCTGAGTAACGCGATGACGGACAATCTATTTATGGCAAACGTTTTTAGATGGTCATTTACCATACAGGTCGACGGATTTTGTCGCTATTCAATTCACGGACCGGTCGGCCGGGTCCCTCGAATATTTGATTCGGTCGTGTCACTTGATTATTTAGAGTTTTAACTACGTCGATATTTATCTTGTAAACTATAAACACTTTTTTGGGTGTTAGAGATATATTTTAGATTAAGTTTCTGGTTTATTAATATGCACCAAAGACTAATTATGATAAATGTTATTTTTACTTAACAAGTAGGTTTATTTCTTTAGCATTAAGCTGTCAAAAGATTTAGCGTTATATTAAGCTTTTGTAACATGCCGCGAACAAAATACTGCCATCAAAGTTGAATATTTCTCAACCTAGAAACGATTGATTGATTTCACGCTTCACGGGCTTTGTCGCCGACAAGATAAAAAAAACTTAATTTACTTAATCCAGCAAATACAACATTTCGATGATAGAATCTTTATTTATTTAACCATTAGTGTCTGCAAGAAGAGCATTCCTACTTTTGTTTCTTTACTGAGCATTTTTAATTGGTTATTCATATCACATATTTATTTGTAAATATCTAATACAAACATCAATACGTATGAGAAATCTAATTTGCATTCATGTGCCGCGGACATTTAGACATTAGACAGATGTGATCGCAATAGAGAAAAAGCGAGTTTCCCCTTACCTGATCAGTAGGTGTCAAATGTGAATACAGATTCTGAAACAAAAACACAACATATTAATTATACACATAACATAGGTATAATAATACAACATATAGGTATAATCGGTATACTTAAGTTTCTTTTTTGACAAGAATATTGTAAACGTTATAGTTAAAAATATAAAAGAGAAAAAACAAGAAAATAGTTAGTGCCACTAATATAGTTCCTTAAGCCATTTCTTCTTCAAAATTACAACTTTTCGAAGCGGTAGTAGAATTAAAAACAACATATTAGATTTGATTTAGTGTATTATGATAGTACCTAAGGGGACTTTATACCTGAGGGATCACTCACTCCCTATGGTCTATGACATTTTGGAAATATACCACTTTACTAAACTCTATACCACTTTACTAAACTCTTTACCACTTTACTAAACTCTATACCACTTTACTAAACTCTATACCACTTTACTAAACTCTTTACCACTTTACTAAACTCTATACCACTTTTTAGACACAGTTTTATTTCTATGTCTTGTCTAGCCACTTTACAAAGCCTGTGTTAAAAGACTCTACTGGTGGTAGATCTCTCATTGCAATTTCTATTTCTCCTTCCAAATAGTATTGTAGCCAGAGTAACTATTGGACATATTGAGACTGAGTCTTATGTCTCAGAATGGCGAGAGCAGTAGAATCCCAAGCATTGCTTGGCATCAAGGCATTGTTTGGTTTTGCTACTGGTCATGAGCGCCCGTTTCGCTTACCATCAGGCTAACGACTTGATCGTCTCGCTCGATTAATTGCAATAAAAAAAAGACTCAACCTCCATTTATTTTACCCAATCAGTCAATAAATATAATTACACACTAAGAACATGCAATTAACTTCTACTCGAGTCAAGTTATAAGTAATAATTAATCCGATGAGACACGTCGTCACGTCGTCAATCAATGAAACGTCGAAGTGAACGTGCGAAGTGCATTGGCCAATTACACTCACAATACTATAGAAATAGCTAGGAAGCTTGCAATCTCAGCATACACGGAACTTGAAATGCGTCTGTAAGTTATAGGGTTGAGAGATACAGGCAAAGAAATCTGTTCTACAAATGAAGGAAATTTAAATAACCTTACTGTACCATCTACAACCGTAGTTCGATTGAGAACATTTAGAACGAAATTTAGGAAATCTGCTAGTTGTCAACTGGTAAGTATAAATAACAAAAATATTTTTTCATGCATTAGCACAGAAACATAAAGATTGGGGTCTGTTTTTATAGCGACTACACAAAAAGGAGGAGGGTCTCAATTCGAATGTATGTTTATTTTAAATTGTATTTACTTATATGTTTCGAGGCCAAGCGATCACTCATAAACACCCATAGCAGTCCCTAACTGCTGAAATATTGCCGATGCATCTATTTTTCCCTCAAGCAGGTGCGTAGTTAATTTTTCAAAATGCACAGAAAAATAATATTCATGTTGCCGTCAAAGATCCCACTGGTCGAGTAAAATACAATAACTTTTTGGATTCAAAATAGATGTTTTGTTTATTTATGGTATTAGGTTAATCCGGTCCACTTATGTTTTAAATACTGCCTTCCACCTAGCCGTATCAATACCATTGATATTTATTTCAATTATATTCTCAGTGAAGTTTATACTAACATCCCTGGAAGTTCTCATAGCATCATCAGTAATTTGCGTAGTGATTGTACCTTGTGATGTTTTGCTACTATTGTTACGAAACCGCATGCCATTGTGAACAAAGCATTTATTATAATTGAAACAAGTGTAATGACAGCTTCTATCTATGCTTAGGAGTTTAGTTATGATTAATATTAGCCTTTTTATAAGTGTAGGCTACATTGGTAGTAATTTAATGAATATTTGGTCAAAAGTATCGGATATATGCTATGTCACTAACACTGAAGTGTTATATTGGCAACATATACTTGGCCCTGAATAATGCTAGGTCAAGGCTCCAAGATTGACCTAAACAGCGCTGGCAGATGACGTAAAGGAAGATAAGATAGCTAATGGTCTTACAATCGAGAATGCTAAAGACTAGGTTAAATAAAAAAGATTTAACAAGAAAGCAAATAATGGAATACGTAGGCTATAAAAAAATTAACAAAAGTATCAGACAAGTAACCAATATATGTGTTCGGAGATGATTACTGACCTTGCCTTCCGACAATATGTAGGTGCATAGTCGACCTTCACAAATTTAGCTGGATGAGGCAGAATGGAGAATATTGCCCTAACCACATGTTTGTTAAGTACATAAATATATTAATCTACCCAGATTTATTTATTGTTTCAAAGATCTGCCCAATGTCCCCCAACCAACTCTTGCATATTGAAGTCTTCAATAGCATCTAGATTTATGTACTACAGAAGTTCTGATGAAGTGCACTGTACGCTAAACTGTCCTGATTAATTAAGACGAGTAGTTGCCTGAGGAAGCGGCGCGCTGCCATTGTCTTCGATTAATTTATTATTAAGTACGAGCGAAACAATGAGCATTGCGTATGCAATTTCTTCATAAAGAGCACTTCCTTTTACGATTTCATTTGTTCTTTCTTATTTGACATTGAGTGCTCTCTTTATTGCTATTGGGTTATAATTTCATACGTCTTTTGTTATTTTGTAAAACATATTGTAGACAATAAACAGCCTTATCCTTAGAGAAAAATATTTTTCCTGCTGGCATTTGAAGACACGTATGGCAATTTATATGACAATATTATATCAATTCAAAAAAAGTTTGTGGTTTTCATTTTTTCTATTCAGCAACCGAGTAATATACCAATTTTTTTAATGAGATAATTTATGGCCTGAGTCGAAACGTAAATAATTTTGCATACAGGAAAAATGCAAGGTTTATATAGGGTAAATGTAAGAACATATTTTGTAGTTTGTTTTGAAACTCAACGCGGCTAAAGCTACAGTGTCAAGTTGACACCATTTTAAATCATACTAGCTTGCTAGGCATAAAATGAGTATAAAATGTGATCCCCAGAGATAAGTTAAACAATAACAATATTATGTAGATATTATATAAGTGTAAAACAATGCGTGGTGGGTGTGGGAGCGTAAACATTTGCGGAGCTCGCGCGAAGTGTTCGCGACGCCTACTTCACTCAAATTATACGTAGAAAACCGTGTTTTTTGGAATAAAAATACAATAGATGAGATTGAATAACGATATGAAGAATGTAACCATGTTATGGTAAAGGAGACAAACGGGTAAATGATTGGAAGAGCTCAGTCATTATTACTCTTAAATTTGTGAAGTCTTAGAAGTATCTTACCTATAGCTTGGCAAAAAAGAGTCTGTTTTTAATGAGGTCACTAATATCGAATTCCATACCGATATACTACGACGGAAAATGTTAAGATACATGTTATTTTTATTTATTGTTGTTAATAGTCTTTTTCTTTATTTTATATAAAAAATAAAACAAAAAAGCCGTTCGATAATGCGTAGAAATACTATTTATTTATTTATTTATTTATTTATTTACCATGACATTTTGAATAGTTTCGCCATAAGTAATTGTTTTTCTTTAATGCCGATATTCACCGCGTCGTATTATTTTTTGTCAAGTTATACATTTTGATGTTTCTGATAATTTATAGATGTCACTGGATAAACAAAACTTAGCAAAAAACTATATAAGTAATGTATTGTTCCTTCTTGGCTGGTGGTTACTACTTCCTAACATTCGTGATTTTATCACTAAGATTCATTCAAAGTTACAGAAAATATTGTGAAATATTCTACACATCCGAGATTGAGATTGCCGGATGTCTAATACCCCTTTCCTCTCCCCATCCCAATTCCTCCCCGATTCCCTCCCGATTTGAAGAGCAAAATATCCATGACGTAAGTGCGGTTGTGTGTTGTGTGCTGGACTTATTGTATAAAAAAATCTGTACAATTTTATAAAAGATAAGTCTAAGTGCAATTACTCGCGCTAGAACAAAGCCTATTGAGGCTATAGGCTCGATCACAACATATCTACGGATGGAAATAAGCTTAATGCGCCTCACCTTGGAGGTAGCTTGTTATGTACAGTATGTATATACCATATTGTATATTGCAACAGATCAGGCTCACAACATATCTACAGAAATTAATAAGCTTAATGCTGCTCACATTGGAGGTAGCCTCTTATGTACAGTATATACCTATATATTGTATATTGCATATCTGTGTTGGCATACCATCCTCACGCCGCATTCCACGCGTCAACACAATAATGTGCGCACAGTAGTGTCATGTTTTGTACAAAAAGCACGCCAGACTACTTAGGGTTGCCACGCTTCGCAATTTAACATTACAATAAAATAGTGCAATACACGTATGAGAATTTAAAATAATCATTATTTTAATACAGCAGGCCCTTGGTTATCTGAAAAACCTGTTGCAGGAAGCTGTCGGATTTCGAATTTGTCGGATTATATAGACCCCTTATAGTCCAGATATATTCCTAAATAGAATTACTTGTAGTCCGACAAATTACATATCAAAGGTATTTTCTATCTAAAATATAAATAGTGCTGAAACAAAATGTACAGTTTCGAGTCGCCTGTTAAGCTATATGCATGATGGGTTACCCGCGGCGCTTAATCTTCATTAATAAAAAACATGCCCTTAGAAATACGATCATCACGTCAGCAATTGTTTGCACATGCGTTATATTTTATTTTGGAATTGAAGAATTATTTTACTTTCATAAATAAATATCAGTTTACTGGTGGTAGGTCTCTCATATGTGAGAGGCCATCTGGGTGGATACCACCGCAGTGTCTATTTCTCCCGTAAAACAGCAGTGTAAACCCACTGTTGTGTTTCGGGTTGAAGAGTATTGTAGCCAGAGTAACTACTGGATATATTGAGACTTAAAATCTTTTGTCTCAGGATGGCGAGCGCAGTGGAATGCCAAGCATTGCTTTGTAATTCAAGGTGTTGTTTGGTTTTGCTACTGTTCATGTGCGGTCGTATCGCTTACCATCAGGCGAACGGCATGCTCGTCACGCCATTCATAGCAATAAAAAAAAAAGTTAAGCGTCAACCCTATACGAGTGGTCTGCTGTACGCAGTCGCGTTGCATGCTCCGTTAAGCTTTGCGTAAACTGTGCTCACTTGATAAATAATTGTTGCAATTATTACAACGCATATTCCACATATCATTGTTTCGTACATTTACGCATGATAACCTTATATGTACTTCTTTAAACCGTGAACACAAATAACCAAAATATGTGTGTATAATTAGCCAGTAATTAGGAGTAATAATTAGAATAATTTTCGGGTTGCTGTCTTCGAAAAATTTATTGATGTTTTAACATTGAGTTATGGCTCAATAGCCCTTGCCCGTTTCTTATATTCGAGGAAAAATCACGTCGAATTTTTATATTCTTGATTTGTAGTGCCTATTATTAGCAAATAATGCCAACAAAAGTAATGTACGATCAGAAAACAGGATATGAAAGTGTACACAATGTTCCTTGAAAGTGTTGTTCTTAAATGATTTTAATCATTCATTGTACGTTTGCGAACAACAGCAGATCGTGAACATTCATAAAGTTAATTAATCTTAAAATAGATTTGACTCTCTAATTTCTATAGATATTATTATATATTAATTTTCAAATGAATAGTATTTTAAAGTAAGTTATTTTTTACTAAGTGCGTGGTGGCCTGTTGGACCAGACGCGGCTTCCGACATATTCATGGTAGTCACGAGTTCATATCCTAGGGCACAACTCCGATTTTTCGGAGTCATGTATTGATAGTGCGCTATACAAGCGAGCCAAGATGACTTGAAATATGTATAATACATTTTGTCCATAATCTAAAGAATACATGATGTGTGAGCTTAAGTTTATTCGAAACAAGAATAATTAAAAAACAAGTGTCTGCATAGATTGCAACCCACGTCATTCAACATCATCAATCTTGTATAACTACTATGATGTTTTTCTTTTTTTATTACTCACATAATGCTGGTCTGTGACATACACTTGATGGAACCATTGTTAAACAGGCTTTGTACCACTAAAATGTGTTCTAGAATGTATATTACTAACTCTTTTTATTAGCGAATATGATCAGACGAGTAAGGCTGGTTTTAGAGTCACGCTGAATGCGCGCTGACTGTCGGCGCTGACAGCTCAGCGCGTAGCTTACGGACGGGGGTCAGCGCTGAAAACTACGTGTTGTTCTAAAACGCTCCTTAGAAGCTCATACATTTCAACTGTCAGCGCTGACGGTCAGCGCGCGGTCAGCGTGACTCTAAAACCAGCCTAAATCATACACCTGATAGATAAATACACGCCTGCCAATAAACAGGAGCAATATCACACAGAACTGATGATTTCCAAAGACTGCATGACACGCCCTTTATCACCCCAAGACATGGCGTTTAATCTCTTAACGCTTAGTTAGTAGTTACTAGTTAGTCTGACTACAATGTCCTTCATACAGGAAAACAACAGTGCTAAGACACTGTTGCTTGGCTAAGACACTTCTGCCTACCCCTTCTGAGAAAAATTTTGATTGCGTCGGCTTAGAAGTTTTTTTTTTTTTCACAGCTCCAAGGGACAATAGACCTGAGTATTTGATATAAATTTCAGCTTAATAACTCCACGCATTCCTGAGAAAAAGGATCTTGAAAGATGGACGGGCGGACAATAAAGTGATCCTATAAGGATTCCGTTTTGTCCTTTCGAGGTATAGAACCCTAAAAACGAAGTATACAGTACATAGTTTAAGTTGTAAAACGCGATGGTTGATATGTCACTTCACAGCATTGGTTCTTACTGCTTTCTTCCACATTTCTATTGTAGTAATGTCAATGTATTGTCTAAGTAATATGCGGTCATATTACATGGTTTAGATACGTACTGTTTAAATTTCTATATAGATATGAAACATGATCATTCACTTTCGATTCGATCTCATTGTTACTTTTACTTTTATGAACGATTTATTGTTTTATAGCGGTAGTTACTGGACCACCTACGTCGTGTAGCTGGCAGCTTTCAGATGTCAGGTTGCAGCTGTTTCTTGAGCTGTTTGATATTTTTAATGCTTGAAAAATAAAAAAAACATTTTAATTTGCTGTTTGAAAAACTTTACCGTGGCAGAATAGCGGGGTGGTAACGTAAAGGTAAAAAAATAAGGAGTGAACTGAATTGACATTTCTAATAGTTGTGGAAGTATAAAGATGTCAAAGATTTGAGCAGCTCAAGAAGTCGGTGTTTTGGTGTTTGATCTTCGTGGAGTTAATACTTGAGTGGATACAGCTATTAGTCTTAGTTTGTATGTTTGTGCATTTGAAATGCATCCCACCATGTAAACTAACACATTAGTGCCAATATAAAATTCTTGGATTTTTGCTATGATCAGCTAAGATATATTGCCTGCAATGCGCCGTAAAAATGTTGAACGGCCTTTTTTCAACTTCAATTTTTGTGTTATAACGCGTAATACATTTTCAAATATGTCTGTGAATGCATCTTCAATAGTAATATAAGTAAAGTAAAATATCTACTAAATTCTACACCAACAGCATAATTCTGTGCACTGTCGTCTATCGTGACAAGTTTACTGCTGTTCCGTTCCAAAGTCATGCATCATCATGATATACATTAAATAGAGTAAAATAATCACGCTACACTATAAAAGTGTCGAGATAAAATCCGAGATTAGTTTTAATTATTTTAGATCTACGATAACATAAAAAGAATGCATTTTCACAGTCTAAAGTGGTTTTTCAAGAATTGTTTAAATTGCACGGTTATATTCCTGCTACTACTTGCACATACGTCTCTAATTGCACATGCTCAATGTCTCTGATCTTCTCAACGTATTTTACCACAAGTAATCTATTATAAAACAGGGTATATCCAGACTGCGACCAATATCGAAGCCGAGTTGTAGTTTTAGCGTCCACAGGCAAATGCAACTAAAATTTTGCAACAATTATTTTTGGGATGTTTTTTATTTAATCCTATTTGGGTGGTAAATCCATAGGTTTTGTTAAAATAATAATTTAAACCCTTGCGTATCATTGCTTTTTCAATTGCGTTAAATACATAATTAGTAACTACAAAAAGAAAATCAACTATAACTCTTATCGCACTTTAATTACAGAATAAAATAATTCGAATCTCGAAAGTGAATTAACGGGTATAAATCCAACCGCCCTTCTCTTTGCAGTGCCCTTTACGACGCCATGTTGCGAGGATGCCAGTGCTGCCTTTCACCTATTAAATTCAGCATATTTACATCAGATATAAAGCCTAACTACAGCGTTATAAACATCTATTGGCAGCCACGTCTACGTGGATTTATTTGTACGGAAAGTTATTGAAAACTTGGTATAAGGTGACTAAAAATATCTACATAATAATATTGTAACGGGTGATTTCTATGAACGATGAGTAAAGCAACCAATTCTAGTATGACGATGGTGCTTTTTTTTATTGCATTGATTGGCGAGACGAGCATGCCGTTCGCCTGATGGTAAGCGATACGACCGCTCATGAACAGTAGCAAAACCAAACAACACCTTGAATTACAAAGCAATGCTTGGCATTCCACTGCGCTCGCCATCCTGAGACATAAGATGTTAAGTCTCAATATGTCCAGTAATTACTCTGGCTACAATGCCCTTCAATCCGAAACACAACAGTACATTAACCCTACTGTTTGATGGGAGAAATAGACTGCTACTGGCAGATATATTAAGAAGAATAGAATTTTGAATACAGAATGGAATTGTCAACCGTTGCTGTGAAGGATGGCGAAGTCGGGAAATTATTCTAATGTGATTGTTCAAGAGTAGACATTTAGAAAGCCTTGTGATAACGTACATTATATTGGAAAAGAATAGAGGAAATATGACTACACGACCTAATATAAATCTTAGATAGAATGGGTTCATTCGAAAGCGTTGCTTACAGAGCAGGTAGTGAAAAAACGTGAGTAATGGAATTAACTGAATACTGAATTGCTGTTGAAACAAACATAAGATGCGCCAAATGCCTTTATAGACTAGCATCATGTTGAAAAAAACAAACAACTCGTACTATTAATTTAACTGTATGATTGATTCCGTACATTACCGGAAATACGCTAAGATTCAATACTGGGTGTTATTAAAATGCGTGCCACTGTTGATCCTGGCTTACAGGAGTTGCTGTGGTGGGTTGTGAGTGACAGTCTTTTATTTTTTTAATTGCAATGAATGTAGGGATGATCAGGTTCCGCCCTGTGGCAAGGGGGCGAAAAGAATTCCACCACGATGTTCCCTGCCTGTCGTAGAAGGCGACTAAACGGGACCACTGGGATTATTGGGTGCATTTGGGGGCACCCTCACCTTAAAGTAATCCCGAGGCGAACGCCCGAATAGGGCCAAAGGGGACATGTACGTGTCGCCATGTTATGGACGAAGGGGTGGCTAGAGGTCTCCGAACTGCATAGGTTGACTGCGGAATAGTACCACGCGAATCACGCTAGCAGAGATCGCAGTCATCCTAATATGCGCGAAGAGGGCCATCGAGGGGTTTTTGTCGGTATGCCGGCGTAGGATATCAGCGTTAGGGACCCAGCTCGGCATTAACATCCCAAAGCAGGGCTGGAAGGCCGGTGACCCCGACATATCCTTCCTACATCCCTCCCCCAGGGCTGTGGGCAGAGGACATTAAACAGTTTTTGTTTTAAAAAAAAAAGTGCGGATCATCATCAGGATCGCCTGTTGGTACAACAGCTCATGGACAGTAGCAAACAAAACAAAGCAATGTTTGACATTCCACTACGCTCGCCATCCTGAGACATAATATGTTAAGTCTCGAAAGTCCCGTAGTTACTCTAGCTATAATTTCCTTGAAACCGGAACACAACAGTGCATTTACACTGCTGGTTGGTGTGAGGAAGACAAGTCTCCAGTAGCATCTTCTTGAAAATACAGCGCTTTCCATATGAAGGTATATAAATAAACTACTATAGAGTTGGAATGTTGTAAATTGAAGTCTGTAATGCGCTTCCGCGAGTTTCATTTCAAGTGTTTTATTTTTGTCTTTAAGTAAGCTTTAATTTAAGTTTATACTGGTGGTAGGTCTCTCATATGTGAGAGGCCATCTGGGTGGGTACCACCGTAGTGTCTATTTCTTCCGTCAAGCAGCAGTGTGAATGCGCTGTTGTGTTTCGGATTCAAGGGCATTGTAGCCAGAGTAACTACTGGACATATTGAGACTTAACATCTTATGTCTCAGAATAGCGAGCGCAGTGGAATGCCAAGCATTACTTTGTAATTCAAGGTGATGTTTGGTTTTGCTACTGTTTATGAGCGGTCGTATCGCTTACCATCAGCCGAACGGCATGTTCGTCTCGCCATTCAATGCAATAAAAAAAAGTTTCAAGATATACGTCTATCGTTCATAGCATACTTGAACATATAGATTTACAATATTTTAGGTGCTCAGGACATGGCCGAATGTCTATTGCAAACTGTTGTTTCGATGTGAGAAAAAAGTACCTATTTCGTTTGACACCTAGTTATTCAACCTCTATGCCATATTGGGCAGTCAAGCCACGGCCGTAGCTAGAGGAGGGCATTGTAGGGTAATGCCCTACCTTGAAATCACAATGCCTTATCTTAAAAATACCGAAAACTAAGATACATTATTATAATTAACCCAACCAACCACCCAACCATCAATTATTACCTAACTCTCATTCATACGTGGATCTCTACATCCAAATCTGGAAGTTCAACCATCTATGTCAGTATACGTGGTGATTGATTTAGAAGCCTTTGCTTCGAGGGCAGATCAATTATGATATTCTTTTACTTCCGCCCTACCTGTAACCAATGCTGCCCTACGTCAAATTCGACTCTAGTTACGGCTCTGAGTCAAGTTAATATGATTCCTACAAAACAATGATGCCTTAGTTATTGTTCTGAGTTCGTATATCAATTTATTTTAATTGACATTTGCAGAACACTGTTCAGTAATAAAGTTTGAACCTAATAACCAGCTTATTAGAATACATAATATCATAACATAACAATATCATAAAATTCCGTAAGTATTACAATGTCAGCATTACGCTTACGTATAAGGATCTTCCACATGCCTACACCAAAAACAACTTTCATTAAAACAAAGATATTAGTCGACATAACGTAATGCCAATAGTGATTCATTCATTTCTCTAGACTTGAATGAAAAATCAATAAACACCATTCCCATCTTTATTACAAAGCAATAACAGATATTTTACCTTAGCAATGCTTGTGCGAAAAATGCACCAAAGTAATCAATTTGAAGCTTATGTGGTTGTAGTAGAGATTAATTTTGCTTGTAGTATTTTAAGCCGAAAATTGAAGAGTTAGCGTTGACCGGTGAATGAATCATACAGTTATTGCAGAAGACTTCATTTTCTGGGTCATTGCTCGTATGACGTTAATGGCATGTTGGATCCGTTTTTTGTGACGTCAAGTGTGTTATGGTACAAAATGTCAATGTTTTCTTTACTTGCGAAGGATATTGCAGATCGACTTCTTTATTTCTACTGTTAGAACAACAGTTCATAGGATAGTATACTATAATTTCCAACAAAAATAGTTATTTAACAGCATATTTGAATTTAACTTTATACATGGTTAGACATGGTAAGAAATAAAGTGTATAAGTGTAAAGTCGAAAGGGGGATGCTACAATCATCAAACATTATTACTATACTTAACTTATTCTGATTTTTTTTAATAGTGGAATTTTCACAAAAGGAAGGTTTATATGTATGATACGTACATATTATTATAGAGAAATCTATTTGCACCCGGGCGAAGCTGAGCCGGACTGAATGTTTAAAATAAATTTAAAACAGCATAAATTAAATTTAGTAAAAATTCAAGCTAGCAAAATATGAACAAAATCACAGTAAAAATGACTTATTTATGTATCGTTTTCTTTGTCTTTCCAAAGTAAATAGTAATTAGCCTGTATTCCGTCATCGGAACAACGATTGTATCAGTGACGCAATCATTCCATAAAATGTTTAATAGGCGACCACAAATGGAGACGTAAAACGTAAAACCATTCGATAGTCTTTTTGTTATGAAAACATTATTTATTATACAGCGTCCAAATTATTTTTAATCTCTATTTATTTAGGAAGGCTTACAGACTAATTATAAAAATAAGTAGATATAAATGTAATGTGAAAAAAATTGCTAAGAACAAGCCTCCACCAATACATATTTTGGATAAGCACCTTATACAATACGTTATACTAAAATAAGAGTAATGTCTATTAAAATAACATCTACCTAATTCTAACTACGTAAAGCTGTGTTGATTCAATTCTGCAAATATAAAGGGATTTCAAATGGCATTCCACATAAGGTAAAAATCCATCAAATAAGTAATGTATAGTCTCAAATTCAGTCTATATTTTTAAATATACTCACGCCTTTTACCCCAGATGGGGTAGCCAGAGGTGTCAGGACACCCCCTTGCATTGATACTGCTATGTTACAGAAAAAGTGCCGAAGCATTGACATTAAAATAAATATAAGCCCAATAGACTGCCTCGGTGGCGTAGTTGTACTAAGGTACGCTTGCAAAACTGAGGTCTCAGGTTCGAATCCCGGGTCGGGCAAAGTGATATTGGATTTTTCTATTCATTATCAGCCCGGAGTCAGGAATTTGGGCCCGATATGGCGATAGGCTCGCCACCTATCACATCGTGGGAACATACAAGGCGAAATGTGGGTGTCCAGGCACCTCTGCCTACCCCTTCTGGGAAAAAGGCGTGAGTTTATGTATGTATGTATGTATGTATGTATGTATGTTATAGACAAAAATAATATGGCTGTTCAGTGGAAATTCAGTCATTCAGTCATAAGGGTTCACTGTCAGCAGTAGGAATTATCGGGTATCAATGACGCAAGCAAAATTACTAAGCATATTTCATCATCGGCAAGTAAGCATATTTATAACGTAGTCAATATATAAATTATGTGTAAATTAATTTAAAACAACATTTAAATATTTATTACTTGATATTGGAATTTAATTGCAAGGCTGGAATGTGACATTTATGTAATCAATGAAATCTAGACTATATGGTATGTGAATTGTGAGACCCTGGCTTTAATTCTCAGATGGTGGAATCTGTAGTTGACAGCCTCCGTGTCGCAGTCGGTTAGACGCCATCTGTGAAACGAGAGGCCGCGGGTTCGATCCCCACACCAAGAGAAATATTTGTGCGATCCACAAACATTTCTTTCGGGTCTGGGTGTTTGTGACCCCGAAAAGTCCGTCTTAGTTTCTATTACCCACGACACAAAAATCGATCTTAGTGTGAGGTCAGGACTATATAAGTTGCTGTTGGGTGTTATTTATTCATTTATTTATTTGTAGTTTTCCTGTGTGTATTATTCCATGCTTATTCATATAAAGATTTTTCCGCTACGTTCTAATGCGGTCCTTTTGTGTATCGGTGTGTCTATTTTAAGTTTTCACAAAATATGGGTCTCAAATTTTAATATACTCTAGAAACAAGACCATGAATACAATTCGTTTCGAACGTTTTAAATACAAATGCGCATATTATGTAATAATATGCAATAATCTGCTAATGCCAAGGCTTGCACGCCATTTTCAAGATGCTAAATGCTATCAGAAAATATATAAATAAATTAAATAGATTACAATATATAACTCTTAATTATAAGTTTATGCAAAAAGATATAGATAGGGATCCTAGAATGCAAAGAAGAATAAACAACCTCTATTAGAAACACGTGCAAGAAACACGGAGGTCAAACAAAAATGAATGGAAGATCCGAAAGAAAGAATGGTTGTATACTATGTAAAAGTATAAGGTTCTTACTTTCTTCTATTCTTTCTGGTTAATTAATAATTTACTTTTTTGAATTTATAACAATCCTAACATAAATTATCAAAGTTATTTAGATATTCCTATTCATTTTCTAATTTTCAACCATCATTTTAGTATGGTTATTCGCCCTAACCTATTTACAGTCCTATTCTCCGTCTATCTAACTCCTTTTTAAATACAGCCCTATTCATAGACAATTTTAAAACCTAGTTTAGTTATTCGCTCCTTTCTTTTTCGCTCAAATTGAATTCAGAAGTTATTATAAACGGGTTGTTTCACAGGTGGTTAGGTCACTCATATGTGAGAGACCGTAGGTAGGTATCTACTACCGCAATGTCTATTTCTCTCGCCAAACAACGGTGTAAATGCACTGTTGTGTTCCGGATTGGAGGACATTGTAGTCAGAGTAACTACTGGACACATTGAGACTTTTACCTTATGTCTCAGAATGATGAGCGCTGTGTAATGCCAAGCATTGTTTTGTAATTCAAGGTGTCGTTTGGTTTTACTACTGATCATGAGCAGCCGTATGTCTTACCATCAGGCGAACGGCATGCTCGTCTTGCCATTAATTGCAATAAAAAAGGCCGCTAGTATTTAGTTACAAGGAATATAAACATCGATTTGTTGACGAGAACAATCACATAATTGGTACAAACATTGGCCACATTATTGAATTGTGCAAAGCGATAAGAAATACTGAAAATAATTATCGAGTGAACAACATTCAGGATGCTCACTATATTTAGCACCAGAAGCCAATTATTTAACAATAACAAGCATTTATAAATAACAAATGATGTTACATCGTTTAATGAACTTATAATAATTGCACATATCCTAAATATGCTAAATTGTCAAGCTGTGTTTCGTAACTTGAAGATTGTAAGCGGATATTTTCGGTTGCTTAATGAATATAATTAGAAACATCAAAATGGTTTAATAAATTAATTTAATGATTGTCAAGTCAATGAAACTTAGGTGTTTTAGCAGTTGGAGACATTTTCTACATTTGTATGAAGGTTACCGGTGTTATAGATTTATGTTGACTTTTATGCGTGATACCGAGAGACAACGAAGAATACTTGGTCTACTGAAATTAGTAATTTCGGAGCAATTGCATAGTAAAATTAATTAATAGCAACGAAAGGTCGCTTGACCTATATGACACCGTAAAAATCGGAAATTACTTTGGATGTAGCGCAAATTGAAAATTCCGTTCTAACCTTTACTCATTTGGCACTTCAATAACAAAGTAATAATAACTATAAAATCCATCAATACGCACGAGAAATCGATTTCACAGTCATCAAACGAGCAAAAAACTATTAACACGTAACAAATCATCCGAAAAGCGATGTTATCTGAGCATTCTGTTGATCGCAACATGTCGTAATACTAGTGAATGTTCTGAGTATTCACGACATAATTAAAATTGCTTTTAGGAGTGTCAGAACTCTTATAGTGCAGCTCCGGGCGAAAGCATGATATATGTAGACTTACTGCCTCATTCATAGACAGGTATAAAAACAATTATTGCTATCTTATATTTAGGTATGTCTCTTTCTAACGCCATTTGAATTTAATTTAAGCGATGAAGACAAAATATCCATAAATAAAACAGGTTTTAAAACCGTCTTGCAATAAGGCCAAACGGCCTTATTGAATGGCATCTTATATTTTAAAAGTTGTATGGTTTCCATGTTAACTGTATTACCCTATAATCGCTTATTCCTAAGCACAGGTGACCTCTACAATCGAGACATCGATTGCAAGGACATAGGACACAGTTCAATACTCTGGCCTATTGCGAGTTGATGAGCTTCAAATTCGATAAAAATTATCCTTCTCCTATCCTATCCTACGATGTTATCCTCCTTATTCTAAAGCTATCCATTCAAACTTTCCCTTTTCTAAAATATTAAACGGAGTTTGAGTTTATCATTATAGTAGGTATTTGTAAACTTGTCCATCCTCTACCATTGGTAAAAGATAAAGAGAGGGAATGAAAATATCATTAACTAATTAATTTAATTACTAAACACTACAATTTATTACAAAATAGTTGCTCCATTATTTCCATGAGGCTACTCATGTTTCAATGGGCCCACACCATATGAAATAGCCTATACGCTTAAAGAATGCATATTTTGTCCAAAGTTGCTACAATTTGGCTCTACCACTTAATTAAAATAAGACAAGCATGAGATTGCTTTTACGCAATATTGGATAACAAAAAAATATATCATTTTTTACCATAAGACTCCATGGGCCATGGGTTTCAAGGTTACAATTTAGATGATTGAATTCTCATAAAATTTTGACGGTAACAGATTTCACAGACTGACAGATTATTTTTTATAAACAACAATTTCGTTCAATTTGGAACTCTCAAAACAAGAAATTTAATTATTGTTTTGGCCCAGTGAAATACTTACACGTACAGTTTTACAATGTTAAAAACAACGTCATAAAGGTCATTCAGATTGTACAGCAAGGAATTTCAATGTTACGGCCGTAGAGAGTGGAGTTGCTTGCTCATCCACTACAAACACATCCGCAAGTCATGTCGTGAGTTGTACCAGCTGTCACTACGTGACCGACATAACTTTAGTTGTAAGCAAATTTCTAGCTAGACTAAGATTAAGTCTTTATCCTGGATCGCAACGCACTAGCGATTTGTCAGAATTTCTATGAGGTTCATCCTGCACTAGGCCAGCGCGGTGGCCTAAATAGTCTAAACCCTCTTATTAATACTTTTGATTGTAGAGTGGTTCCGTGGCCTCAGGGAAATGTATATGGGCTGATACGTGGCAAATTAACTGAAGTGCAGCTGATGGTAAGTGCATGCCGTCTAGACAGCAGATGGACAGCAGATAGATGGTAAGACCGTTATGTCATGCCATTCAGCATAACTACAGCTGTCTGCTAAAATGTTTCTTCGTGCGACTATGAAATGATTCAGGATTATGAGAAGGAAATAACATGTCAGTCAGCCAACTCTACAGCTTAACGGTGCGACAAAAATAGTGGCAGGAAGCTTACAAAATGAAATTGTATTTTCAGAGCAAGAGGGACACCAAAGGAGTTTTAGAGCTTGTTACCTTAAAATTCAACCCTTACCCAGGAATTAAGATTACTGCAAACTTGCGCAGTGGTATTTTAAACAGACAAATCATTACTTTTCTCCACTACCATAGGGTAGTGATTTATCATTATTGGCATACAAATAAAATAAAAATAGTTACAACTTGCAGTACCTTCAGGTCACCTGTCCTCAGAAAATTAAACACACAGACCCCGTCTCCAATAAGGAACTAAACACTAATTTAATTACACCAAATCGATTACATCAGTGAAAACTCTTACGTGTAACATACATATTCATTATAGACAAGCGATAAAAACAAAAATATTATCACTACAGAATCGCTTTCTCTGGCTAACACTTTTATATCGGCTCGAGGCACGCCTTCTTTATGTAATAGCTTTTTATGAATATATATGTATTATTAAACGTATAATTTCATAGAATGTGCAGGCTTGTTCACCTGAGGGGCAGGCAGAAATAGTGGGTCCCGGTAGAAGCTGGAGCGCTCTTGCTTCGGGTTCCCGGGGCCGTTCCAATTGCGCTGAAGAGGGCAACGCGGGGTTTTGGTTGGTATGCCTATAGGTGAACCCAACATAATCGCTCCACCCTCCCCCGAGGTGAGGCGTTAGCGGTAAACCGGTTTCCCCGCGCCAACAAAAAAAAAAAGACAGAAATAGTGACTTATTTTGTCGATCTTATATCTCTTCCAAGGTGTAAAATATATCAGTTAAATACCAAACTGGGTACCCAGTCCAGCCTAATTCAAATGAGAATTTAAAAAGACGAATTTGAAAAATGAGCAACCAACTTTTTTTTGTACGGTCCACAAACACGTTTTAGGTACGGTATTACTGGCCGATTGAACCCAACTCATCGCGGTAGTGTTGTCTGTCTATTTTTTTTTACTCGGCTAACGTAGTTTCTATGATTGGCGTGAATTTCAAAAAGGACTGCAATATATTTGCAATCCCAGGCAGGCCAATGATAAAGGCCCAACCGGCCGCTTGAGACCCGCGCAAATATGGCTACTATAGACGAAGAGGCGACTATTTTATGTAATTATTTTTTATTAGTCCCCAATCGTAAATTGTCATTTAGAAGGTAAACTACTTCGATGATCGAGATGAGACCGGATTCGTTTATGTTAATAGCCTTTATGAGTATTACGAAATTATAAAATATTTATTTGATTGCAATATTATTTCTTGTTCAGTTTAGTCATTCGTGAAAGGTATATAATTTTGAACAATTTATTTTGTTTCATATAATAATTTTTCGTTATTTCGTTATTACATAACTACATCACTTTCTTTACCAACAAATATATCATGAAATTAATGAATAATTATTTTCATCATCATCATCCATCATCATATTTGAGTCTGTTCGAAATTTTCTAGGAAATGACGAAGTATAATTAGAAAAAAAATATGCTTGGAAGTTCTAGAACACAATAAACTTATCTTATTGGTCAGTATTACTTGACAAGTGGGTGTATTTTTTTATTGCATAGGTCCGGTAAGCGAACAAACAGGTCACCAGATGGGAAGTGATAACTGCCGCCCATCAAATCTGAAGGGGAGCGAGAAAGATAAAGAATGGGAAGAGGGAAGCATTGGGCATCCGACAATCCCACTCTCTAAACGAAACTCGACAAGCAAAGCTGTCGTTTTACATGGATCTCCTGCGAGACAGTGGCATCACCTCGGCTGAGCCTGCCTATTCACGCTGAGTCAAGACCGACAACAGCGTAACTCTACCTCTTTAAAAATAATAAAATACTAGCGGCCCGGCTATGCCCGCGTGCAGATAAACTTATTTGAAATTATTCTATCGCCCTTCAACTATAATGTAAGATTCTAATGGTGAAATAATTTTTACAATCGGTCCAGTAGTTTTAGAGCTTATTCAATGGAAACAAACAATCAAATGATTATTCTTTATAATGTTAATGATAAAGTTAAATTAATTTAAACAAAATTACACCTTGAACCTGCTTTCTAATTATTTCTCAGATAATACTGAAATCTAGCCATTCGTTTAATTATTAACAGCTATACACGGCAATGTGTTACACTATACACACAACATTACAGATTTGTCAAGAAACGATCAACTTTCTTTCGCTGAACAGAAACATTAGAAAATAAACCATTTTAGTTCACACGAATGTGAAAACTAGACCATGGGCTTCCGATAACTTCGATATACATATTATATAGAAATTATACATTGAGAAGATCGTAAGAGGAACAAAAAACTTTAAAAGAACATAGGATAAGAAGAATATTTCCAAACCCAAAATCCCGACCTTAGTTGAAAGTTGAACGGTACACTATCGTAAGATTTTACAATATCTTGCTTCATAGAAATGACATTTAATCTCAATCAACAGATCTTTTTTCTTTTTTTTTTTATGATTGCCCGGCATAATGGCGGCATTGCACCTGATGGTAAGCGCAGATGCCGCCCAGGCAGAGTATCCATTGGCATCGGACGGCAGTCCCATGCCAATGGAAACAATTATGCCGGCCTGCTAAGGTGCCTCTTCACACTACGGCGGAAGGACCCAGGATTGTAGGAAGGAGGGAACACGTGAGATGGCAAACAATTCCACAGCCTGACGGTGCGGCACAAAAAAGAATTGTAGAACCGTTTGGTTCGCGCCGGGATGCTTTGGACCGACAAGCTATGGCTTCGCAAGCCAGCCCGCGTGGTTCTGGTAAGGAATGGAGAGAAGGGGATCAAGTTGAACAATTCCTCAGATCAGATCAAATTCAGAGATCTTAATAAACCTAATAAAGTATACGCACAAAGTCAGGAATTTGTGCTTGATATGGCGATAAACCGTATCACATCATGGAACGGAACACACAAGGAGAAAGTGGGTGTCCTGGAAGCATATCTGCCTACTCCTTTTGAGAAAAAAGCGTTAGTTTATGTAATAATAAATAATAATATAATAACACCCAACAGTCACATACATAGTCCTGACCCCACACTAAGATCGAGTCTTGTGTCGTGGGTATCAGGAACTACGAGAGACTTTTCGGTCTTACAAACAAATATTTGTGGGCCGCACAAACATTTCTCTCGGTGCGGGGATCGAACCCGCGGCCTCTCGTTTCACAGGCGGCATCTAACCAACTGCGCCACGGAGGCTGTATGTAAATAATCATTTTTGTTCTTCAATTGCAGGCTGCAGCAAAATACTTGCCATTAATGTAAGATGAAGTTTAAATTTGTGGACCAAGGAGTCGTGAAATGCTCGCCGCAAAACGGCCAGCGAATTTTGTATATTAGAATGACATACGTCAGTTTTTCGATATTCTTGTAAAATATTTATCCAATGTTTTTTCCATGTTTATTGTAAATTCACATTGCTATTAATTTGTAAATAATATATTGTACATACATGTGGACTTTCATTCCGCCACATATTGGTGACCCCGAGCGTGTGCACGAAGTGCATGAAGAGCACAGATCTTAAGATGGAAGCTCAGGCAAAGGACGTAGTGCTGGGAGAAACCTTCCGCGTTGGAGTGAGGACTCCACCTTTCAACCCGAACGACCCTGAATTGTGGTTTGCTCTATTGGAAGGCCAATTCATGCTCTCGAACATCAGCGCCGACGCCACAAAATTTTATTACGTCCTGGCGCAGCTGGAACCACAACATGCAGCAGAAGTACGTGACCTGGTCGTTTCTCCACCTGCTTCTGGCAAGTACGAGACCTTGAAGACAGAACTGATACGACGATTATCAGCTTCAAAGGAGCGCAAAATAAAACAGCTGCTCATGCACGAGGAGATGGGTGACAGGAAACCGACGCAATTCCTCCGGCATCTGCAACACCTGGCTGGAGAAAACGTCCCTCCAGATTTTATACGGACCATCTGGGTCAGCCGGCTACCCAACCACCTTCAAACTTGCACCACTGCACAACAAGCGAAGATGACACTGGAAGACCTGGCCGAACTGGCAGACCGCGTTTACGATGCCGTCCAAGTCATGCCAGTAGCTAGTCAAGTTGCTAGCATGTACACACCGGTCGTAAGTACTGACGCCATCGAGTCGCTTACACGAACAGTAGCCAAACTCAGCAATAAAGTGGAAGTCATGAGCGTGGACCTTCAGAGACGCAACCGTTTCCGCTCCACATCAAGAGGACCACGGTACCGTTCCCGATCACGTTCACATCTAAATGAACATCCATATTGCTGGTACCATCGTAGGTTTGGTGTTAGCTCTAATAAATGCGCTGAACCTTGCAGTTTTGTTCCGGAAAACACCGAAGGCAGTCGTTAGTAGCGGCCAGCGACTGTCCGCAATCTTCGGGCCGCCTCTTCGCAACAGATCGCAAGACGAAGATGCAGTTCCTGGTCGATACAGGATCAGATTTATGTGTCTTCCCGCGCTCCGCAGTCAAGAAGAAATGCTGTAAGACTGGTTACAAACTTTTTGCAGCTAATGGAACGGAGATAGCAACGTATGGATTTGCACATTTGTCACTAGATTTAGGTCTCCGCCGAGATTTATCTTGGAGATTCGTAATTGCCGATGTAACCAAAGCCATAATAGGAGTAGATTTTCTTTCTTACTTCGGCATATTAGTTGACTGCAAGCATCAACGTCTTATAGATAGCATGACGTCACTTACTACTTACGCATCTTCCGTTAATTCAACCCTGAGCATTTTATCTATCAAAACGTTTTGCCAAGCTAACTGCAAATATCAGAAAATTTTGTTACATTATCCTGATATAACAAAACCAGCCGGATTATTGAAAAAATGTCTTCATAATACAGTACATTACATCAAAACTACTCCGGGACCTCCAGTTTCCTGTCGTCCACGTCGTTTACCTCCTGACAGATTACAGATCGCAAAGCGAGAATTCGACGAGATGGTCAAAAATGGTACAGCGCGTCCATCTGACAGCCCGTGGTCATCACCGCTTCATTTGGCCCCGAAGAAGGACAACGGATGGCGCCCTTGTGGAGACTACCGCGCACTGAACGCCAGGACAATACCGGACAAGTATCCCATTAGACACATCCATGATTTCAATTATAATCTTTCTGAATGCACTATATTTTCTAAAATAGACCTTGTGAAAGCTTACCATCAAATACCTATTTTCTCAGAGGACATTCCAAAGACCGCCATTTCAACACCATTTGGTCTGTACGAGTTCCCTATGATGACATTCGGTTTGCGTAACGCCGGGCAGACTTTTCAGAGGTTCATAGATGAAGTCATTAGAGGCCTAGATTTTTGTTATGGTTACCTCGATGACATTTTAATCTACTCAAAGTCAGCAGAAGACCATGAACGCCACCTTCATGAACTATTTAAGAGATTACAAAAGTATGGCGTGTTGTTAAACTCTGCGAAGTGTGTTTTTGGAGTACCTGAAATTACTTTTCTTGGGTACCACGTATCAGCAGAAGGTGTGCGTCCGCTTAACGATAGAGTGCGTGCAATTATAGATTTTCCAAAACCTAAAACAGTTAAGGAGTTACGAAGATTCCTTGGCATGTATAATTTTTACCATCGTTTCATCCCACATTCGGCAGAATTACAGACACCTTTAACTGAGTTATTGAAGAATGTAACGAAAGCATCACAAGCCATAGATTTGACTCAATTGCAACAAACAGCTTTCGAGAAGTGTAAGAAGGGACTTGCTGAAGCTACTTTATTAGCTCATCCAGATCCTAAAGCTAAACTGGCCTTAGTAACTGATGCATCAAGTACTGCAATTGGAGGCGTTCTTCAACAATGGCACAAAGGAAGTTGGCAGCCTTTAGCTTTCTTTTCTAGAAAGCTAACACCCTCTCAAATTAAATACAGTCCATATGACCGCGAACTGTTAGCCATCTATAATTCAATTCAATATTTTCGGCATATGTTGGAAGCAAGAAATTTCACAATATACACAGACCATCGACCGCTTACCAACGCTTTCACTACAAATCGAGAAAAATGTTCGCCTCGACAATTCAGATACCTAGATTATATATCACAGTTTTCTACTGATGTTCGTCACATATCCGGTAAGGTCAACGTAGTGGCGGACACACTCTCTAGAATTGAAGAAGTCATAGCTGGTTGTGATTTAGAGAAATTAGCCATCGAGCAGAAGAATGACCCGGAACTAAAGAAATTGTTGCAAGACGGTAGTTCATTAAAGCTCAAAAGGATGCTGTTACCAGGTACAAGAACCCGTCTCATGTGCGACACTAGTACACATGTACCGAGACCGTTTGTCATCAAATCAATGAGACAGCAAATTTTTAATTTAATACATTCTCTCAGCCACCCAGGTGCCAACGCAACCATCAAAATGGTTACTGAGCGTTTCGTATGGCCTGGCATCAAGAAGGATTGTCGTGACTGGAGCCGATCATGCATCCCATGTCAACGCGCAAAGGTTTCAAGACATGTATCATCACCTTTGAGTACTTTTGCATTACCCTCAGGAAGATTCCTTCATATTCACATCGATCTTGTCGGTCCATTGCCCATATCAAACGGATTTCGTTACTGTCTCACTGCCATAGACAGATTTTCGCGTTGGCCTGAGGCAATACCAATCACAGATATTACGGCAGAATCAACAGCTAAAGCTCTAGTGTCAGGATGGATTTCTCGTTTTGGATGCCCGTTATCCATCACTACTGATAGAGGAAGACAATTTGAGTCGAACCTTTTTAAAGCTCTTACCGAGCTTACTGGTTCTCAACACAAGATGACTACAGCCTATCATCCAGTAGCAAACGGAATCATCGAACGTTTCCATAGGCAACTGAAAGCCTCCATCATGTGCCACAACGATCAACACTGGACAGAATCTCTACCACTGGTGTTACTAGGAATTCGTAGTGCATTTAAAGAAGATCTCCAGTCATCTCCCGCAGAATTATTATATGGAGAACCGCTACGCCTACCTGGACAATTTTTTGATTCACCAGGGCAGGATTTCCCTGATATAACAAATTACGTATCAAGATTGAGATCATTCGCAGCTAAATTAAAGCCGTGCTCTACTTCTCGACACACACCCAAGCCTGTATTCATTTTTAAAGACTTGCGAACATCTGATCATGTATTTTTGCGGCAAGACGCTTTACGTTCAGCACTGCAACCTGCATACGTAGGTCCTTACAAGGTGATAGAGAGAGGAGATAAGACTTTCAAAATCTTGATCAAAACTAAAGTCGTTACAGTTTCTATCGACAGACTCAAGCCTGCATATTTGATGAGCATTGATCGTACTACGGATGCCGAAAACGAGCAACGGGAGACACCTTCTGGAGTAACCACTCGTTCTGGTCGAAGAGTACACTTTACGCTTCACTATCGCCCGCAGTAGCGGTCTCGGTGGGGGAGTGATGTGGACCAAGGAGTCGTGAAATGCTCGCCGCAAAACGGCCAGCGAATTTTGTATATTAGAATGACATACGTCAGTTTTTCGATATTCTTGTAAAATATTTATCCAATGTTTTTTCCATGTTTATTGTAAATTCACATTGCTATTAATTTGTAAATAATATATTGTACATACATGTGGACTTTCATTCCGCCACAAATTGCTTAATTCGCTCGCGGCACAATTTACAGTTGATGGCATATTGCCAGAGTGCATAAGAATCTAAGCTGCATTAAGGATGTACGTAATTGTACGCATTACCCTGCAACGCTGTGGCAACATAAAATGAATTTTATCTTGGAAATTGCATGGTATTTTCCTTATTCAAGTGTCACAGCATTTTTGTATCGTTAAACTTCGAGGAAAATAGTCTTCAGTATGCTTAATATGAGACGCAATGCATAAGGTCGTCAATAAAACTAGAAAAACAAGAGTTAGATTCTCCCTTCAACAAAATATATGTACGTTCCCAGACTGATACGAATAACATGCTGGATATTTTTGATAGCTTCTGCATGAGAATATAAATAAATAAATAACACCCAGCAGTCACACTAAGATCGAGTTTTGTGTCGTGGGTATCAGGAACTACAAGACACTTTCCGGTCTCACAAACTCCCAAACCCGAAAGAAATATTTGTGGGCCGCACAAACATTTCTCTCGTTGATCGAACCCGCGGCCACTCGTTTCACATGCAGCGTTTAGCAGAAAGCGCCACGGAGGCAGTCAATATCCTGGAGTAGACGCAGAACCTACTAAGTTGAATGTACTTATTTAATTATATGAACTATAGTATTGGGTTACAACTTTGAAAGTCCAACTTCAACTGCTCAATATCTTTAGACATCATATGCCTCATACATATTCATAACAAGTTATTATGCAATTATCAGCGTTAAGTCGACAGTAAACACGCATCTTAAAGCACATATTGAAGTTCAACCAACTGGTCGACTCGCGAACAGCATGCCAAACACATCTGCATTCTTCCACAACGGTGACAGATAGACCACTGGGCTGAACTTGGGTAGATTCGTTGGGTCCTTCAACCCCCCTAGTACTTGGTAAAGGTTTGTATAATTTCGAAGTTATAACTAGCCGTCAGCTTAAGCTTTAGTATTGTTTAGATAAGGATATAGAATTAAATCGTTCTAGTCTTACCAGTTAGTGTTTGTGTCTTGTAACTTAATTTTCACAATTTTCAGCGGGAATCTGCTTAATGCCATTTTGGGCGACGTCAAACCAAAGCTATTTTATTGAATCACCCGACATTACACCTACTTAAAATAATATAAGTACAATATACAGTAAATAAATTTCCTAGGAACGGCCCTGTCGGAATTCTTTACGCCAGTCTAGTACACTCGCATTCCAGCCCTTTTTGCGTTTAAGTATTAGTTTCACAGTGTGTGCTGTGTGTTCTTAATAGCTCGGACCACACGCGAATACCTTCGATACGGAATACTGATGTACGATACATAATGCATATTTTTACTATTTTGTATACAGGCACGACAGTCACTGAGCTGTTCAGAAAAAATATCCATTAATGCGAAGTGGCTGACTCTCGCTGATCGATACGATTATACCAGCTTGATTCTATCCTCATATTATCTCTGCATCATCCTAGGTTCAACTGGTAGAGAATGCCTCAGGCATTAAGTCCAACTATACATCATTTGTATGAAGCGTAAATAAAATAATATAAAAAAAACATCCAGATGTACAGTGTCAATAAGTTCGGATGCTCGGTCGTTCGACGTCCGAAGTAAGTTATAAGTTTTCTTCTTCTAAATATCAAAACTATTCTCTACGACACTTATCATTCAGTCCAAACTTAGGCTATGGTTACGAGGTACGATACAAGATTCAAACATTTCGTGGAGTACTTGGACACATTCGTCCAATTTTACGAATGACATACGAACATTGCAACTTCGTTTCATTTTACAGAGTAACCCCCCTGAACTGATGGATATGGCAGTCACTTTGAGGGCGAACATGAATATACCCGTTCTTCTCTAGTGAAAACCTAGTTTAATGGATTCAATAAATTTATTAATTTATTATTTCAATTCTCATCAGAAGTTTGAAACACTTTCAACAGACTCTTACAGTCTCTGTGAAGTTCACTTTGACACGGGTTATTGGTTTTGCATCTTTAACGACTTGGAGACTAACCGAAATGTCAAAAACTTACTTTCGTAAATATCTAGATATATTATTGTCATAAAAATTACCTACGTCTGAAAAATTAATCTTTTATAAACATGTCTCGTCGTTATGTATATGTATTCTGGCATTTACCACGTCATGTATCTTATCAAGGTATTCGTTATATCTAGTTCAAGTTTATGATAATAAAATATAATTCAATTATTTTTCAACATGAAACTAATAAAAATCCGTCACGTCTCATGCGTTTACATTTTGTCTTAATTATTTTAAAAAATCAATTCACATTCAAGGATATGTTATTGGCTTGGCTACGACTAAAATTAATGTAAAAAAATCTGTCAATTTTTTTAATATTTCTTTTTTATACCCGCTATTAGGAAAATAGCTATTATTGTGTGTGTGTTTACGATATTAAGCTTCAAATGATGCCTAATACCGACCCATTTACGGAAATATTGGCAGCTATGAAAACAATTACTATTTTCTTTTAAATGCGTAGCCAAAATGTTATTCAATATTTATGGAAAATATCACCAAAACTGAATTTGGTATTCCAAACACAAAAGTAACCATCAAAACAAGCTTAAGGTTCACTTGCCATGACGAATGGCAATATCAATAAAGGTCAAGCAAATCGAAGGAAATTGCTTTAAAAAAATATTTGAAATGCATTGCCATCAAAACAAGCTAAATAATTTACTCGCTATGCCAAATTGCAATATCAATAAAGGCCCAAACGAATCGAAGGAAATTGTTTAAAAAAATCGTTTCAAAAGCATTGGAGGGAGGCGGAACGATTCGCCTGAGGTCGGAGCCTTCGACTGCAACTCTCAAGAATGTTAATAAAGCGATCGTCTGCGTGCTCGCAATAAAAATATTTACTAACGCTTAGGGAAAAACCTGCACTCACATGTGATAAACAACTATTTATTACGTAAAATGTGTGGGAATATTGTTTGGTTATCAGCAAACATAGGATTTGGAATGCTGATGGTTGAGCTTCCTTAATGATTCTTGGAATCGGCTTGTACCCAATGATAATCTCATTGATGACTAGATGAGGGATGGCTCGTATAAAAACATTTCTGGATTAACACTGGATAGATGGGGGTACTACCGCCTTATTAATATTATCAGTAGTTTAGAAATACTGATTTGTGTTTAGGGCAGCCTAAGTGTCGTAGTTGGTTAGACGCCGGCTGTGAAACGAGAGACCGTTGGTTCAATCCCAGCATCGAGACAAATATTTGTGTGATCCGCAAGTATTTGTTGAGGGTTTGGGTGTTTGGGAGATCGTAAAGACTTTTGTAGTTTCTGAGACTCATAACACAAGACTCGATCTTAGTGTGGAGTCAAGACTATGTTTGTGACTGTTGGGTGTATTTATTAACTGTTATGATACTATTTGATGGACATAGTAACCAGCATTGGACATGAAAAAACTACCGCAATATTATAAACGCGAAGTATTAGGATGACAGTTCTTGGTAGAGTTTTTCTTTTTTATGGGCAAGCGTGACGTATAACATCAGGCGAACGACCTGCTCGTCTCGTCATTCTTGGTAATAAAAAAAGAAAATCTTTGTGAAATCGTCGGGTAATGTGACAAATATAAAAATAAATACAGCCTACATACACACACAGATAGATAGTGTTGTTTTTGTAGTCACTTAGAACTACATGGGACTTTTTTCAGGACCAGAGATCACTGAACTGAGAATGATCCCGTATGGAATAGTTTTGTTTGTTATAAAAACCTTTAGAGAAAGTTTGTTTATGTTGCGGTAAAGTGCGGAGACCAACCATCAAGTCGGCGTTGTAGCCTAACCTCTCTCAATCGTACTCTCGATTGTAGAGGAGGCCCGTACCCTGTATGACGTATATGGGCTAATATAGTACAGTAAAAAGTACGAAAATCTTTCTCCTATAATTTGTACATGATATTGACCGAGCTCTGATTACATTTTGCTGAAAGAAAAAGCAAAACAATTTATTAGTAGTAAAAGTCTTATCAAATTCTAAAAAAACAAACAATCTGGTGATTATGAGGCGAGATATATCATAAAAGAAATTATCACGTCAAATCGCATCACAAACACAAATAGGGAATATGCATGTCATTTTTTTATATTTTTAATCAATTCTGTATGTTATTACATTATCGGAAAAAAATATAAGTCTTTGAAAATATCAATTAATAAAGTACAAAAAAAATATCAAAACTGCTATCAGTTTCGAAGCATTTGAACGCCATGTTGGCGCGAACTCGTTGTGACGTCATAGGGCACGTTATGAGCAACGTAGTATTTGGATTAAGTTTCTTTAATGAATTGCTACAGAACTGTATTTCGTGACAAAATAATCCATTTTATTTAATAGCATAAAGAAAGCACAAAATAACTCATAAACAAACGTAAAACAACAAGCTAAAACTTCATAAGAACGTGCCCATTGTCGTCACTTTCCTTTTCAAGCAATAGATCGCGTTTTAGAAAAAATGCGCGGCAAATTTGAAATGTCATTTTTTAAGTATTTATTTTACCGATTTAGAGTTGATAAATTTAAAAAATATCTTTAAGGTATATTTCTATATTAAAAAAGATTACAAAAAAAATATTTTGACTTATTTTGAAGTCTGGTGCATATTCCCTATTGTGAATGTTATCGACCGCTGCATTACGTAGATTGCTCAGGTATTTCGATAAGATAGCTGTGGAGCTACAGATCCACTGTAACTTACTTTGAATTCTCTCTTTTTTTGCATTAGATCGCAAAAAAATGCATACATGAATTTAACAATAATTTCGATGGTGTCTTGATGGATTTGTATGTTGTGACTACCGTCTGAATTAGGTCAAAGTGGTAGGCTAAAAGGCTTACACCCAAAAGAGACGATGTCTAAAATGTAGCTGATCGTAAAATAATAACTCTCATTTTGTTACATGGCTGTAAAGAAAGTTAGATCAATGTGGGTAGCGAGCAAGTAGAACAAGATAAAAGTTGAGGATAAAATTTATCAATAATTAGATTTTCTGATGACGCTTTCCTTTAAGCAATAGAAAATAAAATTAGGAATACATACGACACTATGGACATTAGGTAGAGGAAGAGACCTCAGCCTGCTTTTCACAGAAACTGACCTATTTTTATTAACAACTTATTACCATATCAAGGCAGTAATAAGCCTATCTATAAACAGTGAACGAGATATTTCACTATCTAATTTCATTACATAAAACTGTTGCATTAGGATCTGTTGGGCTCTGATGTAATGTGATGTAAGAGGTGTCGGTTCAATTCCTGTATGGGATAATAACATGAAGTAAGCATTGCATCTAATTATGGATGTCTCCGCCCATCGATGTCCAAAATATGATTGATCCGGATGATGCTGTCGATATGAGGACAGCTAAACTATTTTAATACATACATATATACATAAACTCTCGCCTTTTTCCCAGAAGGGGTAGGCAGAAGTGCCAGGGCACCCACATTTTGCCTTGAATGTTCCGTCCCACGATGTGATAGGTGGCGAGCCTATCGCCATATCGGGCATAAATTCCTGACTCTGGGCTAATAATGAATAGAAAAATCCAATATCACTTTGCCCAACTCGGGATTTCAACTCGAGACCTCTGCTTTGCAAGCGTACCGTAGTACAACTACGCCACCGAGACACTATTTTAATATCTAACAGTAATTACTATGCATTATCTTAACACAGAGAATGATAGAAATGTCATACCACTAAAGGCATTGTTTGTAGATAGTTTTTAAACCCATTTTAGCTATCGAATGTTGTCTTCTTTACTCTGAATTCAAAAGTCTTTCGAATGGGACAAAACATTTGAAATGAAAATCATTATTTAACCCCTAAACTTCCAGACCATAAACTTATTTACTGTCTATACCGGGTATATCAAGACTACTACCGATAACGAAGCCAGGTGGTAGTTTTAGAAACTTCAGACAAAATGCAACTTAGTGTTGAAAAAAAATGGGATTTTTTTTCCTATTGTCGTATTTGGATTGTAAATACATATTTTTTTCTAAAATTATAATGTATACCCTTCTATTTAAAGAAGCTATGGTACACGAGGGATTTAATTATTATTTTACCAAAAACTATGGATTTATAAAAAAAACACGACTAAATATTAGAAAAAAAAAACACAAAAGAATATTGTTGCATTATTTGTAGTCACAAAAACTACCACCCGGCTTCTTTTTCGGTAGCAGGGTATGTATACTACATTGCCAGTAAGCAGATGACTCAAATATTACAACACTTAAAAACACAAAATTCTTTAAATAATTGCAGCAATTATAAGACCTGAAAACGTTTGCACTTGAGTAAATACACATTGAATTCTACTTACTGAGCGCTCTATAACACTCAAATAACTGTTACTAATGATTTAATAAAATAATAAAAGAAAATTTATCTTCCCGAACCTTCTAAACCACTCTTTAAAATATTAGTCGATATTTTCCGGTTTAACTTGTTGTCAATCAATTCGATACCATGTAAAAATAATTAAAATTACTTAGCGTGGGGTCATACAGCATAATCTCAATTATTTTGGGATAAACTTTCAATATGCGCATACCTCCGATTGACATGAATTAATAACGTATTTTGACCACCTTATCACGAAACTCATAACAAAAATAACTGACGCACACGGCATTTTTGTGTTTGTTTTAGACACACACATTACACACAGGTGTAGTTTACAAGAAACCGACGGTAAAATTTCAGGACGCAAGGTAGATTCCGGCACCAAGACAAATATTTGTGCGATCGAAACACATTTTGTTCCGAGTCTGTTTGGAGACCGGAAAGTCCCTAGTAACCTTGGATATCCTCAAATCAAGACACGTATCTATCTTAGTGTGACGTCAGGATTTTGTGTCATATTATGTAGTTTTTTCGCTCAAAATAAGGACATGCACCCGGATAAAATAACGGCATAATCTATTACTAATACTATAGGCTTATTAATATATTGTGCTAATCTCTATGCGAATATTTCTCATACAAAATACATGTCGTGTATAGATAATGTTCTAGGTAAGCTACAAATAATAATTATGATACATTATCATAATTAACTTTCAAACAATGTAACTACCTACATTCTATCAATCAGAAATTGCTGGAATTCAATCTTTTGTTTGTAGTTTATTTTATCTTGAAACAATAACCTAATACTTTAGTGACATTACAATACTTTTGATAAGAAATCCCTACATTACCACAAAATGGTAATTATTACAAAACCTTTTACCACGCGTGTCATGTACGTGCGTACAACATATGTTCAAACGCCAGCGAAGCGCAACTAATAGGTAAACAATCAAATGATCCATTAAATCACAGTATTACTTACCGCGCAAGCAAAAATAAATCCATAAAATGCACACACATCAATCCCTCTATAATCAAAATAAAGGGAAGATAGTTTTACACACAAATACCGATACACATCCGGAGCACAATCGATAAAAAATAACGATTAAAGATGGCGGTCGCACGCGCTTGTGCGCGGGAGCACCGTCGACGGCGGACTGGCCAGGCTCTGTCGAAGGCTGCCTCGCGTAGAGATGTCGCGTTGTGTAACACCTCGATAACGTAATTTATGACAATATTAAAAAAAATACTGAAGCCTCGGAGCCGACGAGCGTGTGTGGAAAGATTGATGACAGTTGAGGAAGCGAAAGGGATATGTACTGACCGTAGCACTTGGTCTCTGCTTACCCCAATACGATATAAGCGAGAGGTGTTTATGTATGTAAGAAAATCCATAAAAGGTGATGAATTTCTGTCGTCATTAAAACCGCGTGTGGCTTTCGAAATGTAAAAGCAAATATTAAAATTTGAAATGGATTTAATTGAATGTAAATATATGCTGAAATTATATGGATATATTGTGTAAATCTATTGGCTTAGGATTGGGGCGCTCAAGGCAACCTTTTATGTTTATAAAATTTAGAGATTGCTATACTTATTAGTCAATTTTCCTTCAGGACTGGTGTCTTCATCACAACACACAATCACATATTCATTTATTCATCTTTAAAAAGTGTACTTATAATTTGATGAATCGACAGATTGAGACTTAACATCTTATGTCTCAGGATGGCGAGGGCAGTGGAATACCAAGCATTGCCTTGTAATTCTTGGTGTTTGCTTTTGCTACTATCCATGAGCGGTCGTATCGGTTATCATGAGGCGTATGGCATGCTCGTCCCGTCATTCATTACAATAAAAAAAGCTCGCGTACTTACGTGCCACCTACTTATCTTCCACAGGATTTATTTGGGAGTAATGTATCTACCTACTCGTTTTTCCATTTTACATTAACCTCACTACAACACAAATGAAAGAATTCACTGTAGTTTCCCACATACATCGTAACCGTAAAATGTAAATAATACCGTTTATAAAATAATAATTCAATTTAATTATTGGTTAAAACGTGAAGTCGAAGTCAAGAGCGCCATATACAATGAACTATAGATCGAAAATATGTGTTTTCAGCCAATTATAGATAGAAGATCAGGTATTATAGAAAGAATATAATTGAGATGTATTTGTAAGTTATGGCAGCGATAATCCAGTTTTTGTAACAATTATAATTGCCAAAAATTATACTGTAAATATTGTGAATACGTATTTGATTCCATTTATATACTATCCAGTCGTATAGATCTAGTATATAAATTGAATCAAATACGTATTAACGACTAAATAATTTATTGATAAAAATAATTGGTAATTTTATACATTTTTCCCTTCAGGTAATTATAACAGAAGATAAATATTATCTAGATCACAATAATTTGTGCCGTCGAATGAACGTCATCACTAAGTAAGGTGATATCGATAGCCGGTATATCGTGAAGCACGTCACTAGTAGCTGGAAATAGCTAGTGACGCTATCAGTGGCGACCTCAAAGCATCTGCAACGGCTGTAAATAATTATCACAAACCAAACATAATTCACATATTCACGACGTGCAGTTTTTCATCGAAAAACTAAGTCTTTGAAGGCCTTTATGAAGTGAAAATTATCACTAAGTTTAAAGTAATTAGTATATTTATTTCAATTTTTTTTAATATGTGTTTAAATGTAGACAAAATGCAAATTAGTCTCTGGACAGTGGTTCGGTTGTTTTCATTCAGCAACCATCCCTTGGGGTCAAATAGAGACAATTATGTAAAAAAAAAATATTCTAATTTTGTTTAAAATACTATTTATTTAAAAGACTTTGGAACATCACTAGGCAAGATATATCGAGAAATCCCAAGAGGTTTTATGTTATTTCATTTAAATCCCACATTGTACTGTGCTAATGATCAAACATATTTGTAGTTACTACGTGCCATAACAAGAATTCATTCAAATATTTTATGCAGCATAAGCTTATTTGTTTTGTAAGCAAAATCGATTAACATGTGTGTATGCGTACGGTTATAAATGGGTATTATATACTATCGATACGTGTAGTTTCCTTATTTTAATGTAATAGTATAAAGTTCAATAAGTTTCTGTATCAGCCCATAAACGTCCCACTGCAGGGCAAGGGTCTCCTTTACAATCGAGAGTATGATAAAGAGTGGTTACAGGTTAGGCCATATAAGTCCACAACTTATATAGTTAGTGTTCGTTACAAAGAAAAAATCGATGTCGTTAAATAATTAGAGCAGATATTTTAAAAATTGAGGATGCTAAAGACTGAGGTAAAGGGAGAAGACTGATAAGGAAGCTGGGCCTTGGCGTGGGTGAAGATAAACTTAAAGCAGAAATAAAGGAATCTACAACCATTAGCAACTGTTACACAACGCCTTGCATAAAGACAATGAACTTAACAAGAGATTTTCTACGATAGTAAATATAAAGTTGAGAAAATTGTAAAGTCCACGTCAAATACAAAAGCGGGGAAAGTGAACGTGTCAGAGCAAACATTACATTTGTACTGACAATGTGGAGAGTTGTCAAATAGCCGGTGCAGTTATATGCAGTTCTACATAAATGTACAACATTTTTATATAAGCACAACCGGAATTTCTTCGTCGCCGTGGTCAGTGCCGGTTGCTGGCTGAGTCATCGTTCTAAATCGCGTGGGAAGAAAATAAAGAAAATTAAAACGAAGATGTAATGAGACAAAAATTTTAATTTCCGTCCATAGGTATAGGCAATGAAGTAAAAAAAGAACAATTGAGACTAGGCAATCCCTCCCATTATTTCTTCCGGATCCTCTCTTCCATCCTTTTGTAACTAAATTTAAAATCTAAAGCGTAAATATTTTCTCAGATAGAGCCTATAGTTTTAAGCCAACCGGTGGTGGTAAGAAATGCACCAAAGCAGATCGAAATTTAAATCAAGTGGGATCTTATAACTCTAGTCCGAACACTGGGAATACTCGAATTCGATTACAATAATTCATGCAAAAGTGAATTTACAATTTTTTTTACGCCTGTAAATATTGTGGGTGGAAAATTTTACTTAAGAACACATGGTTTAATTTTGTGGTTTTGAATTACTACACTTTAATATTTTGGAATATTCGCACGTCTGAAGCGGGAATAGGACCCACCATGTGGTAAAAAACATCATTTCACGATACCAAAAGGTGTGATCATAAGGATTATTTTTCTTTATATAACATAGCATAGCATCTTAAATAAAACGAACACCATTAAAGAAATTTACCATTTCAGGAATAATTTATTTTCTTCATATATATTTTCTTCTAATTTATTTATCGTCGTACAAAACGTTCATTAATGATCTTATTTTTATCAATAAAATAAAAAAATCTATTGATCTAGCTGGCTGGCTTGTGCAGGGGGCCTCTGAGGCATCCAGTCTCCCTCCAAAAACTTGTGACGTAGACGAGGGGACTGAAGCCGTATATCGACGTTGTATAAGCTACGGATCGGATTCGAAGGCCCTTAATACCGGCAGAGTTCTTTGATCCTTCGAGCTTTGCTATACCAATAGGAAGGCTCTAAAGGGGTAATACCACTGTCGCACAGAATGACGGCGTGAATATCGATTTTACTTGTTTTTTGATTGCAATGAATGGCAAGATGTACATGCTGTTCGCCTGATGGTAAGCGATACGACCGCTCATAAACAGAAGCAAAACCAAACAACACCTGGAATAACAAAGCAATGCTTGGCATTCCACTGCGCTCGCCATCCTGAGACATAAGATGTTAAGTCTCAATATATGCAGTAGTTAATCTGGCTACAATGCCCTTCAATCCGAAACGCAACAATGCATTTACACAGCTGTTTGACCGGAGAAATAGACATTGTGGTACCCACCCAGATGGCCTCTCACATATGAGAGACCTACCACCAGTAAGTGTCATTCATTCGACGAGTGCGGTGGCCGAAGATCATAAAGCCAGTAGGGCCAGCAAGTAGCATCATGCGTAAAAATTTACATCAAAGCATAAATATAACGACTCATCTAAATTATAGTAAAGATACAACAGATAAGTATATTTAAAAAATAATTACGCAACGGCATCTATGCTGTGTGAAGTTGGAAAGTTGGGAAGAAATGTTCCCATGCGACAAATATAGTTACCTCACCGGTAATGGCGACAGAACAATGTCCATTGCGTAACTCGTGGGACGTGGAATACTAATTATGTACGATGATAAGTAAACTGACATAGATTTTTATTTAGTTTTACCTTCTGTATAAAAGCCCTTTCGGATCCATGGTAGATGGGAGACAAGAACGCTTTTTGTTCTGGTATAGTCACTTCCTATAGGTCAATGTGGAGATCTTTGGGTTGGGCCTATGTTCAGCAGCGGACTACCTGATGCTGAAGAGAGAGAGAGATAGTCAAGACTATTATGTATGTATTGAAGAAGGGGTGCGCAATATAATTAGTACTACATTCCACTTCTGTTTATTTTCGGTTAATAAAAAAGTGAGAATTTAATTGTAGTGGGCAAAAACGTAATCTTTGTGTGAGTAAAATCAAGAATATTTGTTTTTACACTCATACGTTGCTTAGCCCTATAGTGGGAAAATTACAAGGCCGCACTATCGACACAATACCGAAACAAATATTTGTACGATTAGCAAATATTTGTACAACTCGTAGCGTTGTACCAAAGCACCTTGGTAGGTTTCGATACTAACGATATTACAAATATCTCAATAATCAAGTCACAAGTATGCTTTTACTTATTTAAGAGCGTTTACACCTTGCGCGCAAAGTCAACTATAGGCATTTCTTCGTTTAATTTCACGCACACATAAGCGATCAAAGCTGTGTGCGTAGAGCTGCCGCGTCGGCTCGCTGTAAAATCAGATCAACCATCTTTGATCCGTGCGCTTCAAATATTCAATTGAAATGCAACTTATGATTTATATATTGGTAATATAATGTAATAAAAATATTTTATTTGAATTATAAGTAGACAAATATTACTTTACGAGTAATTAACAATACAAATGAAGTAATTAACAATGAAATATGATTAGTACCTAATCATATTTTAATTATTAATACATTGTTAAGTTGAATTCAAAAATCAGTGTTCAATCAGTAGACACTGCGGACGTTTTATTAATAACTAGCGGTCGGACCCGGCTTCGCCCGGGTGCAGATAGCTTTTGAGTCCAGTATTGATTTGGCAACAACATATTATTTCGCGTACTAACTATATTTTTCCCGCGCACCGTCGACTATATTTTCCGTCCCGCCATGTCCGGTCTCATTCAGTCCGATGATGAAATTTTAATTATCATTTAATTTCTTTATATACAATATTTTGTAATTGTGATATTGATTCGTTGATGGGAGGCGCCCGACGTGACGGCCCAGCGGCATGCTACCAGCATGCGCGTGAGCTGCGCGCGGTACTGGACACTTGGTCTTAATTTTTCTAAAATAAATGTAGCCTAAGTTACTCCTTATTATATCAGCTACCTGACAAAAAAAGTCCCGTCAAAATCGGTCCAGTAATTTCAGAGATTAGCCGGAACAAACAGACAGATAAAAAAATTTTAAAGATCGTTTTCGGCATATGTATTGTTTATATAACGATAGGTAGTAGGACATTTTTTTTTCACTTTAAAAACAGACACTTCTATTTTATTTATATGTATAGATTTCGTGTTCGAACAGACACGCACTTGTTCGAACACATGAATAGAGTTAGGGACTATACAACACCTTACAACTACGAAACATATTGAATTTCAAATTACAGTACATAACATAATTTAGCCTCGCAATTACATTTGTCGCAATGTATTATATTAATGATCTACTAATACCTATGCTAGAAGAAACGATGTCATAGGTATAATCCAGTTGCTATGTGACGAGCTGTGACGTTTTCGATACTTTTTATTCCACGTTAAAAGATGTCATAATTATTCTAATACCATTTTTCTATACACCGCTGCTAACTAAAATATCGTGGTACGCATATCTAATAACAATAATTGTATTTCTTAAAAATTATAATACTAATCTTTCTAAGTTAGTAGAAAAAATACTATTAAACTCATTATGAAACTATGGTTGCCATGATAATGGAACGCAAATCACTAGTGCTGTGTATGCTTTTCTTATTCTATTGAATAGGAGGAGGAACAAATATAACAACTTTTATAATTATCGATATGACGATGCTATTAAACAAGGTTATTTTGTTCTGAGTTTTCAAATTTTAAGAGGAGGTTCAGAATCACGAGTACCTATAGTCCATTAGTGAATTAACATATATATTTTGTGTGTGTGATAACAACAATTGAATAAGGGCACATATGCATGACACATTATTGAGAAACTATAGCTTTAATATCGATTTGATGCATGTCTCTGTTAAATTTTCTTTAGGATAACAGCTATGTTCAACGTGTCGTTTTTATAGGTGTACTAGCGGTCGGACCCGGCTTCGCCCGGGTGCGGATAGCTATTGAGTCCAGTATTGAATTGACAACAACATATTATTTCGCGTACTAACTATATTTTTCCCTCGCGCCGTCGACTATATTTCCCGTCCCGTTATATCCGGTTTATGTCCCGTCTTATTCAGTCCCAAGATGAAATTTTAACTATCATTTATTGTTAAATTTCTTTATACCGGGTATCTCAAGACTGCTACCGAAAACGAAGCCGGGTGGTAGTGTTAGTGACTACAAACACAATCCAATTAAAATTTTCGGAAAAAAAACACGACAATTTTTTTTATGATTTTTTAAATATCATCATTTTTGGTGGGTAAATCCAAAGTTATTGCGAAAATAATGATTCAAACTCTTTTATACCTTAGAGTCTTTATAAATAAAAGGGTATACACTATTATTTAAGCAAAAACTATGAATTTACCCCTCAAAAATGACGATATTAAAAAAATCATAAAAAAAATGTCGCGTTTGATTCCGAATTTTTTTGTTGGATTGTGTTTGTAGTCACTAAAACTACCACCCGGCTTCGTTTTCAGTAGCAGTCTTGAGATACCCTGTATAAAATATTTTGTAATTGTGATATTGATTTATTGGTGGGAGAAGTGGTGGGAGGCGCCCGACGTGACGGCCCAGTGGTAGCATGCGCGTGAGCTGCGCGTGGTATTGCACATTACAACATTACTTTATTTCTTCTAAAATAAAACATTTTTTCTGACATAAATGTAGCCTAAGTTACTCATTATTATATCAGCTACCTGACAATAAAAGTCCCGTCAAAATCGGCCCAGCCATTTCAGAGATTAGACGGAACAAACAGACAGACAGACAGACAAAAAAAATTAAATATCATTTTCGGCATATGTATCGTGTATATAACGATACCTAGTAGGACATTTTTTTTCAACAGAAACAAACAGACACTTCAATTTTATTTATATGTATAGATAAGCGCATCCCAAAAACACAATTATATATTTTCCAAACGGCCTAAAAAACAACAAACATAATTATAGTTTCACGCTATAACATTAGTATTGTTTTAGTCAATTTTTCAAAATGTTGTTTCCTTTTTTTGCTTAGAAATGACTAAGTTTTATTTCCCATTATATTATCTGAAACATAATTTATACTCACTACAAAATCATTGTAGGTAACAAAAATAAAATAAAATATTTTACTACCAAAGTACTAAGACGTGGCATTCGCAGTACACGCGTGGCTATTTTTACTACGCACGACAACGATCAACTGCAGCCAGGCCGGAGCGACGAGCGATACGTCCTCCCTCTAGAAGGCCTTGCGGCGGTCTGATTTGATGCAGGTCGGACAGCGTGTTTTATAGGGGTTTTTAAAATATTTGTAGAAAACATGAAAACTAATTTTGTTGAAATATAAAAATGGTAATTTATTGATAAGATGTTCTTCTATTATAATATGCAATTGCTATAAAAAATTATGTACGATAAGTTTGTGAAAAAAAATATGTTCTTGACGAGAGTTTCTGAATAATTTCGCATTGTTTAAATTTTTATTTTTCAGGAACTAAACACAAAAAGATTATTTTTCTCAGCAAAATCCCTCCATAAGGGTCTTATTAGTCTAACAATATTTTTATTTTCATCTTATATTTAGTGATTTCGGATGTCTTAAGCTTCTAAATCGCCATTCGAGGCCTAAATAACGCAACCTGTGTTCAGTAATCCTTATAGTATTCACAAATTATCTATCAATCTATAATGTTCTCCACCAAAATCCCTAGATGACAACATTTTCTAAAATTAGTGTTAATTATTTTTCCTTTAAATTGTTTATTGGTGGATATTAACTCGTTTGAAAAGTCCTGTTTTTAAGCCAAAAAGCGCGCGGAAGGTATAAACGCTCTTAATGAATAGACAAAGATAAAGATAAAGATAAAGATGCTTTATTTGTATGAACATGAGTATACACATATAAGCGTGCAAGGTGTTACATAACAAAACATAGATTCAGTCATGTTTAGCCACAGAGGCGTACAAATATAAAATAATGGGTAACAATTAAATCTATACAAACATTAACAATAAATTCTTCACTTACTTATCTCATTAAAACTTTCTTAAAAATATTTATAAAATTAACTTTATGGTATCTTACAAAACAATCAAACGAAATCAACAAAAACAAATAATATCATTATCTATGAAATATATATCAGCTTTCAATTTTATCATTAAAGAACTCATTAATATTATAGTATGCTTTGTTTATTAAAAATTGTTTTAAAGTATTTTTAAATCTTGTAGCACTTTGTTCTTTCCATGAGACAAGTGTTAAATAATCTCTCAAGACAAACGTTTCATATATCTGTATATTTTACAATGTAATGTAACGTTACATATATCTTTAAATACCACTAAGCAATGTACTCCGTGAACAAAACCAAAACAAACGTTCCTCCATTTTTCTTCTCAAAAATAATGTATGTCACTCTTTCAGTGTTGCCAATCTATATTCTAAACTATACCAGCGGTAATACGAGCGCATATTATTGGAAACAATAATTTTAAAATATAAACTAGAAAATTAATACATTTATAAAAACATTACAAATTTAAATTAAGTGTTTTTAACAGTCGGCCATCCTGCATTGGTGGCTGTCCCAGACACGTCTATTCAACACAATTCACAGAAGTTCACAAGTGATACGGACACGATTAAATATTGATGTTCTTATATAGTTATTGATTAATTTTTACATATTTATGGGTTTTCAGCTTGAATTTTTTTTTTTTTGTATGTCTAACACGAAATATACTATATACAATTATTAATGGTTGGCAACTTTTGGCAATTATGTTACAATGATATGTATATGAAATACTTAGCTTATTTAAAATTTTCCATAATCCGGCCATCCTGTGAGAGAAGAATGACCTCATTCTATGTAAAACTAATTTGTCTACATTTGTATAATTACGCAATTTTATAGAAATAACTTAATTTACTTAATATTTACAATGACCTGATCCATACTACAGCACATTTTACAATCTCTAAACTCTTTAATTAAGCTATGAGTAAACAATAAACTACATTACAGTTGTAGTCTCGCTTGCTTCAAGCTTGCACCGGACACTTTGACTGCGGTCACAACTTCGGCGGAAAAGAAAAAAAAAAAAAGGTGAGCGAGGCGATACGGCAGCAGGGGCGGCTCGATGCGACGATATAGACCAAATGTCGAAGTCAGCGGACAGGAAACGTGGCGTAGAGTTGCTGTTGTGTTGTGAGACTAGGCGCTTGCACACATAAGTTACAAAAACCTACAACAATAATCAGAGCATTAGTAGTATTCATCAGTGGTAATCCACGACCTGATTGCACTCACAAGGTGCGTCATCTTCCTCTAGATATGGGAATAACTTATCTAGGTACCGCTTGCACGCACAAGGTGTTTCGACCTCCTCTAGGTATTGGAATAATTTGTCTAGGTACCGCTTGCACGCACAAGGTGCTTCGGCCTCCTCTAGGTATTGGAGTAATTTGCTTAGGTACCGCGTGCACGCACAAGGTGCTTCGGCCTCCTCTAGGTATTGGAGTAATTTGCCTAGGTACCGCTTGCACGCACAAGGTGCTTCGGCCTCCTCTAGGTATTGGAGTAATTTGCTTAGGTACCGCGTGCACGCACAAGGTGCTTCGGCCTCCTCTAGGTATTGGAGTAATTTGCTTTGGTACCGCGTGCATGCACAAGGTGTTTCGGCCTCCTCTAGGTATTGGATTAATTTGCCTAGGTACCGCTTGCACGCACAAGGTGCTTCGGCCTCCTCTAGGTATTGGAGTAATTTGCTTAGGTACCGCGTGCACGCACAAGGTGCTTCGGCCTCCTCTAGGTATTGGAGTAATTTGCCTAGGTACCGCTTGCACGCACAAGGTGCTTCGGCCTCCTCTAGGTATTGAAGTAATTTGCCTAGGTACCGCTTGCACGCACAAGGTGCTTCGGCCTCCTCTAGGTATTGAAGTAATTTGCCTAGGTACCGCTTGCACGCACAAGGTGCTTCGGCCTCCTCTAGGTATTGGAGTAATTTGCCTAGGTACCGCTTGCACGCACAAGGTGCTTCGGCCTCCTCTAGGTATTGAAGTAATTTGCCTAGGTACCGCTTGCACGCACAAGGTGCTTCGGCCTCCTCTAGGTATTGAAGTAATTTGCCTAGGTACCGCTTGCACGCACAAGGTGCTTCGGCCTCCTCTAGGTATTGGAGTAATTTGCCTAGGTACCGCTTGCACGCACAAGGTGCTTCGGCCTCCTCTAGGCATTGGAATAATTTGTCTAGGTACCGCTTGCACTCACAAGGTGCTTCGGCCTCCTCTAGAAAACAATTTTGCAAATATTGGAGCCTGGAGGTATTTTGAGCTTCTTCCAGTAAGTGGCATCATAGTTTCCATTCCACAAAACCGTTCACTCCTCAATGTATCGCGAAAATGTGCTCGTACTGCATCCATGTCATCGTTACCACAGTAGCCATCATGCAGTCAGGAACACAGTTCATTTTAAGGGAATGGGCGTATAGGTTGGGAAGAAAAAAAATGCTGTACCAGAGCAAAGCACACAACATAATAATGCGTAGTAACCCTACCAATTTGAATTTGATTACAATAGTTGATAATTTTTAAAACATAAATCAATTTGACCTTAGTTGCTAAACTATATTTATTTTTATATATATTTTCTTCTTTTTTTTTTTTTTTTTGTTAGCTTCCTTCCTTGAATTATAATTATAATTTTTTTTAATCTTCATTACTATCATCGTAATCACTTTCCGAATCCGACTCAACAAATCTTACCCAAGGTTTAATTTTATCAACAGAAAAAACATTTTTATATTTGGACTTTGAAAAGCCGTCTATGCTACTGATTTCATAACGATCATGATCTAGGACAGCAGATACCCGAAATGGTCCGCTAAAGGCTGGGATGAGTTTTTGACTGTCTCCGAGTGTTTTGCTACTCTTTTGTACCATGACTAAATCGCCAACTTTATAAACTTTCGCTTTGCACCGTTTTCTGTCAAAACGTGCCTTCATTTTTGCTTGTTCTGACACAATATTTTGACTTACTTCAGCTCGAATTCTTTCTAAATTGTCTGTTACGTCTTCGGATACATTTATATCGTGCAAATAACTTTCAGATTCATTGATAGTATTCTTACCGAATATTATCTCTGATGGGCTTTTGCCTGTGCTTCGATTGATAGTATTGTTAAGACTCCATTGAACCGTCTCAAATTGAACTCCATTGAACAGTCTCTATCATTCTCACCATGACATAATGCTATCAATGATGCCAATATTGAGCGATTATATCGCTCAATTTGACCATTAGCCCGTGGCGTAGCTACCGCGTTTAAAGTATGTTTTATACCTAACGATGCCATGAATGCTTTGAACTCATTGGAAGTAAAGCTAGTACCACGATCCGATATTAAATTTCGAGGGACACCAAATAAACCAAATACATCTCGGAGCACACATATTGTAGTTTTGCTTTTGGTATTTTTGACTGCTCTCAATATAATAAATTTTGTGAAACTATCAATAACACCCAAAATATAGGTGTTACCATGTTTGCTTTTGACAAATGGTCCAAGATGGTCTATGTGAAACCATTGAAAAGGTGTATTAGGTTTGGGGATAGGATGCAGAAATCCTTGCTTTCTTCCTCCAGGCTGTTTAGCATGAGCACAAGGGATACAAGCCCGCACGTATTTTTTAACAAATCTATGCAACTTAGGAAACCAATAATCACGCTTTATTTTCTCTAATGTCTTCTCATATGAGAAATGTCCGGAGTCATCGTGGCATAATTGACAAATTTTCCACCTTGCTTCTTTAGGAACTGCCCATCGTAACTGTCCATTCACTTTTTTATAAATTTTGCCATTTTTTAAAACGTAATTATTATGTATGTCTTTTGCCTCCCGACTATTCTTATCAAGTACTGCCTTTATATGACTTAGCCTAGGATCACTTAACTGAACAGCTTCTAACCCGTGCAATTCTTCTAATTGTAAAATGGTCAAAGTGTTACAAGTACTTAAACTGGAATCGGAGTCAGGAATCGAGTTCCGACTTAATGCATCTGCGTGGGCTAATTGTGTCCCAGGGCGGTATTCAATCGTAAATGTGAACTCTTGGACCAAGAGCCACCAACGCGCTATTCTTGGTATAAGGTCCTTCTTTGTAAGAGTTGTACGTAAAGCGTTACAATCGGTTACCACTTTAAAGTGAATTCCAAGAAGGTAAACCCTGAAGCGAACTAGTGATACAACAACTGCCAACGTTTCAAGTTCGTATGAATGAAAATGCTGTTCTTCAGCTGATGTTTGTCTGCTGAAGTATGCAACTGGCTGGAATGCAATGTCCGAATTTGGGCGTTGAAGCAGTACACTACCTAGGCCTAACAAACTTGCGTCCGTATGCAACTCCGTTTCATACGTGGGGTTGTAAATAGCCAACACGGGACGTGTCGTCAATATTCTCTTAAGGTCTTCAAAAGCCTTAATTTGTGCGTCACTCCAAGACCATTTCACATTGGATTTTGTGAGTGTCGTCAATGGTCTCGCGATTGTTGCAAAACCAGGGACGAAACGGCGAAAGAAACTCGAAAGGCCTACAAACTGCCGTACTTCGTGTACATTTTGTGGCGTTTTAAAATTTGATACAGCTTCGATTTTTCTTAGCCCTGGTTTAACACCTTCCTGTGATATCTCATAACCCAAGTATTCGATAGATTTCTTGAAAAAATTGCATTTGGTCAGATTCAACGTAAGCTTTGCTTCTTCTAAAAGTATTAGAACCATTTGTAATTTTTCCATTCCTTCTTCGATAGACTTGGACGCAATGATGATATCATCCATGTACGCTAGCACACCCTGAATATTTCGCCGCTTTAGCATTTTTAAAATGAGTCTTTGGAACACCGCCGGTGCGTTTGTCAGCCCGAACGGCATACGATTATATTCATAATGTCCGTCCGGCGTTACAAACGCCGTTAAAGGCCTAGATTCCTCTGAGACGGGTACCTGATGGTAGCCAGACGTGAGATCAAGTGATGTGAAATAAGCTTGCCCCGAGAGACTATCAATTTGATCGTCAATCAGCGGCATTGGAAACTTGTCCTTAATGGTTTTCCGATTTAGGGCCCGGTAGTCAACGCAAAGCCTTGTGTCACCGTTCTTTTTAGCAACTAAAATAATTGGACTCGCATACTCTGAACGTGATTCCCGTGTTATTCCGTTAGCTAACATATCGGCAATAATAGAATTGACTTTTTCGCGTTCTGAAATTGACAGTCTATATGGTCTATAAGTTATTGGCACGTCATCTTTAAGTTTAATGCTCATTTCTGCTAGGCACGTTTTGCCCAACTCTTCCAGCCTAAATGCAAAGCAACCACGGTATGAGTTAAGTAAAGTACACAACTTATTTTTAACATCTGTTTCTAAATCTGCTTCAACATTAAGCTGCTCTACTGAGATTTTCATGGGATTATCGAAAGCTATCTTATTTATTTTAAAAGGCCAGTTTTCTGATGAGGCAACATTGGGTAGATATTCTTTCGATATTAAAGTAGCACGAGCAATTAAAGTGCCTTGAGTGAGTTTAAACGACAACGAAGCCAAATTCAGAATTATCATAGACCCTTTGCCGCTCGTAAATGAATATACTCCGGGGACGATCATGTATTCCTTGCCCGGCCTCAGACATGCATCGGCGGAAATGTATAGTGACCCGTTAATATGTGACATAGTTTGAACCGCAATGGAATCTGCCCCCAATACAGTTGCATCTCTTGCAACTGTGATTGGAAGTTTTTCTCCCTGCCCAAAAAATTCTTTATAAAATAATAAAAGAGTATCAGTTTTGTACAACCTTACGTTTGGTTGTTCTGTCAATGACTGTCCAACTAGTATATCTGCTGGTAGCATACTAGAATCTACTAAATAGGCCTCTACGTCTTCATTTAAGCCGTCCATCGCGATCTTAATATTTACCCTTCCATGTGGGACTATACTATCACTACCAAAGCCTTTTAGTGTCGGCAAGTTAATTCTGTCAATATTTAAATTTAGCTGTACAGCATAATCTTTTCTCAATAAAGTGCACTGACTACCTAAATCAACAAATCCCAACATAGAACGACCGTTAACAGTTACCCGCTTAAAATACTTATTGTCGAAGTTTCCGGGACTTGTTATGTTGAAAATACTTTTAATCGCGTTCACGTTACTTGAAGGTAATACATCGCGTATTTCGGTAATACCGGCAGAATTAGTACAGTTTTTCTCTAAATGACCATAACGCTTACACTTCTTACACCTAATTATTTCTTTATGACATTTGGAAACAGTATGGCCTGGCTGGTCGCAATTATAGCATTTTAAAATGAATGGTTTCCTTATATTGGAATCGGTTTTCTGTGACAACATTAAATTGATATTATCGCGATTATTTACTTTGAACTTTTTAAACGTTTCAGTGTTCTTATGTGAGATATTTCTGAAATATCTCAATACCTCTTCCGGTTCCTGAATATCTGCACCTTGTACCTGCATTCTTACGTTTGTATCGAATATGCCATGAGTAAGGCAATCTACAGCTTGTTTTCCTTTTAATGCGCACCTATTTATCAGCATAACCTTATCATAATAGTATTCTTCCAGAGTCTCATTACGGCGAGTTTTCCTAAACAACATATCTGACAAAAGGTCGCCGTAATTTTGTTCACATGGGAAAGCGGATAGTAATTTGGCTTGCCATTCTGCCCAAGTATATTTTACAGTCGTTAACCCATCAAACCACCGCTTAGCTAGACCCTTTAATTTCGGTAAAGCATAAAAGATAATATGCCGTTCTGACCAACCATATACATGAGCTGTTTCGTTAATTTTGGACAACCAATCTTTCATTGTCTGTGATTTTGCTTGAGGATCAAAATCCGGTATAACATTTTGAGCGCCATGCATTATTGAGCCAGACGACCCCAAACCCCTATCACTTAACGCACTGACTAATTTCTCTAAGAGGGAAGTTGACTCGGATTTAGTCTCAGCGGATCTATCCAGTCTATGATGTCGTCTCCTAGGATAACGTCTCCTACTAGGTGAAACAGAAGAGTCGGAATCAGAAGGAGATCTTCTTTTATTATGTGATTTATGTGCACGAACTCTTTCATATCTATCCTGTGACGAAGTGTTGCTTCTGCTACTAGAACTAATAGAGTTATCATGCTGACGTCGCCGTGCATTAGAACTTAACCTACGACTACTTCTCTCACGATTTCGTGATAACCTAGGCGACTGGTCAGCTCTGCGCCTGTGTCGCTGGCGCGATTTACCTGGAGAACGACTTGAACTACTATGGCAATACCTAGGCAAATCAGGCCGCAGACTATGGCTGTCATCGACACAACGAGACGTGTGACTCGATTTTTCGCGTCTTCTATTCCTTTGAAGTACATGACGTCTATGTCTACTGTAAGATCGCGACAACCGATAGGGAGGCGTGCCTTCAGATTGAGCCGCCATGACATGACTTTGTTCTGGTAAGTCGAGGTTCATGATATTATGATACAATTAAAGGAATATGGATATATACACAAAACATATACACATGAAAGATGGAATGAACTGATATCATCTGAAACATTTGCATCACATGAATCCACAGAACTTATTTGTAAAATTGTGACTGTTTTCAATTTGGACTCGTAGAAATGTATGACTGTCATCATAAAAACTTAAGTTACATTATATTCAAGTTATTATAATCAATTCTGCTCAACTATTTATATTATACACTGCTAAGTAATGTTCACTGTTTTATTCTTTTACATATATATATATATATATATTTAAAGTTAATCATATATGATTACTAATTTGTAAAGTGAATTGAAAATACTTTAACAAATCTTAAAAAAAATTGACATTATTTATAATTACATAAATAATAAAATATATTTATTAACCAAGTTTTGTTACAATTTCTTGAGAGCTAATTTTATAACATTGTTTCTAAACTAAATAACATTTCCTGGGGCTCCCAACTAGGCCTAGCCTGCCTTCTTGGGAAGCCATGGAGTAATTGTAATAGCCTAGTTATATTTTATAAGGCAAAACAGTAATTGCAATATAATCTGATAAATAAACTCTATAATAACAGACTCTATAATACATGTTACTTTGCACTGACAGATATTTTAAGTAAACCATAATTACAGAACAAGGTTAATGGGCTAATATATACTACTTCATAGAGAAAATAAACAATGAAATGAAATGAGCTTCGTTAACTGTTGCTCCCTTTATGTCACACAACTTTTCTACTTTAAAGGATAGAGTGTAAACAAAACGGAAATCCCTCGGAACAGTGGAATCAACTGTAGGTTGATCTAGTTTAAAAATCCGTCAGTTTAATAGTTTGTAGTGTTTCATAATCATCGGAATCAATCTTAGCTCCATGTGTTTGGATTTTGAGAATAAATAGATGGCGGACTCCAAGGACATTTGCCTCCATAAACAAAGTATCTGTGGGGAATCTAAAAGGCCTCCGCAACACCACTTTTAAGACCGCCCGCTGCAACCTTTCAAAGGGCAGCATGTAGGATTTGCCATTTATATTCAATTGCTTTTCCTTATAAAACAAAATTAGTGCAACTTACCCAAATGTTGTCAGTTTTACCTTTATATTGTCAATGTATGTAAGTTCGCAACGATCCCGCTTCTGAATTGTTAAATAATCTCTCAAGACAAACGTTTCATATATCTGTATATTTTACAATGTAATGTAACGTTACATATATCTTTAAATACCACTAAGCAATGTACTCCGTGAACAAAACCAAAACAAACGTTCCTCCATTTTTCTTCTCAAAAATAATGTATGTCACTCTTTCAGTGTTGCCAATCTATATTCTAAACTATACCAGCGGTAATACGAGCGCATATTATTGGAAACAATAATTTTAAAATATAAACTAGAAAATTAATACATTTATAAAAACATTACAAATTTAAATTAAGTGTTTTTAACACAAGTATGTATTTCGTCTGATAGTAAGCGATACGAACAGTCATGGACAGTATCAAAATGAAACACCATGAATTACAAAGGAATGCTTGGCATTCTACTGCGCTCGCTATACTGATACATAGTATGTCAAGTTTTCATATGTACGGTAGTAGCTCTGGCCATAATATCCTTCAAACGGGAACACAATAATGCATTTTAATTGTTGTTTGGTAAATAGACATGGTGGTGGTACCTTACCTACCCAGACGGCCTCTCACATATTATGAGAGACCATACAGTAAAATTTACAAAGACAGATCTGAACAGACCCAAACTTAACAATTATCATAAGTAAAATAAGATAAGATCAAATAATAAGTAACCATCCGTACCGCAGGCTAAATAACATAAAAACGTTGCTTCTAAAAGTGTACTGAGGAAATGAGTTTTTTCAAACGTTACATATTCCATCATCCGGCATTATGCAATGATATCTAGAATGAAGTGACACCTGAGCCTAAATTATGTATTCAAGTCTCAGTAAATAAGGAAATACTTTCGAACGAAAGCGGGAAAAGGTTTGACAACTAGGTAGGTACCTAATCACTTGTTGGGATAACTGAACTTTAAATGTGGATCAAAATATATATTTTTCTATTTGTAACATTTTAAACAAGTTCTTTCAAGGGTTGTAAATTAAAAAAAAATAGTTTTTTATAAGGTCTAAAAGTAAATTAAATTTAGTTAATATTTTATTCTGATACATATTTCAGTCGTTGTAAAACATTCTTCTAGAAAATTATTCAGTTGATGTTTGGGATGAAGGGAGGCAGAATATTTTGATCATTGGTTTGATGCCTCATTCCATACATACATACATTAACTCACGCCTTTTTCCCAGAAGGGGTAGGCAGAGGTGCCAGGACATCCACATTTCGCCTTGTATGTTCCGTTCCACGATGTGATAGGTGGCGAGCCTATCGCCATATCGGGCACAAATTCCTAACTCTGGGCTGATAATGAATAGAAAAATCCAATATCACTTCGCCCAACCCGGGATTCGAACCCGATACTTCAGCTTTATAAAAGTACCGTAGTACAACCACGCTACCGAGGCAGTATGTCAATAAATTGAATAAAACATTTTATATAACATATTTACTACATGACTAATAAAATAAATCAAATAACAAGTCTAATGACTAACGTTTTTTATTCGAATTCGATCAAAACAGGAAAACGGTGTCAGATTGCGCTGAGAAATTAAAAATAATTGATAACAAGTAGCCCGTAGGTATATTGAATTTTTGATGAGGGGCAAAGTGTACTCAAATTACACCATACATACATACATACATAAACTCACGCCTTTTTCCCAGATGGGGTAGGCAGAGGTGCCACCAGGGCACCCACATTTCGCCTTGTATTTTTCGTCCCACAATGTGATAGGTGGCGAGCCTATCGCCATATCGGGCACAAATTCCTGACTCTGGGCTGATAATGAATAGAAAAATCCAATATCACTTTGTCCAACCCGGGATTCGAACCCGAGACCTCAGCTTTGTAAGCGTACCGTAGTACAACTACGCCACCGAGGCAAATTACACCAAATATAGATAATAGCTGTCTCTTAATACTGTTAAAAAAGTTAGCACTAAGTTATAAACTTTTTGTTATAGGTCCTGTTAAATACAGCGTATGTCAAGACCGCTACCGAAAACGAAGCCGAGTGGTAGTTTAAGCGACTTCAGACACAATGCAACAGAAAATGTTGGAAAAAAAGCGACAATTTTTTTTTGTTATTTTTTTATATGGTTACGACCATTTGGGTGGTAAATAGGTACATTTTCCAAAAAAAATAAAATAATGTATACACTTTTATTTATAAAGACTCTAAGGTATAAAAGAGTTTAAATTATTATTTTAGCGAAAACTATGGATTTACCACCCAAAAATGACGATATTTAAAAAATGATAAAAAAAAATTGTCGAGTTTCTTTGCAAAATGTTTAATTCCATTGTGTTTGTAGTCACTGAAACTACCACCCGGCTTCGTTTTCGGTAGCAGTCTTGAGATACCCGGTATATTAATAGTCTGATCTGTGGCGCTTTACAGCTGGCTTCTTTAGCTGTAAAAGTCTATAACCGAGGTTATTTACCTCTTTAGTCAATCGATTTGTCACCCGCTTTGCTACGGAAGGAAGTAGTCAAAAATATTTCCAACTTATCTTATTATTTACTTTATTATTAATTTCGTTTCAGGTTAAAGACAAGTTAGACATTCCCGGAGAATCACCGAACTTCATTGCTCGGTGTCATTAAAATGCGTGCCACTGTTGATCCTGGCTTACAGGAGTAGCAGTGGCCGGTGTGGGGGCGGGACAGTCTCCCTATAACACCTGGATAGACAGTGTGTCCATCTACCTTGGTTAAATCTAGAACCAATAAATTAATATTGGATAAGTCCATTTCATGCTACTCCCACGGACAGTGAAACCAGGCTTGACAATTAATTTCTGATCCAATATTTTTTTGCTAGTTCAATAGATCGACATTGCTGACGTTGGAAAGCCAATGAAAGCGAGGGTTGAAAGTGGTCTTGTTATTAATAAATACACAAAACCTGATCATAAATGAACACTTCAGTTCAATGGCTGGCTGGGTGGTCTGACCACTGTTTTCAGGGTTTACACTATAATGTAATTTTTACGTGGAATTAATGATTAATCTTTTAGCATCATTTTTGGAGTATTTACTCAGATAATTCACTGTTACTATTAATGACAAAAAATTACCTGATTAGTTGGTGTGTGAGATACAATAGTGCGAACCATGTGAAATTCCGCAATTTCCTAAAGGGGATAAGCGTAAGACTTAAGCATAGGCATATTAATACTAAATTGTTGATGAAATTCTTTCATATTGACATTTTTGGTTTACTATTCAATGTCACAATCTTCGACATCTATTTCATAAATCAAGATCTCAAGTTTCATAAGTTCTTTCTCATGCTGACAATGAATCCATCAAGCTCTTCATTTTACGGTGTACATCAAATAAATAGACAATAAATAAATAAACCTGTGAAACGGAACCCATGGCCTCTCGCTTCACAGCTGGCATCTAACCAACTGCGCCACGGCGACTGTTAAATATTACTTAAAACACATTCTCATGGAATTAATACGTCCTATTATATTCTATTGTCAATCAATTCCAGTGAAAGTGAAGATATTTGATGACTGAAACAGTCGAAAAGTTTTTCTCACGATTTCTATCGATATTCACACGGTTCTTAGTTTTGACAGTATTTGGTTACCGAAATTTCTAGACTTTTCCACTTCGTTAAGTATTATGAAACGTAATGTGTGTGCACATATACATAATCTCACGCTTTTTTCCGGAAGGGTAGGCAGAGGTGTTACTAGGACACACATTTCGCATTGTATATAATACTAGCGGCCCGACCCAGCTTCGCCCGGGTGCATATAGATTTCTGTACAATAAAATGTACGTATTATACATATAAACCTTCCTCTTGAATCACTCTATCTATTAAAAAAAACCGCATCAAAATCCGTTGCGTAGTTTTAAAGATTTAAGCATACAAAGGGACATAGGGACAGAGAAAGCGACTTTGTTTTATAATATGTAGTGATGTTCCGTCCTATAATGTGATAGGAGGCGAAATTATCGTGTGTAACGTATTAAATTCCATACAATTGCTAACAAACTCCATTGCGTTTTCGAAGCCTTTTCAGAAAATGTAGGATATAGGGATTTTCTGGGCAAATCTAGTTTATTGTTCAGCTTTAGAGACTTGTGTTGAAAACGTTAATAATAATTATGTAATTATTTTTATATTCAACAGTTACTTATCGCTTAATAGAAAGGATTATACATCTTATAAAATGTTTTAATATCTATAAATTCAATTTCGATTGCTTTTATTTCAAAAACAACTATTAACATATTATCAATTTGCTAAAACTTGCATAAAATGTCGCACAAGTTACAAAATCGGAATTGTGTTATAGAAGATATCTTTTACTTTCAATAATTCATTCGATTCAACGCCAATTTGCCAATAAAGCGATTAAATTTGATGGATGCGACGCGAACTGGACAGTGATCAGTTTTGTGAAATTATGGTTTACACAATTTCTTATAGTCTTGAAATTCTTGCAATTATGAAGATGACTTTAGTCCATATATACATATATACATTAACTCACGCCTTTTCCCCGGAAGAGGGAGGCAGTGGTGCTTCCAGGACATCCACCTTTCGCTTCGTGTGTTCCGTGATGATGTGATAGGGGGCGAGCCTATCACCAAATTCTTGACTTCGTGCTGATAATGAACAAAAAAATCCAATATCACTTTGTTCGACCCGGGATTCAAACCCGAGTCCTCAGCTTTGCAATCCTACTGTAGTACAACAGTGCTACCGAGGCAGCACATATAAATCGTCAATATTTATTATTAGTATTATTTAATTCAAATATTACATCCATATATTATGGTAGTATACATTTATCTCACGATTATGTTAGAACATGTAGTCCTATCATGTATTTAATTAAATATATATCGTATAAATACATGACATACATACAGTATTTAATTAAATACATGATACGACTTAATAAAATTGAATAAACTTTTATTAAATCATGTATTTTATACTGTATGTATGCCATGTATTTATAAGATAGGCAACCTACGGGTTGTTTGGTGCAACCTCTACCTTCGGGCTCACATTATGAAACAAGCCTTGTATCTTCGTAACTTTAAATTTTATACAACCAAAACCAGATACAAATACGTGAGAACCACACAGTAATTTGTCCCACCTTTCATCGCGAAAACTGCTTCCTAAAGGCAAAGTCCTTTTACTGGTGGTAGGTACTCTCATATGTGAGAGGTCATCTGGGTGGGTACCACCGCAGTGTCTATTTCTCCCGTCAAGCAGCAGTGTAAACGCACTGTTGTGTTTCGGGTTGAAGGGCATTGTAGCCAGAGTAACTACTGGACATATTGAGACTTAACATCTTATGTCTCAGGATGGCGAGCGCAGTGGAATGCCAAGCATTGCTTTGTAATTCAAGGTGTTGTTTGGTTTTTCTACTGTTCATGAGCGGTCGTATCGCTTACCATCAGGCGAACGGCATGCTCGTCTCGCCATTCAAAGCAATAAAAAAAAAAGTCCACATTTTCGTATCGCACGTATCGGACGCATCGCATAGTATTCTTTGTATAGGAATTCATAGATTCGTGCGATCCCTACGATGCGGATCAGTGTACGCACTTGTATGAAGTCCTATACAAAGAATACTGCGATCTGTTTGCGGTGATGCGTCCGATACGTACAGTGCGAATACGTGGACGCCTGCCTTAATACTGCGCGGCAGAGGCTGACAAGAATATGCTGGTTCTATATACATAGGCATATTATGTAGGATTTTTGGAAACCCGTTATCGCACGCCTTATCTAAATTCAGTGTCCGTTTGTGCACACAATGAAGTCACGATCAACACGATTGTCTTGTCGCAATACACGATTAAATTATGCCACATTTTGTATTTTTTGCATGATGTGTTACTGTTAGCAGGAGATTAACATTCGGGGTAATAATATATTTTAAAATAGGTGATATCTCTTGCTATGAAGTAAATTAGTATGTACCAAATGTGTAAGTGGTCCTAGAATCAATAAATTTTGTTTAGCTAGGTTTAACAATTTTGAAGTTTTTTTTAATAGCTATGAATGGCGAGTGAAGCATGCCATTCGTCTGATAATAAGCGATACGGCCGTTCATAGACAGTATCAAAACTATGATCAAAACCAAACAGCACCTTGAATCACATAGCTATACTTGGCATTCCACTGCGCTCGCCATCCTGAGACATAAGATTTTAAGTCTCAATCTATACAGTATTTACTCTGGCTACAATGCCCTTCAATCCGAAACACAACAGAGCATTTACACTGCTGTTTGGTGAGAGAGATAGACATTGCGGTGGTACCTACCCAGGCGGCCTCTCACTTATGAGAGATCTTCCATAAGTCAACTCGTCAAAATGATAAAAAAAGAAAGCAATTTGCTCCTATCGTGTATTGGAAAGGTGATAATTAATACTAGTAAATGTCGCATGCGAGATGCGCGTCGTTCGTGGCGGTGATGTGACTGGAATTATGATGATGTGGTCTATTCTCGGCGACTCGACAAGAACGACGGCTTTTGGTTAAGCCTTTTGGTAAATATTTCGAGTTGCTACGGGATTAGTAGTATGATTTCCGTGCATATTTTCAACGACGTTTTATACGCAATTTTGGTTTTAGTGATACTAAAAATACTAATAATATACTACTAAATACGGCTACTTTATGGCGATTTTTGAGCTGTAGTAACAGCTACTTACACTGTTCGTTCTATAAAATTTCCTGCACCAAAAATCATGCCAATCAGACAATGCATTATTGCGTGAATAAAGAACAAACAGGCAATTTCAATTTTATGATATTTAAATAAAATCATTTTGAAATGGTCATGAAATAAGTAACGCAATTTCTAAAGCTTTCCTATTTAAATTAAACAGAAACGCTACCATCAAATTACCAAATATTTTCTTCAGAGCACGAATATTGGATTCAAAATGGCGTCGAGAATCAATCGCCAATAATCCGAAGCCGGCCTTGCGTTTGAAAGCTAACACGTGTATACTGTTTAGCAACGATATGATGTCCTGCATAATGTCCTTACTGTATACTTTATGCCCACTTTGGCACAATTAACGCGCATTGTTGCGTTGTAGGTTTTCCATCATTTGATTTGTCGGGTCACGGCTGTGTTTCTTATGAGTATGTAATGTCAACATGTGCAAGTATTTATGTCGTGTATTCTTTCCGGGTCTTATGGAATCCATCTACGTAACTGTCCTACTGATTTTAGCTTTAGTTATATTTTTTTGCAATGGATGTGGAAAAGAGCATGCCATTCGCGATGGCAAGCGATACGACCGCTCATAGACAGCAGCATAACCAAAGAACACCATGAATCATATAAAAATATTTTTTTTATTGCTATAAATAGCAAGACCAGCATGCCATTCGCCTGATGGTAAGCGATGCGACTGCTCATGAACAGTAGCAAAACCGGCTAAAAACGGCGCCTTGAATTACAAAGCAATGCATTTCCTTGCGCTCGCCATCCTGAGGCATAATGTCCAGTTACTCTAGCTACAGTTTCCTTCAACCGGAACACAACAGTGCGTTTACACTGCTGTTTGGCGGGAGAAAGACATTGCGGTGGTATCCCGCCCAGAGGGCCTCTCATATATAAGAGGCCTACCACCACCTGATGTTTGGTCAGGACTACATGTTTAGACATATTTATGTTTATGTCGGTGGATGTATTTGTTGTGTATTGTAAAAGAACCCACAAACATCTTAATATAGAACGGAGCGAGACAGGTGTTTAACCAGATAATGAGTTTCACGGGCACGTATTGACGGCCGGCATAAGGTATCCCCACCGTAAGTGCAAAACATATTTATCAACCTCGCAAGAAGTGGAATTTCTTGAGGAGGAAACTTATATAGAATTGTCTGATCTGGGAATCATAGTTAACTTTAAGAGCTTCTGGGAAGTGTTAAAAATGTTGGAATGTTATCTACTTCGCATTAATCCAAGTCGGTGCCAAGACACAACTTTTTCCATTTCGTACGCCGTCAGGTCTTCGGAATCTTTGTTTGTCAAGACTATTGGCTTCCGTATCATTATTGGTTATTATTATTATCAAACCAACACTTCTTTGGCGACCTGGGGACCTTACCCTATTTGAATTTTAGCTAAACACTATATTGTATCACTATTATAGCATTGCGGCAAGGCTGCTTTTCTAACAAATCTGAAGCTAGCATTCATTCATTCAACTTAGGGGTTATCTCGGCCGGCGCCAGGGCTCGTCTTTCGTCTGAGTCTTCTCCAATTCGCCCGATATTTGGCATCATCAATAGTAAGTTCGTTGGCTCTCATAAAGGAAGACCTTGACGACATCAAGCCAGTGCTTCTTTGGTCGAGGGTTTTGAATATCGAGGCTCAGACACACATTGCCGACGCGCTCATGCGGCTCATGCGTTCAAATCTAAATCTGACGCTAGCACACCGATTACAATCCTCGATGACCGTCACGCACATTATGGGTGGCTCCTGATTTTCCAGGCTCATTCCCTGGAAAATCGCACGTCAATACAAAAATATATATTTTGGGCTGCAATAAAAATATATTGAAACGCATAGTCTATATACAACAAAAATCATTTTCTGCATTAGCGGCCCACCCATACATTATGATGCAGCATTATGCAGTAGATATTAGGCGCAGACATCCGGCGTTCAATTTAACGCTTGGTCGGCGTCGAGTGCATCGCCATACTCTTTGAACTTAGATGCTCTTGACTTTCATGATAGAGACTGGTTTACATGCAACTTAAACACATTGCCAAACAAATACGACTTAACGACCTTCAAAAAACGAGCGTATTCCCACCATAAAGACCGATGACGTATCTTCATACCCTATGGTGTTGCAGATGTTCATAGCGATAGAAGAGAGAGAGAAAGAAAGAAAAAAAAATCATATTTCATATATGTTTGAGTGCAAATGTGCCCCACAGATAAATAACACCCAATATTCACATACATAGTCATGACCCCACACTAAAATCGAGTCTTGTGTCGTGGGTATCAGGAACTACGAGAGGCTTTTCGGTCTCATAAACACCCAGACCCGAAAGAAATATTTGTGAGCCCCACAAACATTGCTCTCGGTGCGGGGATCGAACCCGCGGCCTTTCGTGTCACAGGCGGCGTCTAACCAACTGAGCCACCGAGGCTATCATCTCATGAGATGTTTGAAAGATGCATGAATGAGTTAAGAGCATATTCTTAACTCCCCAATAAATTAAATCACTTTTCTATATATAGGTATGCACACGTTCTATGTGCTGTTCAGTAACATATAGATCTATGAAATTATTTATTACTATAGCAATAAATAACGAAGCGAATGAAACGCCTATTGGGAAGATTGGCTATACATATAAAGCCCTTGATGAAAATGGAAACTGGAAGAGAGGCCTGTACCCTGCAGTTGGACGTTACAGGCTCATAATAAAGATAATAATTCCTAGAGCAAGAGAAAATTCGGGGATTTTACAATATTTCCTACTTTGCTGTTTAGTTTTACGTTTTATAATTGAAAAAAGGTCCGACTGACTATAACATAACTAACCCCCTGAAAAATGTCCAAAATAGCGACAATAGATATCAACATAAGACGTTAGACGTAATATGCAAAAGTCGGTCGAGACTGCATGTAAACTGGTCTTAAATCATAACACTCCACATTTATGCAACGTGAATATGTTATCGGTCACTTTATATTTAGCTCACATCCTCAAATCCTCCTATTATGTATACTTATTCGAGGAAAGTTATTTATTCCTTTTAACTATTAAAAACATAGGATTAAAAAAACTCACAAAGACGTAAGTAAGCAATTAGCTACATTTGGAAAACGCCAGATATCACAAATCGTTTAAAAATAATTCGAAATAAGTTTGTAATTTGGTTAATTTCACTATAGAATTGTTGTTATATAAATGTCGTTGTTTCTACTCTCACTAGATACAAAACATATCACCAAGGTAAAGAAACCTTTTGAATTTTCCAAACAAATTTTCACACTTTTTGTACTTGTGTTTTTTTTTCTGTATTTATATCCATCTTATACCTCAAATAAATATTTATCTAAGATTTTACCCTAATTTTCGTTCTATTGTTGGCAGCGCAGTCAAAAGTTAATAATGTTTACGCTCCAACGACCCCCAATCCATGACATTTGATCTTGTCATAAAAGACTTGTCATCTGCCTAAGTGCAGTGACTTTTGAATGTCACAATTATTATTTTTTTGGTTAAATTCAGAAACACTAAAAATCTACAATATGCTGCCGCCTTTACACCTGAAAGGTTAGGCAGAGATGTCATTATTAGTGCCACCCTTTGCAGTGTAAATGCACTGTTGTGTTTCGAATTGAAGGGCATTGTAGCCAGAGTAACTACTGGACATATTGAGACTTAACATCTTATGTCTCAGGATGGCGAGTGCAGTGGAATACCAAGCATTGCTTTGTAATTCAAGCTGTTGTTTGGTTTTGCTACTGTTTATGAGCGGTCGTTTCGCTTACCATCAGGTGAACGGCATGTTCGTCTAGCTATTCGAAGCAATAAAAATAAATCCCTCAGATCGCTGAGCTTACTTTCGTCCTAAGCTAGGAGTATATTCCATTATCTATGACCATTTAATCCAATGTCAACTACATCTTCAACTACAGTCAACAAGGCAGTGACTGCGCCACCGAGGCAGTGCAATGAATCTTACGTAATCACAATATTTATGTAGTGCATGTGCAAAATTCCATGCAAATGATGCCGGAAGGTGGAGCCGGATTGTCGCGAGACATCTGGTCCAGGCGGTAATTAGTCTGCGCTACACCTGTAATTATTACCGATTACGTATGATATGTTGAATAACAAAAATATCTTGGTCATTGATCTTTGCTGAATGTACCCTTCTTAACTTAAAAATTATTACATGGAATTTTTTTAGGGATTTTTTTCGCCAGTTTTATTTCATTTTTACATTATTAAACTTCACGAAGTTTCGATTATGTAACAGTTTTATTAAAAGTATTTACTAATTTAATTGTTTTTCAAACGATATCACTGCTAGTAATAAGTACTTGCGATTACGAGATATGTCACATTTTTATAACATTTCTCCCGCTTTTCAAAGCAGACTAATTATATTTTAAGTCAAACAGTCCTGTTATCAACGTACATGTTTAATAATACTTTGCAATAAAACAAACCCATACAATGACGACTGTTCTCAAACAATAAATTTTCACATTGAAAATTAACATTATGCAGAAACGTACATAATCAAATCGAAACAGGATATTCAGCAGATACGCTCACATGATAAACAGGGGAAACATAAACGGACTCTGTTGTACTTAGATTATATAAAAGTACTTTGTTATGTTACTTAGAAAAATATTTTATGGCTTCCGAGGTGTAATCGGAATGGGAAAATTGCTTTTGTAACAGAGAACCAGGCAGCAGTTTTGATATCCCCTTCTAGGAAAATATTTTCTGTGGATACTCTTTGCAAAAAAAAAGGTACGTTGGGGTAACACCGTATTTGGATGGAATGGGTAAGAACGTAAACTCGTACATTTTATAAGAGTTCTCGAATATGGGCCACGTAGCGGAAAGCGCAGCGTTGGACGTCCACCCATAAGGTGGTCAGACGACCTGGTAAAGGTCGCGGGACGTCGCTGGATGTAAGCTGCCTCCAACAGGTCACTTTGGAAATCATTGGGGGAGGCCTATGTTCAGCAGTGGACTTCCTTTTAATGTTGGCGCTTAATATAACTTCATTTAATTCTAAATAGGTACAATTTTGTGTATCTACTAACAACAATCTATAATTTTCTTTTAGGAATTTTTATAGTAGGTAGGGTATATATATATATGTACGTATAACCCCCCAATTGTTAGTGTAACTATTGTAAGCAAACTTTTTGCAAAACAAAGATTAATAGGCCAAGGTTGTGTATATATGCGTTTAGAATCAATTGGCATCGCTTATTGATTGCTGTTAATGTACCACAAACATCGTAATTGCCATTACTGCGGTGTTAACTCGCACTTGAGCTACATTGATTGTAATCATCAGTGCATTGTTTTAAAAAGAGAGTCGGTATTGTCATGTGGATAAATCCGTTCGCTTACTAGTTGTAAAGGTATACAATCTGTGGAGATTATGTTTTCTGAATCAAAGCATTAATAGCAATTAATAACGATATTGTGAGGTCAGGGCATAGAGGTCTTAGGGCCTCCCTGTCCTAAGTTAGGACTTTTTGATCATTTGTTACTAAACTATTGTTCACTTTTAACTGTTAAGAAAATTATTTCGATCAAAACTTTCATATAAGAGTGTTTTTAAAAAATATATATTAAGTCCATTAATTGCAATAAAAAACTTCACCAACTCTAAAATGTGGAACGGGCAAATTGCCCAGCAGTTGGAAGTATACAAAATAATAAAAATACATGTAAGTAAACAAAAAATAAAACATTTTGAATCTAAATTAGCCGAGATCTCATGCAACATGCATACAAAAATAAAACAAAAGAAATCGGCCAAATTAGAACAAACCAAACCAACCAAATTGGAAGTCGATTAAAAATAAGTAGAAGTACTAATGAACCCAACACAGATCAAATATGAAATAATACTTAGCGTATAATGAATGCCAGAAATAACCAGCGATTCAATGAACCCAAAAGGTTTCGACGCAGGGCATCGACTGCGCCAAACGATCCATAAACGACATCGCAAAAAACATTAAACAAAGAACTAACGCAATCGGAATTATTGCAACTGTTCTACCGTGGAACAGATGTTACAGTTTTAAATGAAACGTACTTATTTTGTAGGCACAGTAATTTTCATTCTTCTTCAGTAATTATTGTCCTATTTTTTTTTTAAAGTAGTACCGAGTATGTCATAAATACGAGAAGAAAAAATGTGATCGATATATTTATTATTTTTTGGTTAGTACAAATGCATGCTTAGATTTTAGCTGGATGTAGTTTAAATCTGTTTTTTATTTATTTGTATATTGGTTCATTGAATAAGTACTACGATAAAATGACTACAGAAATTACAATTCCTAATATTTCTAGTGAAAAATGTAATGCTGACCGTGTATAAAGATAGAATAGTAGATAATAAGTCCGGCATTAAGTCCACCATTGTATGCAATATATATAAAGCTCAATAAATAAAATAAATACTACGATAAAATACTATGATCGTAACAATGACTGAAGCACTCAGAAACCAAACTCCCATCATCTAGTTCAATACATCCGACCAATGAAGCGTTAATGAGTAAATAATAGGTGAGTTCCAATTGTATGACCTTAAAACTTATCGTAATTCAAACAAGCACGGATATGTGTGTACGGAGTGACATGGCCTAAATCTGCGAATGATTCAAAGCTAGGTTATCGCCTACATTAGACCGACAAATCATAACTCGCTTTTGATATTTATTGTCTAGATATTGCTTGCTTTATGACAAGGGTGGCGAAGCTTCGTCTATCAACGTGCTCTTTTGATAAAAAAAAAATATGTTTAATAAGGCCATAGATGTACCGTCAAATAATGTTGATTTTAATATTAGATATACTTACAATAATAAACAAATGCTGAATATGTTTCGTGTTTTAAGAAAACTTTATATAAGTATTTATTTTTCTCATAGCTTAATGAGCTTTATGATCGGTAACATGCGCAAAATATAATGTCGCGTACTGTCATTGGTCATCCATCATTAGCCATCCCTGCTTTATGGCAATATCAGATTGGTACTTGGACTTGGTCGGATATTTAAACATTTAATTTTGTGAATTTAGAAACAAATATTATCTAGGATGTCCTCTACTGAACATGGATGGAACATCTTATTAAAATATCAGTATGGTGCAAGGTAAAAAAAAGCCATGACGTATTAATAACCAATCGCTACAATATAATAATCATAACACTATAGATTATTTGTATAACATGCAATAGCGAGCATGCATAATGTTTAATGCATGTTACACCGTCAGATCCCGCGGTGCGGCGCGGTCACCACCATTACCATCGGATTACACTTCCGTTCAACCAACACACTCCATGCTGTATCTTCAACAATAATTTACAGAGGCGGACTTAGAACGAAATATTGGGAGACAATTCCCCTTTTTTACCGACTTCAAAAAAGGGAGGAGGTTCTCAGTTCGACAGTATATTGCTTTTTTATTTTTTATTCGAAGCAGTTGTCATTGAATATGGAATGTACTGAGTTACCACATTAAGTGTATATGGAATTTGGAATAAAATTATTGTAATATTATTGTACGTACAATCGATTTATAACCTAACTTAATGTAACTATTCTTGCCTTTTTCGAATGCTCTAAGCTGCTTAGACCCCACAATAACATGCTCAATCACTCTCTGCCAAGTTCATTGATCTCGGCGAGATAATCAAATGCTTCAATGACTTCTGTAATTAGACTAACTGCAGTGTCATCATTAACTGTACACTTAAACAGTTACACAAATATAAATTCAATTCAAAATTACAGAAGAAACAATTTGTATTTTATTTTTACGTAATTAAAGCAAAGGTGTAATGAAGCGGCCTAAACAGTGTGTCATGTTTAGTAATAGGGAATATGCACGAGACTCCAAAATAAGTCAAATATTTTTTGTTGTAATCTTTATTGATATAGAAATATATCAATAAGATATTTTTTTTAAATTCATCAACTCTAAATCGGTAAAAAAAATATTTAAAAAATGACATTTCAAAATTGCAGCGCAATTTTTTCGAAACGTTTGAAAAGGAAAGTGACGACAGAGTACACTATCTTATGAAGTTTTAGCTTGTTGGATGTATTTTTTTACGTTTGTTTAAGAGTTATTTTGTGTTTTCGTTGTATTTTAAAAAAAATGGATTATTTTGTGACGAAATACAGCTATGTAGCAATTTATAAAAGAAGCTTAATCCAAATACTACGTTGCTGACATAGTAGACTCTGACGTCACAGCGAGGTCGCGCCATAATGGCGTTTAAATGCTTCGAAACTGATAGCAGTTTTTATTATTTTTTTGTACCTTTTTGATTGATATTTATAAAGCCTTATATTTTTTTCTGGTAATGTAATAACATACAGAATCGATTAAAAATATAAAAAAATGGCATGCATATTCCCTATTAACTTGATGAGTTAATTTTATTATAATCGCAGTTGCAATAGCAATAATTTAAAAAATACCTTATTTAAAGCTGGCTTAGAATTATTGCTTGTTCGTAATAAATAGGTATAGTAATTTTTGTAACTTAACTTTTGCTCGCTTCATAATTAATCTTGTTCCCCTTTTTACAGTGTTTTATTTCTACACGTCAACGGCATAAAACAGATAAGAACGGTTTTGTAAACATAAAACTCATGGAATTTAATTCAGCAATGAATTGGCTCCCTGGCTACCCTTTTGGGAATAAATGTGTAGGTAATCTTACGTGATTATCACATCAAACGATTAAACATGATTCCAGTTATGAAGAACATTGTAGGCAGCATAACTACTGGACATATTAAATAAATAACTCCCAACAGTCTCATACATAATCCTGACCCCACACTAAGATCGAGTCTTGTGTCGTGGGTATCAGGAACTAGGAGAGACTTTTGGGTCTCACCAACACCCAAACCCGAAAGAAATATTTGTGGGCCGCACGAACATTTCTCCCGGTGCGGGAATCAAACCCGCGGCCTCTCGTTTCACAGGCGGCGTCTAACCAACTGCGCCACGGAGGCTGTCATATTGAAACTTAACATCTTATGTTGGCGAGCGCAGCGGAATGCCAAGCATTGAATTGTAATTCATGGTATTCGGTTTTGATGACAATACCACCAACAGTATAGCAGGCTTATAAGGAACGGTTCGGATTAGGCGAGATTACACATTATAGAAACGAGTCTCTGAATGGCTCTCATGGATTACATTATTGTCCTATGACGTTATATTTTGTCACCGATTACGTCAATGTTTTTGGCTCATAATTTATAATATTTTGTACAATTTCGGTTGTTAAATCTAGTGATATTTAACTTATTTGTTTTAGGCACCCTCTTCATTGTTTATTTTGGTTCCTTGTAGGTATTAGACTTACAAACTAGTCTAAAAACAAAATCAACAACGCCAACAAAATTTCTGCGCATTGTACTGGTACAGGATTATTATCTACTATATCTCAAATTTTCTTATTGAAAGATATTGAAAGCCTTTAAAATTCTATTGAAGATCTCCCAAATGTAGAATTCTCCACGATGTATCCTTCAGGTAATAAAAAAGAAGAGACAGTTGATTTCTACATATGTACTACCTACTTTAACATTTTCCTGTTTACTCCTTGTCAATTGTATGTAAATATTTAAGATTCCGTGTGACAAGGTAGTGTCCATGGCTGCACGTATTGTAATTGCCTTCTGCATTAACTTAACCATTGATCAAGTTGGTGCCAAGTTGTATGAGATAATAGGTTATAGCAATCCTTGCGCCAAATATGATATAAGAAAATATTAAAATAATCATTGGATAATATAGAAGGTTTAAATGTGGAGTATTTAGCACATTAGAGTTGTAGCATAATTAACTATAATTATTTATTTATGTGTTCAGGATAGGATTTCGCACTGTTGTTACTTGAATTTAACAAATATATTATGTTAATTTCTATGGTTAATTCACATAGTTCTCTACCTTAACAACAACGAAGCTTTATGCAAAGTCTATGGGCCGATAAGGGTACCAAGATGGTCCCAGAACGATATATTGATGATCTTTTGAGAGTATGTTATCACTAATAAGATTCTGTAATTCTGCGAGTTTTAACTCTCAACCTAATATAGTTTTCGAGAACTCCAGCCAAGATTGATAACAGGTAATTTAGACATAATCACATACTTCTACATGCTTATTTATGGTCTTATTGAAATAAAACTAATCTTTGTGAATTTTTATCGTGGATTTGGTTTTTTTTTTATTTTTTTTTTATTTCACGACGCGACACGATTTTTCTGTTTTCGTGGTAACAGGGCGGACGTTGGCCGGCGTAATCCGTAAAAAAATGTACTATTTCAATGGGTAACATTCGTGTAAATAAGAAACCATTATCTTAAGGTATGCCTGGTGAATTTATGAGGTCAACGAAAATCAAATCTATCCAATTAAAAATCAGTTTTCGCACGACTCAGGTAATTTCACTCTACCTCATTGAGCACAATAGTAATTTGAGCGTACGTACTATCGATATTATTATGCAAATATCTTCAGTGCAAGGTCTCTGGGAGTGGTTACTCAAGCTATGTCGAGGCCGCTTTCCCATCGAGCGCCTCTGTGTCCATTTTAGAATCAAAATACTGTAATTATTTATCCTAATTTGGAATGCGTGGGTGTAGGTTTTGTGAGGGGTCAACGGACGCAGAACTAAGATAAACTGTTTTGTGGATAATACGTTTTTTTCCTTGTTTAATTGGATTACTTATTTTTGTTGGTTTTTATTAACGTAATCTGCAATTCTATGTGGCTTCCTGATGTACCTACTTGTAGCCTGTAGGTATGGCGGGTGAAATGGTGAAGATTAATTGGAAAAGCAGACCCACAGAGTACTTTGGTATATAGGAAGCAGACCCTGATAAAAACCGGAATAAAACTACATAAATGGGTAGAAATAAATAATCTTCCTCACGCTTTCTTGTAACAATTAAGGCGCTTAAAATATAGACGCTAAGATGATCCTAACTCTACTGATCTGGGTATTTAATCTTTGACTTCAAATTATAAATTCTTATCCTACAAAATATTTTAACGAGTAGGTACTCATTCATCCATAATAAATCAATACAGACAAAATACATCAATACGTATCTATATGTACAGTACTGTATCAGTCTATATACATAAGTCCTACTGTAGCACACGGGCCTCCTCTACAATCGAGAATACGATTGAAAATGCTAAGGCCACATAGTCCATCACGCTGACCTAGTGCGGGTTGGCGGACTTTATATACCATAAGAAATCGCTATGGTATGCAGGTTTCCTCACGATGTTTTCCTTCACCGTTATAGTGCGTGGTGATTGACTACCAGTATTGGTACTTTTCGGAGTAATGTGTGAATATACATGACTCCAAAAAGTCAGAGGTTTGACCTGGGATTCGAACCCACGACCACCGTGAACATGTTGGTAGCCGCGTCTGGCCTTCAAATCAATATATTGTAAATATAGATGTATTTAACCAGATAATCTTCTATAGCGCGTACAGGGAAGGATGTGTTATTCCTCTCAATAAATCCAGTTCTTGCCTAGACGCAGAAACAGGTTGGTGAGTCACCAGGGGCTACCGGCGTGTCCTATGCGCTCGGATACCGAACAAAACGAGATTTGTACCGCAACAGATCCATTCACTGGTGACTCATGCCGGAATTTCACCAATAATCGTATCCATTGATTACGAAAATTGATCGAAATGCTTTTGTTTTGTATTGTAATGACTCAGGAGAAATAGAATAAAATTATTACCGTAAAAAGACGTAATATCGTCTAATGTATTCAAATAGAAAAGTAAATTAATATAAAATGTCACAAAGCCTAAAGGACACTAGTCTAATAGTGAAAGGGCGTCAGATTAATAATTTATTAACCGAATCATGGATGTCGGTAATACCTTACAAGATTCTATATTTGGGCGAGTTTTAACTATTTTTGTTTGTAAATAAATAAACAAAATATTTACAATTTAAAAAGGTCTATGTACTCGAACATCCCAACCACTAAAGTGGTTTTTCAATGTAATATCAACTTAATAATAGTGTCAATAAGGTATATTTTAACAGTCCATATCAATGTAATAATAGCCTTATTGTTATTATAAATAGGGTATATTTAAAAAATTATGCAGCCCAGCAGTTGGTGAATGTTCAAGTTTTCGAAATAGATTTTAGGCTGTATTTTTGAAATACCATACAGATTACAAGATCAATAGATAATATATAATATATCTAACTCCTCTAAATCAGAGATGCCTTAGAATGTAGATGTAAATCCATTATGTGTTTATATAAGTAAATTTTGATTTTGTAATCTAGACAATCAGTTTTATTTTATCTCTGCTATCTTTAAGAATGACATTTTTATAAAGCATTGTTAAACATAACAGTTTAATAGTTAGATTATAGATAAATAAATAAAATCACCATAGAAAACCTTACGTGAAGCCTGGCTGAAAAATATCTGGAAATTGGGAATTCCACTTAGTTCATTAAATTGTCAACATATTTTGCTGACAAACAGTATGATGTTTGATAGGTACTCATAAAACGTTATTTTGAATATGCACTTGTTCAAATAATACTTCAAACATAAATAATAATTTAACTACATAGAAATAGCATGTACAAAACATAAAACATAGAAACATATTATATCTACTAATATTAAAATAAATTTAATAAACATAAGAAATTAAAACAATGAGTAACACTCCAACATACTTATTTTAAATTATTTGAATATGGAACATTCAGCCAAGTTATTAAATTCTTTTAGGCTAAATATTGGCAACACTCCAATGCTTTGTTTTCTATAAAATAATTGGTGACTGGAAAATTACCTCTACATTCAGCAAAGAAATGATATTTACAAAAATAAACCTAATATTAATTTATTAGAAATATACTGCTAATATACAGATTTTTCAAAACAAACTATATTGTTTTGAAAGTTTTTAAATCACTTACCTAAACTTGAAGAAGTGAAGAAAAACATAACTGAAATTAGTTGAAAACACAAAACTATTAACTATTCGTTATTACACTGAAAAAACTGACAAATCTCAATTATTTTAACGCACATTAAACAAGTTTTAAAGTCTACCTACACTTTTTGTTCCTTGGCCTATTATTGATGTCAAACAACTTTACGTTCAGAAACTCTACTATAAATAATTTTTAGTTGAGTATGCGAAAAATATCTAATACTATGTTTTGGTTAAACAATTTTCATTCAAAGTGTGGCTGGAAATAGAAATATAGAAGTCGTCATATTACAAATATCAAAAACATATTAAAATGAAATAATGTTGTTTACTGTAAATTATAAGAGATAGATGGGTATGTACATAGATTATATACTTTGTAAGGAGGTAAATATGCGACTTCGGAACACACCTTGCTTATTTATAAATTAAAACGAGCAGAAAAACTTAATCGAACAGCCATGCCGGCGAAATAGGAATGTAAAAAAAATCAAACCAGTGAAATATGCTACACAATGTTTATATTGAATTAAAACGATGACATCTTTTTATATACACTTCAATAAAGCAATCAAATTATATTTTTAAAGTAATTTTTCTACGTTACATTTTACGCAATGACGATTGGACATGTCATGTCACGGGAATTGACATATGTCATAGGTTGTCATGACAACGAAACAAAATACATACAAATGTTATTTTGTACAGGAATTAGACTATCATTTATTTGAGAATTTTATTATAATTAAAACAATTGTAAATGATTATTTAAAATGGTGAGCATGACGCGTTGGTTGGACGTGGAAGTAGGAGCGGGTGACGTAGATCTCAATACCTTACCTGCAAACTTAATTCTACTCGATCTTCATAATGATAACGAATTTAAACTAATTGTTGGGGACCTTGGTCGAGGGGAAGAAGGACCCAAATTAAAAGTAAGTTTTATGTAGAAGAATATTTAATTGAATTGCTGTCATACCTAGATAAATTAATAAATAGTTAAGGTTTGGTAATTTTAAAAGCCCCTTATAAAAACTTCCGAGTTAAAACACATTATGAAATATTTTCTAAGAATATCTTGTATTACGTGATATCTTTAATATACGACAGCCTCCGTGGCGTAGTTGGTTAGACGCCGGCTTTGAAACAAAAGGCTGCAAGTTCGATCCCCGCACAGAGACAAATGTTTGTGCGGCCCACAAATATGTCTTGGGTCTGGGTGTTTTTCAGAACGAAATGTCTTTTGTAGTAGCTACAACTCAAGACTTAATTGATCTTAATGTGGTGTCAATACTATGTATGTGACTATTGGGTGTATTTATTGATTTATTCATTATTATGACTTAATATAATGCTGATAATTTATAATATTTTTGTCTTTTTTCTATTGCATTCTGGCAAGAGATTTATACTTTTAAAAAACCTTTCAAATCATTACATAGTCACTTTAACTATAAGAGTATTTCTTTGTTAGTGTACATTAATTTAATCCCATTAGTATGAATTGTAAAAGATAATCTATAAACCTGATGTAACTGTAACCATTAACTTGTCACATTCTAGGTATTCAAAGGAGCAATGCAGATAGCAGACATGCTCCTTCCAGATTTACCACTGGGTGTAGTTGGGTTCTATCCAAATGAGGTGGTCCCTCGGTCAGTTCCGTTGATAGCTGTGGCATTCAGTTCATCTGTGTACATCTACAGGAACTTGAAACCATTCTTTAAATACTACTTACCATCTGTTGAATTAAATACAATTGAAATGGATGTTTGGAAACAGGTAGTTAATTTCTATTTGTGAAAACTTAGAATTATTAAAAGTGAATCATTTAAGAAAAATAAATTCACACAGAATATTGTTTGAAAAATGGTGGTAAATTAAGAAATGTTATTTTTTAGACCTCTCATATTATCATTGATGTCTCTGATTATCATTGACAAGGTGGTTTAATCAGCTTATAAAAACTGCAGAAAATTGTTGGATGGTGATCCTTGTACACCAGTTGTGAAATTCTCATGGTTAAAGTTATTATTCTTTCCATTGCAATTTATAATTATTTATCTGGACTCAATATGCTCTTTAATTCAGTGTAAAATGCTTGTTAATAATACAAGTGAATACAGCAAACGTGTCCACTATTTCAGCTTGCAGATCCAACAAATCACACACCAGAAATGATTGTAGTTATGAGTGAGAATCTCAAAGCAATACCACACACAATCCTCAGTATACAGTCAAAGAATTTCCTGTCTCTCACACTGGATGAGCAACTGGAGTATCTAGAACAGAACTCTGATACTCCAACTTTTAAACCTCCGGAGATTGTGTGTATCACTATGCTGAAGCTAAGTTCGGTTGAACAGTACTCTGTGAGCTGTTTGGTGGTTGGTACTGAAGACGGTGATATTATTGTCTTGGATCCACAGACGTTTACTCAGCTTAGTCAGGTTTGTATGATTTTATATTATGTTATATTGGTGGTGGATTATATGGCCTAACCACTCTCAATCATACTCTCGGTTGTAGAGGAGGCCCGTGTCCTGCAGTGGGACGTAAATGGGCTGATACAGGACAGTATATGAAAATATTTACTAACACTTTAATGGCCAATCACTGAGTACGGCGGAAAGGCGAGTTTTATAATAGTCAGCTGATAAAGTGTTAAGATATTGCTTATGAAAATATTTTTAATGAATTTTTATTTCTTAATATCAACATCATCATCATCAGCCCATCCGCGTCCTCTGCTGGACACAGGCCGCTCCTGTTTTTTAATTCTTCTTAATAATTAATTGTCCAGGCAAAGCTATGTTCGGTGAAGAAAACTCCTTACCAAATGGTGGCGACAGGACTTTATAATGTTGACTACAGAATAACAGTGGCCACTAGGTGTGTTTCGATTGAAAAATAATGCACCTTTATACACTGAATGCACTTTGCTATCATCCTTTTACTGTAGATACTAGGCACTACGCAAACGGTTTTAAAAGTAATATCGGAGAGAACATGACATACAATTGAAAGCTTTTAATTCACAACACAGCATTACAAAGAAAGCTTAGTGGTAATATTTTTTAATAGATACCTTTACATTTGACAGCCTCCGTGGCGTAGATGCTTAGGTGCTGGATGTGAAACGAGAGGCCGCGGGTTCGATCCCCGCACCGAGATAAATGTTTGTGACGCCCAAAAATATTTATTTGGGCTCTGGGTGTTTGTTCGACCAATAATCTCGTAGTTTCTGATACCCACGACACATGACTTATTTGATCTTAATGGGAGGTTAGGACTATGCATGTGACTGCTAGGTGTATTTTTTATTTTATTTATTAATTATAAAAACAAAAAAAAATATGCACGTACCTTATACTTAATTATTGTCAAAAAAATGGGGTATTGCGGCCCATGAACATCTACAACACTTAGGCCGTAGATTTGCTGGTTTTGCAAAAGGAAAGAGGAAGGGGGAAGGGGATTAGTCCAATAATGAGGTAAATTACTGATATTACAGAGAGAAGTCGGTCTGCTTGCTGAAGAGGGAGTGGAGCGAGGGTCGCGTGTTGTTCAGCACTGAGGAGCACATCATCGCCATCGAGGTGGCCGCCGCAGACCACAGTATCATGGTCATCTGCACTGATAACACCATGTCTTGTTATTCTAAGAAGGTACACATGTTCTTTGTTTTGATTTCTATCCTAGCGCCCAAGCGTTTTGAAGTACCCTTAATCGAGTCATCATGATCAAATATTTTCAGGATAAGACTTTGATTACCGCCCAAGTGTCTTTTGAAGAGAAATATTCAAAAAGTATCTGTAACTTCTTTTATATTACGTGGGGCAATGTAATGATTCGATTATATTTATGGACGAAATAATGGTTTCTAACAAGCTATTATTGGTTCTCACGATTCGCAAATTTCAAATTTCAACCTTGGGCTGTTACGGGTTTTACAATTATGTTCTTCAAAAAGGACCTTTGAACGTTGATGCTATACAAAATTGACCGACTTGCCTTGACAATTTAGCAAATTGTATTTTGTTTTTCCTACATTCCAGGGTAAAAAGCAGTGGTGTTTGACGCTAGAGCACAGGCCGGTTGCCATGACGACGGTGCCGGTGTTGCACCTCGGCGTGACCTTGACTGGCGTCGCGCTGGCTTCAGGACACGTGCACTTGTACGAGGGCAAGGCTAGGGTGGACACTATATTTGTACGAGGTAAGATTGTTTTTTTCTTTGACAGCCTCCGTGGTACAGGCGGTTAGACGCCGCCTGTGAAACGAAAGGGCGCGGGTTCAATCCCCGCACCGAGAGAAATGTTTGTGCGGCCCACAAATATTTGTGTCGGGGCTGGGTGTTTTTGAGACCGAAAAGTCTCTCGTAGTTCCTGATATCCGCGACACAAGACTCGATTTTAGTGTGGGGTCAGGACTATGTATGTCACTGTTGGTTTTTTTTTATTTATTTATTCTATACCAAGGCGGCCTCTCACATATGAGAGACCTGCCATCAATAAGTGTGTTTCTCGTACTCATACTTTTCTTTATTTTTCAGATGTAGTTTCTGTTATGAAATTCGGAAGATTGGGTCAAGAGGAACACGTTCTTATTATTGTTAGCGGAAGTAAGTCTACTTTATTTAATGTTTAACATTTTTGTACTATATGTAGTTATCCTTTCCACTGATATTTATTAATAATAACAACATCGGTAAATATCAGGAATGCAGGAAAATGGAGCCGTTGCTAAGTTGGATACAAAGACCATAATATAATTATCATAAAAAATATATTAGGAAAATTGTTTTTTTTTTTATTGCTATGAATGGCGAGATGAGCATGCCGTTCGCCTAATGGTAAGCGATACGACCGCTCATGAACAGTAGCAAAACCAAACAACACCTTGAATTACAAAGCTATGCTTGGCATTCCACTGCGCTCGTCATCCTGAGACATAAGATGTTAAGTCTCAGTATGTCCAGTAGTTACTATGGCTACAATGCCCTTCAACCCGAAACACAACAGTGCGTTTACACTGCTGTTTGACGGGAGAAAATGACACTGCGGTGGTACCCACCCAGATGGCCTCTCACATATGAGAGACCTACCACCAGTAAGTAGTAGTTATGACCATATAAAGTTTTAAGTATTATCCCAAAGTTTAAGCATAAACCATTGTAACAATACGTAACTCACGTACGTTTTCCTTTCGCCGGTGAACTGCGTATACCTTCAAAACCATTTTTGTTTGCATCAAAATTTTCCTAGACTTCCCCTGAATATTAAAAAAAAAAAATAGGCAACGTCGTGTCGTCGATTTACAAAATTAGCATAATATTTTAAGGGGAAGGGCATATAATATTTATACTTGATTTTTCGGCATCTTTGTTATTATTATATATTTATTATAGTAAGCTACGAAAATGCAGCTTAATCTAGAGGCAATCACGATTTACTAAAATGTATATTAGCAGGTGCGCCATTACTTTGGAGCGGCTGTATAATGCGATCTTCCAAATACAAAAATAAGATTCCACAATTTTCCCGCGATGGTTGTGGGTGGTGTTTTACCTAGTTAGGAAATAAAAGACTTAATTGTATTTTTAAGAAAAAAAAAGTATTTAATTTCCAGAATCGGAATTATAGATTTTATTCCGCTACAAATGTAAATGTATTAGATGTATTTTTCGATGTGTAATTGACAACTTGTAATAATTTATTATTTATGTTTTAATATTGTTCTCAACTAAGTGACTGTACTTGTTTTATTGAGAATAAATATCTTTAAACCTTAAACCTTATATCACAGGCGGTAACCTAATGCTGAAGATATTGAAGCGCACGGCTGACTTTAACGCGCAGTCGGCCGGCGTGGACATGTCCCCCAACATGAGGGGCGGGCAGAAACCATGGCTCATACCCAAGAAGTCCAAACTGTTTCTAGAACAATCCATGAGGGAGAGAGAAAACGCTCTTAGTGAGTTTCCTTGTTAATTATAATTTTGCCTAGGTGGCGTAGTTGTATTATGGATGTGCGGTCTAGGGTTCGAATCCCGGGTCGAGCAAAGTGATATTGGATTTTTCTATTCGTTATCAGCCCGGAGTTAGGAAATTGTGCCCGATATGGCGATAGGCTCGCCCCCTATCACATCATGGGACTGAACATACAAGATGAAATGTGGCTGTTCTGGGTGCACTTCTGTCTCTTCTACTTCTGCCTACCCCTTTTGAGTTCTAGGAAAAAAGCGTGTGTTTATGTATGTACACATATGTAATTGTAATTTTAGAAAAAATACTCAATTTTTTTGAGTTCGACTAAGGTCCCAGTTCCATTTAGCAAGTCTTGCATGGAACTATAACTATATACATATGTTTCTCCTGTATCTAGTTATTTAATTAAATAAGAAAATATGGCGATAGGCTCGCCACCTAATACATTGTGCGACGGAACTTAGAGGCGAAATGTGAGTGACCTGGCACCTCTGCCTACCCCTTCTGGGAAAAAAGGCGTGTATTTATGTATTTATGTTAAGAAAATATAATAAAACCTAAAACATACTTTGTTCCAGTGATGCACGAGTCATTCCAGTTGGAGTTGAATAAGTTGCGGTTGTTGGCGGCGAGGACTTTGCTGGAGGCTCACGTGAGGTCCGACAACTCGGTGGGAGCCGGCGCCATGGAGTCGTTGAGACTCACTGCTGAGGTACTGTAATGTTCTTGTGATTAGGTTGGGAGTTTAAATCACAGGGTACATTTTACATAATTTTTTATTGCTTTGAATAGCCAGACAAGCATGCCGGTTGCCTGATGGTAAGCGATACGACCGCTCATAAACAGTAGCAAAACCAAACAATACCTGGAATTACAAAGCAATGCTTGGCGTTCCATTGCGCTCGCCATTCTGAGACATAAGGCGTTAAGTCCCACGATATTGTATTGATTGTCTTACGATAGTTCTTGTAGTAATTATAACACTATCTAAGACGCTTATCACAGGATAAATGATAAGGTTTTCTACTAAATGTTATAGATAATTTTATAATTTAAAATTAATTTAGCATAAGATTTCACTGATTTGTAAAACATTTTAATTTGTCTTTTTATCAGTCAACCGAGTAAACCACTTACACTTTTTACAACTCGAGTAGGTAAGAATTTATTACTCGAGACCCGACTTAAGTATCTATTTGGGTAGATTAAGAAATACTATTTGTTTAGATAGTAGAAAACCAAACACCACCACGAATTACAAAGCAATGCTTGGCATTCCACTGAGCTCGACACATAAGATGCTAAGTCTCAATATGTCCAGTAGTTACTCTGGCTACAACGTCCTTCAAACCGAAACACTATAGTGCATTTATACTGCTATTTGGCAGGATAAATAGATATTGCGGTGGTACCTATCCACGGTGGCCTCCCACATTTGAGAGACCTTCCACCATCTTTGTGTGTGAGTCAGAGGCGGCTCATCCGAAAGAGCGCTGGTGCAGTGCACTCCCACGAAAATTACATACTTAGCTGATTTAATAATTTATATATATTTATAATACATTAGATCCTTACATTACATTCTTTATATTTTACTATGCCTATAAAAATAAAATGCCTATATGTATAGGTACATGTAGCGTCAATTTGTAACGAGTGGAGCGCCAGCGATTGCGCTCCTATGAAACGAAGTTTAATACGACTCTTAGTACTGTATTCAATGCGTGCGAAAGAGAGCATCGATTCGGGCTGACGCGTGAAACAAAAGATATCGTATGAGAAGTAAGCGTAATCCGGAGCGCCGCTCACGCGTCACTCAGGTGCGCGAAATACTACTCGTATGCGCAAGACCGTCTCAATGCAATATCACTATATTTTTTTAAATAGATAGAGTGATTTAATAGGAAGGTTTACATATATAATAACATCCATTAAATAGTGGAGAAATATTGTTATTTTTGAGGTTTCTAATGTGATGTCGTTAATTATCAATTTTTTTCCGCTTACATTGCAAACGCAGGCTGAACCCTACGAGATTTATCAAAATAATGTACTAATTATTTGTACACATTGAAAAGGACTACAGAAAACTCCGCGATGGTATATGTCTATCTCTTATGGATATACCACAATATCATTTTTTTGTCATTTACTTTTTACGACAAATAATGGCTAATTTTCGAAGCGATTTTAACCAATACAGCATTAATCCTTATCCGATTAAATAGCTTAAATACCTTGTTGATTTAATATAGATCTATATGATGCTCTACAGCACAAGATTTAAATGAATATTTTCGAAGATATTATAGATTTAAAATTGCGGGACGTAGCGCTTGCGGCGGTACTGGCCGGCCGGGGCGGCGGCGGCGCAGCGGCAACGAGCCTATATAGGAAGGTTTATATGTATAATAATAAGACGTACATATTATTATACATAAATCTATTTGTACCCGGGCCGCTAGTGTATGATAAGCATAGAAAAACGCTTAATTAATTCCATTTCTGATTTTCACAAGAAAGTAATAGATATCTTCGCACGCCAAAAAGACCGGCGAATGGATTTTGAATACAAATAAAATAAATAGTAAGCTCTAGTTTTCAATTATGTTTTTGTGAACCCCCATCAAAAAATTTCACGAGCCGCCTCTGGTGTGAGTTAATAATGCTATTTTATGTATATAATTTTTATTCTTATTCTTCCTAGGTGGAAGGCCTGGGACCAGTGTTCCGAATAACCCTCATAGTGGAGAACACGTCGAGCGTTAAAGCAGTGATCGGACTGTCCATACTGTTCCACGTTCACACTGCGAACTACAAAGTGACCAACCCTTATATCAAGGTAATTATTATTTACTACAATGAAGAAAAAATGTTACTTCACCAAAAAAAAAACCATTTAGAATGTTGCTAAGACGAGACCATATGACTCGCACTGTCAGATCACCTCTAGAGCCAAGCTTCTTACTCTTCACGCTTATAAGATAGATTAGATTCTATATAAACACGTAATAAAAATTGACATTCTCCTTTGTCTATGAATAAGACCGTTAGAACAAACAAAATAATAAAATACTTTTCTCTCATTCCAGATACCCCTCCTCTCACCAGGTGCAAGCCTCAAATTCCCAACGAAACTAGAAGAGGTGTTCGATGAAAACATCAACCCGGATATATTCTTCCGTCCAGTCACAGGGCAGGGTGGGGAGCGGTCCCTAATCAAGATCCTACTCCTGAAGGAAGGGAGGAAGACTCCGGTACTAGCCGCTACAGTCCAGATGCCTCCCACGGATCCACTGATGCTCCCCTTTGATAAGCTACAAGCGGCTACTGGATTCCAGGAAAATGGATCTGACTGGAAGCTGAAAGATTAATTGGTTATGGAGATTCATCATCATCATCAGCCACAGGAAGTCCACTGCTGAACATCCCCCAAGGATCTCCACAATTACCTGTTGGAAGCGGCCTGCATCCAGCGACTTCGTGCAACTTTAGCCAGGTCGTCCGTCCACCTTGCAGGCGGGTGTACGACATTTCGCTTGCCTGTATGTGGCCTCCACTCTAGAACCTTTCGGCCGAACCATATGGAGATTTGGTGATGGGAATTATTTAGTGAATGATTGTGACGATGAAGATTCGTTGGGAGTTTATAGAAGTACGGGAGATTTAGTCACGCCAAGATTGATGTAAATAGTTATGTGTTGTTAATATTAAATGAATTGTATTTAATAAATAAATAGTTCATTTTTTTCATAATTTCTTATTATTGCAAGGAAATATATTAATAATATTTTTGATTTACAAAAATTCTTTACCATATCCTTAATTTTACACGAAGATAACGAACTCTGAATGCACTATTCAACTATTTCGTATCATGCACATACCAAGCATCCGTCGTTGTCTGTATTTTAAATTTAACTAGTAATAAGGTATATATTTCACTGGCATTTGACTCGGCGCGGAGCATTCCTATGTGTACGGAATTTGTAACTTATTTAAAATTAACAAATAACAATAATACTTAAGTACGTGATCGTATTTTGCTAATTTTAAAACATCATATTATGGATATCAGATTATATTTATAGTTCATAACAGTAAAACTATTACATCTAATCAGCAGATTATATAGGCGGAAACTAATAACTATAATGTCACTAGGGAAGGGCGGACTTGGAAATTAATAAGGTGGTCAATTAAAGGGAAATGCACTACATATTTAATAATATAACACGATCTTTTATTTTATTGCAATGAATAGCGATACGAACACGCCATCCCCCACAGACAGCATCCGTGGCGCAGTCGATTAGACGCCGCCTGTGAAACGAGAGGCCGCAGGATCGATCCCCGCACCGAGATAAAAAGGTTTATGCGGCCCACAAATATTTCTTTCGGGTCTGGATGTTTTTGAGACCGAGAAGTCTTTCCTATTTTCTGATACCTTTAGCACAACACTTATTTTAGTTTGGGATTATAACTATGCATTCATAATTTTTGCATCTGATGTCTACAATAAGGACATAATTTGAGTTTATGGCAGGAACCGTCGGAAGACGTGCGGTAAGTATAGAGTAGGCCATATAGTCCACCACGCAATATTTAATGTTTAGTAACATTGCCTAACATGTCCCACAAAAGGTGACTATAGTGTGGATGTATCCTTATGTTTTTGTTTTTGTTTTTGCTAACTTTATAACCTCACTTCTGTGATGGTCATCACGTTATCTATCAATCACTACAAATAACAAATTGTAAAAAAATGCTTATACTTTAACTTAAATTGCCCTTGTCGTAGAATTATGTCCTACAAAATACATTAATATCAAATTAAAGAGAAACAAATGCCCTTGTTCGCGACCCACTGACTCAGAAACTAAATCCAGTACATAATATTATGTACAATTATTATTGTTTTTATCTACAATATCTCGGAGCCGGCTCTCGTATCGACGGATATAACATTACTCAATGTCATTGAGATAACATTGAACTTGCCACTTATCAGGTTTTCAACTTAATACTCCAAAAGATTTAACGCTGTCTTTATTCATATTTAGATATTGAAGAATATGTGCCTATTTCGATTCGATTTATATTCGACATCCTCCGTGGCGCAGTTGGTTATATGCCGCCTGTGAAACGGAAGGCCGCGGGTTCGATCCCCGCACCGAGAGAAATGTTTGTGCAGCCCACAAATATTTCTTCCGGGTCTGGGTGTTTGTGAGACCGAAAAGTCTCTCGTAGGTCCTGATCCTGGACCCACGACACAAGACTCGATCTTAGTGTGGGGTCTGGACTATGTATGTGACTGTTGGGTGTTATTTATTTATTTATTTCTGTATCAGCCCATATACATCTCACTGCAGGGCACGACCCTCTTCGACAATCGTCCACCACGCTAGCATAGTGCGGGTTGGCGGACTTTATATACCACAGAAATTCTTACAAATCGCTATGGTATATTGGTTTCCTCACGATGGTTTTCCTTCACCGTTGTAGTGCGTGGTGATTGACTATCAATACACACATGACTCCAAAAAGTCGTAGGTGTGCCCTGGGATATTTAATAATTAATTATGGCTGTTTAATAATTTTAAAATGTTTCGAAAGTATATAAGATAAATATATTAATTACATACAACCGTCACGCCTTTTTCCCAGAAGGGGTAGGGTCGGGGGGGAGCTGCTACCAGGAGAAAAACTATTTTCATAAACTTACTTATATATTTTTTATAGAGATTCGACATTTTACTAAATTATATTGTTAAGGAATTAAAGTCGAATTTATATTATTTGAATGATTCCAACATTTTGATCCAAGCCCGTAAGTTTCCTTATTATAGCATTTTGATTATGCTGATTGTTGATTACACATTATGGCAAACCGATGGATCTTTGGCCTATAATGACAGAGTCCCATAGTGAAAATTCGGTTTGATATTAAACATCCGTCAGTATGGACTTTATGCATTAACATACTTGTATGTCAAATCCATTATAGGTGGTGGTAAAATTCGAAAACGCTAAAACATATATGAAGAATCAACGAGTATGGAATAAAATTAAAATTCTAGAACCTATGTAAATCCATGAGTATAGAGTAAGCCTCTACCAAACGCGCCGAGGAGACCCACTGCGGGCTTTTAATTGCATCGCGGAACATCTATATAGCAACATCTTTACCGGGTAGCTTAACTTTGGGTCTTAAAATAAGTAATACTAAAAGCACTGCCCCGCCGTCCTCCGGGGTATGTTTTGAGAATAATGTCAATTTTGGGTCAGCCTTGCTCAGTGCCGGAACTAGGATAGTACGGAATACCCAAACACAGAGAGCAGACCCAGATGGGGCGCAGAAATGACTAGAACCAAGATTTGGTTGACAGGGGTGCAGTTACGTAGAATGTAGTGCATTCGCACTGGGCGTGTGACAGGCAAGTTACTAAAGTACTTATGTACTTTAAGTGTAAAGTTAGGGCGTGTAGCAAAATTCGTTGTAAGGACGATAATTTTGTAGATACTGCACACAATTTGTTAGGATTAGTTCAACGACAGCACAATAAATAATGATAGGGAGTAGGATTTACACGTGTTATCAAACTGATATGGCGTGGCTATCGAAAACCCTCGTGATAAATTACAAGCTTCGTATTTCGCTAATGGTTTAATCAATAGTTCCTGTTAAAAGCTCTTAATCTGGTGGTTTAGGATGGTAAACAAACATAAACTCACGCCTTTTTCCCAGAAGGGACAGGCAGAGGTGCCAGGACACCCACATTCCGCCTTGTATCTACATATGTTCCGTCCCACGATGTGATAGGTGGCGAGCCTATCGTCATATCGGGCACAAATTCCTGACTCCGGGCTGATAATGAATACAAAAATCCACTATAACTTTGTACAACCCGGGATTCGAACCCGAGACCTCAGCTTTGTAACCGTACTCTAGTAAAACTACGCCACCGAGGCAGTCAGTCGAGGCAGGTTTACTATAATTAAAAATTATATATATATAGATTGCTAGTTGCATATTATTTTAGACTGTTGCTCCACCTGAGCCCATGGCTGGCTAAGCCCATGCCGATGAGCTCACGGGATAAACAGTGGCAAAGCAGTTACACGTGTGTGACAATTAAAAAAATATATCTGAGAGACAATAGTTCTCTTGTTGAGCCTATCAACACCGTAGCTACAACGATCTACACTCTACAGAAAGGTTCGACTCCTTCTCTAACTTATATTTCCCTCTTGAGTTACTAGCTACAACAATCTAAACTCCGCAGAAAGTTTCTACCTCTTGTAAGACTTATGCTTCCTTCTTGATTGGAAGCGGGCTACAAATTTTCTAAATTACGATCGATTCAGAAAGTAATCTTACGGTACAGGATATAGAGTTACGTTTATTTTAAATATTGTCGATAATATATTACATAATAACTGATAAAATGTATTAGTGTGTACTTATACTAGCGCTGTAATCACTACATAGTATATAAAACAAAGTCGCTTTCTCTGTCCCTATGTCCCTTTGTATGCTTAGATCTTTTACTACGCACCGAATTTTGATGCGGTTCTTTTTTAATGGATAGAGTGATTCAGGAGGAAAGTTTATATGTATAATAAATATACACACGGGAGCAAAAAAATCGACTCAAACTTTAAACTGCCGTTGTAACATCTCTGACAAAAAAAATAAAACCTAAATACCATTGTTTATCCTAAATTCTTTAAATTCTAGGTCTTAGCTTTAAAATGAGCCTAGGTTTAATAAAATTAATGGTTTGGTTCACTACTAAACATCAGCTTTAGTGTTAAGTAGCGGAAAAATACTAAAATGACAAGCGAAAAATAAAAAAATTAAACAAGTTGATGTCAGTTTTTTTAAAATTAATTACAAATGAAACATTATCAATATTTAGTGTTACCCCCCCTTGCCCTAATTACAGCTTGCAATCGGCTTTTCATTGTTTTAATAAGCTTGACCACGTTATTCTGCGGTATAGCTTCCCACTCCTCCGAAAGTGCAGCTTTAAGCTCGTCTTTGGTTGCTGGGATAGGATTTCTTGCTCGAACTTTCCTTTTGAGTTGATCCCACAAATGTTCAATGGGATTTAAGTCCGGGCTACGCGCTGGCCAGTCCATAATTTTTATTTGCACTTCATTTAGGTATTGTCGTACGCAGGTTGCTGTGTGTGGACGCGCATTATCGTGTATCAGAACAAAGTTTTCGCCTATAAATCGTGCGTAAGGAATAACATGTTCTCCCAAAATTTCTTCAATATATCGTTCTGCAGTCAGACCTCTTTGCCGTCCCCCAGTTTCTACAAAAACCAACTCGGTTTTCCCTTCGATTGAAATGCCACCCCACACCATACAAGACCCTCCTCCAAAAGCAACATTTTCAGCTATGCAGCATTGTGCAAATCTCTCTCCTGGCCTTCTATACACTCGTCCTCTTCTATCGCTGCCATGCAGACAGACTCTGCTCTCATCAGAGAATAATACGGTGCGCCATTGATCGTATGTCCAATCAACGTGTTCTCTAGCGAAACGAAGACGAGCTGCACGGTGGGCTGTGGTTAGTTTGGGGCCTCTCACTGGTCGTTTTGGGGTAAGGTTGGCTGCCTTGAGTTGTCTTCTTACTGTCCACCTACTGACAGATAAACCCCGCGTTTCTCTGAGTTGTTGTTGAACTTGGACGCCTGATAGAGCCCGATTTCTCAGTGAAGTGCTGACAATGAATCGGTCATCTCTCTCTGATGTGGACCGCTGTCTGCCAGAACCTCTTCTCCGACTAAAGCTTCCAGTGTCCTAGTATCTTCTGTATACTCTTGAAACGGCAGACTGACTTATGTGCAGCACTCGAGCAACTTCGCGTTGTGTCTTTCCTTCTTCCAATAATGCAACCACTTGGGCCGCAATTTCACTTGTTGTGTCCATTTCCAGGTAATATTGTTTACTCGTAATTAAGCAGATGTGTACCGGGTGACGTTTAAAGGGTACCTGATAGAGATTAGGCTAACAGATGGGCTTTTATGGGACTCATAAACTCACAATGAATGCAGGGCTGACGAGTGTAATATTTTCTCTTGACCTATCACAGCGGCCTATTGAGTAGCAGAAAAGATGAGACTGCAAATTTTGGTATGACCTTATAGGTAAGACTCAGAACTGTAAGGTGTTGAACCCAAAAATTTATTTTATGTTAAAGTTTTCGTCCTAGAGACATTTTAGTGCAAAGATGCGCTCTGAGTCGATTTTTTTGCTCCCGTGTGTATTATATTATAGTAGAGAAATCTATTAGCACCCGGGCGAAGGTGGGCCGGGCCGCTAGTAGGTAGTATTTTATGCATACGTTACGATTTTCTCAGATAGAAAGGAAATTACGAAGTGTTTATTATTTATTTATGTTTTAGATCAGCATTATGGTAGTGTCTAACATTGCGCTATGACGGGAAACTACAAGGTTCCTGCCAATGATTAATGTTACTTATGATTTGATATAACTTAGTTGTGAATAAATCGCCGTATGAGAGGAGGCAAATTAATCATAGTCTTGATAACGACCAACTTATGGTTTTAAAATAATAGTTTTACAGTTGTTATGCAATTATACGTAAGTTTTATAGTATTATACATGTTTTACAGTTTTAAATTGAAGTGCGAATAATTATAGCAATATAAGTCAGTATCTACTTAATATGAAACTAATGTTTTCAAATAGCTCTCGAAGTAAAAATCAACATGAATTGAATACCAATATTGATTCACGACATGTAAATAAATTTGTAACACGTGAGACATCGGATGGCTAGTCCATTTATTTATAAATATCTTCACAGTGTTGAATCGCAACTCAAAACATGTCTGTAAGGCATCCGTCATTGTAGACGGTGTTTTCAATATTAGATCGTAACAATCCACTTAGAATGACGAAAACGAAATATAAATATCCGGGTTGCTTAAATTTTACAAATCTTACTACTATTATAAGCGCGAAAGTTAGTAAGTACTATGCTCAAACGGCTGGACCAATTTTAATGCAATTTGGAATGGAGATAGCTGATACCCTGGATTATTACATAAGCTACTTTTTATTCCGGATACTTTAGTGTTCCTATGGGAAGAAGCAAGGGATTTAAAAATACGTGAATATTTGCTACTGTTTCAAACTCAGATGAAATGGGATAAAATAAAAGGCGGATCAAATGGGACACAAGTACTGTTGCTAAACTTGAATCAAGGAATCCAAAAATGAAGAGATGTAACACGACGGTACGGGAAAAGTAGCGAGTTTAAATGTAAAATAATATACCTGTCTGAAGTGGACTGACTTATAAAATATCTGCACCCGGGCAAAGCTGGGTCGGACCGCTAGTTCTAATAATAATTAATAAGTGTAGTTGAATAGACAAGTGCGTCGTTGCCTATTGGTAAACGGACCAGACGCGGCTGCTAACATGCTCACGGTGGTCGCGGTTTCAAATCCTAGGGCACACCTCTGACTTTTCAGTCATGTGTGTATTTATAGTCAATCACCTGGCCCATTAACGGTGAACAAAAACTTCGTAAGAAAACCTTGCATTCTATAGCAAAGTAAAAGTTTCTATAGTATGTAAATCCGCCAACCCGCACTAGGCCAGCGTGGTGGGCTATATGGTCTAACCACTCTCAATCGCACTCTCGATTGTAGAGCAGGCCCATGCTCTGCATTGGTACGTATGTATATGGGCTGATACAGTACAGTATGGACAAAAGCTAATCAATGGAGCTGATATCACAGATTTTAATAAGTAGAGTATTTTAATAAATTCAAACCATTCCATTGTAAATTATAAAATACATTAAGATATAGTTTATCTCTTAATCCGTGAATACTATACCACCACCAGCAAATATTATTCTGCGTTGAAGATCCATAAATTATTCATAACAAATTATCTTGAACAAACAAAAACAATTATCTTGAATTAGTTACAAAGCAGAGATAAGTATTTAATTATCAGCTTAATGGGTTAATTAGAATCATTCTGTCCTTTTTCAGCCAAAGGAAGTCTTTTGAACATAGGCAAAGGTTAATTACCTTATTATGAGGAAAATAAAAACATTCTAAGTTTTTTAGTTGTTGCTAACCAACTTGACCAACTAGCATCCAAAATTATTTGCTGTTGAAAAGATCTAGAAGAAAACCCACTAACGAACTAGTGGTAGGTCTCTCATATGTGAGAGGCTGCCTGGGTACGTACCACCGCAATGTCTATTTTTCCAAACAGCATTGTTAATGCACTGTTGTGTTTCGGTATGAAGTACATTGTAGCGAGAGTAACTACTGGACATATTGAGACTTAACCTCTCATTTTTTTTTTTTACTCTGGCCCGGCATAGTGGCGACATTGCACCTGATGGTAAGCGCAAATGCCGCCCAGGCAGAGTATCCATTGGCATCGGACGGCTGTCCCATGCCAATGGAAACAATTATGCCGGCCTGCTAAGGTGCCTCTTCACACTACGGCGGAAGGACCCAGGATTGTAGAAAGGAGGGAACATGTGAGACGGCAAACAATTCCACAGCCTGACGGTGCGCCACAAAAAAGAATTAGAGAACCGTTTGGTTCGCGCCGGGATGGTTTGGACCGACAAGCTATGTCTCAGGATGGCGAGCGCAGTGGAATGCCAAGCATTGCTTTGTAATTCAAGGTATTTTTTGGTTTTGCTACTGTTCATGAGCGGTCGTATCGCTTACCATCAGGCTAACGGCATGTTCGTCTTGCCATTCATTGCAATAAACAATATATAGATATATTTTGAAAGACAAGAAGCCTAGAAATTTGTTGATACAGATTAACATCAATTTGCGATGTGTCGTAATTTTTATTACATGTCATATTATCAGTGCGAAAAGGTATCAGTATCAAGTGCTTGATAACAGATACCCCGCAGTGTCCACTCGAAATTTAACGCGTTTCATCCGGGAATGGCGAAGGTGTGGCGAAAAATTTTCCCCCGCGAACTGATAAACTGTTAAAAATAACGTTGTTGGCAAATATAACCCATATTTGGCGATAACATTTGTCATAAATCCATAGGTGATTGATAGCGTTCTCTTATCATTTTTTGTGACATCACGGCAATTTCCTAATGGCATTTGCAGTATGTTGCAACGCGCTGTATTTATAGACACAATGCATTTTTAAATCAGTACGATAAGAGACTTTGTGAACCGGAAAGGTGAAATCAAATGAAAGCAGGTGCCAGTCGCGATCTAAAGCCCAGAATCGATGTCAAAGTTGAACAATCTACAGGGTATATTCAGACCGCGACCAAAAACGAAGCCAGATGGTAGTTTTAGTCACTACAGACAAAATGCAACAAAAAAAAAACTTGTTTCCTATTGTGGTATTTGGGTTTAAAATTCTAAAAAGTAAAAATGCCTTCCAAACACGATAGCATTTAAAACACCGCAATTTTATTTTTATTATATCTGTTGTGATAAAACTACCAACTGGCTTCGTTTTTGGTCGTGGTCTAGGTATACGCTGTATTTTGAGTAATTTTTCGATTTAATTTTAAACATGTTATCACTTGTCGGGGACTATAATAAGAGCTTGGCATGGCAACAGACTTATTCCTTAACAAATAATGAACGGATATACATATTTATGGCGATTTCTGGGTGTAATTAGTGAAGTTGATAATAATGATGAAACCAAAAAAATCTACATACACACTCAGACCCAAAGAGTTACTATGTAACCATTCTGATTAATATATATATATTCATAAAACCGCAGACAAAGCAGAAAACTCTTGAGAAAAAACGTCTTGAACAAAAAATATAATAAGTTAATTAGATTAACACAGCCTAGCGGGTTAGCAAGCTGAAGTTGCAAGGGTCTACGCGCGGAGAATTAGCGGTATTGGTTGTCAATAGAGGTAACTCAAACATAGGCTCGGACTATAGGTTGCCTAGTTTCTACTAGATACCGTGTATCGTCAAACGCAGTTTCAAAGATTCCGACTACAAGAATTCGAGGTTGCTTGAATTCCCTGCATGCAGCCTTATTCTAAAAAAATACAATAGAGACCGTGGAGAAGTTCTACGTTCAGCACAGAATTTCCTGTAGCTTAAAAAGACAATAGGATTAGCAAGTGATAATAGCAAGCAACGGCCAGAACTGATGACCTTTAGGTCCGAAACAGATGGATGTGAAGATTATTACTGTATCAGCCTGTATACGTCCCACTGCAGGGCACGAGCCTACTCTACAATCGAAAGTACGATTGAGAGTGGTTAGGCCATATAGTCCACCACGCTGGCCTAGTGCGGGTTGGCGGAAGATTATTGGTAGAAGCATATTAGGTTCAGCAGTGGACTTCCAGTGGCTGAAACAAACGAACGAAAGAAGGCTAATATATCAGCCCATACATCTCATGGGTGAGCTTAGATCCCTTCTACAATTAAAACGGGATTAAGCCTTAGTCCATCACGCTGTGTTGGTCGAAGAAGACGATTACTTAAAGATATTCCCAAATAGAGCAATAGCTAAAGCAAGTATTTATTGTAGAAACAAGAATAATTGTCCTAAATTATCGCTTCACGCTGTAAAACATTGTTAATCAATTCATTAACGCGCCCATATATTATGATAAAAAATTAATACGAAGTGCGTTTTTGCTATAGGATGTTATAATCATACGTGTCTGGCGGTAGAATCGTGCGCAAGATAACGAGACATAAATAACACTAAAAAAATATTTTTTAAATACAACTTTAATGCTGTTCTGGCGACAATATATAATTTTAATGATAATATTGCCTCTTTTATTGCCTAACTGGCTCGGAGGCGCAGTTGTACGAATACAAATCTGTGTAAATTGTATTTTTTTTCATCCCGAGGACAAGAATTTGTGCCCGATGTAGTGATAGGCTCGCACTCTAACTCATAGACTCTCATACACTTCCTATACAACAAAGTACTCTGTGACCGGAACATACAAAGCGAAACGTAGGTGTCCTGGTTGCACCTGTGCCTACACCTTCTAGAGAAAGGCGTGCTGTTTATGCATGTGTTTCATGATTTATGTAAAATATACAAAACAAAACATCGGTAAGTGCAGTTACATAATCTTTATTTATTCACGAATATGTAACAGTGACTACAATAATATGATGGTATTATAAACTATGGCCACAATTTTACTGGCCTGCTTGAAATCCGATATATACAAGCCAAACTCGGAAAGCGAAATATTTCTGTTCACAATTATGAATTTTCCACCATCGATTACGGCGGCTATCCTAGCTGACACAAATTTGCTACCACGTGCTTTAAGAAAAACTCGTCTATAGTCTGGTAACTAAGGTGGCAACCTAATAAGTTATCATAACTCGCTTCTATAGTAATAATTATGTAAGTTTTGCGATAGACAACATCTGTGGCGCATTTGATTAGACGTCTGCTGTGAAACGAGAGATCGCGGGTTCGATTCTCGCTTCGAAACAAATGTTTGTGTAAACCACAAGCATTTGTTCCGAGTCTGGGTGTTTATGAGACCGAAAAGTCTCTCGTAGTTCCTGATACCTACGACACAAGACTCGATCTTACTAGTGTGGGGTCAGGACTATCTACTATGACTATAACTGTTGCAGTGTATTTATTATGGCAATTATCAGAAAAATTACAAGTTCCCACGTTTTACATACCAGTCGAAGCATAATATAGTGATTCACCACTCAGCTAAGGCCAATATCGTCGCGTGTCAGTTTTTAATAAATTAATTAAATAACAATACCTTTAATTATTCAATAGGTCACGCAAACGAGCGAACAGATCATCAGATGGTAAGTGAATAGTGATCACTGCCGCCTATGAACATCCACACCACAATGTCGGTGTGTTGCCAGACCATATTTTTTTACAAGAGATATGATTATTATGGAATACCGGGTTTAACCCGAATGTTGCCGAGTCTAGGTGACATTGTAAAAAAAAAGGAAAAATCCGAGATATTTTTTTGTCAAAAGTCGCGAATTCAGTTTTTATAATTTTTTTACCACCCCGTATAGATTAAATTATTTTTACCGCTGAACTTTAGTTTGGTTCGGAAACTTACGTAAGCTTTAAAACACTCGTACCTACCTATATTGGATTGATCAAAAGCCTTGAAAACTAAATAAATATATAAATAATAACAGCAATGACTAATGAGATGATCACTTGCAATTTGATACAATATGCCTGATTGTATCCGCATATACGAGTACAAGCTGTAACGAAGACGAAGACCACCACAGAACGGGACCCGAAGGGCCGTCGATTAGGTGGAAGACCTGAACGCAGGTGGCGAGACGAATTCGATGCCTATTGGAAGGATTGGTCATATAAAGCCCTTGACCAGGGCAGGATGCATGGAAGGCGGAAAGAAGAGCATTTGCCCTACAGTGTGACGCTACAGGCTCGTAATAAAAAAATTGAGGAGACTTTTGCACCAGGTTTGTTTCTCTAAACGTACATAATTATGTGTGCAGAAAACAGAAAAATCTTGAGAAATCCTGTTTTACCTACCTAACAATCAATTAGTGCTGGCTAATGTAAAAAATAAATTGAATGCCCGCTGGTAGTATTTTGACGAATAGATCCTTGTTTTTGCGATCTCTTTTCGAAAATTTATCTAAAATATATACATCCATAACTTAGAGAAAGGGGTGGCGATAAATACTTAATTCCACTTAATTAATTAATTCCTAGCGTTACATAATTAAGTAACGATACGATTAATCTTCATCGTGGAAATATGTCATTTTGAGGTTTTGTTTAGATTATCTATCCGGTGGATTATGGATGATAAGGGTGCCAAGCTTTATGATGCGATATCGCTTTTATTGACTCTAGGGTTGTCTCTACGAGTATTTTTTTTTTACGTTTCATTATGTATGGTTTACTAATGCCAAGTGATTAATATTGTTCACCGTAAGAGAGTTCAGAATAGCATTGCTCTCGTTTAGAAGTTCTTGAGCCCCTGCCAGTTTCTGGTTCATTATTTAAAGTTTAAGCGGAAGCGTAGCTGAAAGCGCAGCGTGGGACGTCCACCCACAAGATGGTCAGACGACCTAGTAAAGGTCGCGGGACCTCGCTGGATGCAGGCTGCCTCTAACAGGTCTCTGTGGAAATCATTGGGGGAGGCCTATGTTCAGCAGTGGACTTCCTTTGGCTGATGGATGGATGGATGATTTAAAGTTTGTTCTATAGTAATACTGTCTTGGGTTAAGTTATTGATACAAACTGTGAACATGGGATTATTATTTTTAAGTCCTTACTATCCTCTGCCCCACCTTTTCTCTTCCCTTCATTAATGCTTCTTATGTATCTAGGAGAGCCAGATGAACCGCAATTTTGTTTGTTCAACCGGTGATTTAGAAAAAGTAACTCTGTAAATTTTGGATCTGTATGAAATTGTCGAAAGTTTTTATAATACTTGGAGTTAGAATATGTTTTACTTTTTGTTTATTAAGCAAACGTTTACAATAGGTTAACATGCTTGGAATGTAATTTAGGTGCTTGTACAATACTGGTTCCTAAAAATGAATCGAAGAATAAAACAGCTGTGTTAATTGGATCATAAATAAATTATTTGGTCTAAGATATTGCAAGAATCGATACATAGTAAAGTAGTATCATTAATTACAAAATTAACCAACCTAATTTTCTGTATTTCGTATGTTGGGCTTATTATTTCTGAATGTACTGGATAGTAAAGTTCTATACTGGATAAACTTGTTTACTTAAATGATATCAAGCATGTTTTTAAAATTGAAACGAATGGCGAGACGAGCATGCCGTTTGCCTAATGGTAAGCGATACGACCGCTTATAGACAGTAGTAAAACCAAACATCACCTTGAATTAGAAAGCAATGCTCAACATTCCACTGCGCTCGCCATTCTGAGACATAAGATGTTAAGTCTCAATATGTCCAGTAGTCTGGCTACAATTTCCAGCAAACCGAAAATCAACCGACCATTTCCACTGGTGTTTGGCGAGAGAAATAGACATTTCAACAGACGTATAAGTTCCTCATCCCGTATGAACAACAAGATACCAAGTGTTTTGTTTCATTTATCCCTCATATCCGTTAACTTTGAGAGACGGTACTGTCACACAATATGTGATCTCTACGATTGAAATAAATTAACAACTAGATTTTCTCTACCGCCGCACGAAGTATGAAAAGAATTACTTTTAAATCATCACTATTTTCCAATAGAATATAAAGTCCTTCAATGATTCATCCGACTACCTAGTTATTAAGCGTAATGAAAAAAATAATTACATATGCATTTCATGATCCTAAAGAACAATGGGTAATGCCTGCGTCACACCACGAGGTCGTCTTGTTTTATGACTACTAACATAATTTAATGCTTGCCAAGGCGAAAGGTCGAAGTTAAACTGTAACCTACCGACTTGATCACTTGCCGTCGATTCAGCCGTCTCCAAGTATTGTTTTGCAGCTTTATAAAATATTAATATGGACATTTATGGCTTTTCGTTTAGGTAAATACATAAATCAAAACTTTTACGCGCAGTAACTGTATAAAAGTTAAGCTCGTAAGAATCTAAATTGTCAAGAATGATTAAATTATAAAATAACTTGATAGTGAATGCAGTCTTCAAGTCTGCAACAGAAGAATTGCAAAGGCCCAGGAATGTAACGTTATAGCTAAACATTTTCCTACCGAATACCCTAATGAATGAATAGGAAATCACAACTAAGTTTTGATAATACTTTATTTTATAATGTTTGGCGTCAACCCTAACAATTCGCGGTCCGGCCCACACCGAGCGTGGAAATTTAACGTGTGACCGTTGAAGGATCTGTCCAGTACCCACTTCGATCTCGTAGCTACTCTACCCAGTGGTAAGTTCTAGAATTTCAACATTTTATGGTGAATATTGTGTGAAGAGATTTGTGGGGATTTGTTTTGTTACATCATTTAGTAAGTGATTTAAAGGGACCATAAAATTCGTAGTCCTTGATTCTGTAAATATGTGAAAGTATTTTTAATACAGGCTAGACGAAGTGATTAGTAATTACAATGCAATTCTTTGGTGAAACGAAAATAAAGTTGTGAAGCCTCACTTTCAATATCCTGGGGAACGCCGGAACTCTAGTGTCATCTGCCTTCAAGTCTGGCACGTTTGCTAATACCGCCAACCGGCTAGGATCCTTATGATCCTACGGCGGCATACAGCTAATAACCCTTACTAATTGGCATGTCGATTAATGATTAGAGACATCCCCGGCGCTTCGATTTTATCCGCGTGAGAACCGATAGTGTCTGTTCTTACTATTTTCAACTTTGTGCAAACCAAAAATAGTGTATCTGCCAAAACATAGTTATTTATCATATTTGGCATCTATTATCCCGGCTTACTCGATATCGCATATGGTTATACAAGCTTAACCAGGAATGTGACTTTATCATGGGTATTTTTGGTTAATATTAATGCATAACGTATTTTTCTGCCCCTTAATTGCATTTAGGTACCATGACGTGTCTACCACATTTAGCCACGTTAAAGTTAACATCTTAATTTTGTACTGTGCATTTGATGTTATCTGCGAAAAGAGCATTGTCTCTTAAATTGCTATGCCACGCTTCGTTTAATAGATTTAATGTTGTTTGAAATAGGAAACATGTGAGCTAACAAATTGTTTCGCATGTTATTTGTACGGCTAATATATAAAAATATGTTTCTTGTATGTTAATGATGATTTGGAGAAAAAGTTAAGTACATAGCCACGTGTATTCTTACTACCTGTGAAATGAAAGGCAATTATTTATCTATTGGTCACGTAGCCAATTAAATAGCTTTTATGACAAGTCAATATACAGTACTTGGGGGTTACTCTATAAAACGATACAAACATCGAATGATCGGACGCCGTACTTAAACCTTGACTAATGTGCCTAGATACTCCACAAAATGTTGGAATCCTCTATCGTAGGTCGTAACCATAGACTAAGTTCGGAGAAAATGATAAGTATAATAGAGAATAGTATTGACTTTTGGAAGTGGAAAACTTATGTCTTACTCCGGACTTTGAACATCCGAAGATTCGAAGTTCGTATCGTTTCTAGAGTAACCCCCCTTATTCGTAAGCACTGTAGGTAATGATGACCTTTCCCACTGTACCTAAAGCCAATAATTTCAACAACAAATATTGTATATTGCAAACAAATAGTGAAGATAGATGATATCGATATTATAAGACACCTACTTTAGTTGATAACTTTATCAAATTCAACAGAATCTGTGATTTTACAAAATACCTATAGATTGTGATTAAACTTTTTGGGAAAACGAAATGTCCTTATAAGTTAAGTAGCATTGGGTCGTCTAGGAAAAGTTAGTAAACCAATTACAGTCAATTGGTTTTAAAAAGAGACGGAGTCATAGTTGGGACAGGAAAATATGACATGATTTAAATCCCCAACTTAATAGATTCTTTGGTCATGATTCCCAATACAAGGGTTTTAAATTTAAATCTAGAAGATTCAGTTCAGCTATTTGGCAGTTCTGTAGAGTTGTGTCTCAATTTTAGAGATGTACTTATATGCTATAAAAGTTACTGGAAATCTTATATAACATTAAGTTATACAGATTACTAAAGCCAACATACATACCTTCGAATTCATCTGGAAAACTTTTAATGCATAATTTTGTTAAATTTCTCTTCGTCATTAAAGCAGTAAATAATTTACTAAGAATTCGTAGACTTGTGCCACTTTGTTCTAAAATCAATAGTTTTGGTGACATGGCTGTAATTTTATAGACGAAATGAGGCGCAGGGTGAAGGACAGGTCAGGAATGTCGTTTAGGCTTATCTATAAATAAAATACCAATTTGTAAGCTGGAAGTCGTTGAGTTTTAGGAGTTGTATCGATATGATATTGACGTCGTTTGATGTCTGACAAATATTTAGTCACAATTTTTTGGCTCAAATCTTGAAAAATCGCTCATAGCCGCGGTATTTGGCTATTTTCGCAGTTTCTTTGCACCATTGATTACTTTTTAAGTCTATATTTTCTTTAGTTTTATATATACTCTTATCTACATAAATGTAAATGTTGACAATATTTTCTTTTCTTTTCTTTCTTTTAAACGTTCCCTCCCGTATTTTGAGCTGGGCTTTTAGTTCATTAGTCACCAAGCTAATTGGGATATTATAAACTAATTAGACCATATTGAAGTTATGATGAGGAACATTTTTTTCACTGTTAAAGTGTTTATACCGACTGCATTATTTGTCATGACACAAACAGTTCTGATTACATTACCGGCTTATCAAGATCTTTGCAGGTAAAAATAAACATTTTTGTTGCGGTACATGCTTCCCACGTATTTTTGAAATTATAGTAAACTTGTGTTATTTACACCTTAAAATATTTTAACCAAAGGTACCAAGTACTAAATGATATATATAATTGATGGTTTCGTTTTTAATCAGTATAGTCTTCAGTCACACACTCAACTGCTATACAAAATAGCTACATTGGTAGGCCTTGCATTCAAGAGTCATTTAGATCCCAAAGATCCTCCGTACGTCCTTCGTGTCACAAAACGGTTTCATACCAACAAATCGGCCTTGTCCAGCCAGTTTTCATTTTTTAATGAGTGCATTAACGCTAATCTGCATATACCATGCACCGGTATGGTCACGCCCATCTTTCCCCGACCTACTTTACTTTAATTCGATACTGGCATTGAATGTTGGAAAGTGCACGGGCGGCTCCAGTTTCCGCGCCATCTCGGTCAATGAACCGACGGAATGTAACAGTTTGCCGCAGAAATGCGCGCCCGCACGCCACCGCCATCCGATGTCCATTATTGAACGTAATTGGCCAGCAGTGACTTCCGTAAAATATGATGCCTTTTTTAAAAATCGAACGTGGATTGCGGATAAATTGATCGTCGAAAATATTTGTGTTGTCTACGGTCAATTTGTCTTTACAAATTAAGTCTAGGTTGTCTATGGCTTAGGGGTCTGTAACATCAAATAGAGGATTCTTACATCTTAGATACAAATCTTTTTGTGACCACGGTTGCGTGTTCCTAACTAACTATAAATGGGTAAAAATATGTCAGAACAAATGTATTTTTCCGAGTCTGGATAGGTCCATGTAACATGACCAAAAAAGAAAAGTGAATCGGCCTTAGGCTTGTATTTATTTATGATTATTGTTTAATCAAAACTCACATATTTTGTTTCAGATCTCAATCAATTAATACATCATGTCTCTCGACGAGGTAAGTGTTGTAAAAACGAAAATATATTTTATCATACCTATTATAGATTTATTTAGATATACTATCAATGAGGATGTAAACTATTGTAAGTCTTGTCTCAAATGATTCATGTGATTTCCTGGTATTTTGTGAATCAGTCTGATAAGGCCTTAGGTAAAATGAAAAGGAATATACATAGTTAAAATAAGATATACGTATTTATATGTTAAAGTGAAGAAATAAGGTATCGGCGAAGTTAAATAATCAAATAGGTTGCGAAAGTATTAATAAACTTAGACCCAATGATTTCTTAGATTAACTAGAATGTTACACATTGAAATAAAACTATTATTTACGAATTTTATCCAGGAGTTGGTTTCATTTTTACGTTTTTTACTTCAATTACTTTACTGCTTTCGTGGTCATGTGGCGGACTATGCTAACTTTAACTTGGAGCTATTTGGAAAAAACATCTACCTATGTCTAATCTGAAATTAACTAAGAGCGTTTCTATTTACCAGAGTTTAAAGTAAATATTGTTAAGAAACGTAAGTGGGCAATGTATACATAAACATAAAACACTTGAACATATCATAAAGTGTATTAAATAATATCAATACTCACTAGCTTGTAACCGCTGACAAACTTTACGCAATACGTGGAGGATTCAATGGCCCCATATTCTTGTAACATAAGTATCTGTTATAATTATTAAATATTACAGACATGAGTTTATAGCCCTTTCAATATTTTAAATGTCTGTTATATAGTGGTCTAAGAGCCCGTGAACCCCAGACCTTCGTTATTTTATAAAAGTTGAAAGTTTGTCAGCGCATGCTCCCAACACAGTTAAGAACGATGGACCATTATGAAGTTTGGGTTGCCCTGGCTTTGGCAGGTAAAAGGTACTAAAGGTGTGTAAAATACCGATCTAACTTCCCCAAATTATGGGACCAAACGACAACCACCAGCTTTCAATCAAAGAAAGAATGGTCGAAATCGGTTCACACAGTACAGAGAAACGAGGTAACAAACATAAAAAAAAGCAACATACAGTCGAATTGAGAACCTCCTCCTTTTTTTGAAGTCGGTTAATAATAAAGTGCGATTTTTTAGTATTTTCTTCAGAATATTATTAAAAATCACATTATTCATTGCCAGACACTTAACATCCTGGCAATCGCTTGCCAGACACCCTTACTGTTCATGAAATTATAATTTTACTTACGTTATAGTATAAAAGCTAATTTTGATATATAATACTTGAGTAATAAGTAAATGATGTTTCTTCATTAGCCAGACATTTTTGATACTTCCAACCCCTTGCCAGCCAAGCATTTAGGGTAGCTGTAGGAGCGAGCGCGATGCAGTATAAACATAGATGGGTGCGAGTGAGATGCGCTAGTGTCGTTTAGTATTTAAATGCATGCTTACATCAACTTAAACAATAATATATGCTATCTCCAAGTATTATTGATTTAATATTCATTATTAATGATAAGAATAATATTAATTATATTATTACTTACGTAATAGTGTAAAAGCTGGTTTTTATATATAATACTTGGGTAATAATTAGGATGTTTCCTTATTAGCCAGACGTTTTTGATAGTTCCAACCTCTAGCCAGACAACATTGTAAATCTTAAGAAGATATTCGTGATTATGCAAATAAACTTTTTGGCGCAGATTTATATGACTGATAATCTAAATTTTAAAAATATCTTAAGAATTGACATTCGATACTAAAAATACATTAAATTGTTAAAAAATAAAATATTCTGTCAATAACAGGTTTAAAAAAATGACAAATAAAATATTTCTCTCAAATTTAATTAAAAATAGGTTACTGACACTACATGTTATTATAGAGGATAGAAAAATAGATTGATGACATTACATATTATTTTAGTGTATAAAAGACGATATTATTTCATTCGTTATCATTATCATCACAAATGTTATCATTTTCTTCGTCACTGTTACTCCATTCGATATCGTGGTCTTCTACTTCTTCGTCAGTTTCTTTAAAATAATAATTTCATGCCAGACACCCTGTCTGGCAAGGGGTTGGCAGGATGTTAAGTGTCTGGCAATGAATAATGTGATTAATAATATTCTAAGGATAATACCAAAAAATCGCACTTTATTATTTGATGAAGTTAGATCGGTATTTTACATTCCTTTAGTACCGTTTACCCGCCAAAGTCAGGGCAATACAAAGTTCATAATGGTACATCGTTTTTACCTGTGTCGGGAGCATGCGCTGACAAACTTTCAGCTTTTATAAAATAAAGAAAGTCTGGGGTTCACGGGCTCTTGCTCTACAAGCTAATATTATCGGCAAAGATTGGAAATGCAAAGTTTACGGAAAGAGACCACGTACGTAGTGACAAGCGCAGTGTCAATGTCCAACCATGAGGTGGACATGTTAAGTAATAGAATTTAAAGAAAATCATTGGACCAAACTTCCTACAAAATCCGACATCGAAATCTTTAGGAGAAGCCTATGTTCGATATTGAACATCCCCTTGCTAAAGTGAATTCGGTCGAACTAGTTTTAGCTAAACCCTACCATCGTATCCAAGAATCTTGTTGCCGAGTGTAGTTTCAAGAAATATTAATAGTTAAAAGACTGACTTTTATTTGGGAGATGCTTCAATTGTAGTAATAATTAATTGGCAGTGGTAATAGCACCAACAGTATAATGCGTGGGTTGGGACTCAGGAGCCTTTTGAAGACGAGAAAGAGAAACTATTCAAACCGAATTACTCGGAGGGACTGAATGTCGAGATGAAACAAAGCTTTTGATTAGGACATTAAGTTATATTGTACCATTGATATCCCTGCCTTATAACGATCTATGTAAATCACTGTCACCACTGATTGACAGTTGACATAGATTTTATGAATATAGTTTATATTCAAGTAATTAGGTAGGGTCAGGTCACGTTTCGGTTTTGTGTAGTCCTTACAATTTGGCATAGCATGTTGTATTATCCGATATTAATAGCAAGGCTCGGAACCGGTTTAAAGAGAGCGGTTAATTCTGATAAAATACCGGTAAATTATATCGCTCCTACGTTTACCGGTTAAAATAATGAACGGTTTCTAACTAACCCAAACGATAAAGGTTACCGGTTACTTACGCATGAACGGTTTAGTACCGGTATTAAACGGTTAATTCCAAAACAAATTAACCGGTTAATACCGTCCGTTGCATATTATTGCAACGCACGATCCAAGGTCAAACTTGTGCGGTTCGGGTAGATTCGTGTTGAGACGTGTTTATGTCGAGATACCGCGTGCGGGCTCGTTACTCGTCTATAATTGTATTCGAATTATTCAAGAGAACTGGACGCGCAAAACGCAAGTCCGTTTTGAGGCCCAAATAATGTCAATTAAAATTGAAATTTGGTTTAATTTTTACATTTTTGACTTCCCGACCTTTCGATTACTTTACAGCTTTCGTGGTCACGGTGCGGACTGCAATTAAAATAGTTCAATTTAAAGTTGTGAATTAGTTGCTGCTTACCTGTTGTGATGGGGAGAAAAAGAATAAATAGAATAGGTATATCCGTTCTTAAGATATGACATGGAAAGCCCGCTGGCTTTCCTTGATATCTTTCGAGGCGCCGGATCTTGATATTTTTTGAGGCGGGGCAAAAACTGAAGAATGGCGCCCCCGCCTGCGTATATTTTCATCTTTATCATAATCATCATTTGTAGCAACCAGGCTCAAGCCTTCGAGAGAGAACGCTATTTTACCACCATGTTAGGCATTTTACACGCTTTATATTAGCTTCACTTGTATGCAGCTTAATTTTTGAGGGTTAACGTCACTCGCGTCCGTAGGCTTTGACTCTAGTTTCACTACACGTGACCAAAAATGTCAAATGAGTGACACAGTTCGTGGTGGTAGGACTTAAGTGTCCGTCCGAGTAGCGACCACCGTCCACGGGGCGAGGTGTAAAGACCACCATTGTGATCCTCGTTTTCCGGAATCAGCCTGTGTTATTCCGGATTTTCGAGGGGAGCTCGGACATGGGGTTGTACCGTCTATTTTCGGTCGCTGTCGAAGACAGGAGTGGCCGCCCACGGTACAGTACAGGGGCCCAATCGTGGCTAACCACCATGAGAGGCTGCCTCACCATGTCGTGTATAATCTTGTATAGGTCTGTCGTGCCGGTTGATGACCGGATGTGGCGTCCCGGCGGCCCTTCACCAAACCCATACCTACAACCTCGTGACAGTGCAATTAAACAGAGCAGATCCTTCAGCGGTGCATAACCCCACCACTGCGTTCACTATGGAGTTCATCAACATCTGCGGACTTCATACGAACCTCTATGCCGTCCACCACCATCTCGAGACGGCCCGGCCTGCTTTGATTTTCTTGATGGATACGCGGATTCGTTGTCCGGCCGAAAATTCCTACTATTCCGGAGTACAGCAACTCCGGTTATTCGCTTAAAGACAACTTCAAGCTTAAAGCCGGGGTATGCTTGTGTATTCGGTCGGAAATCTGCTGTCGCCATTTGCGCTGCATGGAGGACCCCTCCTTATCCGCTTTGTGTGTACACGTGTGTTACATGCGACGCGTGTACCAAAATTGCCGCGTAAAAACGCTGACTCCGCGACCTAAATTCGTGGTTATAAGTTGTAATTGTAAAATAGAATCAATCTTGTATCTAGCATCGAACAAGTAACTAGTATTAAATAAACTAGTATTAAAATTTTTGGATTTTTAAGTTCTTCGGCTGTGACTAACGTAATTCGTGGGTCTTGGTTCCCTGAGCCGCATCTACGTGTGCTTTTACTGGTCTCACAACGGAGTCGATGAGACGACTCGGCTATTCAGGTATCTTAGCCAGGCGGCTCAAGACGAGAGGGCGCAGTTCCCGTCGGCCAAAATGGTGGTCTTGGGGGATTTCAATGCACATCATGAACTGTGGCTGGGCTCCTTCAAAACTGATCATGCTGGTTCTTCTGGCCTCTGGGCATTTACAATCACTGCCTGGTTGAATCGTCAGTACTGTTCGCTTCACCTTCACGTCCCGTGCAGTTTAAGCGGAGGATCTGGCATTACTCAGCAGTCAGCAGATTGAGATGGTATGCGAGATCATTTCTCATCCATTCCTTGGAGGCAGCTCTGCTTTGAGGGTAAAGATCCTTCAGCGAGCGCCAATGCTATTGCTAACGAGATCAGGCTTGGAATGAAATACTACATTCCATCCTCTGATATAGCTAGTACGGGCCGTGAACGCTTCTGGTTCAATCGTGCCCGCGCCGATGCTATCGGCGACAATAAGGCGGCATATCGCGCTTGGATCAGGGGTCGTCCCATGAAGGATCAATTTCAGTTCCCTCATAGAAGCCTACAACAGAGTAACCAAGGCGTGCAAGAAGGGCTACGTTAAAGCGGATGCCCAGCGCGTATGAGGGCTTGCGTTGGCCAATCAGTCAACTAGCAGTCGTGTTTATTGGAGTTTGGCCAGGGCCGTTCAGTCTAACTTCTGCCGTCCAGCTTTGCCACCGCTGAAGTATCCGGAAGGGTCGCTGGCTCACAAGCCGCAAGAGAAGGCTGCCTTCCTGACAAATCTCTTTGCGGCTAATTCCCGCCTCCAAGACCGTGGTTCCCAGACGCAAAGTTTTCTCAATGGCGGATATCCGCATTAGGAAGTGTGAGCTACGGAAACTAAAAACTTTCTGAATAATAATTTTAATTAAAAGACCGACTTTAAAGTGCCACTATTATATCATTCGTTCCCAAGAAAAGATTTTTTTATCAGTTCTACATACTGTCTGAGATATGAAGTATTTATATTTCTATCCCCCCCCCCCTCCCCCGCACGTTTTTCACTTTCCTCGTTGCTTTACACTTATACTAAACCCTAATGTAATAAGAATTATTGCTGTACTGTTCAATTTTCAAGAGTTCTGCCCTTCAGGTCCGAAGATAATCACCAGGTCTTCACGAAATTTTTTTGGTCCTACCTAACATATAATACTCTTTGACAAAAAAGTTATTTTATTAATCGATTAAGTACTGCTGGAGATATTGAATATTTACAAATGTACCTAATTTCTACCCTCCACCCCCACCTATTTCCCGTTTTCAACCATCTTTTGTAATTACACATATAAAGTTAATCTAACACAAAAAGAATTAAGACTGGATTGCTTAATTTTGAGGAGTACTGGTCGGCAAATCCGAAGATATTCATCAGGTCATCAACAATATTTTATAGGACCAACCATGAATACCATGCTTTCTGACGAAAAAGAAATTTTCAAAATCGGTTTCTAATTGCAGGAAAACTCGCGTAACAAACATACAAAAAAAAATCAGTTGAATTGATTACCTCCGCTTTGGAAGTCGGTCAATAAAATATAACGCAGCTGAGCAAACGCAAAAATAAGGAAAGACGCGACGGAAGGTATTCGCTACTGAACTTGGATTTAACCGGTTACGAACGGTTTTGGGGAACGATAATTATCGCTCCCAAAACCTAAATATGTGAAAACCGGTTTTGCGTAGTAACCGGTATATTGTTAACCTTTAACCGAAATAGAGTTTTATTAGGGTCGATGACCGAAACCGGTTTAGAAATTTAACCGGTTTCCGAGCCTTGATTAATAGTATCAAATTTTCGTTATCACATTCCACGGTACCTACGAGTGTTATATTGATAAAATGTTATCGTTTCACGGTAATTACCTACCTCCATCCATTTTATTTGACAGTAACTGATAACTTTAAATTTTTGTTGGTGTCCGACACTAGATTAATTTACTAACTTATCTAGGGTACAAATGATTTCTCAATCAGTACCTAACTGAGATCTAGTTTTTAGTTTAGTATTTCCATCCTTCCATCTCAATGTTTACTGAATCTCTGTCTACCTATCCCAGATTGATTTATTTCTATCATCTTGAGACTTGGGCTAAGGCTAGCAAGTGCTATTCTTAGTTCGGCATGGTTTATTCCTTAGCTTGGATAGAAAACAGCCACTTTTAATCCCGCCGCTTAAATTCCCATAAGCCAGTATCATAACAGTGACATGAGCTTAGAATATTAGCGTGCCTCTGGGATAGTCTAATTTAACATGTCCGAATCTCGCAATCAAATATTAAAACGAATAGGAGAAGGTTGGATGGACACTGGTTATTTCTATAGTTAAAAGAGATTAGCTATACATATATATTAAATAAACACCATATTACATAGAGCTACGTGTCTTGTGTCACGAGTACCATTGTAACAGGAACTACGTAATAAGTACTTTCGGGTTTTCACACTTGTTTCTCAAATATGACGTCAAGTAAGTTGACGGCCACATCAATGTCACAAGAATAAGGACACATACATACGTAAACTCACACCTTTTTCCCAGAAAGGCTAGGACACCCACATTTTGCCTTGTATGTTCCGTCCCGAGCCTATCGCCATATCGGGCATAAACTTCTGACTCCGGGATGATAATGAATAGAAAAATCCAATATCACTGCCCGACCTGGGATTCGAAGCCGAGACCTCAGCTTTTTAAGCGTACCGCAGTACAACTACGCCAACGAGGCAGTCAAGAATAAGGATGTGTAATGCTAATAGTAAATGTGTATTGTTCCAGCAATTCAAACAAGTCGCCGACAAGGTCAGAAACTGGAAGACCAAGCCCAGTGACGAGGAGAACCTCGCTCTGTACTCCCTGTACAAGCAGGCCAACTTCGGAGATGTCAACATTGGTACGATTCTTTAAATATATTGTGAATGTTAAGTAATTTTTTTTTGACGTGACTCGATAAAGTGACAGCATTGTACTTGAGTGTAAGCCTCAGATTACGACACACAAGGGTGTAAGCCTGGTGGAGAATAGATAGAGTATTAATTAGCTACAGAGGTATTTAAACTAACAAGACTAAGTCATTGTTTGACCTAATTCACAACTCTTAAAAAAGAAACGGGGTGAATGTGTTAAGAATATTGCGAAACGACGACTAACCTAACTTTCGTTTTCGTCATTTCAGCCCCTTTAATTAAAATGTCTTTGGACTAAATTAAAATCAAGTAAACACTTCAATTTAGTTTAAATGTAGAGACTTAAATGATAGTTACCTACTTATAGAGCAAGAGTCCGTGGCCGCCAGACTTTCGTAATTTTATAAAAGCTTAAAGTTTGTCTGCGCATGCATCTGATATAGGCATCACACGATCAGCTATCACGAAGTTCCCATCGTGGTTGCTTTGGAAGTTATTATCTTGTTCTTTCATCTCTCAAGACACATTAAACCTGATAACTTTCAAAGCTAGCATGATGATCATGCTGGCTTTGAAAGTTCATATTAGCTGATCATGTGATATCTATTTCAGAGGCATGCACAGACAAACTTTCAGCTTTTATAAAATGACGAGAGTCTGGTGGCCACGGGCTCTTGGTCTATTATTTTGTCTAGTCCACATTTTGGTTATAAAATGGTATACCAATTCAATCGAATTCAGCCTGTTGTACTATAAAATCAACAGAGAGGCTCTTTTACAAATAGTCATTAAGACGAACAAAAAAAATTGTTTTGTTTTTTGAAACTTACACCTAGATTACATAATAACATGAACACATAATATAAAAATGCCATTCAAAAGTTTTCGCAAATAGAATACAGTACAAAACGAAGGGGGTCAGCAGGAAAAAATATAGAGTTTTAGACAAAGTACATTAATACTTCGATCGAGCTTATTAGAGCTGATTTTTCAATGTACCCATTTAAAATATTATTATTTTTGTTTCCAGACCAACCCAGCGGCCTGGTAGAGAGCGCGAAGTGGAAGGCCTGGAGCAGCCGCAAGGGACTCGGCCAGGACGACGCCAAGAAACAATACATCGACATGGCCGAAAAACTGCACTCTAAATACGCATAAATATTTATATTATAGGATAGAATCAAAATTGTTTTGTTTTCTCATTATTTTTTAATTAAAGTCGACTTTTTGGTGTAGTTGGTTTGTTTCTGTTTTTTAATGTGCTCCTATTGTTCTATCTCCTTTTATGAAAAAATATTCTGTATAGAATATTTCCGTTCTACAGTCCGTGCATATTGTTAAAAATATACTCAAACGAAACAGCAAAAATAAAATGGACAGTAGAAGTTGCATAAGTCCTAAAGTTGAGATTTTATTTTTTAAATACCATGCCTTGTTATTGCAACCACAGTCCACGTACAAGTATAAGGATGGCAATTTAAAATGCAGTTTACCGTTATTTAAATACGCGACAATTCCAGCTACTGCCTATATTGCTGTTTTATTGTAGTTCCCTTGAATGTGGGGCAGTTTTTGCAGCAAATTGTTTATAGCAGGTCAACAAACTGAAATGAAATATTTTTTTGTCATCATTCGTGTTTATTGAACAAAACATATTACAAAAAAAATATGTTACCTACTTACTTAGGTACCATAAATATTTAAAATAAATATTACGTGGAGAATTCCTGATTTCCATTGCATATAATTAATAGCAAACAGTCACTCGGATTATATCCTTACTAATATTCGTCAAGAAACAGAGTGACACGGGATATAACGGGACCGGACGGGAAAAGCAATATAGTGGCCGGCGGCCACATTAAATTTTAGGGAGTAAAAGGAACGGAAGGAGGATAATAGCCTTACGGTTATCAAACACAAAAGCGGCCCCGCTTTATCTGTTTTATACGATACAGTGGAACCACCTTGGTCGAACTAGTCTATTCCTACTGTAGACCAAGATAACTGCAACGTGGCTGTACCATGTCGAAAGATGACAGTACTTATTTACTATTTTTAATGGCATCTATCTACCCTACGCAGAAAGTCACTGAGAAATTAAAAATAGTCAGTGTCCGTTATTGCCATAAGTAATTAGTAGTGTGAATAAATAACTAAAGTTATGTACTTTTCTGATTTATTCCCTAATGTTAGCAGTGTTCGCACTTATTCATTAAACAAAAAATATTTATTTTATTGGATATAAATTATTGTAACGAGGGAAAAAAAGTAAGCAAAATAATTATTAGTCTGGCAACAGTGTGTGACAGCTAGCGGCGGCAATAGCCAGCGAGGTAATCTGTGGCGGCCATTAAGGAAACATGATAAGAAAACAAACAAGCGGTGAAAAAAGTTTAAAGAAAAAGTTAACTAACGCTCTACTCTTCTTCCCTCGACTCTCGTCTGTAAACGCTCGGAAAGTATTTAATAGATCAGAAGTGGTAAGAACTTTTCTGGATGAATAAAGGTATGTAAACTATGTGTTAACTGCGTAAATTATATGTTGAGTTTTTAAATGCATATTTTATCATTAACAATGATAAAAGTTTACATAGAACTAACAACGTGAAAGTGAATTTACTACATAACTTATTGATCGTTCTTATTTTGACCTTTTATGTTTACGTGAACATTTATAGATCAAGTCAACAAGATTTTGAGTAACTAAACATTTACTTCATCTTGGATTTACTTATCATATTTTCCATACACATTGAAGCCCACTTTAAAATATATAATGGTACCTCATATTTGGTGACGGTGTAGAGGATATACATATTGCGTCGTGCCGTGTATGCGCCGGCGCAAAAGGTACCACCAGGCAAAGCAGCGTCAGCGTGCTTCCTCAGAGGCTACTTGTTCAATGCATATTTATATGTATTAGTGATATGGTCGCAATGAATATAAGTAGTTTTATTGAAAGGAGTGAAAGAAAAAAAAAAAATGTTTCATATGGGAATGATTCCTATCATATTTTCTCGTGTTTTCGTCTTTTCTTATAACATATTTTTGAAACTATCATGAATATATTTAGATACTTATCAGTCATATTAGAATATAACGATGATGAAATAATTTACAGGTTCTATTTCACGTTACAAAATGTGTAAAGTTAAACTATTGAGTATGTTTTATTAATGTACGTGTATTTTCTTTTTTTTTTATCTCTATCCAAATAACATATTAGCTATCCATACCCCGTAATAATGTCTGTACGGTTGAGTCATACGCCACCTTTAGAAATTCATAACGATGAAAGGAGGTCTCGCAACTGGGTAAATGATGACCGACCGCCCTCTCGGTCTCGTTCACGGGTGTCGGGTAGATCTGTCCAAAGACGCAATGATGATCAGAATCGATCTCGGCGCAAGCCCACAAGATCACATTCTGTTTCATCCAGTGGTAATAGTGGAGTCAATACACGACGACGGCAACATAGAAAGCGACGTCGCGACAATGAATATAAACGCACTAGGAGATATGCGTCTTCTACTAGTTCTATAAATTCAACCAGTTCAGACACAAGTACTTCTTCCTACTACGACGATTTTGATAGGCATCCTCGAGGAAAAGGCAGAATGATCGGGAAAAGAAAGAGGGATAAATACAACTCTAAATCAAACGCCAAGAAATCCCGCCACTCTAAGTCACCTGTAGAATGTAATGAGAATAGCTTCATTAACACATTGGCTAAATATTTTGACAAACGCGGCACTAATTTTGAGGGAGCCCAAAACGTATTACCAGAATTTGATCCTGATGCAAACACTCTAACGGCCATAGATTGGATTCGCAAAGTGAATCAAATAGCGTCTGTGTACGGATGGAGTGATAAGCAGATAATTTATCACGCAATTTCTAAGTTATCAGGGAATGCCAAGCTATGGTACCAAAGTAGAAGTTCCGTAGATTTAACTTGGGAGCAGTGGCAGCATAGGATTTTAAAAACATTTCCGGATGATAGAAATTATGCTGATCGATTGTACGAAATGCTTGAAAGAAAAAGTAGGCGCGATGAGACCCTCGAGGAATATTATCACGACAAGGCTAGGCTTGTGAAAATGTGCGGAATCGTAGGAAGAAATGCCGTTGATTGTCTTATCAACGGCATATATGATAATAACATTAGGTTAAATGCACAAGGCTCTAGTCTCGTACGTCCCTCTCAACTCTTAAAATATTTGCGTAGAATTTCTAAGAAAATATCTATGCCGATTCGGAAATTAAATTATAATTTTAGACAGAGTACGCAGGATAATAAAGTAGATCATAACAATCGCGGTCTAGTTCATTTTAAAAACAATCCTGACAGTTTACGAGGTAGACGTACCACACGATGCTATAACTGCTCAGAAATTGGGCATATTGCAGTAAGTTGTCCAAAACCTTTGAAAAGATGTGAGAAGTGTAATAAGCTAGGGCATAACGCACAACAATGTACACAGCAAGGAAATTTTCAAACACAAGACACTAGTGGGAAAGGTAATATTTCAAGTACAAACACAAAATCCGTCTTACATATCGCTAGCCGGGATAATATGAATGCCAAATATTTTAAAACTATAAGTCTCAATGGTATTACAATATCTAGTTACATTGATTTTGGTAGTCAATGCTCACTTATTAAACATAGAGTTGCTTTAGATATGCAGCTATTACTGAATAAAACCGAGCTCCCTGTACTAAAGGGTTTTGGTCACGGTTTTGTTGTACCTATCGGACGTACTTTTGTAACAATTCAAATAGATGCAGTAAAAGCGGACATAGAGGTCTACGTGGTAGATGACGAGTTATTACATACTGACGTTATGATCGGCCAATCGCTAACTGAGTTACCAACAGTCACGGTGTATAAAAATAGTAATCAGTTAACACTATATTGCGATACAGAAAGTGTAGAACGTTTAGAAGTTATTAACACAAACGATATTACTATTGAAGATTTCAGTGATATATTAGTACACACATCAGATAATAGCTACTCAGGACTTTTGTTTATTACGGGAAATGTCTGTATGCAACCCGGAAAAGAATACAGTACCTTGCAAGGCGTATATAGATTCAATAATGGTATCGGTCGTGTAATAGTGATTAACTTATCTGGGAATCCTTTTAAGTTTTCAAAGGGTAACATAATTTCACGAGCTGTAAAATTACCCAATAGTGATTTGATTAAAACAAATCAACTACCAGTTCCTGTTAATACAGTTTTATCAGTTGAAACTGCAGCGGGAGCCTCAGATATTTCTAGAGAATCAATATCATTGGACATGCTCAAGGTAGGTCCTAAGGTGTCTGAAGATGAAAAAATTAAGCTATTAGGACTGTTGAATACTTATAGGGATTGCTTTGCTTTTAATATAAGTGAGTTAGGACTTACTAATATATCGGAAATGACAATACATCTTAATGACGCTACCCCAGTTACATACAAACCTTATCGTCTCCCCTATAGTGAACGGGCGGTTGTCAGAGATATGGTAGGCAACTTACTAGATAATGATATAATCAGAGAGTCTCATTCAGCGTACGCAAGCCCAATAGTGTTAGTGAAAAAGAAAAATAACGATTATAGACTTTGCGTAGACTACAGGGCCCTAAATAAAAAGACTGTGAAAAACAGTTACCCTATGCCAGTAATTGAAGACCAACTAGATCGATTAAACGGTAAATCTTACTTTACTAGTCTTGATCTAGCATCTGGGTATTATCAAATACCCATGTCGGAATCTTCCAGACATTTGACTGCTTTCGTGACACCAGACGGGCATTACGAGTATACGCGAATGCCGTTCGGACTCGTTAATGCACCTGCGGTATTTCAAAATATGATTAACAAGGCTCTAGGCAATAAACGGTTCGAGCTTGCGGTTCCATACCTTGACGATTTGTTATCTGCTGCAAAAACCTTTTCTGAAGCATTCGACAAACTAGAACAAATTTTGGTATTATTGAAGCAAGCTGGTCTTACACTTAATTTGAATAAGTGCTCCTTCTTTCAGTCCGAGGTGGATTATTTAGGTTACGAGATATCGGAAACTGGCTTAAGGCCAGGTAGTAAAAAGATTCAGGCAGTTTCCGATTTTCCCACTCCAACTAATGTTCATCAAGTGCGACAATTCGTTGGCTTAGCTAGTTTTTTCAGGCGGTTTATTTATAATTTTGCTACGATTGCAAAACCTCTAACTAGCTTGACCAAATCGGATGTACCTTGGCATTGGGGTGCCGAACAAGAAAACTCGTTTCAAGATATTAAAGCTAAACTTGTGGTCAGACCTATTCTAGCGCTATACGACGTTAATTATGAAACTGAAGTACACTGTGACGCAAGCAAAGTAGGTCTTGGTGGCATTTTACTACAAAGACCAGATAGTGATAGCCCCTTGCGTCCTGTTGCGTTCTTTAGTCGCCAGACCACACGTGAGGAGCAATTTTGGCATTCATATGAACTTGAGACAATGGCTGTGGTAATGTCATTACAAAGGTTTAGAGTATTTTTGATAGGTATTGATTTTACCGTCGTAACTGACTGCAATGCGTTACGCTCCACACTTACTAAGCGTGACTTGCTCCCAAAGGTAGCCAGGTGGTGGCTTATGTTGCAGGAATTTAATTTTACAATCCAATACCGACCGGGTCGCAACATGCAACATGTAGACGCTTTAAGCCGGAACCCATCAGCGTGTTCCAATGAACCGGAAGATATTGAGATCCTACATATAACGACCAGTGATTGGTTGCACACGGTTCAAATGTCCGATCACCGCATAAAACATATTAAGACAATTTTAGAAACGCCTACTGAAGATCTTAAGGATATATCAAATCATTATGTTATGCGCAATGGTAAAGTCTACAGACGCGTGGGTCATAAGTTGAAATGGGTGGTGCCCCATGGGGCCCGATGGCGTATTTGCCAGCTCAATCATGACGAGGCAGGTCATTTTTCGTTTGATAAGACATTTGAAAAAATCAGTGCAGATTATTGGTTTCCAAAAATGAAACGATTTATAAAAAAGTACGTGGCTGCATGTATCAATTGTGCATATAATAAGGAGGTGTCCGGTAAAAAGTCGGGATATCTGCATCCGATTCCTAAAGTGACATCCATTTTCCACACTATACATATGGACCACTTGGGCCCGTTTGTGAGAAGCAAACGAGGCAATACACATATTTTAGGAGTTATTGATGGTTTCAGTAAATTTATATTCGTAAGAGCTGTAAAGAACTTGAAATCCAAAACCACTATAAGAGTATTAGAAGAGATATTTGCTATTTTTGGAAGTCCAAAGATTATTATTTCAGATCAGGGTACAAGTTTCACGTCAAAAGAATTTAAGAGCTTTGTCAAATCTATAGGTGTTAAACATATTCTAAATGCAGTAGCCACACCACGCGCTAATGGCCAAATTGAACGCTATAACAGAACAATTTTAAATTCATTAGCATCTATGAATCACGGTCAAAATGAGCAAGATTGGGATCTTAATATAGGCAAGTTGCAATGGAGTTTGAATAATACTATAAATAAAGGAATAGGCAGGACACCTGCGGAGGTAGTCCTTGGTAGTAGAACGACTAGTCAGAATGAAAATATTTTAAGAGGGTCTGTAGATCTATCTTTACCAGTATCTGAGGAGGAAAGAGATGAACTTAGAAAGTGCGTAGAACGTACGATATCAGAACGTCAGTCTAAGATGAAACTTAACTTTGATAAGACTCGGGCTCCCACAAAGATATTTCATAAAGGTGATTTAGTGATGATTCCAAACCATACCCACGAAAAAGGTAAAAGTAAGAAATTGGCACCTAAATTCCGCGGACCTTTTAAAATTAACGCTGTCTTAGATAAAGATAGATACGAGGTTGCTAGTATTGAAGGTCATTCAGGAAAAGCATATAAGAATGTGTATTCGGCAGATCAACTAAAACCATGGATAACTTTTCAATCATCTCGCCCAGAGAGCGAGAAAAGTGGCGATGATAACGATAGCAGCTGTGATGTTGACGCTGAAACCTAGCAAACATTTCCTTACCTATTAGATTCCTATCCTAACATTTCTAGCCTAGATATGTTTGGCGTGCAGACGGGCGTGATCTGTCTGTGGCCACTGGCTGATTTTGAACTTGGCCCTCGGGAGGCAGGCAGGAGTGAGGAGCAGACCGTGTCCCTCGGGAGGCAAACGGTAGCCCAAGAAGATGCAACCAGTAGAACTAGCCCTCGGGTGGCTAACACGTCAGTGAGGCAGGCCGTGTCCCTCGGGTGGCAAACGGTAGCCCAAGAAGATGCAACCAGTAGAACTAGCCCTCGGGTGGCTAACACGTCAGTGAGGCAGGCCGTGTCCCTCGGGTGGCAAACGGTAGCCTAAGAAGATGCAACTAGTAGAACTAGTCCTCGGGTGGCTAACACGTCAGTGAGGCAGGCCGTGTCCCTCGGGTGGCAAACGGTAGCCCAAGAAGATGCAACCAGTAGAACTAGCCCTCGGGTGGCTAACACGTCAGTGAGGCAGGCCGTGTCCCTCGGGTGGCAAACGGTAGCCCAAGAAGATGCAACCAGTAGAACTAGCCCTCGGGTGGCTAACACGTCAGTGAGGCAGGCCGTGTCCCTCGGGTGGCAAACGGTAGCCTATGAAGATGCAACCAGTGGAGTAGCCATCAGAGAGCAAGCTAATATGTAACGCTGGCCGTGGCAGTCCCTCGGGTGGCCGTTAGAAGATGAAAACCATCAAGCCCCTGGCTGAAATAGGAATCACAATATGTAAAAATATTATATTGACTATATAAACCATTATATTGATGTGATTATTATAGACTATCAAAATTTAATAAGTGATTGAATGACATATGGCTAATAAATTAGTGAATTACATAAGTTTAATACAAAGTATATTTTACAATTACAAAGAGTGTTGTTTAAATACAATTTAAATTATGAAACGCTTAACGTTACTAATGTCTTATTATTCATCAATATTTTGTTAAATTATTTTCATTCTATTATTATTATTTTGGTTTTTGTGTCTCGATCCTGTGTGTCCCTGTGAGTGACATTGTTTTCAGTTTTTGTAGATTAATTGTTATAATTTATTTCTGCAGTGTATAAGTCTGACAACGCAGGGTTACTTGCATAGAAATAATGTCAATTTCCTTTTAATAATGTTATGTATACTGTGTTGGGGATATTCCTAATATAATAAATAAATACATTTAACTACATAATAAATATTATGTATTCACATTAAGTATATTGTATTCTTCATTTATAACAATAACTTTATTGTAATAATAACTCATTGCATTGTATTCAAATTGATTTAATTGGATATAATTTAACATATTGTTATGTAATCGCATTTTTTTTTCTGGATCTATGAACACTATCTTGAATGAAAGGTTACATTGTTTGTTATTATCGATTAGAGATTAGTTATATTACCTACTTGTCTCCTTGTTTTCTTTGTATAGAGACATACACTTTAAGTAGAATGGCCGAGATAATTTTAGGAATGGGACATTCCTATAACAGGACGGCCGTCTGTTAGCAGTGTTCGCACTTATTCATTAAACAAAAAATATTTCTTTTATTGGATATAAATTATTGTAACGAGGGAAAAAAAGTAAGCAAAATAATTATTAGTCTGGCAACAGTGTGTGACAGCTAGCGGCGGCAATAGCCAGCGAGGTAATCTGTGGCGGCCATTAAGGAAACATGTTATGAAAACAAACAAGCGGTGAAAAAAGTTTAAAGAAAAAGTTAACTAACGCTCTACTCTTCTTCCCTCGACTCTCGTCTGTAAACGCTCGGAAAGTATTTAATACTAATAACATACATAAACTCACTACTTCCCAAAAGGGGTAAGCAGAGGTGCTACCAGGACACATTTCGTCTTGTATGAGTCGTCCCACGATGTGAAAGGGAAAGAGCCTACCACCATATCAGGCACAAATTCCTGACTCCAGGCTGATAATGAATAGATACATCCCATATCACTTTGCCCGACTCGGGATTCGATCCCGAAACCTCAGTTTTGTAACCGCACCGTAGTACAAGTACGCCACCGAGGCAGTCATTACAAAAGTATAACGCTTATATGTTGTGAATGTTTTTATTAGATATTTCAGAGGACCTCGCATTAGTCTAGATTCTAGCTCAATAAATTTATTATGAATGAATCACCTTTTATACTACTAGTAGCATTACTTACGGCTTCCTACGCGTTGTAAATAGTTTTTCCGGTTATAACGTCCCGTTAGGAATTAATCTTTTAATATAAAGGATACCTAATGCCCTTCCTCCATAAGTAGGCCATCCAACTATAAAATTGAAGTGCGTGGTGGCTTTTGTGACCAGACGCAGTGTCCTACATGTACACAGTGGTGGTGGGTTCAAATCCCAGGGTACACCCTTGACTTTTCGGAGTCATATTGTGTGTATTAATAGTCAATCACCACGCACTGTAACGGTGAAAGAAAACATCATTGAAGAAACCTGCATGCCATAGGGTTTGGTAATAATTTCTACGGTATGTAAAGTCTGCCAACCTGCACTAGGCTAGCTTGGTGGACTATGTTAAGGATGAACTCCGCTTAATCGTACTTTCTGTTGTGGAGGCCTGTGTCCTGCAGTAGGACGTATTTGGGCCGATACAGATACAGAACTCAATTTTCTTTAATAATTATTCTATTCGATGTAGTACTTAGTAGTTTATTAGATTAGTGCGTTCACACCATCGATATCAATGCTACACTTAAGTCAATGGTTCAAACTAACTTTTCAGCTTTTTATACTTATTAGCAAGTATATATAAAATCTTGTAGAAGCTGCCGTTAAACTGGGCGTGGGATATAATTAGATCTAAATGGTAATCACTACCACTCAATACTAATTAAGAAAATTAGAAGATATCTTGCGGTAGATAAGTAGTAAAATATACTATCAACCCTTTAGGAATAATTAGACATATAGGTTTGACATTTCTACAAAGATTATTAATCGTTTAGGTTTGGAATTAACTTGACTACCTAAGCCTTGATTCTAAAAAAAACCTTATCGCTAATTTTGACAATTGCAAATAGAGGTTATGTGTCAAATGCGTCATGCACCCGCCAGTATTTTTATTTTCTATTTATCTATCCAACGTACGATAACGCAAGCTACGTACCTATTCAAGCGATAATTCGTCATAACTACTTTTGTTTGATATAACTGTTTACCATTCGGCATTCACTATAAACCGACTCGGCCAGTTCCTAACGAGAAATCGTGTCGACCGCTCGCTTCCACAAGTAAGCTGTGTTAATAATTTTAAAATTTAAATTGAAGACGTAACTCACATGCCATGATTATAAATACCGGTTATTAAAGTAATAGACAATGTATAGTAATTCGAAATTTGAAAAGTCGAATATAAAACTTTTTAAATAGGTTAGGTTGAATAGGTCTATAAACCTTAGTAAGTAATTGTATTTTTCGTTTTTAGGTAAAAGAAGTCTGAAATCATCATGTCTCTCCAAGAGGTGAGTTAACTTTTATTATTATAAACGCGAATTCGCCGGATTTTTATAAAACTTCAATGAGGTAATTTCTTGATGATGGTTTGTATTTTTAGCACAAAGGAAGTATGTATATAGTCATAGTCGAAAACCATTAGATTCACTAATTGATTTGTCATTGTTTTGGTGTCTTAAGTGCTAAAGTTCAATAAAGATCATTTGAACAATTGAAACTGTATACCTATATTCCACAAGGTCCAATTAAAGTCATTATGTTTTTATTTAGTACAGTGAAGCAAAGGTGTTTTTGTATAAATCTTAAATTGTTATTGGAAACTTTTTCATTAATTCTGCATTGTGGGCAGTAGTTTTTATTACATGAAGACAGATTAATATTATGCTGTAAATAATTTAAATTTTATGTCTAAAGGTCATTGTTGATATATATTCCAAAGTTAAGGCCAAATATTATTAATCAATTCACAAGCATTTATCACAAAAACCTTAATTTGCTTATCGTCAATTTTTTATCTCCTGATCTAGGTACATAAAGAATTTAAGAGATAAATTTCAGGCCTGTAATTCTTTCTGTGATTAGGTAATAATTACAAATTTTTGTTGGATTTTAACACTCTCTGTAATAAAATCAATAATGAAGCGGCATCTTATTGGTTCAGTGGTACCATGTATGAATTCAAAACAAATCAAGGTTTTTTGTTCAAATTAATAGGTATCTTACAATGAGTAATCTTGTGTCAGTTCATGTTAGATGGTTAGTCATTAAGTAATTATTAAATCATTTTGCAACACCATGTCTGTGCAGATTCAAGACATTTTACAAGAATACAATAGATATATAATATTTCAAAAAACTAAGAAATATTTATTTATTTATTTCAATCTTTATTGTACACTGATTTCTTATAACTACACAAAGGGATACTCTAAAATACAAAAGTACAAAAGGCAGTCTTATCGCTCTGAGCGATCTCTGCCAGACAACCTTTGGATGGATATAAGAGAAATATTCATATTTTTTTTTTCATTTATTATTATATTTAAGAGTAATAACAAAAAAAATACAATTAGTCTCACAAAACCAATTTCTTGGTTTGTCTGTGAGTACATAGTGGTGTTTTACATATATTGCTAGTTGCTAGTGCCTAATTATAATGTTGACAGCAGATACTTTTTGATAATTTTAATGTTAGTTTTTTTTTTAATAATTAAATATGATAGGTGCTTATGTCTTAATGCATAACTTGGTCATCATTACAGTTACAAATTGTTTTTATATTCATTGGAATACCAACAGCGTACATACATCACAATAGAAAATAAAAAGTATATGAAATAAATGGCCATTAACAGGTTTTCACGAATATTTGACAGAATAATATTTAGTAGAAGTTACAGTAAAATAGCATGTCATCGCCAGCTTATGTTTATTTAATTCGTGAACTATTGTTGTACTTTTTCTGTTTCATGAATGAGGAAGAACATTGAATTTTAAAATAACTGCATTCAGTTACCCCTTATTTAAATATTTTTGAATATAGAGCTCCAATCATCAATAATGCTTCTGTATAGAACACTATTAAGTAAAAATAATAAGACTGGCAACATATTGTAATTTATTTCATTATAAAATGACTAACTGAACTCAAGAAATCAATATCTGAAACATCTGAAAAACTCAAGGATTTTTTTCTATTGATTTTTACTTTTAGTAAATTAAGATAAAAAAGCAAAACAAATGCTATCTTCGAAAAATAGTCAAATACTTATGTTTAAATAGATTGTCTATAATCTTTTGGTGTCTGAAAGCATTGTTGTCAGGCTGTTGTCAAAATATGAGGTACAATCTTAGAGTATTTATAATATAGAGGGAGCGCTGGTACTTCAAAAACATGGATGTAAATGGTGGTGCCAATACCAACTTTTTCTGCTCTCCTATTGGCTGACATTTGACAGGTTGTCCAACATGCACAAATTATTTGGAAAATAAATTTTTTAGACCTATTTAAAAACTCGTTTTAAAAAGAAAATAGCTAAATATAGGTTTTAAAAGGAATTTATAATAATTGAATATTTATGACGCAAATGTATGAAGGCGCACACTCTATATTATAAACTAGCGGTCGGGCCCGGCTCCGCCCGGGTGGATACACGTTTTAAAATGGCGGTCAAAATGTTTGATTCTGACTATTAGTTAAGAATGTCGACCAATCGGACCACGAAAAACGAACAAAATTTCCTCGTATTTGGTAGAAATATCACTACTGCTTTCCTCCTATAGGTCATAGCGTGATGATATATCGCCTATAGCCTTCCTCGATAAAAGGACTACCCAACACTGAAAGAATCATTCAAATCGGACCAGTAGTTCCAGAGATTAGCGTGTTCAAACAAACAAACAAACTCTGCAGCTTTATAATATTAGTATAGAAATACTCTAAGGGTACAATTTTTCTCTCTTCACATTTAATTATATTGGACATTACTTTAAAAACAAATGCTGCCTGTGCACTGGAAAAAATGTAATGCATTTTGCATGTCACATGTTTTTAGTATAGATTCATATAGTTAAAAAAATTATGTACTTAATTGCATTTTGTTGGAATTAAAATAATAATTTTATTGATATTAATTAATTGTTACATTGATCTAAGTCACATATAATAAACTAGCGGTCGGGCCCGGCTCCGCCCGGGTGCATACACGTTTTAAAATGGCGGTCAAAATGTTTAATTCTGACTATCAGTTTAGTATATCGACCAATGGGACCACGAAAAACGAATATAATTTCCTCGTATTTGCTAGAAATATCACTATTGCTTTCCTCCTATAGGTCATAGCGTGATGATATATAGCCTATAGCCTTCCTCGATAAATGGACTACCCGACACTGAAAGAATAATTCAAATCGGACCAGTAGTTCCAGAGATTAGCGCGTTCAAACAAACAAACTCTGCAGCTTTATAATATTATATATAATAAATTGTTGTATCTATTAAAGTTTTATAGACTGTTACATTGGTGTTCATAATTATACGTTAGTTATTTATTTAAAAGTAATTATATTTGCACCAAATAGCGCAAGCAGTATGACCTATGCATATTTAATTTGCCTGACCTGATTAAAAATTTAGACATCACGCTTCATAATTAATATCAATGAATTGCATGACTGCTTTATAAAATGGTAATGAAACTGATCTTTTGACCTTAATCATTTTTCGTATTTTAAAGTCTTATATAAAGTTGGTAATTAGTAAAATAAATTAGTAGATATTGAATAATAAAATGTATAGATTATATTTTTAACAAAGATTTAAAGTTTTTGGTTATCAGTGATATTTGTAATTTAGTTTTATCTACAGATGGATGTGTATGATAATGTACTATGTATGATTATATACTATGTATGTGTAATGGCAGTTTCCCCTAATTTCCAAATGGCGTTTGATTACTAAACTGATAAAAATATGTGTCATAGTGACTCATCCACCTGTATGAGGTGGTTTTTTTGATTTGAGAAGACCTTTTTTTAAGGCAATAGTTGTATGTATTCTCACCTCTGCCCATGAATAGATCGATAGGAATTAAATGTATGTTTCTTAATGCTAGATATTTTTTCCCTGCACCAAAGACCTTGTGGAATAAACGATCAACAGTTGTTTTTTTCGATCTAGGTTTTTTTTTCGGAGAGTCCAGTTGTTTTTACATACCAGTATCTAGCTTTTGTGTGTCTGTTATATTATTTATTTATAATTCGAAAGATAGAATAAATTTAATACACCAATGCTTCATGTGTCAATATTTTTGAATTTTTTAATAACGCTATATTATATTTACTTTCACACAAAATTGACACTTATTCAAATTCCATTTGCCATCTTGGATACCGAGGCATTCTGTGGGCTTTACAGATGTTTATAAAAGGGGCAATCTCCAGCTTAGCTGTCATGTCGTTACGATTTGTCCATGGATGCTTTAAACTTTTACGGACTTATTCATAGTCAGTATTAAAACCTTCTTTTCTCTATTTTTTAGGTATAATGTTTGTATTCTTTATTCAAACTGAATCCAAAAATGTTCGAAAGTGACAAAACATTCGATGATTAAAACTGGTTTTAAATTTGTCCAAGGTCGTTGAAGTTCTATATTTAAATTTAAAAATATTCCGCAGCAATTCGACCAGGCCGCTGCCAACGTGAGGAAGCTCAAGTCTCTTCCCAGTGACAACGACCTGCTGGAGCTCTACGCGCTCTTCAAGCAGGCCACCGTCGGCGACGCTGACCCAGCCAGTAAGTCACCTTTGTTAACCAGCTAGATGTCATTTTTATAAAAATATACCCTATTTTAATTACATTAAGGCTGTCATTACATTGACAAACCTCTAAAGGGGTCAGGATGTTAGAGTACTTTTTAACCAGCTAGATAGATCCAAGTCCGAACGCCCGCCTACGAGGTGGTCAGAGGAAGTATAAGTTGCAGGAAGTATCAGGATGCAGGCTGCTTCCAACCTGATTTGATAAAAATCGTATGCCTATACCAATATTATTTAAAAATCCTTCGGGGAAGCCTAAGTTTAGTAATGAACTTCCTGTAGCCGAAAAGAGAGATATTTTAACTTAAGATAGTAATCCTTGTAGAAGGAGTACTTGACTTCCTATGGCTGAACAGAAAAAGACACGGAGAAAAATTTCGCTTGCTGTTTTCCTCACATAGAAGAAAACTGGGGAATGGATTTTTTTCTAAATAAATAACACCCAACAGTCATATACATAGTCCTGACCCCACACTAAGACCAAGTCTTGTGTCGTGGGTATCAGGAGCTACGAGAGACTTTTCGGTCTCGCAAATACCCAGCCCCGACCAGAGAGAAGTATTTATGGGCCGCACAAACATTTCTCTCGGTGCGGCGATCGAACCCGCGGCCTCTCGTTTCACCGGCTGCGTCTAACCAACTGCGCCTCGGTGGCTGTCACTATTCTAGGTGTCAGACTTTCAATGATACCCCAGAACCTCGGCTATTAATAGTTAGTTGCAATTTATTCAATTCGGTGGGTGGAGATTTTATACCGGACTATCGTATCATTTAAATGTTAGCTGCAATTGATATTTTATACCTTTTTTTTCTATCTTACCATATTATTTTTAGACTACAAATTTTTACCGTAAATGTGTATTATCGGAATAAAATTTACACTATTATAAGCATATTATTGCATATAAATAAAGATAGTTTGTGTATATTAGAAGATACTAAATAAGGAACATATTTAGAAAACAAATCGATATGATAATGTGCTATTTTTATTTCCGTCAGTTAGCATTTATATTGCCTAACAATTTATAAAGTGGGAAAACCATAAATAGAGTTAGACATTTAGCATGTTTAGCTTAGCGGATGTTAAAAGAAAATGATGACTCAACAAAATTCTAATACAACTGTCGTCCTCTAGTTCTCCACTTATTCTGAACTAGCGCCCCGGCCTAGCTTCGCCCGGGTACAAATAGATTTCTGTACAATTATATGTACGTATGATACATATAAACCTTCCTCTTGAATCACTCTATCTATTTAAAAAACCGCATCAAAATCCGTTGCGTAGTTTTAAAGATTTAAGCATACAAAAGGACATAGGGACAGAGAAAGCGACTTTGTTTTATACTATGTAGTGAAGACGGATAACGCAACTACGATCGATAATCTAAGTGTCGATGTTTATGGATAGGTCAGTATCAGGGGAGCCCTTTGTTCGTTTATTTATCGATATCGAATCGATATTGGGATAAAAAAAGTCTGCTCTGGATTTATCCTTTCCCGATATTATTTAATACTCAGTAGATTTTTTTTTTGGTATCGATAATTTACAAAGAGTAACTAATAAATAGTTTTTTTTTACAAAATAGTGTATATTACAATACTAAGCAATGAAAAGTCTGTCTGTATTTTCATTGCAACACCAGTTTATCTAATCATAGAAATAAAACTTAATGGCATTTCTAAACCGGTACTAAATAATACGTGGAATTTACCTGAACAATTTCTAGACTCCGAGCGAACTATGAATATGTTACAAACTAGTTTCGCAGAGAAACGTGGCTATTGACTCGTCTTTCTCCGCAAATTATTTTGTTGTAACAAGCGAGAAAACTAACCAAGACGTTTGAGAATAAGCATAGGGTAAATTCAACCCTAAATTATAATTCTTAATTAACTATAGATGTGCAAATTATTGATAGACGGATATTAGAATGACAGTTCTATACAGCGAAAATTAAAAAATTATGTAACAAGGAGACATTTGGTGATTATTCGGTATACTTATCAGGGCAGTTGCTTTTTTTTATTGCTATTTACTTGCTCGGCACATTGACTGCATTGCACCTGATAGTAAGTGCAAAAGCCGTCCAAATACTGGTGGTAGGTCTCTCATATGTGAGAGGCCATCTAGGTGGGTACCACCGTAGTGTCTATTTCTCCCGTCAAACAGCAGTGTAAACGCACTGTTGTGTTTCGGGTTGAAGGGCATTGTAGCCAGAGTAACTACTGGACATATTGAGACTTAACATCTTATGTCTCAGGATGGCGAGCGCAGTGGAATGCCAAGCATTGCTTTATAATTCAAGGTGTTGTTTGGTTTTGCTACTGTTCATGAGCGGTCGTATCGCTTACCATCAGGCGAACGGCATGTTCGTCTCGTCATTCATAGCAATAAAAAAAAATGTATCGAATGGTATAAGACGGAGGTCTCATGCTATTCTATACAACCATGCCGGCCCGCTAAGATGCCTCTTCACGCTACGGCGGATGGACCCAGGATTATAGGAAGGAGGGAACATGTGGGAAACAGCTTGACGGCGCGGCAGAAAAAGACCCATTTAGTTCGCGCCGAGATAGTTTGAAACGTCAAGTTATGGCTCCGCAGCCAGTACGTCTGGTTCTGTTTAGGAAAGCAAAGGAAGTGATTAAATTAAACAATTACTCAGAGCATTTTCCATGATACAGACGGTAGAGTTGTGGTAGCTACTTATAACATTGTTCTATGAAAAACTTGTGTACAGTGTATGCTTATTAAACTTGTATAAAACGGCGGGAAATGGAAAATCCTTATCAAATGTTGTCATTAAAATTTACAACGGCAGTACAATGTATTAGGTATGTACTTTTGCGACATTTCAATATGTATTAGTAAATTTCAGTCTATATAATACTCGTAGGATAAATACCGTAATTTTATAGACTGAATATTTTTACACAATCCCGACCCTACAGTAAGATCCTCAGATTGTGTGGGAATAATAAACTACGAATGGCCTTTCCGTCTAGATCAATGATTGAAACTGATATTTTGTCTCGCATGAATGATCTTCAAGGAAACTTGGAAGTTATTAAATTACATAATATAAATCACTGAGTCAATCATAAATAACAGAGAAATCAATATTACCGTCCATACTAAATAAAGAGTATATGTCCGTAGCGTTACTAAAATTTGTCTTCGATAACAACGATTTTGAAAATGCTTACTTGTATTATGACAAAGTTTATTTTTATCACCGATCAGACGAAAAGTTTATTAACGATGCAGGTAATATTTTTTGTCGCCGATAGAAATCCATCAAGTTACGTTAATTTAACATTTATTGTAGCGCGATTATCACGCTCATCTTGTTGAAACTCCAAAAGTACTGCCTTCAGCACATTTGGGCTATCCTTACATTATAAATCAATGTTCTTGCCTGTAACTTATTATACAAGAATTCTGTATCAGCCCATATACGTCCCACTGCAGGGCATGGGCCTACTCTACAATCGGCAGTACGATTGAGAGTGGTTAGGCCATACAGTCCTGTGAATTCTCTTACGTGGCCTGTATACTTGGGAGATGATCAGGAAACGGTTTAATCAAATCTGACTCAATACGGTCCCTAACGGATGTGCCGCCGACTCCATTTCTCGTTTCCGTTGTCCCGTAATCGAGTCATGTACCAATACGTCATACGTGCACGTATACGTATTACAAGAATGTAATGGATGACTGTTTATTGTTTTTGGATAAGGTATAAAAATACGTGTTGAGGAGCCCAGAATACTGGTGTATTGCACTAATTTAAAACTAAGGATGGTAGAAAGAAAGTCTTTCAGTACATTATGTGAATAAGATAGCCATGAAAATCGCACCATCCATTAGATTTTTGTGTCACTTCGTGGAAATAAAATTGCTAAAATTAATAGTAAATTAACCGAATGCAATAATGTTTATCTTATTATTATATAATTTTTTTCTACACTTTTTGTCATAATACCAGCAAGCATTTTCAAAATCGATGCAAGCGACGACTAATCTCAGTAATGCTCCACTGGAAATTCACTAAAGCACCGTACCACTTACGTAGGAACACTATGCGTATTCCGCCATGTCCATATATTTATGTTATGGCAATAGTATATTGCGAATCAATTTTTGGATATTTGCACGTTAAATTAATTACAATGCAATTGGTATATACCGGGTATATCAAGACTGCTACCGAAAACGAAGCCGGGTGGTAGTTTTAGTGATTACAAACATAATGCAACAAAAAAAATCGCACAGGAACGCGACAATTTCTTTATATGATTTTTTTAATATTTGCATTTTTGGGTAGTTAATCCATAGTTTTTGATAAAATAATAATTTAAACTCTTTTATACCTTTGTTTGTTTATAAATAAAAGGGTATACACTATTATTTTACGAAAAAAAAATATTTAATATACAAACACGACCATAGAAAAATAATAACAAAAAAATCGTCGCCTTTTTTGCATCATTTTCTGTTGAATTGTGTCTGAAGTCGCTTTAACTACCACCCGGCTTCGTTTTCGGTAGCGGTCTTGATATGATAGTCTGCACGTCAGATGTTCGCCTGGTCGTAACATTTTAAGTTTAGATCCTGTATTGTCAAGGCAGAAATTGTTTCGCAGTTTCTGTTACCCACGTCATTAGACTTGGAATTAATTAATGTGACATAACACATTTTTTTCCTATAGGAAATGCTTCACATGCCTTATTATTTCTGACCTCATGATATGGAAAATGTACGCTCCGGATGACTGTCATTTATAGAAAAAATATCCTTGGATTAGGTTTGTTAGTTTTCCCACATAACTATTACCACATGGAGACCGAATGATTTACTAAAATAATGATAATAAAAAGAATATCGATAAAATGGTACTGATTGATGTTTCCGTGCGGGGTTTATCTTTTAATCGGTTGATAAAGTACGCGTAATTGCGATAATTCGGCACTCGATCATAATTTAAAAGATTTCAAAATTACTAATAATTTGAGCACACGTGTAAGTTTATTGGAATTGCGTGGCAATAGACAAGGAGTTCAAGGCTGAAAGTCTGTTGATCTGTAGATTAAGTCTGGTGATCTGTATCTACTTCGCGGACCGAAACATGCGCATCGGGGCAATATGAAAATGAGCAAACGATAATTTAATCAAATCCAGCCGAAAGGTAAAAATATATCAAATAAACTTACCGGAGCTTCGAGAACGAGGCTGGATAGGCGGCGCCGACGACGGTGCGGCTTTAGACCCACCAAACACCACTCAGCAACAGACAGTCCAACTACTGTACTGTATCGGCCTATATACGTCCCACTGCAAGGCACAGGTCTCCTCTACAATCGAGAGTGGTAAGGCTATATAGTTCACCACGCTGACCTAGTGCGGGTTGGCGGACTTTACACACCATAGTAATTTTACAAATCGCCATGGTATGCAGGTTCCGATGTTTTCCGTCACCGCTACAGTGCATGGTGATTGACTATCAATACACACATGACTCATAGGTGTGCCCTGGGATAAGAACTCCCGACCACCGTGAACAATGTTGGCACTTGCGTCTGGTCAGTTACCAATCGGCCACCACGTACTTCACAGTCCAACACACATAGTCCAACCATAAACGAACGAATTAGGCGAATATCCAGCTCGGTGGAGCACGGACCACGCGTCGGGAAGCGCACACGACACTCGATACAAAATGTACGCAGCGAGAGAAAAATTACTAGCTACCCTCAAGTAGATTATTTTTGCGATAAAATTAAATGAATACTAAAATACGAGAACTAATTTATTGCGAAACTAGGTATACGAAGAAATTATTAATATAATTTAGACCTAAATTTGCGGCTAAAACAAGTAGCATTAGGATAGAGTGGTGGCCAACTTTTTTTTTTTATTTTTTTTATTGCTATGAATGGCGAGACGAGCATGCCGTTCGCCTGATGGTAAGCGATACGACCGCTCATGAACAGTAGCTAAACCAAACAACACCTTGAATTACAAAGCAATGCTTGGCATTCCACTGCGCTCGCCATCCTGAGACACAAGATGTTAAGTCTCAATATGTCCAGTAGTTACTCTGGCTACAATGCCCTTCAACCCGAAACACAACAGTGCGTTTACACTGCTGTTTAGCTGGAGAAATAGACATTGCGGTGGTACCCACCCAGATGGCCTCTCACATATGAGAGACCTACCACCAGTAAAACCAACTGACTCTTAAGAGCGCGATAAAACAAGGGGTAATGTAGGCGTAGCTTTATTGGTTTTCGCATAAGTTGACCGCATCCGTAGTGCAGTTGGTTGGACGTCGGCTGTGGAACGAGAGGCCGCAGGTACGATTCCCGCACCAAGACAAACGTTTGCGTGAACCACAATTATTTGTTTCCGGTCTGGGTGTTTACGTGACCGAAAAGTCTCGTAGTTCCTGATACCCACGACACAAGACTCGATCTTAGAGTGGGGTCAGGACTATGTATGTGACTGTTGGGTATTTATTTATTTAGTAGTTTATGGGATGGATAGGCAATACAGTCCTGCATACGGTCACAACAGCTTACTGTGGGGCCGGGGAATGATTCTAGAATCAACAGTTTGATTAAGAAGGAATATTGAATATACTTAATATAATTCTTGCAGTGTTCGTATACCATTGAGGTCGATATTAGTTTTTCGCATTCAGTATAACAATTTTGGCAAGAACTACTTCCTTTAGGTTGTAAGAATTTGACGGATCTGTGAAAATTCTTGGGAGAGGCCGTATAATGGTGGTCTTTCTGCAAATGAAAATGATATAGTATAATTTTTATTGCTTTTTTCTAAACCCAACCAAGTATGAGTAAAATAAGAGTATTGCGTTATAATTCATTCGCAAGAGTCGGTAGGGGTCGACCTCACCGAACATATACCATCCAAATCGGTGATACCCTTAACAAGTAAAAAGTACCCTGAACCGACGAGAATGCATGAAGACGTTGATGAAAGTGGATGAAGCGAAAGTAGTATGTCAGGATCGAGCAAAGTGGCGGTCTATAGTCTCTGCCTAACCCTATGGGATACAGGCGTGACGATTATGTATGGATGTAATTCATTCGACATTATTCTTATGACTTACAGTAAAAAGTAACTACTAACTACGCAATACGCTGAGCATTTAGGACAAAACTATCAAGTGTTGCATATTCATTAACTGTAGCTACTGTGGTTACGTGGAGGTTACTCGGGTGCGATAAACATTATTTTATATTGTTGTTCTACAAATGTGCGATACAGCTATTTGTAACATAATCCGGATTTTGTAAATTCGTTAGTTTGTTCAAACAAATTTTAGACGTTGAAGTATAAGCTTTGAAACAAGAAAATAAAAAATACAAGTTTTCAGGCGTCTTCGAGTAATCGATGAACATTCATTAAAATATTCTGAGGAATTCATTTCTTTTTTTGAAGTCGGTACAAATACTTATAAAAAGGAGCAATTATTATTATAGATTAGCAGTATGAATAAAATGAATAACAAACAACGATAGTTTTGTTTATTTACCGGTACTACAGAAGTTGTAAGTTAGTAGATTCCCACAAAACTTGATGCAATAGAGCATCCATAAGAGTCTTAAATTTCATATTGTACACAACAAAAACCTAACCATTTTACATAACACCACGTATGTTTCAAACTCGTGATTATTCATAATGTCAAAGTCCGCGCTCTTCAAGATTACATCGCAGTCGTTTGAAGGCCAAGCGGTCAGTAACACTGCGACAACCAAAAATATATGGACTTTGTCAGGAAATTATTTCGTGTCGTGCTTGGCCGGACATGGGTTTTTTATAGTATATACTGCAACATGTCACACCTTAGCTGACTAAGCTAGGTTTTTTTGAAAGTTTGGACTTGGTGCTACAATGGTTGATTTGGCATTAAACTTGGTAGAACGCTGCTGTTTTTAAATTGGTTTTATTTCTTTATTAAAATATTATTTTTAGGCTACGTAGGATCACCCTTAGCTTCACACATTTCTGTATCTGCATCAGCCCATATACGTCCCACGGGCACGGGCCTCTACAATCGAGAGTATAATTGATAGTGGTTAGGCCATATACTCCACCACAAAAATGTTAGAATAGAAACTTTCATTACCCAGTTCCCCTGAAAATTTTATTTCCCCATATCGGAACAAAAATGAAACAAGCTCTACACCCATTTGAGAATAATATTTTAATAAGAACATTAGTAATTAACCAATATTTCTCGTCTTTTCCAGACCGCCCCGGCCTCCTCGACCTGAAGGGCAAGGCCAAGTTCGACGCGTGGCACAAGAAGGCCGGCACTTCCAAGGAGGACGCACAGAAGGCCTACATCGCCAAGGTGGAGAGCCTCATCGCCACCCTCGGACTCCAATAGATTAAGCAACATTACGCGGCGGCATGCATCGGGAACATAAAGCAATACAAGCTCAAATTATACTCAAAATGGCGGCAAACGTCACTTATGGCGGGAAACGTCAGAAAATATTTTGTATATTCGTTTGAGATATTGATCGTGTTTAAGTTTCAAAAATCTATGAAAAGTTTATTTTATACATTTTTTAGTCTTGATTTTAAAGACCCGAATTCACAATTTGTCGTTCGCGTGATAGCGTCATATTTAATGAGCGGCTCGTCCAGGGTATTTCGGATTCGCACGAATCATACAACAGAAATCATATTTACATTATAAACTTTACAATACATAAATTATTTACCTTCATTTAACAGCGACATCTAGTTGCGTTATTGAGAAGTTAATTTAGTATGCTTATTCCGTGCGTTTCGTTAAATGCTTCAGTATAATTATTCTAGAGAAGGCCGTCCCGTCTCATTAAAACTATTTATTACTTCGGTTTAGGCACAATTAGGATATGTTAGGATATACATCACATAAGTAAGAACACTGCGGCTAAATCAATTCCTTTCAACACACAATCGTGGTGCTCGTTTTTATATGTTCAATATACGTTTGCATTTTTAAGTTGTAATTTTTTATACATATTAAAAACTTGGGTATTTCAAATGATTTTTTATTTATTTTTCAACGGCTTATTTTACATTATGACTTAACTGCAATGTATTTATTCTGACAAATAAAAATAAAATGTTACAAATATATTTATGGTCAATTAATTTTGTTTACAGAAGTTAGTATAATATTTCAATTTTATGTTCTTAAATTTAATGTAAATAACCTATTATTCCACATGCCACTGCTGGACCCGAAGTGCCCGTAAGAGCGCTATCTTCAGTACTAGATCTGCCATAGTCATCTTCGCTCTTGGATATGGCCAGCGACCTACCCATTATGGATCGAGGGCCACTGAGTGAAATCAAATGGTCGATTATTTTCACGTTGAGAGTGGCGCCCTCTTCAGCCTTGATGTTGCCGAGGTCGCCGACGTGACGGATGGCATCGCGAGGTCCGCCGTGACGCCCCTGTGTGGACAATAATAAAGTTTATCTTCCGTATGTATTAAGAGGCCGTTGTGATAATATGGTTTACAGCGCCATCTAGTATCCATTGAGTGGATTTACTAGTGGGTACAGTGCCATCTATATTATAAATGTGGAACTGCATACAAACACTACGGTCTATGTTCCCATAATAGTAAGTAGAGGGCGAACTACAGGCCACAGATAGCAGATCTCTTCTGTTCCGAGTCCCAAGATGTGATGTGAGCTCATTGCAGACAAATTTCCAAATTCCTGGGCTTTGGGTCCGATGGCGTGCAATTGGAAATACCTACATATGTCCGGCAGTGCCATGGGGCTGATTGATTAATTATTGAGTTGTTAAATGTCAATACTCACGTAATACGCAATGAAATGGGGGCCAATATCCTTGCAGTTGTCTTTGATCGCTCCCGTCTGGTGTATATGGAATCCATGAAGACCTGGGGCAAGGCCGGTAACGTTGCCTTCAATAGTTACTGGGCCATTAGGAAGGATCTGTGTGAAAATCAGATCACCGCTCACGCCTGATTCTTCATCTGCTATCAGATGAACAACAGCTTGCAAGCCAGGTGTAGGTCTTACTCCCTGAAATAACGATTTGAGTAAATGACTATTTAGCTATACATATAGCGCCATCTATAAACATAAGTAATGAATTTCAATTTTTAGTTTAGAGTTTTTTTAAAAGATGTCACTGTACACAGAAATAAGTCATTATTATTCAATTGTAAAAAATGATTGGTGGCGCATTAAAATATTCTAAAGCAAACATCTTCCTACCTTCCTAATGAAATGTTTCTAACAAAAAATTGCGGTAGCTATTAAATCAGTCTTTCTTTTTATCTTTATCAACGCAGCTCGACTATCTTTCCTCCAGCCCAGAAATGACTGTACTATCTTCTCCTTAATAAATCAATGATGCCATAAGTTTATAATAGATCCTGAGTGAACATCATCCATAACACAAAGCGGAAGCAATTAACATCCTCAAGACATAAATAGTTTAAATACGAGACAGTAAAAAACACGAGCAAAAACTTGACATGATTAGCGCGCCAACATCGTGATGTCGGGCGTTTGATGAACTAATCATTAATGTGCGTGCAATTATTGCTCATAAAAATTTCGTAGACAAATAAAAATGACTTAAAAAAGGCTCTACAAAATTGAGCTAATATGTATAAATAATTATTCGTATTTTTCGCATCTCCCCTTCTACCTATAGGTAATCCTTCGACCGTATTGTAAAGAGGCATCTTAGCAGGCCGGCACTCTATTCTTTGGCCGACACGATCGTATGATGTATCTAATGGTGTGGGACCACCGTCTGGTGCCATTCGATACCCTGGGCTGTACTTCTTACTTCTTAGTCTGTGCTCTGGACGGCGTTCTAATAAATTAATCCATCGATTGTCTGGTAGAGAGTAGAGAGAGCCTGAGACCGCCATTCGTACTTTGTTCTTTTATTTTATATCTCTGTATATTGTTATGTTTATTGCGTACAATAAAACTATTGCCTTTCTACTACACATATCCTCTTCTTTGCTGTAAATAACTACACATTGTAAATTCGAAAATTAAACATAAAGGTAGGTATTTTAATTATGGATCCATGTATTGTGTTTACACACCGCGTAAAGAAGTGCGCTTTACAGTCCAACTCCAAACCTTTTTAATAAATAACAAAAGTAGGTACTTTCGACAATCAATAGTATACTATAAGTATAGTATAGTAATAGCTATAACATACCCATTTGTTTAATTTTACAATTCAGTCCGACATGTGTGCACACGTTTGTCGCAATTTTCGCGACTAAACGTCGCGTCGTGTTAAAACAGCGGCGAGCTAATATTTGCAATTCACAAACTTGTTAGGGTTTTCAACTTTTCATGGTGCATATAACGCAATAAGTATGTAAATATTAGAGTCAATTTGTAAATTATAGTCAAACCTTGATGATACAACTAAAACTATTGTAATTGTCGATACTCGAACTGAAATGACGTTTGCTAAAACATTTTAGTTGATCAGTAAATAGGAATCCCAATATTATCTACCGTTTCCTCACATGCGTGTGCAAGCCATTTTGCCAGCTAATCCGCACTAGGCCAGCGTGGTGGACTATATGACCTAACCACTCTCAATTGTAGAGGAGACTCGCGCTTTGCAATGGGACCTATATTAATAAATAAACCCTACAGTCACATACATAGTCCTGACCTGACACTAAGATCGAGTCTTGTGTCGTGGGTATCAGGAACTATGAGAGACCGAAAGACTTTTCGGTCTCACCCAGACCCGAAACAGATACTTGTGGTTCACACAAACATTTTACTCGGTGGGGGGATCAAACTCGCGATCTCTCGTTTCACAGCCGGCGTCTTGCCAATTGCGCCAGGGAGGCTGAATATTATGAGTTGATACAATACAATGAGTAAACTTGTATGGGCTCACTCGGCGGTAACACAGCGTAAAACTAGATGCTTTTGAACTACAACGAAATAAATCAGACAGAAAACAAACAGGAGGAGGTAACGGTTAAGTAATTAAACACTTGTCAAAATGAATACTGATATAATCTGCGAGCCTTGGCCCGACATCTCGTATTCATTACCGTCACGCGATGCCTATGTGAAGTCATTATTACGAGTACATAATTAAAATGTCTTGTGAATGCTTATCTCGCTGCCAAGTTAGATCATGAGTTGTTACATCCTTTGTGATTATCGTATAGGTGTAATATTAGCTTGGCTTACGCAGCGTAAAGCCCTGGATTCATTGTTAGGTAGGATGGTTATAATTGTGCCGTTATCGAAATACATAATCCCATAAAAACAAAAAGATCTTGGCATTTATATTGATTCCTCCTTGAAATGGCGACCTCAGATTGCTTCAGTTTGTCAAAAAGTTACAGGTATACTACGAGCCCTCTATCGCCTGAAGAATTTCCTTCCCATTAAAACTAAAACAATGTTTGTTCAGACCTTAATATTCCCTTTAATAACAATGGTGACGTGTGCTATTTTGACCTGGATGCAGAACACCTGAACAAACTCGACCGACCTCTCAATAACTGCATTCGATTCATTTTCAATCTTCGTAAATATAACCACGTTTCTTCTTTCCGCTCCCAACTAAAATGGTTACCAATTCGCCAGCGTCGTTCTTTGCATGTACTTACTAAACTTTTTTCTATTCTTACATCCCCTACTTCTCCCCCTTATTTAACGTCTCAATTTCAATATTTAGGCAGTACGCATAATAAGAATCTTCGTTTAAACAACAATCTCCTACTTCATTGTCCTATTCATAGCACAGACTTTATCCACTCTTCCTTCTCTATACAATCTATTCTTCTTTAGAACGCACTCCCCCTCGATATTAGGGCGTCCGGTACCCGTTTGGCATTCAAAATGAAGGTTCGCCAACACTTACTCAATAAATTGGCTGTCACTATAAAACATACTTTTTCTGTTTAGACTTAATATATTTATATATGTATTTTGCATGTATATATATATATATATATTTTTTTTATTGCTATGAATGGCGAGACGAGCATGCCGTTCGCCTGGTGGTAAGCGATACGACCGCTCATGAACAGTAGCAAAACCAAACAACACCTTGAATTACAAAGCAATGCTTGGCATTCCACTGAGCTCGCCATCCTGAGACATAAGATGTTAAGTCTCAATATGTCCAGTAGTTACTCTGGCTACAATGCCCTTCAACCCGAAACACAACAGTGCGTTTACACTGCTATTTGACGGGAGAAATAGACACTGCGGTGGTACCCACCCAGATGGCCTCTCACATATGAGAGACCTACCACCAGTAAATATATATTTATATATTTATTTATTATCTATTTTATTCTATCGTTCATTTTCAAAATTCTAAATACTTGAATTTATGCGCCTACTATTTTCTGTTTAGACTTTATATATTTATATATGTATTTTTATATCTATGTATTATGCATGTATATGTTATGGGCCAAGAGATTAATCGGGCATTATTCATCATGCCCGGGCAATATGAATAATGCCCAATAAGAGCGGTCAATGTGATTATAACCAATCAATTTATCGTATTGCCCGGGCATTATGAATAATGTAAGTGCCTATTAGGCAGAGTGATGTAAAGCGAATCAAAATCAAAACAATGAGCCGAAGTAGTAGAATTTAGAATAGGGCAGCACGAGGGGGTGGGTTGGGAGGAGTGGGGGGAGTGTCGCACCTCCCCTGGTACCACTCCCATGAAAAGGTAACGCACCATTCCTGAGAAATATCTATTATAGCAACCGAACCCTTAAAACACTTGTTGTCAATACAAATTAGCTTCTGCATCGTCTCCGGCACTACGGGAAGTTCAGCCCCTTCGCCCTTGCGTAACAAAAGATAGGCAACCATGCTCACCTCCGCATCTTCGGCTTGCTGGTCGCCTCCGGCGACCAGCCTCAGCTGCTACGGCTCGCACGGTTGCCTATCCATCGTTACAGCGGACGGTGGCTGCTCTCCCTCCGCGCCTCCGGCTTTTTATATACACTCTAGTGTCGGTAGCCAAAAGACTACGTGAAGTCGGGGTGTTCCGAGTCGGTTTTTGGGGCACAGTCGACCTAACTGATCCATAAAGTGGGTACACTAATTTTCTTCTGAAGATAATGTTTTGGACGTTAAAAAGCAACTAAACATAAGCAGATCAATTCAACCTTTCTAATTCATGGATCCATCGCAGATGCGACAATGCGGCAGCGCACCGCGTAAAATATCACCTATTAATCACACTGCCCGATCATCATGTAGCCATATTGAATATGGCATATTCATAATGCCCTGGCAATGTGATAAATAGGTGAGTTTAGATTGTAATTAATCACTTGGCCCGATATGGCTCGGCAATATTCATACTGCCCGGGCATTGTGAATACTGCCTGCATTAATCACTTGGCCCATAACATATATACATCTATATATTTATTTATTATATATTTTATTCTATCGTTCATTTTCAAAATTCTAAATACTTGAAGCTATGCGCTTACTATTTCACTCTCTGCTCCATCCAAAGGTCGACTGGTAGAGAATGCCTCTGGCATTAAGTCTGCCTGTATACAACTCTGTATGTAAAGCATAAATAAATAAATAAAACTTGTAAAAAAAATCAAGTCTCTAAACTCAGTTCTTCTACCGTAAAAAGTTGTGAGGTCCATGTATTATCAAGTCGGTTAATTAATTCAGTCGAGCCAAACACAATGTAGGGATACATTGTGTTTGGCTGGACTTCGCGGGGACTTTGCCGTGCCTCCAGATTAATTGTCCAAATGTTTGATTAATATTTTCTATAACAATTAATGGCGAGACGAGCATGCAAAAGCAAAAGTCTAACATTATGGAAGTTCAGGTAAAATGCTATTTAAACAACGTGATGTGTTTTTTTATGTTTAAATGTTATTCGATCACGTTGTTCGTGAGTATCTAAAACAACTGCTATTATAGTTTAATTAAACGGAAAATTGCCGAATCTCGATGTGTTGATTTAACAATTTATAATATAAAACTTAGTTTTTTCTCGTCTATAACAAAGATTAATGGTGTAAAAAAGGAATGTTTAGATTTTTGTGATGTGAAAACTGATGAATTTTAGCATTCGTCTAATTATTTCTTTTTGTGCGAGTGTTTGAGTTCTTTTGTTTTTATTTTAAAGTGCCTTTAAATTCTTACATTTTATTTTATACCTAAACACCAACTGGGCTTCTTTTTGATAACGGAACCGATTCTTTTATGAATTTCTTCGATTGTTTTTGTTTCCACACCGAATGGACATGTCCTCATGCACTTAAGGTTTTTTGGAAGTCAATAAATTTTATTTAAATCCACCTTTACTCGTATATTCTACCGTATTGCCGTTGAAGAAGCTTCAATTAGAAATTGTGATGAAAGACCATATTTTTCTGCTGGCATAATACTTTAATTTGCTACTTTTAGTCCCAGAAATGACATATCCTATATATAATCCTGCTTTGAGATTACTAAGATTTCAGCTGTGAATATTTTTTTAATATTATGTTATTTCAATTTCGAGGCGTTGGATGGTGATTTTTTATGGCTATTAATGGCAAGACGAGCATGCCGTTCGCTTGATGTTCGTTTTTTTATATGCACATCCCTGCTTTTGAGCAAGTTTGTTTAGTTACGTCAATATAATCATAATAGGGAATATGCATGCCATTTTTTTATATCTTTAATCGATTCTGTATGTTATTACATTACCAGAAAAAAATATAAAGCTTTATAAATATCAATCAAAAAAGTACAAAAAAATAATAAAAACTGCTATCAGTTTCGAAGCATTTAAACGCCATTATGGCGCGACCTCGCTGTGACGTCAGAGTCTACTATGTTAGCAACGTAGTATTTGGATTAAGCTTCTTTTATTAATTGCTACATAACTGTATTTCGTCACAAAATAATCCATTTTTTTTACAATACAACGAAAACACAAAATAACTCTTAAACAAACGTAAAACAATACACCCAACAAGCTAAAACTTCATAAGATAGTGTACTCTGTCGTCACTTTCCTTTTCAAACGTTTCGAAAAAATTGCGCGGCAATTTTGAAATGTCATTTTTTAAGTATTTTTTTTACCGATTTAAAGTTGATGAATTTAAAAAAATATCTTATTGATATATTTCTATATCTATAAAGATTACAACAAAAAATATTTGACTTATTTTGGAGTCTCGTGCATATTCCCTATTCGTAGTGTACTCCATCGGCCGTATTCACAGACAGTTTTAAACCTTATTTTAGTAATTAAATGTTTTTTCCCTTACGAAAGACTTTTCAAGTCAGTTTGAGGGAAGGAGACAAAACATTTGTTTACTAAAAATAAGTTTTACAATTGTCTATGAATAAGGGCGTGTAAGCATTTCATTTACTATGAGATTCACTGCAGAAATTATTGTCTTATCTGTTCTGTTCTGTATCAGCCCATATACGTCCCACTGCAGGGCACGGGCCTACTCTACAATCGACAGTACGATTAAGAGTGGTTAGGCCATATAGTCCACCACGCTCGCCTTGTGCGGGTTGGCGGATTGTCTTATCAGTGTCAAAAATTCTGTATCTCACTACAGGCACAGAATACAAACAGAAGTCAAGCTCCATACAAAGCGCGCTAAACCAACGCACACATACACAGCGTTCACGGACACGATATTTGAGACCAGTCGAAACCACTGCGAGCGCGAGTGTCACTCGCTTCGGACACGCATCTTGTGATATTTTTGTGCAAAGATGAAGCAAATGAATAAAAGTTATTACACTTGTATATAAAACTTCAGATTATAATCATTGAATACAAATTTCTTCGAAAAAAGAACAATATTATACCAAAACTATAAAAAAAATATGATTATTATATTAGATTATGACATACACATTCTCAACGACTGTATTACAATTTATTTATTTTGTAATTATTTTTTTTGTATTGTATTTTAACAATCAATCAAACGATGCGAGTGCTATTACCACGATACTTGTTTTCGTATAAGCCAGAGTTAACAGCCCTGGCGCGAACGCCGAGCGTAGTGTGAGTGTAGGCACAAAAGTGAAGTACATACACAAGCTTGACTTCTGTTAGTATTCTGTGCTACAGAGCACGCGCCTCCTCTACAATCGAGAATACGATTGAGAGTGTCTAGGCCGTTTTAAAAATACCCATGCCTATTTTGGTTCCGATTTCCGCTGTGATGTATATTCCGCGACTCTACGCACACAGCCTTATGTACTACATTGTAAGCATACGTTTATTTTTTCTTCATGAAACATTGAAAAGGTGTGGCATTACATTGACTGGTGGTTCACGATTATAATTTTAGGGTTCCGTAAACAAAAGATTTAAACGAAAACCTAACTATTCGTTCGTTTTAAATAATGTCAAGAAAATTAAAAGGCTCTATAGTCTTAAGACTAGGATACATACATAACAATAGGATATATATAAACTTACGCATTTATCCTAGAACTGGTAGGCAAAGGAACCAGCACACAAACCCATGATGTGATAGGGGTGAGCCCATCGTCATATTAGGCACAAATTCATGACTCCGGGGTATTGAATAGAAAAATCCAATATCACTTTGGCCTGACCCGGGATTTGAAACCGAGACCACAGCTTTGCAATCATACCGTAGTACAAATACGCCAATAAAATAATGAAGACGTAAAACCACATGAGACGCATAAATGAAAACAATATTTAATCTGTCAAGGCAAACATTTAGGTGCAAATTCATTTTGCAAATCAACATTGTTTCTTTCCACCCGGATTAATAATGATAATAAAACCTTTTTATTCCTCAGTTAAATAAGTTTAATTGTTAGTTATTTTTTTCTTTTTATAAATATCTGCCTCCCAGTGCAGTTTGCTATTCCAAGTAAAGCAAAAATGACTTACCACCGGAATTTCTATTTGTTTCTCAGCTCGGTTTCCGATCAACGGGTAGGAGGTCTGACCAAGTTCCTACAACAAAATAAAATATTTATAGCCAACAAAATAGACTAAAGAGACTAAAATTTAGAGCAGCTAGGCAAGTATATCTAGGAAGATAACATTTTTTTATAATCACGCTCAATATTTTAAGATAACCTTATACGGTTTGGTATTTGCCCATTGTCTGAACGTTAAAATAAGTTCGTGACTTATTTTTTCGACTAAGTTATTTTATTCTTCTCTGTTTGTAGTTGTCACATCACAAGCGCTTATTAACCTTGGCTCTGGTTTCCGTGTTGATTCTGTACAATTGTCACAATAAAAAAAGTTCCCACATTATTTATGCGAACATTATTAAAACAAAAATTGCTAATTAATTGCGACTCTTTAAGACGATCAATTTGTTGCTGGCTAGTCTATTTGACTATGGGTTTAAGGTTTTTGGCCATATTTATGGCTAGTTGGTGGTAAAATTACGTATCCTCCTTATAGCGACGTTACACAATATGCCATCGGTTCAAATTCAATTTATGTGCTAGCAATTGGCATGGAAAAATAATGTCAATTCTTTCTCTCTCTCTTCAGCCGCAGGAACTCCACTGCTGAACATAGGCCTCCCTCATGGATCACCACATAGATCTGTTGGAAGCGGCCTGCATCCAGCGACTTCCTACGACCTTAACCGGATCGTCAGTCAATCTTGCGGGTGGGTGTCCGAAATTTCGCTTGCCTACACGTGGCATCCATTGCAGAAACTTTTCGGCTCCAGCGGCTATCAGTTGTACTTGTTATGTGCCGACTCATTGAGAGATAACCATCTCTCGACGAGGAAGAGGTAGCTTATTTTGATTTTAGTGCCCTTTTGTACCATCAATTGCGTTGCAGAGTTGCATTGTGGTGACAAAATATTCTACTACCAGATAAATTAAATAGCAAAATAAATAATTGAACCGCTTTTCAAAGCTCCGTATTTCTTGTTCGCGCGCAACTTTTTTCTAGTCATATATAAACATTGTTCTTACAAAAACGTAGCCATTAAATCATCTATCAGTGATATAACTTAGGTCAACCGAAGTTCATCAAACTTATTGCGGCAAAACCTATAATATTTTTTATCCTTACTCACAGATTTAAACAAAAAGTGGCATTCGCCTTCATAAATATAAAACAAATAGGTATGTTTCGAATACAACCTTTAGCTAATTAAATTATTAAAAATGTTCTACTTACATAGATGTAAGGTTCCATAAACACCTCATAGAGATTGCTCTGGTAATCTTCTATCCCGGGAATGGTTTTAATCAGCAAATTTCTCCCATAACCCGGAATTCCTTGCAGCGTCTTGCCTTTCAACACAGCCACCAACCACATCAACTGGCCGAAAAACAAATAGCAGCGAAGTTTCATTTTAAAAAACAAAAGTTCCTTTTTTGAAATGCGTTTGAAGAAATAAAAGTTCTTTTTTCAAATGCGTGCTGACTTCGCAAATGGCGTCGTATCAATGGCAACATTAGGAAGAATTAAGCGTTATTTTTTGCATTTAAACGTACAGGTATGGTTTGTCATTAGATGTTCTTCGTGAGGGAGATCCAAGGCTCCATAATCGAATACCATGACGTAATGACGGCTTAGACACGGCATTGTGTTGGCAAGGAGGCAGGAAATTCGTGAGATGATTATGGTATATTAATTGTTTTGAAGGTGTAATGTTTGAATTCAATTTATTAATTGCGGAATAGAACGTGATTATTACATAATTCGTTTTCATTGTGCTTTAAGCACGTTTAAGTTTTAAGTGTTTTTTTTCCTTGATAGCAGTGCACTGTTTGTGCTTCTGATAGTGTCAAAGTATTTATATTTTTTATCATATTGATTATTTATGCAGACTCGGTGAAAGTTAGGGAAACGATGGTTTGGGTAAAGTAGCCAAGTTTTTTTTTTAAGTTGGGTGTTACTATAGCGTACAAATAATGAGTAAATATTTGAGACGACACAGCACGTTATGCCTAGAGGTTACCATTTTGGATAAGATATAGGTTCGATTTCTGTACACATAAAATGCAATATGGATATTTATTTAAATAATGCTAGAGTTGGTAACATTTCAAGAATACCTACTACTTATGAATGAATTTTCAACCGGTTTGTAATTTTTTGAATAATGTTTTTGTAAGGTAGTTTTTTTGGTGTAAATATTTTTATTATATGAATAATTCAAATATTATTTAGTATAACTCATTAATGAACTAAATGCAACTAGTAGATAATAGTATTAACTTTTAAAATGGACAACTTTAATTAAGTAAATAAACTGCTCGATTACATATCTAAAAATTTTACATATTATATTCCATACAATAACTTACAAATTTAAACAAAAGTCCATAACTAGACGAATATTATAATTTTAAACAAGCTATATTTTCAAATTTATTTTTAATAGCAGTCACCAAATAAAATAGATTAAAAAAAAAATCCCCTTAATCAAAACAAAAACCGTTCGACATCGTTCCTGGAGCAAAAGAGCCTAGAATACTGGAAGCATTTCCTCTTTGGATGGCGATGGCTACCCTCTGCGTCAGAAACCACCCAGAGCGAGAGTCCCTACCTAGTTCTCTAAGACGGCGGCCAATGTCTCTAATAAGAACTTTGGCCTCAGATCCCCAACATCCAGTTACCTCAACAGCAAAAGGTACGAAAAAGTAATCCCGTAACAAAGGAGCATATTTTGCTCGCTTTGACTCAGCAGCTATTTCAGCAGCAGCCGCGGCCGCCCTCACCGTTCTGCCCAAGTGACTCACGGCGAAGGTACTAACGCACGTGGCGTCCCACACCATGCACTTTCCCCTGTGCCAAGGCAACAATGTGAGACCATCAGGCCTCTTGCCATCAGTACGAACTAAGCCAGGGGGCTCAAGCAAGCATGGCACGCTTGCGGATACGAGAGCCCTACGGATAATATCGTTGAGAGCATGATGTCGTGCAAATCTACCCGAACAACGGAAACAACTCAAAGCGTGATGACCGTTGGCGGCAACTATAGAGCCACAAGTGCAAGTGTGAGGCTCACAGACATTGCAACCCAAGCGCAGGGCTACCGCCACACACAGAGAGTCGTTGTCAAGAAGTGTGCCCAGGTGGGGTGACGGCACGGCGTGCAACCATGCTCCAGATTCAGGTGCGGCGACGCTTTTCAGTCTAGCTACATCTGCACCCGTGGCCCCCTCCAAAAGTTGGTCCCGTATTCTCCTCGCTCCAACATCATCCCACAATCGCTGGCTATTAAGCAGTTTAGGTAGAACGGATCCTGGATTGCCGACCGACCAGGCTTCCAAAGCGTCGGCGGCAAATGGTATATCCACCCGATCACCATTTGGGGATAAAATGCTAGTGACCAGATCCATAACGCCATTGGCCGACGCAAGAAAAGCGGGCAATGCTACATCCCGTGCACGTCTCACACCCAAACCCCCATGCCGGATCGGCAACGCCGCTTGGACCCACTGCGCCTCGTTTAAGGAGACATTTGACAAGGTCTCCACTGACATTTTAAGGATGTTGTCAAAGTCAGAAATTTCGTCAGGGCAAAGCCATGTGGGCGCAGTACGCAATAAATAAGTAATTCTTGGTACAGCGAAGCACATTCTTAATAGGACCAAAGCAACATGCCGAGAAAGGTTTTTTAACCGTAATTGAGCCGCAAGAAGAAGTTCTCCACGTTGCTTAACAGCTGTGGGAACACCCTCAGTAAATATCGGCGCTCCCAACAAGGTGAAAGTCTCGGCAGAGAGTTCAGTGAGACCAGGAAGAATCGCATTGAAACGAGATATAAAATGATGCGTTTCGGGGACACAACTGCTCGATTATTTAATGAGTTTTTTTTTAGGATTTAAATGCGAACCGAGCTTTAAAAGTTACTTCAGACAACTATTCTGCACAGAAAAATTGAAGTGCGTGGTGGCTTGTTGGTAACTGACCAGTCGCGGCTGCCAGCAAGTTCACGTTGGTCGCGGGTTCAAATCCCAAGGCACACCTTTGACTTTTTAAAGTCATGTGTATATTGATACTCAATCACCACGCATTATAACTGGAAGGAATACATTAGGAGGAATAACGATTTATAAGAATGTCAATGTTATATAAAGCCATGTAAAGGCCAGCGTGGTAGACTCTTGATTGTAGAGGCGGCCCGCGCCCTGTAGTTGGACGAATACAAAAAATATTTTTTACCAGACTCCAATTTAATTGAACATTTCACCAAAGAGTTCCAACCGCACCAACACTGGCCAGTTAGAAATTTAAAAAAGCAAACTGTCACCCGTCACCTGTCAACGTCACACAAAATGGAGTAGCGTGATGAACCGCACGTTTGTGTTCGAGGAACGCGAGAGCTCGTGGTCTCGGCTGGGCGGCACGCTGAACCGATGGCTGTGGGGGGCGCTGTGCTGCGGACTGCCTGGAGTGCCGTGCTACTTCTGCACCTGCTGTGAGAAGCTCGAGGAAGATAGAGAACGGCCCAGAGTTAACCGTTAGTACAAAGTTAAGGTGGTTGTGTGATTGGATATGGAGGCTCGAATTAATGATTGAAAAGATTATTATATTAATGGGTGCCTCACATTTCGTGCATTTTGTTATTATTACTGCCCATACTGTAAAATGTTCAACACCTGAAGGTCAATGCAGTAGAGTGCGGTAAGGTAAATAGCTAGACTACTTTGAATTAAACATATCATAAGGGACTAAGGAGAAAAAAATGAAATCAAATTATAACTTATTTATAATATAAATTCTATTCCAGAATGTTAGTGACACAATAAATTAAGCTACTTATAATCATGTTAGTAATGAAATAAATACTATTTAATATACCTGTAACTCGTGCCACCCACATCATTTGTAGAGGGTTGTCACAGCGATCCGCAATCATTTTCATAATACTTTTAGAGTTGTCAAGAAGTCTGGTTAGGATCGATGCAGCTTTCTTTCGCATGATTGTCTGAAACATAATAATATTATTGTTTTATTATTGAATATAGCTTTCGTATAGTTAACTAGTTTACATTAATAGTTGACAGCTTCCGTGGCGCGGTCGGTTGGACGCCGCATGTGAAACGTGTGGCGACGGGTTCGATTCCCGCACCGAGAAAAATGTTTGTGCGGCCCACAAATATTTCTTTCGGGTTCTTGACTTGACCTTAGTTGGGTTTTATTTATTATTTATTAATACACACAGGTTTTACTTACGGACTAGAGAAATACGGGAATATTCTTCTATCCCAAATCCTAAACTTTCTACTAAAGAATCACAAAGCTAACAAATAAAATACCATCTTATAACAAACATGTTAAGATAATAAGTTTTTTTTTTCTATCCCGTAGAGTCAACAGCCACAGCAGAACGAATGTCGCGGCCGCATCGGCCACACGCACCCCGTGGACGCAAATCAACCCCCGAGATGCTGTCCGCAGTGCGATGCGCCCTCTCCCAGCTGCAGGGGGAGCCCGCCCCACCCCCACTCTCCCCCTCCGCCGACAAACAGGCGCCAGAACCAGGCTGACTGCACTATGCGACTAAGGATCGGAATAAGTTGATTTGTAACTGGCATAAGATTCTTTTTAAATCAAGTTTTAATTGTTGACTGAATTTTCATGTTTTGTGGTCAATGTAAGACTTTGTCCAGAAGGAGCGAATTACGTATGGCTGATTTAAATTCACGGAATGTCTGGAAGCAATGTGGTGGCGCTTTGTATATCGCGACGCGCGTCTAAATTCGCGCAAGACTTTTCGCACCAAATTCGCTTCTTATGGACATGATCTTTTAATAATAATAGATGTGTTTGTGATTTGTCACTGTTAGTCTGGATTGTGGAGGTCAAAATAAAAAGATATAAAAGTTAATCTTACAGAGAAATATTTTTTTATTGTTACGTGCCGGAAAACTCATAAATACGCTGTTTATTATTTAATCATTGTACAGTGAATTTTTATTTTTAATTCATATATTTGTAGAGTTATTTTTACGTTAATTATTGTATAATTAAATGTGAATATTAAACATGAAGACGATATTTCATTTCAGTTTTGTCGTGTTGAGAGCCTTGCCATTATTTTATAGCAATATGTTGATTTTGTATGCTAGCAGATTATTTCTCTAAGGCGTTATATCACAGCATATTGCCCTCTTTGTAGATTAAGGCGACAAAATGCCGATGGTCGTCTTATAGCTTATTAGGTGAACTTAAGCCAATTTCAAGCGTGCAATCTCGAACTGCAATCCGGTTTTGCTCAGGGACATTCTACACCGATTTCAACTTTTCCATGTTCTTTGTTAAGCCCCGCCTCATTGAAACAATTCTAGGGAATCTTTTTTTGGAAGGGAAGTAATGGAGCTGGTGGGCCACTCAAAATAAATTACCGTCTCTCTTGGCTACTATTTGTAAGTCATTAAGAAAGTTAACACCCAACACGATTTAGGGCAACGACCCCAGTAAAATTCTTATTATTGATAAGTTCCTCGTGGATTAGTGGTTTTGCTCCTGTTTATGGACAGGCGTAACTTTCACGATCAGGCGAACGTCGTTTGGTCTTTCTTGCTAATAAAAGAACACTCCTACTTGTCCAATATACGGGTTGATTGTTTCAAGTGAGCATAGATGTTCAAATCCGAAACTATGGGGAATACGAAAAATTCTAAATCTCTCTCATAAAAAAAATCTAAGTCAAAGGAGGTTACTAATGGAAAAAAAAATATATTTGATTAAAATTACCTCTTTTCTTTAGTTTGCCGCATGTTATTACTTCCTTAAATTTGATCCTTACTAGTACCATTATCGAATGGTGTAATAATAATACAGCGTGTGTTATTATTTTCAAAATCATCATGTTCCATTCTGGGCCAGGAATGTTGATTTAACAAAAATCCAAGTATGCAGTTTTAGTTTTCATCAAAATCGGGCTCGTAACTCCTATCAGAATTTTTCGCTATTCGTCAGAATTTCGGATTTGGCCATCCATCGCATGCCCACTTGAAGAAATCACTTGAATGAGAGTATATGCTAATATGGATCAATATAAACACATATATATATATATATATATATAAGCAGTACATAATTGAAGTGAATGTAATTGTACGTCAGGTGTGTGGGCCGTCCTCGCCAAGTTCATTAGATGAATAGCTTCACAATATGGTCAAGTTGAACCAGTCTGTAAATGGTCTAGTTTATATAAAACAAGTAATTATGCAAGGTACTTTTGTATCATACACTAACATTTCTGAATTCTGACAGCCGCGCCGTGGAGATTTCGGCGAAGACTTATTTTTACACGCTTTATATTAGCTTCACTTGTATGTTTGTTTGTATGTTTGTTTGTATGTTTATTTGTATGTTTTTACTTTTCAACGTGAGGCGTCGAGTTCTAACTCCCCACCGACACAATATTTTGTCAGATCAAAAAGTCTCGCAAAGGTTCTGATGTTTTAAAATATGTCCAGGACTGTGTATTACTGTTAGGTGAATTTATTTATTTAGAGGTTTTTTATCTTGTGTATTTTACAAAGCGGACCTTGCGAGCAAAATCTGTGCGCATGTTTCAGCCACATGAGATATCTACAAAATAAGGCGATGTCAAAATGGTTTTCATAAAATATTTACCACGAATCTCGCAGGATCGCAGGCACATTTTGATTGAAGTGAAATGGTAAGCCATAGGTTCGATCCTGCACTTAAATTAACTTTTGTTAGACACATGCTGTCCGATGCCAATGGATACTCTGCCTGGGCGGCATTTGCGCTTACCATTAGGTGCAATGCCGCCATTATGCCGGGCCATTACAAAAAAATATATATTATTTTCAGGTTTGTGATGTAGTAAAAAAGTTTAGTTAAGTTCGTTTTTGATATCTATGGCAAACAATTTAATCTTACTGTGGGGTCAATATATGTATATTATGAGTATGGACTATCACTTATGATTTCTCGATTGTTCAATCCAAACCAATTGTAACTAGATAGTCATGGTTGTAACTAGTTTATTTACAGCTGATAATAACACATGTTCAATTGAGGGTCAATGGCCTTACTATTGAGGATGCCGAAGATCGGGCGAAATGGAGGAGAATTTGCCGGAAGGCGGACCCTGGCACCGGCCGGGATAACGCCAGGTAGAAGAAGAAGAAGAAGAAGAAGAATAACACATGTTCAATTATAATCGTGTTTAATTTACAGTTATGTCACATTGTGATTAAAAATGTTTTTTTGCGTCACAAATATAAACATTAACTGCATAAAATAAATATCAATGTTTTTTTTGGTTTATTGCGATGAATGACGAAACGTGCATGCCATTCGCCTGATGATAAGCGATACGACCGCTCATGAGAGTACGAAACGTACCAAACAAACCTTGAAATATACAACAAATCTTGGCATTCCACTGCGCTCGCTATCTTGAGACATAAGATTTTAAGTCCCATTTTGTCCATGTATTAATTTATAGGTACAATACCTATGAACTGAAAAGGTGGGAAGCACTGAAATATATAGCGAGAATGGGAAGTAATGCAGTCTACTCCAGTAAAAGCCTGTCATAGTTAGCCAGGCTATTTTCGCATAAAATGTTAACATAATTGTTTCGACCGACGATAGATAACTTTCTATCGATGACTGGTCTATTCGGATTGCGCTTCCTTAGCGTAAAAATGTACCTACTTATGATGAATTAAATATCAGATTGTGTTGTTGAATGAAATGCTATCTTAATAATTTAGTTATTTACGAAGACAGACATCGATTGAACCTGTTGAACTTCATGCTTTCATCGACTGATTATTATATTTTGTGTAATTTATTACAATGTTATTATTTTGTTTATACTTCCGATAACATAATTGCAATCGTTTTTGTTTTGCCTGCGTTGCGTTTTAGCTCGTGAATGATAGCTAAATATGTTAATGAAATGCACATGTACATTAATAATTGGAACACGGAACAGTCATACTCGTACTCTTAGATAATACAAGTCTTGTCACGTGGGTACCAGAAAGTTCCAGAGACATTTTGTTCTCATAACTCTCATTGAGAACTAATCATTGTGAAAGAGGATCGCAAAAAAGCTCTCAATGCTGCAGTTGAAACCGCAAATTTTGTGTACAGAGACAGGGCAGGGCAGAGACCCCTTATATACCGCAATTTAAAGGCCGCTCAAAAAATCAAAGGTCAAACTTTAAGCAATAGTAATTTTCTCTTCAATTAAACATCGCGGCACGAACCAAAAGATTTGAAAATTATTTTTATGCGCACCATCAGGGTGTAGAGCTGTTTGCTCTCACGCGTGTTCCCTCCTTCCTATAATCCTGGCTCCTTCCACCGTAGTGTAAAGAGGCATCTTGGCAGGCTGGCATAATTGTATCGAATGGCATGGGCTACCGTCTGATGCAATTCGATACTCTGCCTGAATGGCATTTGCGCTTATCATCAGGTGCAGTGTAGTCATCATGCCAGGCCAGATAAAAAAAATCGCTTATTGCTATGAGTATAGAGGAGAGCTATATTAAATTCGACAGTCTCCGTGGCGCAGTTGGTTAGACGCCGCTTGTGAAACGAGAAGCCGCGGGTTTGATCCCCGCACCGAAATAAGTGTTTTTGCGGCCCACAAATATTTCTTTCGGGTCTGGGTGTTTGTGAGACCGAAAAGTCTCTCGTAGTTCCTTATAAGTTATACTCACGACACAAGATTCGGTATTATTGTGGGGTCAGGAGTATGTATGTGACTGTTGAGTGTTATTAATTATTTATTTAATTTGCAATACTTATCGAATTAAGAAGCTTCTGGATGTTTAGTAACAGTAACAGTGTAGGTTACTGTAACTGGGTCAAACCTGTGGGCCCTGCGCATGGCCCATGATTGCACACGTGGTCAGACAACATTCGAAGCCGCACCCATGCCGTTTATTACGAAAATACGATGTTGATTAATGGTACATGATTTCTCTGATTTACTTATGTGATTTAGTTGTACAACATATGACTGTAAATATTCGTGTTCGGTCTGAGTACTGACGCCGAAAAGTCTTTTAGTTTTGGGTTTTTGTATACTATTTTATTTAAAGGCTTAATACACATTAATAGTACAGTCGGACTTAATGCCTCAGTAATTTTCTGCCATTCAACTTTAAGATAGTACAGAGACGGAAGCAGGTGTTTGTTATGTGGACAATAATTAAAAAAAAAAAGAAGAAAAAGGAATGAAAGATAAATAATACTGAGCTTATATATTTATACGAATACTTATAAGTGTTACATATATTTTGTAAAGAAATAAATACTTAAAAAATATACATATAAACAACTCTTAATTCCATAATTACATCGACCTTAAGCCAAAGTTCAAAATATATTGTAACGTCATGATTAAAAATGGATAACATAAAAAAAACATAACAAATCCTAATTCTTCCTTAAAGTTTCGTTATTGCATAAGTTCATTTAAGTTTTAGAAGATAATTAACATAATATATTGATAGTACTTTTATAAATTTCTATTTATGGTGCAACAGTTAAAATTCGCATTTCGGTACGGAACGTCGCGTCGCGTTGTCTCGCTTCCACAACGTGTTTGGTTACTAAAAATAATAATAGTTGGGAAAACAAGTCCTATTACCTATAGTAAAAACAGTGTAAATATACTGTTGTGTTACGGTTTGAAGGACATTGCAGCCAGAGTAACTGCTGGACCTATTGAGACTTAACGTCTTATGTCGCAGGATGGCGACTGCAGTGGAATTAATCATTGCTTTGTACTGTACATGAGCGGTCGTGTCACTTACTATCTGGTGAATGGCACGCTAGTCTCGTCATTTATTGAAAGAAAAAAGTCAGCACGCTAGATTAAGATCAATTAACTCTTGCGTCCTGGGTATGAGGAACTACAAGAGCCTTTTTAGCCTTCCAAACATCCAGACCTGAGATATTTGTGTACGTCACAAACAGTCTTGTCTCGGTCAACTTGTCTCGGGGATCGAGCCCGCGCTCCGGAAACTATCTGAATAAACAGCAAAGATCCGAATCCACTATTGTAACTTTGTCATCAGTACAAAAATGTCGCATTTCTTATGTTCACGAAATAACTATTATAGTTTTAATTGCACAGGTAGTAGCATCGTTTCAGTTTCTGAGAAGGCATCTGGCATTATCCTTTTTCCTTTATTTTATTTCACCTTTTAAAACCAGTTAATGTTAATTTTTATACAAATATTATTATCAGGTTTGTATGCGAGATGTTCTAGAAAAACTATTAACGTGTTATGTGACGTAGGTTCGCATTCTGAAAGGGGAAAACCTCTAAGCTTAAATATATCGAACTCCTTTGTCCGTCTTGGATTCAAATTTATAAATAAAATAATAAATGCACCCAACAGTCACATACATAGTCCTGACCCCACACTAAGATCGAGTCTTGTGTCGTGGGTATCAGGAACTACAAAAGATTTATAGGTCTCATAAACATACAGACCCGAAACAAATGCATGAAATATAACTTTGCAAGTTTAGATAGAGGCTTCAGACTATAGTACGAATGGAACAATTAAATGAGTTGCAAACTAACAATAAACAATAATTGAAATATTCGGATATTATATTTTGCTTTAAAAATTCACCAACTTTTGTTTATTTTTTTGTAGCCTTCGCACGCAGTCGAGCATTCAGCTCTCCTTCTGGTAAGCGGTCACCGGCCCTCATTGAACCATCAGGTCACTGCCTACCTCATCGTACAGATTTATCGCAACACCTTATAATCCTGGGTTCTTTCTCCGAAGCGTAAAAAAGCAGTTTAGTAGGCCAGCATTTTTATGTCGAATGGCAAAAATATTGGATGCGAATTTACACTACTTAGACTCTAGAGATGGTGAAGTAAATAAGTCCGATTTTAAGCAATGAATCATACGTTTAAACACAAAACAGTTTTATTTTAAGTAGGTAAACATGCAGTAATTTCCTTTTATGTTTATCATTTTGTAAATATTGAGTCCATTAATTTTGTTATTGTTTATTTATCGCCCGAATGCGAGATAAATGATTGGACCATATTAATATTTAAGCTACAGTTTTGCTTCTATAAAACTGTGAGTTGCGTGACTGATTCGGTGACGTAATTGTATTACGGTATAGTTACATAGCTGAGGTGTTGGGTTCGAAACCCGAGTCGGTCAAAGTGATATTTGATTTTTCTATTAATTATCAGCCCGGAACCAGGAAATTGTGCTCGTTATGGCGATAGGCTCGTCCCCTATCACATCGTGGGACAGCGTATACAAGGCGAAATGTGGGTGTCCTGGCACCTCTGCATACCCCTCCTGGGAAAAAAGCATGAGTTTATGTATGTATTTAATACCCTTAATGGTGACCATAGACACGCTGGTGAAAATCCCATCATGGTCAAATACTGCAGTGTGCTACAGTCTAAGATCAACCTGTGTTAATCCGGTTTCAAAGAGGCCGGCATAATTTTGTCCACTAGAGAGATAACCATTTCACTGTTGGACACTCTGTATTGCATAATATTTGGCTTCAGATATATTGTAGTCACTTTGTCTTGTCAGTTTTAAAAGATGGTCGGCAAGAAGCATTTATGAAAATATTATTTACTATTTATTTATTATTTATTGCACACCACATACCTGAATAAAAATAAAAAGAAAAAAAAACGCTATAAATAATTGTGACAATCGCTTTTGGCGATTTCTTCCAGACAACCTTTTGATGGCCTAGATTGAAAAAAGGAAAGAAGAAAATCGTGGTCACAACATGGATAAAAAATTAAAATAAACATATTTTTAGTACCTTAAAATGATAGATAAAGAATATTATGTGAAATGTCGATATCTTGAAGTGCTTGACTGGAGTTATCTATGTAATCCGAAAAATCTATAAAATATCCCAAATACATAATATTGTGCAATATGTATAAGAGAAGAGATGATCGATTATTTGAATAACACGAACATATTTACTATGTGGACTCCGCATTTGAGACATCTAAGAAAATTCTTTTGATAAATTACAACCATTATATGACTGGATTTTAGAATTTTCGTTGTTTGATTTATACATATATGTGTAGAGAAAAAAATATATGTACATGCATAAAGTATTTTTTCAACAATTATTAGCACAAGCAATGATTATAATTATTGCTACATCATTCTACCATGTTATATGCAAAATAATTAAAAAAACATACTGGCATTAATTTGAATTTGGAAGGAAGAATTAGTGCCACATTTACTACCATAGAGCTGTATTAAAAAAATCTTACAACATTTAAATTTGGAAACCAATTCTAAAAAGTAAAAACCCATTTCTACATTAATCATCGATAAATAAAGTAAACAAACAAACATTGCACCGGCTGCTAGGCTGTTGATAATATTATGTTCATACAACCGGTATGCGCCGACCTCACTAACTTATGAGGCAACAAAGACATTCTCCGCAGGAAACCGCCGAGGTGAGTCGTGTTCTATTGCTTCCATTTTTAAACTCGCAAATAATAAATGCATTTAGTCGTTCGAAAATTAAAATTTGTAAATTCTTTTTTTTTCTCTTCGTGAATTTGCAAATTCATAATTGGAATGTGTTAAATTAAATTGTTTTTTACGCATGATTAACTGGAATGTAAATATTAATTTCCGAAACTGCATATTTTTTTGTGTTAGAAAATAATTAAATGTTTTGTCGATTATTTATTGGATTAACAATAGTTAAATAAACATAACTAATTTGCAATTAACAATTGTGAGTTATCAATCGGTTTTATAAAAAAAATTGAGATTAAAATGAGTTTTGTCAGAAAAATCTTGGAATTGTGTGTTACTGTTTTGATTTCATACTTCAATGCAATGGTCAAATTAATTATATTCGAAGTATACCTCAATGTATTCAAAGGCTGGAAAGTTGTTTTTAATGGTTACTGCGTATATTTTATACATTACAATGTTGTGCAATATTCATAGTGACCTTTGCTATGGAGAAAATCGATTTGTAGTGTTAATTATATCGATTAGAATGTGATTAAATTACAAAATAATTTATTTTCTGTTAGCTGTTTTTTATAATGGTTGCGTATTTTGACGTAAGCCTGTGGTTCGGGTGTTTACTTCCCAACCATGGGCATTATTATGATAAAGTAAAAAAATATTTGTGTTAGGTAAATAATAAAAGTGACTGGATCAATTTTCTTTAGTAATCAAGAAGTAATCATCATTAGTTTAAAATCCTACCTAGATGACCACTAAGCGTTCATTGCAACATTTAAGCTTAGGAAAACGTCGAGTGTACGTAAATATGCAAACGCATCAGGAATTCATTGTACTGACCTCCATGGATATGTCTCATTCGGTAGTCGAACCCAGAACCTCAAGGTTCACAGCCCATTTGAATAAGTGTTCAATGTCACTATTACAATAAGGAATATGCATGTCATTTTTTTATATTTTTAATCGATTCTGTATGTTATTACATTACCAGAAAAAAATATATGGCTTTAAAAATATCAATCAAAAAAGTACAAAAAAATTTATCAAAACTGCTATCAGTTTCGAAGCATTTAAACGCCATTTTGGCGCGAACTCGTTGTGACGTCAGAGTACAATATCTCAACAATGTAGTATTCGGATTAAGTTTCTTTGATTAATTGCTACAGAACTGTATTTCTTCACAAAATAACCCATTTTTTTTAAATAATATAAAGAAAACACAAAATTACTCTTAAACAAACGTAAAACAATATACCCAACAAGCTAAAACCTCATAAGATAGTGTACTCTGTCGTCACTTTCCTTTTCAAGCGTTTCGAAAAAATTGCGCGACAAATTTGAAATGTCATTTTTTAAGTATTTATTTTACCGATTTAGAGTTGATGAATTTAAAAAATATTTTTAAGTTATATTTCTATATCAATAAAGATTACAAAAAAAAATATTTGACTTATTTTGGTGTCTCGTGCATATTCCCTATTAACTATCAAGATTAACGAACATTAAAGCGTAATTTGTAAATAATTAGTAAAATCATAACATTGGATACTATAGATAATTGGATAAATAATTAAACAATTATAGTTAATTGATTTGATATTAAAATTAAATTAAGTTCTTTTAGTTATTCTAATTTGTTAACCTTTACATTTAAGCGGTATGAAATGAGGTATAAAATAACATTGACCACTTCAGTGGCGGAATGAGTAGCAACTGGCTGTGAATAAGATTAATGGGTTTGATATCCGCAATAAGACAAATTGTTCGTTCCGAATTGAAATGTTGCGAAATCGAAAAGTTCAAGTTAAGTTCATTTTTAGTTTCTGAGACACGATACATAACACGTATATTTTCGTAAGAATATAAGGGGGGTTACCCTATGATTTGATGAAGTTCGGAAGTTCGAACGTCTACCTAAACTTGTACGAATGTGTCTACTGTCAAGGAACCAAAATTAAATCGAATCCTAGATCCTACGTCGTAACTATAGGTTTCGGAGTGAATGATAAGCGTCATAGAGAATGGTATTTTTTTAGAAGTTTAATTTCGAATATTCGTTCTTCGATTCGGATGTAAGTGTAAGGACGATGAGTGTTTTAATTAAATTTCGTTACAAAAATATAGTGGACAGAAAACACACAACCCAGTTGGCTCAATAAGCACTAAGGATTCTTTCCAATTATGAGCATGACAGATGTGCTTCTAGTGCGGTGATAGTTAATATTATCGGGCTCAGGACTAATTTATTTATGACTAGCGGGCTGGCCCAGCTTCGCCCGGGTACAAATAGATTTCTGTACAATAATATGTACGTATTATACATATAAACCTTCCTCTTGAATCACTCTATGTATTAAAAAAACCGCATTAAAATCCGTTGCGTAGTTTTAACGATTTAAGCATACAAAGGTACATAGGGACAGAGAAAGCGACTTTGTTTTATACTATGTAGTGATATCGCACCTTTAGAATTATAGTGACCTAACTAAAAAATCTAATTTTTTGGGAAACGTTAATTAAATATTTGTAACATAAGTTTTGTACTTATGGAAGATACATTGAGAAGACCGAAGTTATACATCTTTCTGTCTTTCACGCGTCAATAGGTCCTTCTATAAGGGTCGATGAAGATAGTCATTTTGGGCCAATATATGATGCTAAACTCTAAATTTTTGGATTGAGTCATTTTAATTATAAAGGTGCAATACGCTAAACTAACCTGCCTTGATATCCTCAATTTGAGCAAAGATCATCCCAAGACACAGCCATGAATCGCAGACCTGTGCCTTTTTATATAACCGACTTCAAAGAAAGGAGGAGGCTATCAATACCTCAGAAACTTTATTTTTTTTATATAACGAACTTTATTTTGTCATTATTTCTACATACTACGGTATTAATAGCTACATGCTTTGAGTTATGAGACGCGTTTTAACTGGTTTTTAACCTGTAAATTGAGCAGATGGTCGCCTGACTCTCAACTACCTTGAGGAAATAATGCAATCACGTTTACAGGGCTTTAACATTTAAACAAAGTTACATGAATTATCTTTGTTTTTATATCACCACGCATTATACATAAATAATAAATAAATAACACTCAACAGTCACATACAAGTCCTGATCCCACACTAAGATCGAGTCTTGTGTCGTGGGTATCAGGAACTACGAGAGACTTTTCGGTCTCACTAACACCCAGACCCGAAAGAAATATTTATCGGTTGCACAAACATTTCTCTCGGTGCGGGGATCGAACCCGCGGCCTCTTGTTTACAGGTGGCGTCTAACCGATTGCGCCACGGAAGCTGTCACATGTATCATTTTATGCGATGACGAAAGATTTTTTAAACAATGAACATTGTATGAAAAAAAAAACAACAAAGTAATGTACGAGACACAGAAATATTCTATGGTTCGACAAGTTTAATCACATTTCTCTTGGAATTTTCTCGTCTTATCTTTACGTCTCTGTGACAAAATATCTATTGATACCATATTCAATTGCGCGTCATGTGCGTTCGATAAAAATGTCGAGATTATTCTCAATATTCAATAGTTATTTTTTGTGTATATTTTGCATGAGCGGTGTTTGTGCTGTAAAAACTGAATCGGCAATAAAATTTACTTAGGTTATTTTGAAATTTTACATAACTGCCAGTGTGTAAAACATCGTGAGGAGATTCACGATGTTTTTTTTTGTTAAAATGGGATAAGATCAGCGAATTTACTCGTAGCATCGAAAAAGAATATACAGTATTGTTATACCATGTTTGAAATCCAAATCTAACGGGCTAGTATTCATAGTTCATGAACTTATTTTAGATATCGAATGTTTTGTCTCCCTCGCTCTTAGTGAATTCAAAAGTGGTTGGAAAGGAACAAAACATAACACATTTAGCATAACAATACATTGTTTATACTGTCACCGTAGTGAACTCGCAATGACAACTGTGTCCAATTACTCCAACCATGGCACATTGATACTTCCGTTTGGTATCGTGGAATGATTAATTTTAAATGGCGAATTGTGATTTTTGTTTTATAGTTTGTTCTTCCCCTGTGTAACATCGCGGAAAATTTGCAGAAGAAATGTGTTGGCATGTTGGCAGTCGCGTCTGGTCGTTTGACGTTTACCAACAGACTACCACGCACTTTCTCTGTACTTTTCAAATAAACTAATATTTAAAAGTTCAATTCAGAGGGTCTTTATCGTAGTCCAAGGAATTCACTTAAGCTACAAAAAGTACTAGGGTGTTTTTAGTAACACCATTCATACAAATATTTGTTATTTTGTCTACATTGGTTGATTAAAGTACACGCTTGGAAAACACTTTGTTTTGTTGCCATTCATTAAAATTCTTGTCGTGTATTGGTTAGCGTTTGCCACATGATAAACATAGGCATATTTTGGTTTTACGGTACCACAGACCAAAACAAACTGGTCATTACTTATTTTGCTGATAAGTATTTGTTTTTACCATAAAATAAAAAATGTTGAGTAGTGAAAACAATTTGCACTAAATCGTCTGATTTATTCAATGAATATTAGTAGTTTTGTGTTTAGATACATAATTTTATTTTGTCCTACATTCATGTATAACTTTTAGATTTAACCACATCAACCTTAAAGTTGTCCAGATGATTTTATAAACCCCGCTTTTTGTATCTTGTAGGTATAATTCTTCAAGCATTTCCTCAATAAAAAGTATAATAAAGCTGCTACATCAAATCAAACTATTTTCCTGTTGCATCAATAATTTGTTATTTAGGTACTTAGTTTCTTGTGATGTTGCAAAGTGCAAAATCGTGAGTGTGGGATAAATTATTATGTAATTGCAGAAACATGTAGGACAGTCGTGGGTAACCTTTAATTGGTTGTTTATTAGTTTATAGCAAATGTTAGTCGAGAAGGTTCTATGCATTTATTGGTTTAATAATTTCGTGTTTACCGCAAGTAGAAGTAATCAATCATATTCAATGTATGTAGTTACTAGTTAATGATCACATTCATCCATCAGCTAAAGGAAGTCCACTGCTGAACATAGTGATTTCCACAGTGACCTGTTAGTGGCAGCTTGCATCCGGCGACGTCCCGCGACCTTTACCTGGTCGTCTGACCACCTTGTGGTTGGACGTCCTACGCGGTGCTTTCCACTACGGGGCCTCCATTCCATAACTTTTTGGCCCCATCGGCCACTGGTTCTCCGCGCTATGTGCTCCGGCCCATTGCCACTTCAACTTACTAATCCACTAGGTTACTTTAGTTTTCCAACGGATCTCCTCATTCTTGATTTGATCTCATTGGGAACATGTTAATTAAGACAGTTCATATCCGATGACTTTAATCATGCAGTACCAACAAGGTTTACCGGGGTGAAGAAAAAAAAAAGCTGTTCAGACTTAAGTATCTCCATATTAGGTTTTATAATCCTCTTACTTTTTACTTTACTTTTTGCCAAGTTTTTTTGTATACAACGAAAACTGGAAGGATCGACTTCGGTTTTTTAGTCTAATCCTGCCCCATCGGTCATTTTTTTCCACTTGCAAACAGAGCAAGAACAGTATACCTATACCTACTGCGTAGTGAACAGGAAAATGGTTGATTGATTCAACTGGTCGATCTTGTGTCGTTGACTCAGAGCTAGTTAACTTCGTCTTGTATTTACTGCATGTGGGAAGCGGTGGTCTAGAATTCTAGATGCAAGGTTTACTGAAGACAGCGTCAGTAACGAATGACTCGGTAAAATCTTATTATTTTACAATATTGTCATTGGTCTCAAGCTCTTACGATTCTGTTGATATTTAAATCAAAGAACATCGGTCACGTCCATACATATTGGGACCTGGCAAAAAAATATGGTGTACACAGCTGAGATATAGTTTATTTTGTTGCATAGGGCTTGAGGAATTATGTCCAATTAGATGAAGGTTTTAAAAAAGCCGGATTTATTAAAATATTTCATATATTTGTAACTTTTTAGGTTATGGTTACACGTATAAAAAAATAGCGCATTATAATGTCATTGTCAAAAACAACAACATAAAACAAGAACATAATTTTGAAACACTATGCTGAATTATATGAACACAATGCAAAAAACACTTTGAAGGATAGACTGACGCTCCGGGTTCATATTGGAAATATGAGAATACTTCGCACTTTTAACGAAATCACAAAGCGTTATCATTATCCAAAGGTCAATCGTACAAGGTCTTCAGAAATGCAAGGGTCTATCGGAGCCCGTTATCAAATATCAAAGCCAAGTCATAAATATAAACAGAGAAATAACAGTAGGCGCAAATTGGAAATCACAATAAAGCAAATGACAGCGCTCAGAAGGCATATGTGTCATAGAAAATACCTACACTTTATTTTTAATTCAGCACTGACTACCTTCAACGCTGTAGATAAAACCTTATTTTGAAACAAAGTATGAGTGATGGAACGCGCTCATACGCGTTCAATATTATTAAAACACTTTAAGATTGTCTTTTTTATCCGGGTATTTAAAAATATATGGAAATATGCATTTTTATTCTAATAAATCGTACTATTTTTTGATGTACCATTCATAACTGGTCCCTTCAAGGTCCATTATGGCCGATGTTCTTTGTGAATTTATGATTTTTGATTGTTAAATTAATTTCGGTGGTTTAGTTTATTGAAATGTATAACATTTTAAAAAACTCTACATAGTTCAAAAGTAATTCGATAAGTCAATTACTGGTGGTAGGTCTCTCATATGTGAGAGGCCATCTGGGTAGGTTCTACCGCAGTGTCTATTTCTCCTGTCAAACAGCAGTGTAAACGCACTGTTGTGTTTCGGGTTGAAGGGCATTGTAGCCAGAGTAATTACTGGACATATTGAGACTTAACATCTTATATCTCAGGATGGCGAGCGCAGTGGAATGCCAAGCATTGCTTTGTAATTCAAGGTGTTGTTTGGTTTTGCTACTGTTCATGAGCGGTCGTATCGCTTACCATCAGGCGAACGGCATGCTCGTCCCGCCATTCATAGCAATAAAAAAAAACCCGGTAATGAGGCTTGTAACTAAACTTGAGAAACTAAAGTATGACATTTAGTTAATTTAATGAATCAAACCCAAAACCTCATCTTTATGATCATCTAGATAAATATATTTTCTTGCAAATAATAACTACCTACGTGTTTGTCGCAACACGCAATACGCCTCATCTATAAACTCAATTAAATGAAGTCACAATCAAAGAAAAAACTGAATAGAAGTTCCTTAACAATGAGACAACAGGAAGATTATAATCGTCCTTACATTGTTATTAATGAAGGCGAGAATCAGGTATACAAGAGGAGCGGGAAGGATGACATAGAATGTTTCTTTATTTTTAATTAATTTTTATCTCGTATTTCGTTAGATTGCGTACTTATGGTATGAACAGTGACATACAAATAGAACATCAGCCAACTACAGTCAATATGTCTTTCGTCATTCGATACAATTATGTCCATCTGAATTGACAGACTCCGTGGCGCTGTTGGATAGACGCTGCCTGTGAAACGACAGGCTGCGGGTTCGATCCTCGCACCGAGACAAATATTTTTGTGATCCAGAGGTTTTGGATCGGGTGTCTCTCGTAGCTTCTGTTCCCCCGACCGAAGACTTGATCTTAGTGTGGAGTCAGGACTATGTGTGAATATTGGAAGTATTTTTTAATTGCCTCTTGATGTACCAGGATTGAAGAAAGGGAAAGCGTAAGCTAGTGATTTTACGAAATTTATTTAGTTTTTTTTTTCAGTTTCATTCAAAATCTTTCTTTTATTAAAGTAAAGATAGGATCTAGCGATTCTTTAAGTTTAGGTGGTACTACATATAGACTAAAAAACGTAGATTCGTAAGCTAGCTAGTTCTAGTTCTGTTAAGGAAAGTAGATGGGACACGGTCATAACTAGTTTTCCTTGACTTCAGAACTTTAGGTTTGTCTTGTCCTTGACAGAATATTTGGAGCCGGAAAAGTAAACACGATCACCTAAAAATACTAGTAGTATGTAATACAAAAAAATATTAAAATTAGGGTTTTTTAATGTGCTTAAACATTGTATACAGATTGTGGCGGAAAATCCACGGATTTCTTTGGTATTTAATTGTTTTTATAGTTACATAATCATTAGGTTGATTTCGAGGTTGGCGTTAATTAACTAAGAAGTAATAATATTTTCGATTACACGGATTTGAAGGTAAGTGCGTGGTGGTCTGTTGGTAAACGGACCAGACGCGGCTGCCAACATGTTCACGGTTGTCGCGGGTTCAAATCCCAGGGCACACCTCTTACTTTTCGGAGTCATGTGTGTATAGTCAATTACCACGCACTAAACGGTGAAGGAAAACATCGTGAGGAGACCTGCATACCATAGCGGGTTATAAAAAATTCTATGGTATATAAGTCCACCAATCCGCACTAGGCCAGCGTGGTGGACAATATGGCCTAATCACTTTTAATCGTACTGTCGATTGTAGAGTAGGCCCGTGCCCTACAGTGGGACGTATATGGGCTGATACAAATACAGATACAGGATTCGAAGGTAAAAGGAAGCATCATGATATTATTGAATTTTGAAGAAACATGTGTATTGTAGGTTTCGATAGGAGAGGTCGTGGGTTCGGTGGTCGAGCAATTTTAGTGTCGATAAAAAGGCGGTAATTTTTGGAGTTTCGTCTGTTCTTTGTTTTTTATTATTCTATTCGCCAGCCTTAAAATTAAATACAATACTAAGTTATTATAAGCAAAGATATTGCGTCATATCATTATATACCTATAAAGAATGTTAACAAATTACCTACATTTGCATGAATATCTTCTTTATTTAGTGCAATTGCCATCAAAAAAAAAATATTTATCAGAAATGCAGCTACACATTCTTTTTGTACCTATATATTGTTACTATATTGGATATGTTGTTGGGAATGTTTTTTTATGCCATATAGGTATTAAAATAATCATGCCTTGTTGTCTGTTGACTATTAAACATGCATAATATATGGATCACGCCGACATAATATTAAATCGCCTGCTTAAGGCAAATAGAATGCGTTAGTTTTTTTATTCCTCTGAATGGCGAGATGAGCATGTCGTTCGCCTGATGGTAAGCGATACGACCGCTCATAAACAGTAGCAAACCCCGAATTTTGTAATTCATGGTGTTGTTTGGGTTTGTTACGCCATGCATGCACAAAGCAATGCTTAGCATTCCACTGCGCTCGCCATCCTGAGATATAAGATGTAAAGTCTCAATATGTCCTGTAGTTACTCTGGTTACAATATCCTTCAAACCGAAACAACAGTGCATTTACACTACTGTTTTGCGGGAGAAATCGACATTGCGGTGGTACCTACCCAGGCTCTCACATATGAGAGACCTGTTGTTACGATGACTGTTGTTTAAGCACTCCGCGGCCATAATAGAATTGAGGAACAAAGCGAAAAGCGCAAAGCCTAAAACTAATAGAACTGTAAGCTAGTCAAAAGATAGTCAAGTCGACTCACCGGATTCTCGATCTTGAAACTGGATAGCCATTTCCGATGACACTGCTGGTCTACGCACCAAACACAACGTTGTACGAGTACCAGCTAGTCCGAACTCCGCGAAAACCAAACGAATTAGATTAATAGCCGACTTGTCCAAAAATGTGCCAAGCGTTGTGAAGCACTCGGGACAAAAAATTACGACACAATCAACAAACGCCAAATTGAAAAACTAACTACCCTCCACTACATTATTTTCGCGATAAAAACAAGTGAATGCTTAAGATGCCAAAATGTCATTTTTTGTGAAACTTACTACGCGGCTGCAAGCTCGTTTAATTAGTCTTCGACACGTTATATTGATTGCTAGGATTGTATTTTATGTTAACTCTAATACAATATGGTAAATTAAATATTATTGTATTCTCTTTTCTTCCAGATATAATTAAAGATGATGCTGTACTTGGTATTTGCTGTAGCTATCGCCGCGGTCACTGCTGACCACGAGCATGTAAGTTTATTTTTAAAATCTAAAAGAATAGGCAAAGGAACTAAAATGCATACAGCCATATGCCCTTTTTTCACAACAATGTGTTTTAATTTTTATTTGGATTTCGTCATCATATAATTTCAGTTAATTATTATTTAATTTAATTGTAAAGTTAGTTATTGAGACTACAATAAGACCTTGATTTAATTTTTTTGTTTATATTTTTTATCGAGCCCAAGCAATTACTTATTATTGAAAATGAATAGTACAAACATTCTAAGCTGATAGCGCGACATCACATCATAAGACTTTTTTTCTTGAAAAAGTATTTTTTTAATGAAATAATATTAAAATATTCATTGAATCCATAAAATGTCCTACATTATTTAGATTCAGTCACTTTTTTGCCACTACCACCTAGCTCACAAGGCTGTTTTTTAATTCTAGGAGGCTCCAACCCGCGCTGTGGTGAAGCTACAAGGCGACGGCATCCTGGGCAACATCACGTTCACCCAGCTGCCTGACGGCAAGGTCCACGTGCAGGGTTCCATCACCGGCCTCCCGCGGGGCCACTACGGTTTCCACGTGCACCAGTTCGGAGACATCACTGGGGGATGCGGTTCCACTGGATCGCACTTCAACCCTGAGCATGTAAGTGGTTTGGAGGCTGTTGATTGAATGATGGATGCTTAGTAGATAGTTTTTTTAATTTATTGGGACACTAAAACAAATGATATTCAGTAAAAATATAATAGGTATGAGATACAGCATACAGATTAGATTTAGAATGCAACTCAACACAGGCGTAGACAACTTGGTTAGATAAAAAAAAGCAAAGAAAAAAGGTACAAATTATAGATTATAGATATAATTGTAGAAAGCTAATAATCATTTGAATAACAAATATGAGTCACAATTTAGAATACGAATCAAGCATTTTAAGAAATTGTGAATATTTGCGTCAAATTCTTGGTGCAGTACAACTGGAGTACAACGGTTGTAATTTCAACACAAGATTGAATGATTTTGTAAGGTGTTATTTTTTTATGAGCTACATCTTCAAACGGAAGGCTCTTTTAAATGAAATGCATTATAATATGAAAGTTTACAAGAGTGCAAACTGCAAGGTAGTGAATACAAATAATTCTACGAATGAATCCTATACATTATTTGAGAGCATGACCCAGTAGATGTTTTTTCGAAGGATTATTATCAAAATTTTTTCAACATGTTTTCTGACCATAAACTTACATGTTTTTCCAAATAGGCGAAATATTACCTCAGGGACCGGCTCTTAACATCCCGTGCCAGTAAGGGCTATACTTTTAAGCCCCTTAGGACGTGGCAATATTCGTTCTAGATTATGTGTTTTAGTAAACAAGAGTTAAAATACAGGAGACTATCTTGTATTGAATAATAAAACATTAAATTCCTTTCGCAGAAGCAACACGGTCACCCAAGCGACGACAATCGGCACGTCGGCGACCTCGGTAACGTTGTCTTCGATGAGAACCACGTCAGCAAGATCGACATGGTGGACTCCTTCATCTCGCTAGCAGGCCCTCACAGCGTGATAGGCAGGGCTGTAGTTCTCCACGAGAGAGCCGACGACTTCGGTCGCACTGACCATCCTGACTCCAGAACCACTGGTAACGCCGGCGGCAGGGTTGCTTGTGGTGTCATTGGGAGGTTGTAAGACGGGAATTGGCTATAGGCATAAGCAGTCTTTTACGGAATTGAGATAACTTTATGAAATTTAGAGACTTTTACGGAAGGGAAATTGTTCCGTAATTACTCATAATTTAGTCGGCAAATTGTTTTGTTAATTTATGTTTCTGAAATTAAAATATCCACTCGTTTAGCGTCTCTCAATTTATTCCGTAAACAAATGCCATAAATATACCATGTCATAAAATTACATTTCACGAAAGCAATCGATTGGTTATGGATATATTGCTCTCTATACATATTGATAATTGTAATGTAAACAAACTGGAATTTCACGTTTCGATGTATTCTCTTGCAGAGTTCTAGAATGTTCGACTTGAGTTAAGTATGTCCTTGTTATTGTATTCGTATTGTAATTTTGCATACTGCGTCAATTTGATATTTAAAACTGCACTTGCCAGACCGGTTTTCATATTGTCGCTAGAAACGCATCTTTTATGTAGACTGTAGATTTAGTAAGTTGAATAAATTATTTTTCAATCGATTTGTTTGTTTTTCTTTTTGAAGGACATAGGGGCTTTAATTTTAGATAAGATTTTGAACTGGCGTAAATGCATGAAGGTGTAATAGCGTATAATAAGTTGTACGACCGCCTATGGACAGTAGAAGAACCAGAGAACACCATAAATTACAAAGCAATGCTTGGAACTCAGCTGCGCTCGCTATCCTGAGACATGAGATGTTGCGTCTCATTATGTCCAGTAGTCTAAATAAATACACCCAATAGTCACATACATAGTCCTTGCCCCACACTAAGATCGAGTCTTGTGTCGTGGGTATCAGGAACTACGAGAGACTTTTCGGTCTCACAACACCCAGACCCGAAATAAATATCCGTGGATCACACAAATATTAGTTTCAGTGCGGGGTCCGAACCCGCTGCCTCACGTTTAATAGCCGGAGTAAACCAACTGTGCCACGGAGGCTGTCAAAAAGCATTCTGTCTGTACCCGTATCAGTCCATAATTCCATATACGTCCCAGTGTAGGGCACAGGCCTCCTCTACAATCGAGAGCACGATTAAGAAAGCTGAACGATATGGCCTTACTACTCTCAATCGTGTACTAATACATTGAATAGGAATAACATTATAAGCATGTTTATTTCTATGTATATTACGAGTACTAAGATTTCCTCATACACTTTAGACTGCCCTCTCTTTTTCTTATTTATATATCCATCCAAAGATTGCCTGCAAGAAATAGTCTAGAGTGATAAGGTCGCTTTTTGTATTATTCTTACTATGTCATTTGTGAAGAAATTGAAGTTATACTTCTTTTGGGACGTTTTGAAATTTATGAAGATATTTTTATGTATTTATAATTGCTTTAATGAACACCAAACAACATTAACTTACAAAGATAAAAAATATATATATATAAGAAAACAAGTTTAAATAAAGGTGACAATTAGCGGTCTTATCGCTTAAGAAATTACTTACAGACATCCATCTTTTAAATATAATTATTTTTCTATATAGTGTAAAAAATATTACATAAATAATAACCATATTAAAACGAAGAACACAGTAAATATTTAATTTCTCAAGACTTGGATCGATACTATCAAGGCTTCGCAAGTATAATTGTATGTGATTGAAACGTCTGCTTATTTATTTATGTCGCACTTGGCGATTTTCAGGTTCTAAAGGTGCACATCTACTGAGAGCTATTAAAAGAATGATTTATAGATTTTTCTGCTTGTTCTTATCTCACAAGTTAGTGTTTGTACAGCACGATTTATTAGCCATGTTGCAGAATGAATTGACTTATTATTTTTCGACCGGTCGTCGCCTGATTATTAGTCTTTCAGGAGTAGGCTTTTTGTCTACCAAGCTGGCTAAATCCACTATGTTTTTCTTTACTGTTTAAGCAAAAGACAAATTACCTAAAGTACTAAAGTTATAACATACCCCACTAAAAACATTCGTGATATTGTAGTATTAAGAGAAGCTTTTATTATTGTTGTGAATGGGGAGACGAGCATGCCATTCGCCTGATGGTACAAATAAGCTATATGATCGCTCATGGACAGTAGCAAAACCCAAGAACGCCATGAATTACAAAGAAATGCTTTGTATTCCACTGCGCTGGCCATCCTGATACATAATAATTATGTTGTCTCAATATTCCAGTTGTCACTCCGGCTACAATTACCTTCAGACCGTAACACAACAGTAAATTTACACTGATGCTTGGCTGGAGAAATAGACATTGCGATGGTACCTACCCCAATAGTCTCACACATATGAGAGACCTACCTTTGAACCATTTGCATATTTATCGATTTTAGTTTTATAAGTTACGCTTTCATGTTATGTCGCTTTGTTATCACGTAGCGTGTTATAGGTTACAGGCCTTTAACACTAAAAGTACTTGCGTTAAGTACCACCGGCAGTCGATGTCCAACGCTGGGACTCTGTACTCTATAACATCCCACCATGTTCAACTTCATACACGCTAGCACGCAATGTGCCAAAATACTGCTGATTTCCCTGAATGTGATATGCATTGTAAGTATTTAGAAGATCATATTTTGATTTATGCAGGTTCTTAAGTGATCACAATGGTTGATTAATGTTTAACTTTAGAAGGATCTTTAATAATGTCTGTAATGTTTGTTTAATGAAGCTGTTAATAATCCGTCAGTCTTATCCCAAGAGACGTCAAATTGTTACGAACTACTTGTCCGAACTACGGAGACTGATGGAGGTACTCATTCGTAACATTCAGATCAAGCTGGCTCTCGTTGCAGTTATTTTCAGACGTGTCATGATATTTTTCGAAGGAGGCAAGTTAAGAGAATGTTCTCTTAAATGCATGAATATATTTTTGAGTTCAAAAGAGGTCAAAGAGGTGCCAAAGTTGCAGTTTGGGGCATTAGAAAATATTTGCCCAAGGTAATATACGCCTTTGAACTATCATTCGCCAATGGCGTTCAATAATTCCATTCTATCCCTATCTGTAAAGGCGTGACATGAAGTTACAACGCATGTTTATCATTATATGACAGCCTCCGTGGCTCTGTCGGTTAAACGCCTCCTGTGAAACGAGAGGCCGCGGATTTGATTCCCGCACCGTGACAAATGTTTGTGCGGCCCACAAATATTTCTTTCGAGTGTGGGTGTTTGTGAAACCGTTTTTCGTAGTTCTTGATACCCACGACACAAGACTAAATCTTAGTGTGGGTCAAGACTATGTATGTGACTGTTGTGTGTATTTATTATTATTTATATTTATTGTAGCTCCTAGCTCTATTCACATTCGGCTTCGCTGTGGTGGACACGCGGATCCTGAAGACATATGGCGAGGACCAGGCATCAGGTTCCCTGGTGGGAGACATGGTGATAATTGTCGCTAGTCTCCTGCTGATGTGTGTCGCTGTACTGGGATGTGTCGGTACTGGGAGGAGCAGCGTTAAACTGCTATATTTGGTAAGGGTTTTGATACATACATAATCATCACGCCTGTATCCTATAGGGGTGGGCAGAGACTAAAGACCGCAGCTGTGCTCGATTCTGAAATATTACTTTCACTTCATCCACTTTCATCAACCTCTTCATGCATTCTCGATTCTTGTTGAGGATACACCGATTTGGATGATTTGGGTTTTGATAAATTGGACTTAACTGAATAGTTGATGGATTATTTCCCATATTGTATACTTTGTTATTGTATTCTTCCTTTGATGGTCCTAAATAAATAAATACTGCAACAATCATCTGTCACGATGCTGTCGCCAATAATGATGATGAAGTATCAAAAAACTGCTTCTATGGTTATCGCAAGTTCCTAATTCTTGAAGGCTTTGATATTGTTAATATAATATGTTTACTTTACTGATTCTAGTACGTGAGTTTCCTCATGATGCTGGTAGTATTGGAGATTATGATCGCGATCTACGTGTCACTGCAGCGGTACGGCCTTCAATTCCGAGTCACTGAGTGGATTCGAGAGGACTTCTTCAGAAACTACACGGGGGAGTTCAAAGACTCCCATGACAAACTGTGGGATGAACTGCAGACTAGTGTAAGATTATTAATGTTTTAGCTAAGTGACACCGTCCATTTGGTGGGTACTGTGGTGTCCAGGGGAAAGATGGGCTAAAGAGGAATTTGTAAGTTCATATAAACACAATTTCACTCGCATTTATTTTAGGTGGCGTCTCACATATAAGAGCCCTTCCAGTAAATTATTATATTTATCGTATTTGCCTCTTAAGGCAGAAAATACTAACTCCACCAATATTTGGAGTTTATTTTCGCTACTTTGAATATGGTGCTCATCATGGTAAATTATTTTAGGAATTCGATTGGGAGTGTTTAGGTCATATAGTCCTCCACTCTGGCCTAGTGCGGGTTGGCAGATTTACACACCATAGATTGTTTTATTTTTATGGTCTTTGTGAAACGTTTTTAAATCCCAGGGCATACCTCTGACTGGAGTCATGTGTGTATTGATAGTCAATAATACGCACTAAAACGGTGAAGCAAAACCTCGTGAGGAAACCTGCATACCATAACGATTTGTAGTTACCATTGGATGTCCTTAAATATATAAAATAAAATAAGTACCACGGAGAAATGTTTTTACTTTTTTCAGTACGAATGCTGCGGACTAAACGGGCCTGACGACTATGCCGCTATCAGCCAACCGATAAGCCTGTCGTGTTGTCAGCGTGCCTTCCGAGCTCGGACCACACAGGCTCAGCAGCAGATGTACAAGAACTGCTTGGAGTTAGTTCTTTACCATCTCTCAATACTATGCTTCATCCTACTTATAAAACAATTACTAATAATTCAACCTTGACTAAAGCTGGTTTATCAATCGTCAAATAATTTATATTCGATGTATGACGACACCATTTGGATATTCTTTATCTGGGGTGCCAATCTTTACGAGTATTTGTGTCAGCTTATGCTCGTCCCACTTCAAGGCACAGGCGTCCTAAACAATCGACGGTGCGATTGAGTAGGGTTAGGCCATATAGTCGAAAACGCTGGCATAGTTAAATTGTTATGTAATTACCTTTCTTATGTAATACAAGAGGTGACCTGTTGTGAATGGACTGGACGCCCCTGTTGAGATGGCGGTCGCGGGTTCGACCTTCAGGGCAGCCCTCTGATTTTTTCGGGTCATGTGTATATTACATACATACATAAATGTCACGCCTGTATCCCATTATGCTATTTATTGCGAATAAATTATAAATATGACAAATGCCATGTTGCAGAACAGCTACCTACTTCAACACCGGGTGTGAAGACGAGATCCTAGGCGTGCTACGATCAGACGCTGACTACCTTCTCGGAGTAGCAGTGCTCAGCTTTTGGTTTGAGGTTACTTACCACCAAATTTTTTTTTTATTTCATTAAAAAATATGTCCTTCCTTGGATTCTCGTTTATCATTTTATGGGGTTAATTATCTAAGTTTAATCAAGACTTCTGGATATATTATATAGATCAATTTTCGCTATGGGAATTCTCGAGAGAGTTCCATTCCGTTGTGGACTTTCTATGGCTAAGAACTATACATACATCACGCCTGTATTCCATAGGATCAGGCAGGGGCTACATATCGCAAATTTGGTCGATCTTGATTTTAGCTTCATCCACTTTCATAAACCTTTTCATGCATTCTCCTCGATTCGTAGTACTTTTGACCTAAGAATGATGGTTGAAATAAGTATTATAAACCAGAGACCCGGTTCAGTCAAATCTATGTTTTTTATTCCAGTCTGCAATCTATCGATCACAAAGCAACAAACTTATAACTATATTTTTTTATACAATTACAATACTCCACGTCAAAGTGACTACCTGATAGTAAATGCAGAGAAGTCCAGATATAGTATTCATAGAGGGTAAATGGCTCCTTGATTGATCGACACCACTCCCTCTACTTTTCTCTTCAGCCACATAAGGTCCACTGCTGATCATAGGCCTCCACAATGGATCGCCACATAGACTTGCTGGAAGCAGCATCCAGCGACTTCCTGCGACCTTAACCAGGTCGTCCGTCCACCTTGAGAGTGGACGTTTGACACTTAGCTTGATTGTACGTGGTCATTACCATTTTGGTCCTTTGAATATTTATATTTAAAAGTTTGACCAGTATTGATTGATCTAGTTTCTTTGATGGCCCTTCTATTAATAGGCGTGACACGATTAAGGCGGATACGGGACATTAAATATGTATGTTATTGATTGCAGGCGGTCGGCATGCTCCTCGCGCTGTGGGTTGCCAATCAACTGAAAAATGCTGTCCAAGTGTACAAGCACACTGTCAAGTACTAGGCTTATGCTGGCAACATTAATGAGAAATAAAATATTATTTTAAATTGAGTTTTATTTCACACCACTGTTTTTTTTATTTTTTATAGCATACGTCCGGTAAGTGAGCAAACACAACACTTAATTGTAAGTGATCAAATTAAAGAGAACGGGAAGGAAAAGGGAGGGGGATATTGTGCTTCTGACAATCATCAATTGAATGAAATGCAACAGCAAAGCAGTCGCATCACATCGACTTCTTGTGAGACGGTGGTACCGTCCCGAACGAGCCTGCACATTCATGCTGAGTCATGGCTGACATCAGCGTGGCTCTACCACTTACATTTATAGAGGAGTATGGTAGAGTGACATGAAATTAGCTTTCATTGAAGGAACTTATTATTTGGTGCCCTATTGGCTGTTGGAAACGGACCGGATGCAGCTGACGAGACGTTGGTCGCCGGTTTCAATCTCGGGCGTGGCTTACAACACCTCCGTCTTTTTAGATTCATAATATGTGTTATGATATATGATATGTATTGATGATAAGCAATCACCACTCACTTTATGGGCTTATAATAGCAGTACTTTTATGGGATGCTTTTTTCAAGTTCAACCGAATATATTTGATATCAAATTCAACTTCATACTTCCACACATCACTAATGACGAAGGAATAAGAAAGAAATCGTAAGGGTTATCTTAGGTTAAGGATTATCCTAGGATTTTTTCTCCTTATGAGGTACCGAACCCTAAAATAAAGTTACGCCGACTTTAGAAAAGCCGTGGTAATTGATACAAGCTTCTACTGACAAATATTAAAATCAACAAGAATTTCATTTCTAAGATTAAGTAAGATGACGGAATATTTTTTTCTCTAAAGCCATTTTATGAGTCTGACGTCTACCACTCTTTCAATAAGTAGATGATGATTATATTTACGGAATTATTCATGGACAATTTATAAGCCTATTTTAATTAACAAATATTCTGTCTTTTTCACTCAAACTGAAATTAAAAGTCATTCGAAAAGGACAAAACATTCGATAAGAACAATAGGTTTATCAACCATCTATGTATAGGGCCACAAGTACATAATATACTATGTAATGCAGAACAAAACGCAACACAGTACCTTTAATATGCACCAATAAATAAGCAATCAGATCGATACGCCGATACGCGTAAATTAATCATATCGAAAATACCATGCACTTTGCCTACAATCTCAACCTTATTCCGATACAATAAGAGCTAAATTCGCGACGTAAAATTGGTTGAAACAAAGAAAGTACGTCATTAAGGGTAGTTTGCGGTGAGTGTTGGAAAATAGGCTTTATTGTCAACCACATAAGGTGGAGCGATGGTGGCGTCTGGACTTCATATCGAGACAAAGGACTGTGACAGAAGACGGGCCCTGAAGTGTGGGTAACTGGACAGGTGGGTTCCCACGTTCTAGATATTGCGGTATGGTTATGAGCGAAGAGGGTAGTCTATTATGTATGAGATCACGTAATCAACTTGCTATGTAGATACATAGTCGCTACCGCTCTCCCTAAGAATGCTAAAATCTAACGCTAACATTAAAAGCAATTTAAAAAAAGTTAGAATAGAAAAACAAATTACAATGGAGGTGCTGGGATTTGAACCCAGGACTTTCAGCATGCGAAGCAAACACTCTACCACTGAGTTACACCCCCGGTGTTAGATTTGTCGAATTTGTCAGCCTATGTCGTGCCTAAGTTTTACATAGAAACGTGAATTTAAAAAATTATGAAATAAAGTTCGTGATTTTATGTCGATGGGAAATCGACTATAGGTTTTCTTCAATGATAAGTGATGGGCTCATGGATTCGAAGTTCATATATAAATCTGGTACAAGTTAGGAGCACGAAAGGTTTACTGGTGTAAGGTCCCTCATACGTGAGAGGCCGCCTGGTTAGGTACCACCGCATTGCCTACTTCTCCCGCCAAATAGCAGTGTAAAATGCATGTAGTTTGAAGGATATTGTAGCCAAACTACTTTATATTGAGATATTGGATATATTGAGACTTAATATCTTATTACTCAAGATGAAATGCCAAGCATTGCTTTATAGGTCATGGTGTTGTTTGGTTTTGCTACAGTCCATGAGCGGTCATATCGCTTACCATCTCAGGCGAGTGGCATGTTCGTCTCGCTATTTATAGCAATAAAAAAATGAATTACTGATGCGTTTCTGTAGGACAAAGCCTAATTCTATTTTAAATAAATAGAACGCTAGCAGTTATTGGCCCATTAAGAAGTCCTATTCTAATGTTGTATGTTTAATGCCTATAAATAGTATATTATTATAACAATTTTTTGATCCTAACGCTAAACGTCCAACACCAAAAGCAAAATCAGCAAATTTTAACCTACTTTTAATCCGCTCCGCTCGCCACTACAGCCTCGCCAGCAGTAATCACCAGTACGTTTAATGCATTGATCGATATTAGACCCTTAAGCCTTCATTTCCTATGTCCACGTTCAGCTCAACGGTCTTGCAAGCGGCTTGGCTCCTCAGAACAATGAAGCCGAGGAACATACGCTGCATGAAGTTCTTCCTAACGTTCTTCAACATCATCTGTATTGTGAGTTGTCTAAAATATTATTATAAAGAGACAAGATTTGATTGTATGTTTGCACTGAATAGGTCCTGAAACTACTGGATCGACTTGTAATTTTTTTCACCATTAGATTCCTACGTTACCTTGATGAACATACTGTTTATTTAGAACTAGACGTATTCAAATTTATGGCAAGACAAAGGACCCATTGAACATGATAATAAATGCAGTCCAAGTAGATGTGGCAAACTGCTGGCTGGTTGTATCCGGATATACATGAGCAAAATGTACAATTACCCTCGATGTGCGCACTTAAAAAGTTGGCAATTCGTTTATTTTACTGAGTGTGTATTATAGCACAAAAAAAATTGTCCTGATGTGTGCCTGGGTTTTATCACAATATGTCGAATTCATTTTAAATAGATCTATCATAGAGGAATATTGTGTACAAATATAGATTAAAGTTGTAGATTTTTTGACCAGAAAAGTGAATGATGGTTGAGCATAATTCAGATTATGATTCTTTACTGGCACGACGAACGACGTCATATCTGATGACAAAAACAGTGCCTTACAAATTGCAATGGCGATAGTCGATTATTTGTGAATTTAACACAATTACGCTGGCTTATTCGATTTCTTTACGCTACGCTGGATGACCTTGAAATATTGATCCTTGAACGTAGTAATTACATGGTGGGATGGTCTATGCTTATTGATTTTGTAAAGTGTTTTGTATCTATATAGCAATCTAAGGTTACAGCCAAGTTATACTAGTTATAGAATTGTGAAATTAATTTATTAGATATTTCAATTAATGTTAATGGATCTGGAAACTATTTTATGCTAACGAAGGTAATTTCCCGCGTCTGTTTTATCGCTTAATTATAGTATGGCAGAAGTAACTGCACAATCTAAAGTTATTCTGAAGTTCGAAGACGTTTGCTTTGTATATTCAGAAAGCAGACGATAGATATTATCATTGTTGATTTGAAGGCTTTAATTAAAGTTGGCTTCACGGCAATTTACAGTATTGTTTAAAGATGTAATCAATAGATATTGATTAGGGTGGTAGCAACTACAGCTGGTAGCTATCGATTGAAAAACACGACCGGAACGAATTTACAATAATTGTTCCATCCATGGGCCAAGGCCTGTCCTTTCTTCTATACTCTGCGGTGTCTTTTCTTTTATGTTATATTTATCTTTTCGAAATATGGCAATACTTCATTATAACGAAATAAACCTTTAAGATTAAGGGCAAGTTTTCCCAGTTCTTGATACAGTCCTAGATAGCTATCTGGCCCTCATCTGTTAGATAATATATAAATCTCGGTTGCAATAGGGTTGAATTTATTATTTTATCTGACAGATGAGGGCCAGATAGCTAACTAGGACTAAAGTCTTGATAAATCAAGAACTGGTGAAACTGGCCCTAAATATGCATATTCATAATTCCAGATTTTCATGGGACGTGACAACGCAAGACCATAATATATAGGCAGGATGCTTAACTGAATGCAAACTAATGGTTCATCATCATTTCAGCTCTTCGGCCTGACCCTGATGGCGGTGTCAGTAATGAACATGCGCGAGAAGAAGATGAGGCCGGATGACCACGACACTCCGTCTAAGGGGATGCTGGCGTTTTTCCTGACCCTGGGTTTGTGCCTGGTTGTTACGACTGTGCTGGGCTGCGTCGGAGCTTTGAGGGAGAATGTCAAGATTCTTTATGTGGTAAGTGAGAGAAAATTGGAATGTGAAGCGATGCGATGGTCTATAGAGTTGTAATTTAGTGACGTGCCTAAATTCGAGAATTTAGGCTTTGTGTTTATAATCATCATCAAATATCTAGTTGGTAAATCTTTCTTACCTTGCGATTGAACGTTGATCGCTTGCACAGGTTATGTGGACACATTCCACTTTCTTTATACGTTTGATTATTTTTTATTTTATTTACCATGAAATGGAATAAAAGAAAATAGTTGATCACTGATTATATTTTGTAGGGAAATTGTCAATAACTACTTTATAAATTCCTATTCTTATTACCTGGGTTTACTTTCATTAAATACAATTGTTTTTATCTTTAACTTTCATATTAGAAACATCATTTCAATATAACAGCATTATTTCAACCTCCTTAACATTACAGCATGCCTGCTTCTTCATATTCCTGCTATCAGTCGAGATTGTGGCGGGAGTGGGGAGTGCGATCCTACGCAACTGGAAGGGAGGCCACACGGAACTCCGGGTGCTGTTCTACAGGAACGCCACCGCTGATGACGAGACTCCTGGCGCTCAGGATTACTGGAATGACTTGCAGTTTGACGTAAGATTTGGCTTGGTGTTTGCTTCATTTACCCACAAATATCCCCTTAAATGTGGTGTATAGCCTATGCTAAAACAATTTTTGTCTGATTTTGACAAATTTGCGTATCATTATTAATTCGACAATTACATAGCAATGAAATTGGAAGCAATATCAACAAATTGAAATACAACTAATTTTCACGAATTTTAAAGTGTATGTGGTTTAATTCTTACATTTTTTAACTTCCCGATTCGTTGCGATTACTTTACAGCTTTTGTGGTTATGAGACGGAATGAAAATTAGTTATATTTCAATATGTAACATTCGCGTAAGTCTATTATTTTCAATACTTCATCTATCCTGCCGTTTAGAACCAATGCTGCGGCATCGACGGTCCTCAAGACTACGCCATCATGCAAGTGGACATACCCGCAGCATGCTGCCCTCGTGCCCACCCCCTCCGCGAGGGTGGCGCCAGGAGACACCTTCACGCCACCTGCCTGGCTGAGAGGAGCTACTATACTCGAGGGTGTGAGGAGGTGGTCCGCAAGAGGCAGGCCTTTCAGAAGAATATATACAGCGCTGGAGGAGTTATATTCTCTTTGGTTGAGGTTAGTTAACGCCTTGGTAGTTATGCTGCCCTGGTACTTGTAGCTGCTTTTCATAGTATTGTGGATAAATTTTGCTGTGGTTATTAGGAGATATATTCGCACTTCTCTAAGGTATGATCAGTACTCTTTTAAACAAAAGTTTCTAAAATCTTTTTAAACGAATATTCTTTTATTGTGACCTTAATCTCTAACAAGCCTAGCCTAGCTTACATCAGTTCTGTTCAAATACTCTTCAAATCGTACTATTATTGGTGGTTTTGAATACTCCAATATGACTAATTAAAAAAGGGATTCAAATGGGGATAGGGAAAAACCCTCGGATAACTTACAAGTATATGATTACTTTTCAGATGACCTGCATTGCCTTGGCTGTGTGGATGGCGCGCACTATACGAGCTGAACGTAGAAAATTACAACAGAACTTGCAAGCGCATTTTGAAACTTGAACATTTTGTAGAGACATTATTCAGCACTTTTATCACAACGTAGACTTTAAAACGCACAATATTTCAAAGCGTATAATAAATGATAGAGCTATTATTAAGCATTAATATAGTCTAGATATAAAATAAGTATATTGAGAGAAAAGTTTATAACCAATCTTTCTCTATCAGCCTGTAGACGCCCCATTGAAAAACACGAGCCTCCTCTAAATGAGAATATGATTGAGAATGGTTAGGCCATAAACACCGATTCTTATTCTGACAGAATATAAGATAATGAACAACTTGTTTTGTCATTGATTTAAGTTAGTAACTAGTACAATTTTTATATTTCATCCAATGTCTATGTACCTTTATATTTTACTTGGGATATATTGCGTAATGCGTAGTCTCATATACTATTCGTATATCACTAGCGGCCCGGCCCGGCTCTTCCCGGGAGCAGATACACTTTTATGATAATATTCTATCGCCTATGCTCATCATGGATAATGTAGGATTCTAGGCAAAATATTTTTTCAAATCGTTCCAGTAGTTTCAGAGCCTATTCAATGCAAACACTCAAATCTTTCCTGTTTATAATATTAGTGTAGATAATTTATAATTATTAAGTAATTAAACACATTTCTATAATGTCGATATAAGTAATTAGATTTTAAAGGAGAGAGATTCCTAGATGTTACTTATAATTTAAATATTTAATTAAAATCTCTGGCGAATTTAAACACGATTGGTATGTATTTTAGTTGTATAAAAACTGGTGTGAAATTTAACATATTTCTACTGTCTATGTAAAGCGCACATAAAATAGTAATTATTAAATAAGTGTAAATAGAAATTATGACAAATGCACTGATGCATAAATATGTACCTAATGTCACCTCAATTCCTAGTCATAGAATAGTTTTATTAAAACAGCTACTTTATGTACCTATACAACTTTTACTATATTATTGTTATAAGTAAAGGAATTAAAAAAATTTAGTAGGCGACAAAATCAAGGCGAGAACTTTGTAGCTTCCCATAGACGGGTTCGGCTTATGCACCGGCGTTTCAACCCCACATCATGTGTAATAAACAAATACATAAACCCAACAGTCACATACACAGTCCTGACTCCACATTAAGATCAAGTCTTGTGTCGTGGATATCAGGACCTACTAGAGACTTTTAGGTCACAAACACACAGACCCGAAACAAATACCTGTGGATCATACAAACATCTGTCTCGGTGCGGGGATCGAACCCGCGACCGCTTGTTTCACAGTTGGTGTCTAACCAACTGTGGCACGCAGGTTGCTGGAAAGGAAGCTGTTTTCAGACCTTGAAAATCCCTTTGAGTCCTAAAGACATGCAGAGATACCATGGCGGAATTCTGAAGCTTCTCAATGCGTAACCAGAAATATCTGGTTTATCACCTGTTTTGTTTATTTAATAAATAAGGATAATTTAGTTACATTTAGTGTATTCACCTTAGAATTAAGCTAACTGTAATATTAATAAATTTTGCAATTTACATTGCACAACAAAATTTTATATATTAAATACAAATTTATACGTAGAAAGCAGATGTTAATAATTACCGCCATTATGTCTGGCCCTGGAATAAAACCCACTGCCAACATATGGCGTCTTTAAAGATAATTACTCAATTTAATGGACAAGACTGTTCGTTGTATCGCCATTTTATGTCGGCATTGCATAACAGATGAAACTCGGTTTAAACAATCCGATGTTTTCGACATGGGCCGTAAAAAGTTCATTATTTTTAAGATTTATGTGTTGAGTACTTTTATTAGGCGAGCATAAACAGACGGTTATTTATAATTTTTGAATTTCGAACGTTGTAGTTTTTATGGTGGAATGTCATACAGCCTACGGCTTTATTTGTGTTTTCGATGTACTTTTCGCAATAATTAAAATAAAATAATTAAGAATAAGTGTATGTAAGTAGATTTAAATTGTTTTAATATTTCATGGATTATATCAGCGACTTGTAGAATGTGTGAACCTAAATGTATGAAACCTATTCTGATATTATTTTTTTTAATCATTACGTGGCGTCGTTTTAATGTGAAATTGTAGCTAAACCTGTGATATAAAAGTAGTTTCTTTTCAAACAGCTGTGGCTGACAGCCAATAGGGACCAAATATGTATGCAATTAAGTTTCAAAAATAGCCTAATCTAGAAAAATCCTTGTCTGGGGCGAATATTTTATCTTTTTTAATTTTTTGCGGTCATTTATACAGTAGCTTCTCTTGTGTTTTTTTAATAATTTTGATTTTTTTTGTGTTATGGTTATTCTATTAGATTTGCGCCAGACAAGGATTGACACTTACATTTTCATAGCACTAAATTAGTTGTATTACCAAGATTACTTAGTAAATACTAAATATTGTAGTACTCAAGTTTAAAGTTATTGCAGTAACGGAATTTGAATCAGTAGTTTTCGCTCTCTCGCAAAGTTAGGATAGGAAATTGTGAAATTCCGTTACCTCTTTCACTCCATCCTTTGTGCTAGCTATTGTTACGTATTTATTAAGAATTATAGTAGTGTTTATATTATTACTCAGTTTTTAAATATTAATTAACGATGTAGAGATGGAATACGTAAGGACAAGCCGAACGGCTATTAAAAAAAATCATGTGTTTTTCAATAAATTTGATAAAACCTATGCGAGTCCTATGGGGTATTTCACGTGAAGCGGACAGGAAAAAAAAAAAGTGAGGTTCTTTTTTTTCCCTGACCGCTTCACGTGAAATGCCCCCTATGTCAGATTTAAATTGAATATCTTGGATCAAAATAAAAGACACGAATAATGTGATTTTTCTTTGAAAAATTCAAATAATTCGAAAATATTATAAGATCATTGATTTAAAAACTCAAGCCTTTCATTACATTTGTAGTTTCAAAGAGATGGCTGTGGAAATCACGCTAAAAAAAAAATTAAATTAAATTAATTTTATAGATTTCGTCTAAACGGTAATAAGCATTATTATCTATATTTTTATTTAACTTTCTGTCGTAATACAAGCATTTTCAAAATCTTTGGGAACAACGACTATTTTTAGTAACGCTCCACTAGAGATGTACTGGAGCGCCGCACCACTTACGTCGGAACACTTAAAGCGCTTTCCACGCTGTCCATATATTTGTATTGGTAAAAATAGAAAATTAAATTCAGATGCACTTACTTAGTATCCATCTAAAGTAATAGGAACCGTTTGATCTTTCATATTTTTCAACTTTAACTAGCTAAAGGTAGACTTCCATGGTTTTACGGAAAATGCTGTTGAAATTGTATGAGTTACGCCTGTGCAAAGTTGTTTCGACTAAAAAAGTATGAAGCGTCAAACGGTTCTATATTAGTTTAGTTGGACATTATTATTATTAAATATTAAGGGACCTAGATTGTGTGTTCTAGAATAATAATATATAAGTAATATACATTAATAAATATATTACGCCTATTTTACAGGGATACTGTAAGTGAAGCACGAAAACTGATATGATGTGCAAATTAAAAATGTAGTTTTTTATGCTTTCAATTAAATGTAGAATTTGAAAAAATCACTAGCATTTATTTAATAGTCCATTTCTGTCATATAGTATTAAAATGTTTGCACGTCTGTAAAATGTAACGTGTGCCATTATTAAGTCATTAATTCAATTTTGTTCATGGTAAATATCATCATGTATTTTCCAAATCTTAAATCAGCTATGATTAAAATATAGTTTGCAGTTGTGTGAAAGAATAATAATTGTTAAATAATAGCAGTTAAGCAGGCCGTCGTAATTATATGCACCAACTATAAGTAGCTGTCCCACGTCGGTTGCTGCTCTATACGAACTGCACTGTACTTTTCATTAGATTTACGTGTATAGTAGTGAGTTAATCTTGGTAGTATTTGTATCAGCCCATATATTCTACTGCAAGACACAAGCCTCCTCTAAAATCGAAAGTAAGATTGAAAGGGGTTAGGATGGCCTAATGGACAGGTATGTTAAAAGTGGTAGAACCAAGCTGTTGTCAGTTATGACTCACAGAAACATTACTGAACACCTCTACCCCATCATCCCATCCTGTTTACTTTCCTCCCGATTTGATGGGCCGGTGGCACATCCATGATCCAAGCGTTGTGGATGTTCATGGGCGGCAGTGATCACTTTTCCCATCAGGAGGGGGTTACTTTATAATCCGACACGTCAACGAATGTTTACGTAAAACTGTATGAACTACTTGAACTTGTCTAAATACTTAACAAAATGGGGATTGAATGATATCTAAATGTCATAGACAATAGTATCGTTTTTTTATGGAAAACTTTTATATTATATGTAGACGTTGAACATCCGAATATTCGAAGTTTGTGTCGGAGTACAGAGTAACACCCATGGTGGCCTGCTTGCTCGTTCGCTGGATCTATGCAATAATAAAAATGTCGTGGTAGTATGGAAATAAAGAAAAACATCTATTTAGTTAGTTCCAGGAAAAGTACATTGTGTGGCCTTATTAATCAAAGTTTCGTAGTTATATTGTTAAATGTAATTTATCGTATATTTATCACATAAGTAGTTTCATATTTGTAACTCATTATATCGTAAGATTTTTTATGCAATGTTCACATTAGGAAAGTAGTAACAAAGAAGCCACTTTTATCAACCCTTTTAATGTAATACGTAATTTGAAATAAGAAATATACACTTTTTCTATATCACAGTTTATAAAGACACAATAGAAACGTAGAAAAATAACACAAGTTAGTTTAGAGTATTTAGTACCATTTTTTATTATTATATAAAGCCAAATGCCGTTTTAATATTTTGTTCGAATGTGAGAATCATTTTTAAATGTTGTATTGGGATTTTCTTGTTTACGTTGATTGAAAAATAAATTACAATTATACGTGGTATATTATTTCATTCCCTTTTTCTTTTCAGGCAACGAGAACACAAGTAAAAATTGATGGTATGTCAATGACTTTTTACAAATAGACACGTCATACACTATGGCACAAAAAAACGACGCGATGCGTATTGTAATTTCAAATTGGTTCAAAGAAAGAGTAAAAAAGCAAGATACATAAGTTAGAAGAAGATGAATAGACATCGCTAGTTACGGTACAATAAGTGCCACACGGTTATTGGCCAAAGCGCGTGTGACGTAGCACCAAGCATGAAGTACGGGATGACGTGGCGAGAGCAGTCAAACACGGCTGGTAATCTTCATAGTAGAAAATTTCGCCTCTTGTCTATGGGTTCAACTAGTAGACATGACAGCTACCCTGCTCCTCCCACCTCTCACTTCAGCCCTGCGTCGCCTTAAACCGACGCCATATTTGTTTACATTAAATATGTCAACATTTCAAATATTTACCGGTCATTTAGTACTAAGTAATCTGTGCAGTCAAACGTCGCGTCGCCATGAGAGCGAATTTATTAATTTTATTTAATAAAAAATTAAATTAGTGTGTACTTGCGCATTAAATTAAATATATTTTTTTATTCCACAGTTCAAAATAATATTATTTTAAATCACTCTAATCTATATTTCCGCATTTGGTTTTGAAAATTCAAATAGTCAGAGAAACGAGTATCCGCGACACTGGTTGAAGCGTGACTGATTGCAAGTGAGCCAATTACCTTCCAAACGTCTTGCCATTATAAAGCTCGGACAACGCATCTATGCTTTATAAACATCTTAGTGGTATGTCTCATAAGTTCGAGGCTGCCTGGGTAGGTGTCACCGCAATGTCTATTGTTCCTGCCATATAGTAGTGAAAATAAGTGGTACGGGGGCCCTTCCGTCCGGCGGGTCAATTCCGCTCCTGTTGACTATTTCGTGCCGGTGCTCACTCGGTCTTCTTAGTGCCCGGCCTGAAGCTCCTCGTGCCTCTTCACCAAACCCATCCCTTCTTTAAACTTCATGACAGTGCATATAAACAGAGCAGGTCCTTCAGCGGTGCATAACCCCACCACCGCGTTCACTATGGAGTTCGCCAACATCCGCGGTCTCCATACGAACCTCAATGCCGTCCACCACCACCTAGAGACGGCCCGGCCTGCTTTGCTCTTCCTGACGGAGACGCAGATTCGTTGTCCGACCGACAATTCTTACTTGCTGTGCCCCGGTTATTCGCTTGAAGAAAACTTCAAGCCTAAAGCCGGGGTATGCTTGTTTGTTCGTTCGGACGTCTGCTGTCGCCGTCTGCGCTGCATGGAGGACCCCTCCTTCTCCGCTCTGTGGGTGCACGTGGATTTTGGTTCCCTGAGCCGCATCTACGTGTGCCTTTACAGGTCACACAACGGGGATGAGGAGACGACTCGGCTGTTCAGGTATCTTAGCCAGGCGGCTGATGACGCGCAGGCGCAGTTCCCGTCGGCCGAAATGGTGGTCTTGGGGGATTTCAATGCACATCACGAATTGTGGCTGGGATCCTCCAGGACTGATCATGCTGGAAGGACTGCCCATGCATTCGCTCTGACTCATGACTTGACACAGCTGGTGAACCAGCCCACCAGGATCCCGGATGTGGCGGGTCATGAGCCTTCTCTGCTGGACCTTCTGCTGGCGAGTCACCCGGCTGGGTATCGTGTGACCGTTAGTGCGCCTCTGGGCACTTCCGATCACTGCCTGGTTGGGTCGTCAGTACCTTTCGCTCCACCTCCACGTCCCGTGCAGGTTAGGCGGAGGGTCTGGCATTACTCGTCGGCAGATTGGGATGGTATGCGGGAATACTTCGCATCCGTCCCTTGGAGGCAACGCTGCTTTGAGGGCAAAGATCCTTCAGCGAGTGCCAACGCTATTGCTGGCGAGATTAGGCTAGGAATGGATTACTACATTCCTTCCTCTGAGATCGCCAGTAAGGGCCGTGGACGCTCCTGGTTTAATCGTGCTTGCGCCGATGCTGTCGGTGACAAACAAGCGGCGTATCGCGCTTGGATCAGGGGTCGCGCCAAGAAGGATCCCAATATCGGTTCCCTCAAAGAAGCTTACAACCGGGCCACCAAGGCCTGCAAGAAGGCTTATGTTAGAGCGGATGCCCAGCGCGTTAGCAGGATTGGGCGTGCGTTGGCCAATCACCCGACTAGCAGTCGTGCTTATTGGAGTTTGGCCAGGGCCGTTCAGTCTAACTTCTGCCGTCCAGCATTGCCTCCGCTGAGGTACCCGGAAGGTTCGCTGGCTCACAAGCCGCAAGAGAAAGCTGCCTTATTGGCAAACCTCTTTGCGGCTAATTCCCGCCTCGAAGACCGTGGTTCTCAGACGCTGCCCACACTGCCTGATTGCGGTTTCTCAATGGCGGATATTCGCATCAGGCAGTGTGATGTGCGGCGTGAGTTACGGTCTCTCGATGTGCGGAAAGCCAGTGGTCCGGATGGGATACCAGCGGTGGTTTTAAGAGCTTGTGCAGCCGAGTTGTCTCCTGTACTGACTCGCCTCTACCGAGCGTCCTACCGCACAGGTGTTGTGCCGGAATCTTGGAGGGAGGCCAATGTGCAACCGATCCCCAAAAAGGGTGATCGGTCGGACCCTACCAATTATCGCCCTATCGCTATCACCTCAGTGATGTGTAAGGTCATGGAGCGGATCATCAACGCTCAATTGGTCCGCTACCTGGAGGATCACTCGTTGATCAGTGACAGACAATACGGTTTCCGTCAAAATCGATCGACGGGTGATCTTCTAGCGTTTGTCCTGCATCGCTGGGGTGAGGCGATTGACCGGCGTGGCGAGGCTCTTGCTGTGAGCCTCGACATAGCCAAGGCGTTTGATAGGGTCTGGCACCGTGGTCTTCTTTCCAAGCTTCCGGCATACGGTCTGCCCGGCAACCTGTGTTCGTGGATTTCCGGCTTTCTGCATGGGCGTAGAATACGTGTAGTCGTTGACGGACACGCTTCGGCGCTCTTGTCGGTAAATGCCGGAGTTCCACAGGGCTCGGTGCTGTCGCCCACCTTGTTTATTCTGCATATCAATGACATGTTGTCGCTTGGCAACATTCATTGCTATGCAGATGACAGCACGGTTCATGGGCGATACCACTGCGGGCCTCCGGGTTGCCGAGTCGAAACTGTGAGGGGACGTGAAGATCTTGTCATTGAGCTCAACCGGACCTTGGATCTCATTTCTACATGGGGTTCCAGGAATATGGTTGAGTTCAATGCCAAGAAAACTCAGGTGTGTGCGTTCACGTGCAAAAAATCCCCGTTCTCTCCCCTCCCCATTCTTCAGAGTACTCCCCTGTCAATGCGGAATGACCTGAGTATCCTTGGTGTGGATATCCGCTGTGATCTCAATCCAAGGAATCACATCGAGGGCGTAATATCTGCCACGTCACGCAGGATTGGTGTTCTGAACAGGGTGCGTCGGTTCTTCACGCCCGGTCAGCTTTATCGTTTGTATAAAGCGCAGGTCCGGCCGGGTATGGAGTACTGTTCGCACCTCTGGGATGGATCCGCCCAGTACCTGCTCGATGCCTTGGATGGATTGCAGCGGCGGGCCATCCGCATTGTGAATGATGCAGACGTTACGAGCAACTTAGAGTCGCTACAACTCCGGAGGGATGTCGCCTCTCTAAGCGTGTTCTACCGCCTGTATCACGGGGAGTGCTCTGAGGAATTGTTCAACTTGATCCCCTCCTCTCCATTCCTTACCAGAACCACGCGGGCTGGCTTGCGAAGCCACAGCTTGTCGGTCCAAACCATCCCGGCGCGAACCAAACGGTTCTCTAATTCTTTTTTGTGCCGCACCGTCAGGCTGTGGAATTGTTTGCCATCTCACGTGTTCCCTCCTTCCTACAATCCTGGGTCCTTCCGCCGTGGTGTGAAGAGGCACCTTAGCAGGCCGGCATAATTGTTTCCATTGGCATGGGACTGCCATCCGATGCCAATGGATACTCTGCCTGGGCGGCATTTGCGCTTACCAGCAGGTGCAATGCCGCCACTATGTCGGGCCACAATAAAAAAAAAAAAAAAAAAAAAAAAAAAAAAAAATGCACTGTTGCGTTTCGGTTTGAAGGACATTGTAGTAACTAATGGACATATTGAGACTTAACATCTTATGTCTCAGGATGGCGAGCGCACTGGAGTGCCAAGCATTGCTTTGTAATTCAAGGTGCTGTTTGGTTTTGATACTGTTCATGAACGGTCGTACATCCCACTATAGAACATGTGCCTCGTTTACAATCTAGATTACGATTGAGATAGGTTAGGCCAAATCCTCCACGCTGACCTAGTGCGGGATGGGAATTATGTTGATTTTCAAGATATGGTTTTCTCTACTTCATTATCACTACATAATAGTAAGAATAATACATATAGGAAACTAAATTAAACAAAGCATTATAGAACACATATAATTTATTTAGGAAAATCTATGACAACACTAATAAAATTTCGAAGGAAGTACAACATTCAAGGATTACTAACTGGTGGGATTCCATATCATAATTACTAAATACTACATACTATGACATAAGATGAGTGATTTTGTTGCTTAAAAATATACAAAAAGGAACTAGAACAGACACCTCGAACAAATATACCGAAACTGTGGTACCGTACCGGAATTTATACCCGGGATTCGAACCCGATACTCCAGCGTTGTAATCTGAGGTTGTAATCTTTCATCTGACTATATTGGTATCTTGTATTTCTAATACGCATTTATTTTTGTCGAAATGTCTGGTCTATTATACTTTACATACAATATATAAATATTTAATTAACAACTATAGGATGTAATATATTTAATTATTCACAGCCTATGATGCAGTTGATAAGTTGACTGTGATGAAATGTTCTGGGTTCGATTCCTGATTTAGTTTTCTTATTGTTTCTACTCGTAATAACCACGTCACAAGATATTTTACTATGAGCTAAAACTGTAACTAGTATTTTTATTTTTAACTGACTTCAAAATATTAGGTTCTCAATTAGTCAGTTTTTTTTTTATAAAGCAATGATAAGGTTATGTTCATCAAAAACTGGTTTAATATTAATGACTAGCGAAAAATCCAAATTATTAAAATACACAATGATTATGGGGTATACATAAAATATACAAAGCATGTGTGTTACGACTATATCACATTAAGAAATAAAAACGGTTTTATCGAAAAAAACCTCGAGCAATGTTGGACTACGAAATTACACAAAATTCGGAAAATTCAAAGTGCTCTGGGCTATGAACCTGCGACCACCGTCTAGGCAGACCGCGTTCAGTTTATTATCAACAAGCCACTATGCATTTTAATTAAATATGGTAATCCAAATTGCTATTATGATTTTATTTAATTATAGCCACGAAATAATGACTCTTACATAGAAAATCATGTGCTTTCACACCCTCATAATATCTCTATACTTTGAACTTCATATTTTTTTAATATTGGGTTACAACTATCTTTTCATAATTTTATCTTATCCTTCTTTGTTAAATGTAAAACAAAATAAAATGAACTAATTTAATATTGTATTTTCTCTTATGCACCGTAACGATCATTTTCGTCTTACATTATTATATAACCTAATTGTGGTAAAAAATAATAATTCAAAACATATTAAGCGTATATGAATAATTAAAGCTTATATTACTAGCATTAAAGTAAAATTATTGCTTATAGGAATAAATTAAATTTAGAGTATCTATGATTAATGGTAAAATGTTTAATTAAATTTCTTATTTTAATAAATTAATGAAGCGGTATTCTTAATTTAAATTGAATTAATTATTTATGTGAGTAATTTTACAAAATATTAAATACAATTATTTTGAATTTGGAACATTCTTACGTAGATTTGTGATATTATAAAAATATATTATGTTTTATTATTTCAATATATTTTGATTTTTATAATTGAACGCGATTTTAATACATATCTATTGTATTTAAAAAAAGCGGAATACAGGCTGTGTTTTATCTAATTAACTACGGAAAAATATTTCTAGGTACACTTACCAATCCAAGATTTGAAAACTCGTATAAGTACTAATAATCGCTAATTATACCTAGTGCATACTGCAACTTAAATAAACAAGTATACTTTGGTAACTTAGCACCTTAACTTAGTGTCACGGAAATCTAGTATTATAAAAATAAATTAAGGTAACTAACTTATCTTGGTGCGTACAAAATTGTGAATAGTTTTATTTATTTCCTTCACGCAGTCTCCCTGCTTTTGCCTTGTGTTTTTATGGCGTACGCCAACCATAGTGCTAGGACTATGCCGGCAACCTGAAAAAAAAACATATTTAATTATACAGCCTATATGCGTTCCACTGCAGGGCATTGGTCTCCTCTGAAACCGAGTTCGATCTAAAGGGGTTAGGCTATGGAGTTAAGCTGGCCTAAATCCTAATGCGTTTTAATTAACTGCGCATACGACAGAAAATATTGTTAAGATGTTTAGGGTATGTAGGTTTCTATAGCGATGTTTTTCTTCACCGTTATCGATGGTGAAATTTGAATATCAATACATAAATGACGCCTAAAATTCAGAGGTGTGTTTTAGGATCCGAACCTACAACTACTCTTCGGACAGCATCCGTTTCGTAGTCAACAAGTCACCAGGCATATAAAAAATAATTTCTCGCGTTTAAAATGTATAACATAAAATGCATTTTGTGTCTTGCATGGTAACAGGCTTGCTCTTTGTTACATCTTTGACGAAATTATTTGGGCACGTTGGTAAGCAGTTGATAGAAATATTTGCTTACCCTCATGGGGATACAAGCGTGAACTTACTACGAATATCATAATACAAATTGTCTCTATCCATTTCATTTGCGTCCTTCAACTGGGTACACATCACAAAACCCTTTCAAAACTCAACAAAAGAAAACACTTATTTAATTCAATAAATAACATTTTATAACAAAAATTATACAAACTACCACAAAGCGCAGGGTACGTAGGGTACCTATGTTGAAGCCTAACCTAGATCTGAGCGGCGATAGGGGTCAGTATAAACCGCTGCTGTTAAAATCTGACCTAGGCAGGTCAGGTCAAGATCTAGATAAAATAATAAATTTAGATATCGCGTGATTGAATAGCGGTATACACGACAGTTCCTACTATTTGTATGTGAATCCATTCGAGTTTCTAGTGATTTGATTAATGAATAAACTCACGATTATATTTCCAAATACTTGGCCAGGGGGGTTATTATATTCTATGACACGAAGTTCGAATGATTGAAAGTTTTTTACTGGTGGTAGGGCTCTCATATGTGAGAGGCCACTTGGGTAGGTACCACCTCAGTGGCTATTTCTCCCACCAAACAGAAGTGTAAATACACTGTTACGTTACGTGACATTGTAGCCAGAGTCAGCAATTACTCTACAAAATGAGGCTAAACATCTTATGTCTCAGGATGGCGAGTGCAGTAGAATGCTAAGTATTGCTTTGTAATACGTGGTGTTATTTGCTTTTGTTGCTATCCATAAGCGGCGTGTTGCTTACTATCAATCGAATGACATGCTCGTCTCGCCATTCATTGCAATAAAACAAATCCTTATACAATAACTATGAGGAAAAAATAAATTACATAAAAATCATTAAGTCAACTCATACTCAATGATACTTGTTTCCTTTTTCCCTATTGCTGGTTACTGAAAACAATATATCTCATACATACATAAACTCACGCCTTTTTCCCAGAAGGGGTTAGGCAGAGGTTCTAAGACACCCACATTTCACCTTTTATATCTGTCCAACGATGTGATAGGGGGCGAGCCTATCGCCATATCAGGCACAAATTCCGGACTGACAATGAATAAATAAAAAACTATATCACTCTCCCAACCCGGGATTCGCACCCGAGACCTCAGCATTGTAACCGTATTACAACTACGCCACCGCGGCAATCTTAACAACATATCTCCATTCGCTTTCTTCGAGTTTTTATAAAGTGAGATTCAATCGAGTTTAAATAGTAACCGAATCAATATAGAATGGAAATGGCTTTTCCCATTTTCGTGTGAATTATAAGCCCAGCCCGTTTTGTCGAAACGTAATTACTTTTCCGCACGAAGATTGTTTTACAGTGAAGTGCGTGATATTTTTCATTAGGTTTTACCATGTCCTACTTAAATCCTAGGGTAGGGTATCTAAAAGTTAGCTACATGAATCATTTAGGCAATGTGGTAGGGAGTGGGTGAGCGAAATACATATATAAATCACGCCAAGCATTTCTGAAGTACTATTGCCATGTGAAATATTCTAGTATTTCTAAACTGAGATAATTATAGTAGTATTGAAGTCAATACTTCCGATCAGGTTACTTCAAATGCAGATAAAGTCCCGAATTTGCAAGCGACAACTATGGTGGATCAAAATGACAATTCTCTAAACAGTCAAATCAGGGAAGGCACCGGAAGTAATATACATTACGCCAAATCCTTCAAGACGGCATTATCAACATGTAACTGCTCAAATATCGCGCAACACCAACGTTAGCTAAAGAACAAAGACAGCCCGTAGCAAAGCCTTTCCAACAAACCTGCCTATTTCATGGGCCGGCAACACTTATGATCACAGCGTTGTGAATGTTCATGGGCAGTTATCACTTACCATCACCTGTCCTGTATGCTCGTTTGTAGGACCTAATGAACAAAAAAGCAAGTACTCACCTCCAAGAAACAGAACAAAATCCCAGTAACAATAACAGTCATGCCAGCGCTGTGGATGGTGCTGAGGACCTTGTCTTCACATCCGTCCTTGTAGTAATTCTGCAGGGAGAGGCAATCAGAGCGTTTGATCTCGACGGCGCGGTCGGTGCTGTCAGGAGGGCAGCAGCTGTAGGAGGGGTTCAGACGAGGCTCCGAGGCGCCGTAGTTGTCGGGACCTGTTACTCCGCAGCATTCCAGCTGAAAGGAGATTTTAGAGGTTAGGTAAGGTAAATACACAGTCACGTACATAGTTCTGACCCCATACTAAGATCGAGTCTTGTGTTGTGGGCATCAGGAACTGTACTGTATCAGCCCATATAGGTCCCACTGCAAGGCACTGGCCAACTCTACAATCGAGAGTACGATTGAGAGTGGTTGGGCCATGTAGTATCATCATGGGCATCAGGAACGACGAGAGAGTTTTCGGTCTCAAAAACATCCAGATTGAACCCGCAGTCTTTCGTTTCATAGCCAGCGTCTAACCAACTGGCTGTCAAGGTAGGCAGAAATTTAGATTTTTTAATGCGTACAGTATTGTATTTTGGTTGGTAAAAGAAAGGAATTGTGCAAGGAAACGTGTAGTATCGTTACAAAAGAGCTTTTCACCACTGGTGAAACACAAGCGCTTACGGCTCATTCAATGGTAAGTGTTGATTGTCATAAAAAATTGGTCACTACGTGGGAAATTTGAAGACCTATTGATGGCCTTTGGAAAAAGAAGTTCATAATTCTAATGATCCAGAGCGAAAACCAATTTCTTCAAGAAATCCTTTAAACTTTTACACTAAAATATGGGAAATTAAACTACTATATTAGTACAAATTCCTTACGCTGCTCTGGATGCGGTCCCAGAACTCCCGGGACGTGGAGTCTTCCTCCTTGCTGGACTTGTTCTTGATGAAGGAGGCTCGCAGCTGCGTCTTCATGGTGCCTTCGATCTGAGGACGTAGAGAAGCCGCTGCGATGCCCACTGATAGCTCCAGCAGTATTATGATGATCAGGCAGCCCACGAACTGATGACAAGGGATTTATTAAAAAAACTGTTGATTTAAAGTATCACGGATTTAATCGCGAATTTTGTTATACATTCTGGACGTTTCAAACTGAAATTTATTGTATGGATATTATCACGGTTTTTCTGTTAATAGTCTCCGTGGCGCAGTTGGTTGAACACCGGCTGTGAATCATCTGGGTTTTTGTGAGACCGTAAAACTTCTCGTATGTTCTGTGTCCCACAATCAAGACTCGATCTAAGTGTGGGGTCAGGACTATGTATATAACTGATGAGTGTATTTATTTTATTTATTTTTCTATAATTATACTTCTTTACTATGGCTTGAAAATGCAAGTACATAATTTATATTTTTCATTTTTATATTTGTCGTTTCAAGTTTCGCCATAATCAAATTGAAGATTGACATATAAAAATATATTCGGTCCGCAAGTCGTTTTGATGATGTAATGTGCTTACTATCGGCGTGTAGGCTGTATTTCTAGGTCAAAGCTCATTACACGACATATGTGGGTGTGATAGTAAAAATTTGGCATGTTCATGGGAAAATTAATTAACACACAATACCAAAACATTCCATATTAGAGATTGCATGTGAAATTACTTAATATTGCGTAGAAGTAGGATGGGTTCATGTTTATAAAATATGTACTCCAGTAATTATGTTCATTGTACCAAAAACCTTTTTGAATTACAGTGTTCATGCTTTATTTTTAACAATGGACATATAATTTTTAACCTAGTTTTAATTTACGTATCGGTAGTCCATACTTAATCTGGGCAGCATCGTACTTAATACTAGGAGCTACTGGAGTGACTACCCAACTATAATAGATTATGACAGTACGGTTAATTTTCTTAGCTATAATAATTTGTAAAACTTAGGCATCATTTTGATGTTAACAAAAATTCAATGTGAGAGTCATTAAAACTACTTTTCAAATGCAGCTTAAATGAAATTATGTTTTCCAATCAATTAAAAAATCCGATAGTTACTTATCTGTATTGCTCTTGCTTGCATGCTTAACTTTAGTGAATGGAGTCATAGTATCACTGCTTTTAAAAAGAAAATAACTAAATAATATATAAAGTTACTGGTAGGTATCATATGTGAGAGGCCGCCTGGGTAGGTAATAGAGAAATGTCTATTTCTCCCGCCAAACAGCAGTGTAAATGCACTGTTGTGTTTCGGTTACAAGGACATTGTAGTCAAAGTAACTACTGGACATATTGAGACTTGACTATCCATGAGCTTATCATCAGGTAAATGGCATGCTCGTCTCGCTGTCCATTGAAATAATAAAAAAGATACTGATAAATTTAACACTTACAATATACAACAGCTTGACGCTCTCCTTCCAAGCTCCGAAGCATCCAAATGCAGCCACTATGATGATGAGGACTCCCACCGCGATGAGCACAGCATCGGTTTCATGCCCGCTGGTCTCCATGCCCGCGAACCCTTTGATCATGCCCAAGTCCACGCATGCCGCCGCTATTATCACGATGCCGAAGATCTGGGGGAGAAACAGCAATTTTAGCGTCATCAGAACTTGCGTGGTGGCCTGTTAGTGAACGGACCACTTTGGGAAATATATTTTGATTAATTGTAATTCTTATCAGGGAGTTCAATAAAAGCAGTAAAAAGTTCGATGATTTATTTTAAACTGTATGATGGCCTGTTGGTAAATAGACTAGATGCGGCTGCCAACATGTTCAGGATGATTGCGGGTTCGAATACCAAGACACACCTCTGATTTTTCAGAGTCATGTGTATATAGTCAATCACTATTCACAATAATGGTAAAGGAAAGCAAAGTGACGACACCTGCATATCATAGCGATTTTAAAAGAATTCTATGGAATGCAAAGTGCGCCAACTCACACAAAGCCAAATAAGCCAAGTGAAATAAGCCGTAAGCTGTTCGTTTCAGCTAAGTCCCTGCGATGGTTACGCAACTTTCTACCCGTTACCACGAAGATTTCACTAGCTCAATCCCTTCTTCTCCACATTCTTGATTATTCCGATATCGGCTATCTTGATCTCATCGAAGACCAACTTAATAAACTTGAGGGACTTAAAAATTTCTGCATAAGATTCATATTTGGTCTACGCAAATATGATCATGTGTCCGAGTTTCGTGCTAAGCTTAAGTGGTTACCTATACGGCTTCGTCGGAATGCTCATATTCTATCTCTTCTTTATAATATTTTGTTTAATCCTGTGACCCCTTCTTATCTTAAAGAATGATTTATTTTTCTTCATCACTCACATTCGAGGTCCTTGAGGTCGTCAGAGAATCTCAAGCTGAGAATGCCTGTGCACACCACAACATTTATGGACAATTCTTTTACCGTCAAAGCAGTTCGATGGTTGCTTCCTGTTGCGGTGAGACAGGCGAAATCGCTGTCTTCATTCAAGAGGCAAATTAAGAACATTCCCTTTCTCTTTAATTAAACTGATTTTAGTAGATAACATTTCCTACATCTAAATTATTTTACATTTTGTATTTATTATTTATTATTATATATTTTTGTATTTATGCTATTTATTATGTATGTATATATGTTATGATGGTGTAATTTGTTTTTTTTAGTTAGTATGCATATTATTTAGTGTCCTCTCTTTTAATCATTTATTTTACACTGTCGTCTCTTTCTTCTTCTCTTTAAATCCATCCCATGGTTAGCTGTAAGACATTGCTTTAAGCGATAAGACCGCCCTTTGCGCTTTTTATTTTTTTTAGTTTCTGAATATTGTATTTGTTTTTTATGTGTAAAATAAAGATTTAAATAAATAAATAAAGCCAGTGTGTCTTTATGGCCTAATCACTCTCAAACGTACTCTCAATTGTAGAGGAGGCCTGTGCCATCAAGTGGAACTGGGGGATATGAATGTGTAATAAAACTGAATGTATTTTTTTATTTATTTTTAAGTTTTTCATCATCACCATCATTCTCAGCCACAGGAAGTCCGCTGCTGAACACCGGCGTTGTTTGGTTTTACTACTGTCCATGAGCGGTGGTATCGCTTACCATCAGACGAATGGCATTCTCGCCTCGCTGTTCACCACAATAAAAAAAGAGTATTCACAACAAAATAATTGTTGTATTTTTGCATAGAGACTAGACTGTAGACTGTGTATGTGACATAAAGTAAACCCTTTTTCCCAAAAGGGGTTGGCCGGTTACCAGGAAAACCACGTAACATTGGTAATATTCTTCATAATTCCTTGAAATGCCTAAAATAAGTATAACATCACTGGATTTTACATGTAACCATGCATGCACAACTGTCATCAAGGAAAATATTATTGAGTAAAATTTTCGACTATTCATTATTTAGTGGTAAACAGCTGAATGTGCAAGACGCGGTGTTGATATATTTTACAAAGTGAATGGAACCATATACTCGTACTATGAATCGTACTATGAATACTAGTACGCTGATTATTGGCTTAGACGAGTATGCATCAGATGAGGAGTTAGCAGCTGTGGAACTATTCGTTGGCTACTCTAAGCAGTGGATGAAGGTTATGATAGTGTGCTGTATAATCTTCATAATAATCGGAGTTCCGAGCAACCTGATCACAATGCTTGCCTTGGCGCGGTTTAAAAAGGTAAAATATTCCTTTATGTTATTGTAAATTCGGATTCATTTTGTGAATTTGTTTGTTATGGACTTGAATATTTTTAATTATGAAAATAAGTAAGTAAAGTAAAATAACAGTATGAGAATGATGTGAAAAAAATACAGTCTCATCCGACATAAGACTCAGTCTACCGACATCGTAGAAATAAGAATTTGTAGTATTTTGGAAAAATAAAATATTTAGAAAAAGAAAGAATGATCAAAATCGTTTCACCCAGTAAAGAGATATGAGGTAACAAACATAATAAAACAGTTGAATTGAGAACCTCCTCCCTTTTTTAAGACGGTTAAAAAAGTTTTTTTTCGACTTATAGGCTCGTGAGTGAAACGATAACTTTATGAAGATGCGCCTGATAGTAAGTGGTTACCGCAAATCATGAACGTCGTCGTCATCGTTTCGAGCTGGTATTTTGAGGCTCCTACCCAGAAGTGGGAGCAGAAGGAGTATCGCTAAGAACAGAGCCGAAACCAAATGGAGACCTGAAGCTGGATCTGCGCTTTATAGTGCAGAAGATGAATAAAATCAAGTAGATTGTAAATGAATGCTTTAATTTCAGATTCAAAACGCAACAGCGCTGTTCGTAATAAATTTATCCATGGTGGACCTTTTGTTCTGCGCGTTGGTGCTGCCGATCAAGGTGTCGATATTTTGGACGCAGTCCTGGATATTCGGCAGGTTGCTATGTCGGCTGTTCCCACTGTATTATTACTCGCTCGTCGCAGTTTCATTGTATACTACAGTCGCAATTGCTATCAACCGATACGTATTGTTCTGTCACCCGACACGCTATTGCACGTAAGTTTTGTTATTTATGTTTCCTACTGTATATCCTGTAAAGTCCTTTGCTCGTCTGCTAAACCTAAATGATAAAAAGTGTAAAAGACACTATATATATAAACAAACTATAAAGCGCTTTGTGGCCCCACATGCTCAGATTTCAAACAAATATTTCATCTTTAATATCAAGGAGGTTTTATCATTATAATTCTCGTATTACTTTTCAGCATATTTAAAAGAAGTAACATCTACATCATGATTTTTATAACTTGGATCTTCGCATTTGGACGATTATCACTTCCATTCTTTGAAGTTTGGGGAAGGATGAGTTTGGACCCAGACATCAGCACGTGCACCATAATCCCAGACAAATACAATAGAAATCCTAAAAAAGTCTTCCTATTTCTAACAATGTTTATAAGTTACACTGTTATACTCGGTTGTTATATTTGCATTTTGTTGAAAGTCAGGAGATCCGTAAAGATATGTAATCCTCGAGCGACTGGTGTAATACAATTTGACAGCGCCACAAATTACTACACAGATACTTTCGCAGAGCACAACTGTAGTGATTTTTCATCATCTGCAAATAATTCACATGATTCTCAAGGTCATCAAATGAGCAACTTAAATGAGGAAGCTGAGGTATCCAAGGTTCAAAATCAAAGTAAAGCTGTGAAAAAATTACCGTCAAAAAAAGACAAGAAGCTACGTACGATGGTGTATGCAATACTGCTTTGTTTATTGATTTCCTATGTGCCTGCAACATTAACGCAACTGTTGTACAATAATATTGAAACTTCGCCAATGTTTCATATTATTGCGTTCATTTTAATAAGTACTGCACCATGTATTAATCCTATATTGTACGCTTTCATGTCAAAGGATTACAGGCAAGCGTATAGGTACCTATTTCGCTTACAGAAATGAGAGTTGTCCAAATTATTTTAATTTTTTTGGTCATTTCCATACATCAATAATATTGGTTCGTGATAAGATTACGAATGCCTAGGTTAATATCAACATTATAGCTACACGTGATATTAATGTTAATACACATAGTTTTAATTTCATTTTTAAGAGCTCGTTTGAAATGAAGCCAGATAAACTAACTTGTTTAGCAACAACTATCAACTTACTCTAAAGGTCTTTATAAACGTAACAATTGATTTAGACATACTGGTATAAAAATAGCAACAAGGCTTATCAAATCTTAATAAAAAAAAATCGTTGCATTATTTTGCGAAAAATTTATTTGCATTGTATCTGTAGTCACTAAAATTGCTTCATTTTCGGTAGCCCTCTTTATATACCCTGTATTATTGTTACTTTTTGTGTACAATAAAGGTTTAAATAAATAGTAAATAAATATAAATACCATAGCTACAGTTAATACAAACAATGACACAGGAAACACACAATAAAGAATAAGAAACACAACAGAAATTGCAGCAACAGTTAGTACTAATAAGCTGAATTATCCGAGCATCAAGATTAATTGTCGCTTGCAGATTGTGTTAAACCAGACCTCGACACTAGGCCTAGTAAAAAAGGAAACTGGGCCACAATTACCAATTCCATAGAGTGTGGGATGCTTTGTGACATTGGACGCACAATGAAGAGATCACAATCATGGTGCTTGTGTAACGACCGGTTCACTGAAAATGTGCAGTTGATTCATTGAAGTTTTTACATTGGCCACGTGTTGGATTTGTTTTTTTTTTATTGGCTTTTAGCAGGCAGACGAGTATGCGGCCCGTGTGATGGTAAGCGGTCACACCGCTCACGGACCCTCGTAATGCCAGGGATTAGAATGTAAGGAGAGGACTCCCTTTAAGCCTCGTTTGAAGAAAGATTATTATAAATAAATAAATAATAATAGATAGTTATAAGAGTTCAATATTATTATTATTATTAAGTTTGCCTTTGTTGTGACCACCCTTTTCTGCCTTGCTTCTTTTTAATCCAGTACATCTAATGATTGACTGGAAGTAATCATGTTAAGCGATAAGACCGCCAATTGTCACCTTTATTTAAACCTCAATTTCAATGAGTTCTCGTGTTTTTTGTCTTATGAATGATGTGTGGTACTTAATAAATAAATAAAAAAGACAAGGCGGCCTCTATGGTATGGAACCCAGTGTGAGGCAAATGTTTGTTTAATTCAAAATTTAGGTTTAGTTAATAAGGTAGCTTAGGTAAGTACGTTAGGTATTCAAAATTTAGGTAATAAGGTTGAGGTATTGTCTAAACAAAAGATCCTTGGTGATAAGTATTTAAAAATTACCTAAAATACCTAAGATACAAGATACATATCATATTGTAGGCCAAGTTAATTTTAGGTGAGTTTATTGCTGTAATCGATAATTTATTGATCGTTTCAACCGTGTATTAAAATAGTGTTGCAAGTTTATGTAAAGATGATACCGGCGATATTAATTTAAAGACATATGGTTGATTTGGTGTAGTTAAATAGGTCAAGATTGAGAGTATAAGGCCTAATTTAGTATCCGTGACAATGGAATTGTTTGCGGACTTTATGTATCGTAATGTAACATGTGTTATCCGACCATTATGTGAGGAACTTAATTTTTTATTCCATATTTATGAACTAATTTCGAAACAAATAAAAGTTATGTTCTTGTCTCCAGTTGCGTATCAAAATTCCAAAAAAATATTTTATTTTATCTATTCATATGAAAGATACAACTTTAGAAGTAGTATTTTTGTCCATTGTAACGGGTTAATCAGCTTTTTTGTTTAATACAATTTAAGGCACTTTCATCCTGATTCACCTGATTAAAGGTTTTGTTAAACTAATCTTTTAAATTTGGGATACAAAGATATTGATATTACTAACAAAACTTTTGATGTGTTTTAATTTTTGGTACTCAGGCTAAAAAAACTATATTTGTAGCCATTTTAACTGTAGCCATTTTTAATTACAGGAAAGCTTCTGTTAAACTCTAGGATACTCGTTATTGGAAAAGATAGCATAAACTTATCTTATGGATTTCTATAATAACCTGTAGGTTGTGTATTTATAGCCTGCCTGTAAACTTTTTAAGGTTCTGCGTCTATTTGTTGGTGAACGTAATACGCTACACAATCCGATGTATATTATCTTTATTTCAAATAAATTATATGTTTTCCATAAAATATTCCAAAAAGATTTTAGTTAATCTTCTTCACAATCACGTCGTCCTTCGTAGAGTGGTACTATTATTGTCACATCTTTATCAAGCATCTTCTAGTAACTATTGTAAATTGGTCTAATTATGACAATCTGACGTCTAAACAGTAAAGTGGCAACGGTGTCATCAAATGACATCAGTATCCGAAGATGCGGAGCCTTGACACAGAAATCTTTTAATAGTTCCTACGCGAGTTTTAACGATTCAATCTAATTTTGTTACGGTTGTCGGATAAATATCCGAATTTTTTGGTAATTGTAGTAACTACATACATAAATTAAGTCACGCCTTTTATCTAGAAGAGGTAGGACGGAGGAGGTAGGTACGACAGGTTTTACTAGGACACCCAGGCCACGTTTTGCCTTGTGTGATCCGTTCCACAATGTGGTAGGGGACGAGCCTATGGGCATTTTTTATAGAAATATAATATAAATACACATTATATACAGTGTAATTTTAATTGGAGTGTTCAAATTTTTATAGGATATTCGAAGTCATTTAGTTATTCAGTAGTATTTTTTTCAAAATGTCTAACCATTTTTTATCCTTTCCAAACAAAATACTTGACAATACGTACTTCTATATTAAACCACACACACACACGGTCATTTTCATACACATACATTCACACGTGTCTGCACAATAGGTGGTAGTAGGTACTGATTATAATTTGAACATTGATTAGGATATTTTGAAATGGAAATAAATCACTTATTATTTATAAAGAATATTTTCCACCATGCTCTTCCTTTTAAAATGTGCAGTCTTTTAAAAATAACCCTCTATATTAATATTATTCATACTGATATATCAGTAAATGTCCTTTACAAGGTTAGTATGACATATGTAAAAGCAACCAGCATTTTCTCGAAACTTAGTAATCGGGCATGTAATGACTCTCTGTATATATAATGTACCTACTTTGAAGTAATGACTAACTCACACAATATTAATAATTGTTAAAAGCATTCGGCAGTAGTGGGTAATATTTCTGTGGTAATATTGACACAATATTGATCGGTGGAGTTTTATTTCCTGTACGAAAACATAGTAACAACGTATAAAAATAAAATCGAATCAATACATGACTCTATGCATTTATTAATTTAGAATATTTTCAAAGCCTCTGTTCAGTGCTGGACTTGGAGACTGAAGAGAGAGAGAAAGAGAATATTTGGTGTGATTTTTGTACTGAAATATCAGATGAGTTCAAGTGTTTTATGGCTGTGGAATTGAAAGAGGTCTACGTCATACAAGGTCAGCTTTGGATTAATTGATCGAGACAAATATAATACGATTGTTGTGTTCCAACAATTGAAATAAACTCTTCAGCTTTATCTATTAGGATAGAATATAGACATACATACCATGAATAGCTTTGAAAGAAGCCAAGACAAATGATATAAAAGATACACCTACTATAGAACAATTAGGAATCATTAGCGTTCGTTGACCTTTAACACCCACGTATCGAATGTGGAGTGTAGGATGCTTGTCTATGAAACGGACTGATGACCTAATAATGACAGGAGACACATAATAATTAGTTCCTATCTTGCTCGTGTATTGAACATGGCATGGCTTACCCGCTTATGTGTTCCTTTGTATAATCTCTTCGACCTCGGTAGCGTAATTGTTCTGTGGTACGATAACAAAGCTGAGGTCTCAGGTTTGAATCCGATCGGGCAATGTGACACTGATTTTCTGTTCATTAGCAGCTTAAAGTCAGGAAATTGTGACAGATATGGCGATAGGCTCGCCCCCTATCACATCGTGGGACAAAACATATAAGGCGGAATGTGGGTGTCCTGGTAACACATCTGCCTACCCCTTGTGGGAAAACGGCACTCCACTGCGGTGGAAGGTATAGGGATACTGATACAGATATTCTACCACAAAAAAATTTACTTTCAAAATTAGTAGGCACGAATTTTTGGGAACCTTTAAATTCTATTTTATTTTGCGTCGGTACACAAGATCAGCCGCTAACTTTATCATTAAGATAATAAGAAATTATAACAATCATTGATCATTTGTTTGTAAAATATATTGTCATGGTTGGCTAATGTAATACAGCTGAATATAACCTAAAAAGACACGTCCATATACACCATCTAAACAAAATATATCTGTTATGAGCCAAGTGATTAATGCGGGCAGTATTCATAATGCCCGGGCATTATGAATATGGCTACATGATGATCGGGCAATGTGATTAATAGGTGATTTTTTACGTGTTGCGCTGCCGCATTGTCGCATCTGCGATAGATCTATAAATTAGAAAGGTTGATCTGCTTATGTTTAGTTGTTTTTTAACGTCCGAAACATTATCTTCAGAAGAAAATTAGTGTACCCACTTTATGGATCAGTTAGGTCGACTGTGCCCCAAAACCGACTCGGAACACCCCGACTTCACGTAGTCTTTTGTTTACCGACCCTAGAGTGTATATAAAATGCCGGAGGCGCGGAGGGAGAGCAGCCCCCGCCCGCTGTAACGAAGGATAGGCAACCGTGCGAGCCGTAGCGGCTGAGGCTGGTCGCCGGAGGCGACCAGCAAGCCGAAGCTGCGGAGGTGAGCATGGGTGCCTATCTTTTGTTACGCAAGGGCGAAGGGGCTGAACTTCCCGTAGCGCCGGAGACGATGCATAAGCTAATTTGTATTGACAACAAGTGTTTCAAGGGTTAGGTTGCTATAATAGATATTTCTCAGGAATGGTGCGTTACCTTTTCATGGGAGTGTTACCAGGGGAGGCGCGACACTCCCTCTCCCCTCCACTCCTCCCAACCCACCCCCTCGTGCTGCTCTATTCTAAATTCTACCACTTCGGCTCATTGTTTTGATTTTAATTTGCTTTACATCACTCTGCCCAATAGGCACTTTGCATTATTCATAATGCCCGGGCAATATGAATAATGCTCGATTAATCACTTGGCCCATAACATATCGACTAAATAATATGCCTAAGGGTTACAAAGACCTGTGCATTATTAATACCATTAGCGTGAAAGCAATAACCCCTGATATTAATGTTTTCCGCCCCATACCTGTCAGATTCCAAGTGTCATGACCTACTTGTAAGGAAAAAAATATCGGGTGGAATTTATAGTTTCTTGGAAATATATCATTAATACTTTTATTATAGTCGATTCCGCTTTTTTTGTTATCAGATTTTCGCCTAACATACCACGGATACAAATGCCAGGTATAAAGTAGCAATTTATTCATAACATTAGGCTGAATTTTTATGCCTAACTAAGTAATTTACGTTCATTTTAAAACCACAACGTAAAAATTATTTTCTGTATCTCGATAACATTTTTTGGTTATTTCTGGTTGAAAATACCCTTTCCTGTAATGCTTAACAAAGTCTAAGAAACATTTTATTATACATTCTGCTTAGTAGGTAAGTAAAACCGTAACAAACAAAATAATTATAGGAAATATAAGGTAACAGTTACGGTAAGCCAACTGCATTTCCTGATGGTAATTGCAATGCTGTACAGAAAGTCTATCAGTCTGGTCGATCTAGCGATGATTTGTAATAGTAGACAAAATAACATGGGGCTGGTTGAATCTAGATGTATGCCTCGTAGAAAATTATACCCTTCCATGTGTTATGATCGTTGTAACATTTTCAACTGTTTTTCATAGTACCAGGAATTCAATTTCATTAGGATATTTTTTTCTTAGGTATGTATGGCAAGCGAGCCACCCATAGACTAAATAGAAACGAGCCACCTGTTAAACTGGGAATTCATATTATTAAATGGATGGCTTTTTCTTGGGTGCGTACAGCAATAGCGAGCTTTTAGTATTCTTATCGTGTCTCTATTTCGTTTGTGTTATTCTATACACGAAGATCAGAGCCCATTGCGTGCAAGGTGGAGTCTATTCTTTTTATAGGGGAGGAATTGATCAATATGTCTGTTTATGTGATATTAAAAATGGAGTAATAGCATGATTAATTATATTGTTGCGTTTCGAAGAAACTTAGAAAGAGTAGATTTGAAAAACAACGTCACGTTGCCTTGGGATTAAAATAATGACGAAATCAAATTTAAGAAGACAAAGTCGTAATAAAAATAAATTATAATGCGTTCTCACAAATGAATTGCGTCCCAAATTTCCCTTGAAATAAATCCCACGTAAAACCTTAAAACGTCAAAATATGTACTTTATAAACCTTTACAAAAAGGTGTAAAGTAATCTTTATTAGATATTGTTATGAGTCAGCCATTACAGATGTTAAATATGAAGGCGACAGGAAAATAAGAATTATTTAATTGATACAGCATTTATGCCGTAATGTTTAATTTGCATACACGACTGCCATCTGTGATATTTTTAGCGTAACATTAAAATAGGTAGAGTATGAATTTGGAAACCGAATTCGTTTTTTGTTCTTTTTTACCGACAGTGACAAGTTGAGTAGGTTTTTGTTTTTATTGCAACGAATGGCGAGACGAGCATGCCGTTCGCCTGATGGCGATACGACCGCTCATAAACAGTAGCAAAACCAAACAACACCTTGAATTACAAAGCAATGCTTGGCATTCCACTGCGCTCGCCATCCTGAGACATAAGATGTTCAGTCTCAATATGTCCAGTAGTTACTCTGGCTACAATGCCCTTCAATCCGAAATACAACAGTGCGTTTACACAGGATGTCTGATAGTAGCAGTCAAACTCACATCCGCTAATGAACAGTAGTGACACCAGAAGAACTTATCATTATGAAGCACAGTGTAAGTATAATTATTGAAATTTAAACTTGATATTGTATTTTACGAAACGTTATTCTATGCTCAGAAATAGGGCCGTGAATTCAACTCGCACTTAGCCCTTTTTTGTTGACAAATAAGTTGATTATTAAAAGTCTCGTTGCAATGTTTATTTATTTATTATTAATGTTAGCTGAAAATAGCTGACTTCAAAATGATGTCATATAGAATATTTTAAATATGACCAAGCAAAGAAATACATCATAGCATGATTATTGTGCTCGTTAGTTACGTCATGCCTTATAGGGTTGACACTGCATTCACATTCGCAGTTGTGATTCAAATCATTATTTATGGTTGCAAAGCATTTATTCCGCTACTGTGGAACATTAGTAATACTTTTTTTTCTTTGTGCTCTTGTAATGGTTGACAGATTTTGTAATGAGTAAGTTTTAAGTAATCTTGATACAGCAAATAAGTTTACGACTATGCCCTCATACTATTGTCTTAGTGTATTTCAGTGCCAATATATAATAGGGTTGAGCCTATCATACTACAGAGACAGCCTCCGTGGCGCAGTTGGTTAGACGCCGCCTGTGAAACGAGAGGTCGCGGGTTCGATCCCCGCACCGAGAGAAATGTTTGTGCGGCCCACAAATATTTCTTCCGGGTCTGGGTGTTTGTGAGACCGAAAAGTCTCTCGTAGTTCCTGATACCCACGACACAAGACTCGATCTTAATGTGGGTCAGGACTATGTATGTGACTGTTGGGTGTTGTTTATTTATTTTATTTATTCGTATGAGTGTTTTTAGACCGCAAAACTACTTCTTTTGAAAAGGATAAATCATACATTTGAATGAAGCTACATATTATGTCTATAAATAAATAAAAAATCCATGAACGTAATAAACGCGCCACACGGTCAGAACGGTCAGAAAGTAGTATTAACTTAATTGTATCACGTGTTTACTATGCACATGACGTCATCGGTCAGGGTTGCCACTGTGTTTTTATACGCGACCTTACAGCTCCGCACTTCTGTGCCATTTACTCGTATTGGAAGGCTAACTCTTAACACTTATCCACATAATGTTCACGTCATTTGCATTTTTATATAATACATTGGTGACTGTGATTATTTTTAAATCACCATAACACAGTGTAATAAACTATGATCTGATGTTCCTAATAATTTGACTAATCGTCAAACTATTTTTAATCGAATATCGTTGCATTGTTGACATAGTTTAGATAAAGAATCTATCAAAATATCTTACTCATTCTCCTGTTAATAGCGATAAGATGGAAAAATCAGCCCTTCTACCTAATTATCGCTAAACTCTATGGTGTCCTGTCCTCAGAATATACTGTCGGGTATATTATGCCGTAAAGAAAGATATAGGCACTGTTTCCGTATTATATTATGTTTCATTTAATTCGTTGAGTTAATTATATTATTACAGCAGAGAACCATGTTTGAGATGAAATCACATTCTTACGAAAAAAAAATGTAAATATCCTGTTTTGATGCCGTGTCTCATAATGAAATGAAATGTTCGGAAGGCGATTTTCACTAGAGACGAACGGGCAAGAAACTCTAGTCTAGTGTAGTAAGAGGGACTGACGGAATCTTAATTCTTATGTCAATTGTAAGTTTCTTCTTCTGTCAACTTTAAAGGCTAGTAAACATCCAAAATTTCTCGGTAATTGTAAAGAGAAGGCCGGAGAACCCGATATACCCTTTTTGACTACCGCCACTTCACTCAAAGGAGAGTTTAAGGCGCTTTCCTTCTGATAAAATTAAAAACATATTATGAAGTTATATAACCGTTTGATCATAGTCTGCAAAACAACTAAAACATGTTCTAATCTCAGGGCATCAATTCATAATAAGATGTTGTTATTAAACGCGGTCAACAGATGTTAAACTCGTCTTAAATATTCAAGTATCCGACCTTGATTTTTACAATCTACATTGAAATGTGTCGAGATATTAGTCATCAAGATTGCGATGTTACAATTTTATAAAGGTTAATAATTTTATATTAACCCTCTACGCAAATACTGGGTGTTATAGGTTCGACGTGTGTCTGCCTCATTATAATATTATGTAAGTATGTTAGTTTTTGCAACGTTTTTTTATAGCTTTGAATGCCATTCGCCTGATGGGAAGCGATAGGACCGCTCAAGGACAGTAGCAATACCAAATAACACCATAAACTACAAAACAATGCCTGGCATTTCACTGCGCTCGCCATCCTGAGACATAAGATTTTAAGTCTCTATATGTAGTAGTATCCAGTAGTTAGTCTGGCTACAATACAAATGCAGTTCTTTTGTTTAAATTCACGCCGACTTTATCGAATTACAGGTGACTAGATTGAGCAAATATTGTGCAATAAAAGCTAAATTCATCTTAGATATATGTAAATTGTATCAGCCCATATACGTCCCACTGCATCGCCCGGGCCTACTCTACAATCGAGAGTACGATTGAGAGTGGCTAGGCCACGCTAGACTAGTGCGGGGTGGCGGACGTACATACCAAAGACATTTTTAATAAATCGCTATGGTATGCAGGTTTCCTCACGATGTTTTCCTTCACCGTTTAAGTGCGTGGTGATTGACTATCATTACACACATGACTCCGAAAAGTCAGAGGTGTATCTCAGATAATACGAGGATAAAAATATTCGTCTAGTACTAATATTGTATAATAAGTACTTTTCAAACTGCCCTCTCTTTTTTTCTTCTCTTATGTCCATCCCATGGTATTTATATATAGATTTATTTGGTGTAGAAAAAATAATAAATTGAATAAATACTTAAATAAAATGGATACTTCTCATTTTGTATCGAGTAGAGACACTGGTATAAGTAAGCAGCTAGGTGTTATAGCTTCTACAGTGTACCGTATTTGGAAGTACATAGTCAGGACACACACTTGAAGTAAAATATTACGTCTTTTCTTTGTTTTTTATATTAACAATGAAAGGAAACATCGTGAGAAAACATGAGTACTCGAGAAAATTTTGAATATATTTGCAGTCATTCAAATCATAAATGAAAAGAATGTGGCGTAATAGAAGTTAAAATTAATATGAGGCAATTATCGGAGACATCTTCATAATTTGTTTCGGGTCTGGATGTTTGTGAGACTATAAAGTCTCTTATAGTTTGTGATGCCCACGACACAAGACTCGTACTTAGTGTTGGGTCAGGACTATGTCCGGAGACTGTCCCACCTCTCACACCCCCCACTGTAACTCCTGTAAGCCAGGATCAATAGTTGCACGTATTGTAATAATACCGAACATTGAAGCTTCGCGAATCTCCGGGAATGTCTAACTTGTCTTTAAGCCGCAACGTAATCAATCAGAAAATTAAATTAATAGGAGTTGGAAATAAATGTGTCAGTTGGGTGTATTTATTTATTTATAATTGTGAGCCACTAGTTGACCAATATTGGTACTGTGGGGTCACAACTATGTTTATGATCATTGGATAAGTATAATATTTTATCACACATAGATTCAAATAAAAAAAATCCTTAGTACTATCTCTAAACAATGATATTATTTATTTTTGTAAACTACCATCCTTAACTCTAGTATAACCAATTAGTTCTGGTGACTTAACAAAAACACGGTCAACCTTTTGTTTTGTTTAAAGAACAGACTAAAATAGCACGAAAATTGCATTGATTTGACATTGTTACGTGCACGCAAACTTCTTGAAAACTCGAGTATTTTATTGCTAGTTTTAAACTTGACTAAGTTTAAACGTTTTCATGACTATGAAAACGTTGCAAATATTAGCACTAATTTAATCTAAATTATTCTATGATCAAGAAGTGACTATCGAACAAGATAAATATCTTTTGGAAAGTGATCTCCGCTACCAATTAGTTTCTTCTGTATCAGCCCTGTGCCCATATATGTATGTCCCACTGCAGAACACGGGCATACTCTACTATCGAGAATATTGATTGAGAGTGGTTAGGCCACATAGCCCACTACGCTGGCCTAGTGCGGGTTGGTGGACTTTACATATCCTAGTAATTCTTACGAATCGCTATGGTATGCAGGTTCACTATGTTTTCGTTCACCGTTTAAATGACCGTTTTAGTGAAGTATACCAAATAACTTATTATTTGACAAATTATAGACGCAGGAAGTAGCGATCTTTGTGAAACCTCTGAGAATGGAAAAGTAACAAAGGAGAATTGGAATAATTTATTTTGTTTGTTATTTATTCTTATCGTCGTATTTAGGTGGTAAATACGAGTACATAGTATTTTTTAAATAAAACTTTACACCATTCTATTTTGAAAGAAGTTATGGTACGCAAGGGTTTCAATTATTATTTTAGCAAAAACGATGGATTTACCACCCTTACACGATGACATTTAAAGAATCACAAAAATAATTAGTCGAGTTTCTTTGCGAAATGTTAGGTGCGTTGTGTTTGTGTAGTCACTAAAACTACCACCCGGCTGCGTTTTCGGTAGCAATCTCGATACCCTGAATAAACTAATTAGACGACCAGCAGTACAAGTGCTAATGTATAGAAAAGTAAGTCAAAATGGGAAACAACAAACACTGTAATTAAACTAGCAAACAATCTGACACATACAAATGTTATCAGTTTTAATGCACAGATGGCGTGACTTGATTCAAATTGGAAAGGAGTGATTTGTACCCCTTCCTAATTTATGCCTTCCTTTTACTGAATAAGTAATCACGTGTGTGGCTTTTGGGTCAGGAAGGGGTGGTATGTGCCTCATAAATTCTGATTAGATATGCCGGAGTAATTATGTTGGTCCAAGAGTATTTAGGTCAATAAAAGGTTATAACAAATTATTAATGAACTGCTCTTTAAACCACTTGTAATTTTTGTAATAATCACTATATTGTAAACTGGTTGTGAAAAAAGCAACACTAAAGTTTCATGCCCGTTCTTCTCTAGTTAAAACAGCTTTTCATACCGGGTGGTAGATAAAAAAACGACTGATCTAAACGATGTTGAACATTTTAATGGATTTAATAATGTCATTTCCAACAATTTAGCTGGTGCCATTGAAGGAATGTTTTGCTATTGCTTTTAACAGGCTTTGGTTTAGTTCGGTATTTTTTTTATAACTAAAATTGATATTTAAGATCTTGTAACGGCTATTGTAATATATTATAATTTTGGTTTTAAACAGCGACTATGTTTAATTTATTCGAGGAAAATTCTAACGTACGTTTCGGGAGCACACACCCTAGTCACGTAAATCTATGATCGAAGAATATTAAGTATGATTCGGGATACGATTTGAATGTTAAAATGATATTAAACATATTTTTGTGTACTGGAAGCAGGTTAGGCAATTTTGAACAGGAAGTCAACGATTTTAGCAGCAACACAGAACATGAGGTACCCACACATATCATGGTAACTGCGAGGTATAGTATCTTCTTACCTCGTGTAATTGATTTAGCCACCAGCAAATATATAACATTGCAACGTAACTTAAAATTATCGAATTAAGACTCATTAGGCAAAAACCCGGCTGTATAATCGTGGTTTCGATACAACAAAAATATTTCTGTGCGCACAAAATGTCTGTTTCAATTCTGGTTGTCGACTACCGCAAAGTACTTAAATGTTTCCAATCCCTACGTCATATTTAGTCTACGTGTGTCGCGGTCTGAAAGTTGAAGGTAAAAAATACTACACTAAACATTTACCTAACCATTTCAGTTACATGAAAAGGGAAGTCCATATAAATCTTACTTTCGCGGAAGTGTGGAGAAGCATCTGTGCAAGCCCGCATTATTGTATCGAATGGTAAGGACCGCCGTCTGATGCTATTCCACACTCTGTGGTCGGCATTGCGCGTACCATTTTTTGTTGAGGGTAATGGCGAGAAGAGCATACCGTTCGCCTTATGGTAAGCGTTCGACCGTTCATTAGTAGAAGCAAAACCATACAACACCTTGAATTACAAAGCAATCCTTGGCATTCCACTTCGCTCCCAATCCTTAGCCATAAGATGTTAAGTCCTCAATATTAGTCCAGTAGTTACTCTGGCTAGAATGTCCTTCAATCCGAAACACAACAGTACGTTTAAATTGCTGTTTAGCGGGAGAAATACACATTGCGGTGGTACCTACCCAAGCGGCCTCTCACGTATGAGAGACCTACCACCATTAGTTGCAGTACAGTCATTATGCCATGTCAATTACAAAAATGCTATTGTTTACGTGAAGTTGTAAGGTGACTATAACTGACTCACGTATTACGTCATTGAGGAAATAAACCTTGTTGTGATTTCTATGACCCGTAGTAGGTGACTCATGTATCGATTATTTCGTCCTTAGGTGCCTTTATTATAATATCCGTTCTTTGCGACTTATGAATAATAAATGTATGGTGTCTTAATTATTGTGTGAAGGGCACAAAACGTGCAAGGCATTTATCAGATTTCGTTGCGCTGATGTGGGTTTGGTTCCATAATAGGAAGTAAGACGTTTGTCGTATAATCTTTTTCGGATCTTATTGATAAACAATTTCGAAACCTATTTTACTTATCAAATGTTGTGTCTTCATCGCTCAAACTAAAATAGGTTTTAAAACTATCTGTTAATAAGGCGGTTAGTCTATAAATCACTTCGGAAATTCCTTCAATATGGTTATCAAGTCAAAATTACTGACAATTTTCCCCCAAAGATTTTTGTTCTAAATGTATTTTTCTCGTGAAAAATATGTGTGTATTTTTATATTTGAGCATTTAGTGTTTTTTTATAACTGCACACATACATAAACTCACGCCTTTTCCCCGGAAAGCTTAGGTAGAGGACAGGTACAGCTACCAGGGCACCGATGTTCCGCCTATTGTGTTTCAAAAATTCAATAACAAAGCAATGCTTGGCATTCCACTGCGCTTGCCATCCTGAGATATATATTAAGTCTCAGTATGTTCATTGGTTACTCTGGCTACAATGTCCTTCAAACCGGAACACGACAGTACCCAGACGGCCTCTTACGTATGAAAGACCTACCAACAGTATGATAGTATTATTTAATACACAACAGTGCATAAAAACCACCAGGTGGTGAGCATAGTACCGAGATAAGAATATCCTACAAGACATGTAATAATTTCTCGCTGGTAATACAATTATGGTGGTCTGGTCGTAATCGGATATACACTTACACAGGATGACTCCGAAATGCGACACCCAGGGGTCACTATGGCTGATCTACTACCGCTGTACTAACTAACAATTGGGTAAGAAAAGTACACACTTTTGCTACATTTGAATATTAGGAAATTTTACTGAAAATGAAAATTTATTGAATCCATTAAGATGTTCTACATCACATAGATTCGGATTTTTTTTATCTACCACCCGGTTCGGAAAGCTGTTTTTCGCAACTCTAGTGTTGATCTTTTCAAAACCAGTTTGTGCATGTCTATATGAATTTATATAGTTACTTATTGAAATAAAACTATTTATTTACGGATTTTATCGCAGAAATGGTTAATTTTTTACATTTTGTACTTTCCGAAGTTTTAATCAGAGCTTTCGTGGTCACGAAACGTCGGGAAGTTAAAAAATGCATTTTTTTTTCAATGTAACATTCGAGTAAATCTTAGAAATTATTAGGTATAGTTACTGAATTCAACTCGTCTAAAAACAACAAATTCATACCTTTTTATAATGGAAAGTCCAATAGCGTAGCGTCAAAAGTAATCCCGAATGATATAATTCAGGGAATCCACAAACTACAACCACTAAACATAAGCAATTATATTAACAACACAAGGAAAGTAACTCCAGTTGCTTGAAACTACTTCACTTAACAAGTTATAATTGACGTATTTTTTTACTTTGAAGTTTTTTGTTGGGATTGATTACAAAGTTAAGTGCATTTAGTTATGACTGAAATTATTAATTTCAAAAATACCTGTGTTGTGTTTTTTGTCTTTTGTTTGTTTTTTTGTTCGGGTTAATTGTAAAGAAAAGTGTATTTAGTTATGAGTGAAATTAGTAAAACTACCAGTTTGAAAAATAGCCGTAAGTATTTATTTTTTATTGCAATGAATGGCGAGATGAGCATGCCGTTCGCCCGATTGTAAGCGATACGACCGCTCATGAACAGTAGCAAAACCAAACAATACCTTGAATAACAAAACAATGCTAGGCATTCCACTGCGCTCACCATCCTGAGACATAAGATGTAAAGTCTCAATATGTCAGTAGTTACTCTGACTACAATGTCCTTCAATCCGAAACACAACAGTGCATTTATACTGCTGTTTGACGGGAGAAATAGACACTGCGGTGGTACTCACCCAGATGGCCTCTCACATATGAGAGACCTACCATCAGTAACCTTTTTGTTTTTGACAGTCTACCAACACGGGTTCCGTTACTACTTCGAGATTATGAATAATCAATATTTTTCCGAGCATTGATATCAATTTTTTTGTAAACGTTTCTATTGCGGGTTCGATTACCGCTGATGTTATACTTGAGTGAACTGTAGTTGGTTTGGTCTACCGATATTGGGAGGCAAAATAACCCTTTATGATTTTGTAACGTGACGTTGACGATGACGTTTTTTTTTTCACAACCTAACCTGGTTTCTGTTCGAGATTTTTTTCGGACATGTTCATTTGGTTAAAAAATACATGTAGTGATTTGTCTAGAAATCTAACCAGTATATCACCAGACCAATGACAGACGATTCGTCATAATGACGAAGCTGACATTAAGAAAATTAAAATGATATCATTCAAGGATTATTCAAAATCTAAAGATATTACTAACAGAAAATAATATTAACTTCATACATACATACATATATAAACTTACGCCTTTTTCCCAGAAGGGGTAGGCAGAGGTGCCAGGACACCCATATTTCGCCTTGTATGTTCTGGCCCACGAGGTGATAGCTGGCGAGCCTATCGCCATATCGGGCACAAATTCACACTTTCATAAAGGCACAAATAATATTAACTTCCTCTTTTCAAATAGCAGACTAATTATCTAAAATTGACAAAAATAGGATATTTTTAGTTATAAAGCGAATAATTCATTAGGTACCATATGTAGCGACACGAGCCGTGATCGAAACTAGCACATTATGAACAAAAACAGATATTCATAGGATAATAAATTAACTGGAACCTCCTTTTAGGGACCTCTGGCTTAGCGGCCGAAGCCTTAAATAGACCGGGCCTTCGACTACTGTTATATACATTTAGATCAATATTTATTACAATATTACAGTTTTTATAAGCAATCGTCTGATTAGTTTAGAAAGCAATGTACATTTGCACTGTACTCTTAAATGATTAGTGATAGATTTCTAGCTTAATCGTTGACAAATAAATGCTTTCTTTCTTTCTTATTAACATTCACTTCTTATAATAAACAAAAGTCAAGTCAGTAGTAAAGTATAACTAGTCAAATTAGGATTTTCTTTTTTATTTTTGATGTTAGAATATTGTCGCAGTTGGTTCAGATGAGGTTATGAAACGAGAGGGCGCGCGTTTGATTCCGACATCGAGTCAAATGTTTGTAACCTATAATTACCTATTTGTTTCCAGTCTAAATATTGTATCTACTGATGTCACTTTAGAGTTCAAGATTGTGTTTATTATTTATTACATGTTTTTAAGATATTATATTGTTATATAATTTAGACTTGATTCTGATTCTGAGAGTCGTTGCCTATGATTCATATGTAATTAGTGATTGTATCGAAATGAAACAACATTGTATTTTTTATTCATAATTTCAGGGATTTGATGTTGTATAAAACAGACGTACCTAAAGGAAAAATAATGATGTGAGTCATGAATCGTCTTTTAAAATTGTTTTCGTAATGTTTATCTGCGAAACGGAACCGGCACATGCAGCGACAATAATAACTTAAACCCATTTACTAAAATAACATCCACTGAAATAGCCCGAGACATGTGAATCACGGGTCTCACCTCAAATAACAACGAATGAAAACAAAAACTCACCATAAACAATCCGTTGAAAGCCACCAGAAGGTACTTTATGCAATTCATCCCGCAGCCCTCCATTTTGATTTTTTTTTTCACCACACTAAACGAAAATTATACAGCCTTTCAGAAATTAAAATAAATTCAAATTTCGAATCGCTTTTAAATGGAACAGAAAAACAAAAAAAGTTTTTATTAATTAAAAATGTAGTTTTATTATTGAATTATTATAACTTTTTGCTATTAAAAAATACTGGCCGATAACAAAAGAGTATTTATGATTTAAATTCGGAATGCCGGTCGCGCTTTCGAGACGCGTCGTCGCGACGAAGGCTGGCGAGTGAGTGTCGCTAACTGAAACTTGTTGGGTATTTAGTACCCCGCGGTTTGGTGGTGTGAAATCGCGTGCTAGGGTTAATATCACGCACTAAACCCACCCCCGGATCACTTCGACCCCCGGCTTTTACGACTCGCACCGCAGATATGGATCATGTTTAATTGGTCTAAATAAGCTTTCTCAATTTTCGGCGATTACAGATAAGGAGTAATTTTTGGAAATTAAAAAAAGAATATTAGGGCTAACGATCCTTGTGTTAAGTAGATTAAGTGTACGTAGAAATAAAAAATAATTTTTAGAACATACATATACCAGTAATAACTAATATATAAGATTTCCGTAAGTAGTAGTTTGAACTATAATCAAAGCGTTTTCATACAATATGATATAATGAGATGAAGTTCCTTGCTATATTAATGAAGGCTAAATAGGAAATTATTAAATATTATGTCTTAAGTTTTCTCTATAATGCAGGCAGACAGAAGTCCAAAAGGTCTTTAACCTCCCAATGACGTACTTATTAACAATAAGTAATGGTTGAATATTTTTTACGTAAATAGCGCAAATTCTGGGCGTCCGAGGTATTACGGCAGATTGCCATGGAAACCAAGTTTAAACAACGCAGAGGTCTTTAACCGGGAGGGCCAGAACCTCTTCAACGGCTCCACACCACCAAACCAGGGTTCAAAGTATTGTTAACTGCCACATGCGAATAGAGTTCCATTGGACAATTTTCAAACTGTTTTTCTGACTGGATTTTTTTTATTGCTATGAATGGCGAGACGAGCATGCCGTTCGCCTGATGGTATGCGATACGACTGCTCATAAACAGTAGCAAAACCAAACAACACCTTGAATTACAAAGCAATGCTTGGCATTCCACTGCGCTTGCCAACCTAAGACATAAGATGTTAAGTCTCAATATGTTCAGTAGTTACTCTGGCTACAATGCCCTTCAACCCGAAACACAACAGTGCGTTTACACTGCTGTTTGACGAGAGAAATAGACACTGCGGTGGTACCCACCCAGATGGCCTCTTACATATGTTTCCTTAACAACCTCCATGATCTTGGATGAGAGATGGCTGTCAAACAAGCGTCCTCTGGTTCGATCTATGAACCGAGAGAAATCTTTGTGTGGCGTACAATTTTTCTTTCAAGTCTGGATGAAAACGATACGAACTACGAAAAGTCTCTCGTAGTTTCCGATTCTCTTGTCATTGCACAAGACTTGCATCTTATTGCGGACTTTGGGTCCATGACTTTGTATTTTAGTAGTGGTAGAGCTAGACTGTTGTTAGCCATGACTCAGTAACAATGGGTAGGCTTACCCGGGGTGGTACAAAAGTCTCACAGGATAGTAGTGAGGTGACAGGATTGCCGACGCATTTCGTTCGGTGAGTGAGATGGGTCGGATGCCCAAATTTCCTCTTTCCATCCTTTTTCCTTGCCGCTTCCCACCGGATTTGTTGGGCTGGCAGCACATACATGATGAAAGCGATGAGGATCTGCATAGGTGGGAGTGGTCACTTACCATCAGGCGATATTTTTGCTCGTTTGCCGGACCTATTTTATAAAAAATACACCGATATTTATTTTGGGACATGACCATGTTTACTAGGAAATGCGTTATATAAGCTCAGATAGATATCCTTAAGAAAGTAGGCAGAGAATACACTCACTAGTGCCAACCACAGTACATCGAGAGAATTTTCATCCTCAGTATATTCAGAGGAGCAAGTCATGCTGCCGTCGCCATTAACTTCCCAAAGAACCCTTGAAATTATTAAAACTAAAAACTCAAACAAAGCTAATTGCCTCACCCGAGAATCGAATTCAATAACACACGAATCAGATATGGTAAATTCTTCAGTTGCCACTATACTATACCTATTACTTTTACGAATCAATAGAGATTATATTAAATATTGTACAGAACCCAATTATATTTTTTTTATTACTCGACAAAAAATAGAAAAAAGTTTTATTACAATTCAGTGTTTTATTAAACAAATTACATGTGGCGGTGATTAACGAATAATGTCAAGTTTAGCGGACCTAGGTCTTCTACCTGTTATTACATTACCTAAGTGCTATAAATTTATATAAATCTAATAACTGTTATGTATTCTTTGATTTATGATTAACTAACTTTTAATAGTCGCTTATTATGCTCTATTATTATTATCTACTAGCGGTCGGGCCCGGTCCACCCGGGTGCATACACGTTTTAAAATGGCGGTCAAAATGTTTAATTCTGACTATCAGTTTAGAATATCGGCCAATCGGACCACGAAAAACGAACAAAATTTCCTCGTATTTGCTAGAAATATCACTACTGCTTTCCTCCTATAGGTCATAGCGTGATGATATATAGCCTATAGCCTTCCTCGATAAATGGACTACCCAACACTGAAAGAATCATTCAGATCGGACCAGTAGTTGCAGAGATTAGCGCGTTCAAACAAACAAGCAACCGGTCAAACAAACTCTGCAGCTTTATAATATTTGTATAGATTTATTTTTCTTAAATCTCGGTTCTAGAGCCGGTGTCCCGGATAGACGGGGCAAAACCAAGTCTGGACCTACATTAGAGTTTCTCCTGAGTATAACTGACAAAGGGTATATCTTGATCTGTTTAAAAGAATTATTAATATGTACATAAACGGTTTTAAAAGCTATTTTAGTTGTCGAATATTTGGTCTTCTTCGCTGAAATTGAGTTCAAAAGTCATTGGAAGGCTGTCAGGGTTTAGCTTCTACGTCCCACGGAATGTTTTTCGAGATAAAATGTAATTCATAGTCACAAATTGTCCTTATGTTACGAGTTATGTACAAGTGCGTGGTGGCCTATTGGTGACAGACCGAACGCCGATGCCGAATCAGATCAGTGCCGAATCTCAGGACATAATGTTTCCGAAATTTCGGAATTATATTAACTATTTTTACTGGTGGTAGGTCTCTAATATGTGTGAAGACGCCTGAGTAGGTACTAATGCAATGTCTATTTCTCCCGCCTAAGCATTGTTTAGTAATTCTTTGTGTCGTTTGGTTTTGCTACTGTCCATGAGCGGTCGTATCGCCTTCCATTATGGCTTAGGTGAAAGGCATGCCCGCCTCTTCACTCAATGCTTTATAAAAACATGACAATTAATTGCCTGCCACGGTGGCGCAAATGTACTCCGGTACGATTACAACGCTGAGGTCTCATGTTTAAATCCCGGCTCGGGCAAAGTGATATTGGATGTTTCTATTAAATATCAGCCCGGAGTCAGGAATTTGTGCCTGATATGGAGATAGGCTCGCCCTCTATCACATCGTGTGACGGAACATACAAGGCAAAATGTGGGTGTTCTGGTAGCAACTCTGTCTACACCTTCTGGGAAAAATGCGTGAGTTTATACATATGTATGTAAAAAATTGTCTTGGTGCGGGATTTGAAGTTTGATCCCACGTCCTCTTGTTTCACAGCCGGCCCGGCTTTTCAACCATTGCGCTTCGATCAAATATACACTAGATACAACATGAGCGTTTAGAAAATGGCACCAAAAAAGAGTGCTTTAAGCACTCTTTCGCCTTCAGTTTAGACCATATTAAGTAAAAAGCTACTTTAAGCTCCAGGAATATGTGATCTTTTGGTTTACTTTTTTTCATGTCATGCATCGGTGCCACTTTTTAATAGAACTTTTACAGGGAACTGTGTATCTAGTGTATATTTGATCGAAGCCATTGCGTCTCAGAGTAATACTGCGATGAGTACGCAGCTTAAGCGACATTAAGTCAAAATAAGAACAATGAATATTCCCACTGTTGGAGAATTATAAATAGTCTCCTGAAAATATTAATTTTGGATCGCACAATTTCTACACGGATGAAGAAAATTAAAGGAGTGCCTCTCACTCTTCAGCCTCGTGAGGCTGAACATAGGTCTTCCCCAAAGATTTGTATAGCAACCTATCATTTTGGAAGTGACTTGCGATCCAACGACTCATTGCAATCTTGGCTCAGTTTCCACTTATTACTTCTTATTCATCTAGGAATATTACTTTATACAACGAAGAAATATCTTAATACTGCAAATATAACTATTCCTAATACCGATTACCTACAAGTTAAATAACCTCATTTATCAAAACTGCCACAATATTTTATTTGAACATAATTGTTTCCATAGTAATTTTAGTCTGAAATGTTGACGACCCTAGAAATAAAATGATTAGTTATATTTCATAATTATAAATTATATAATTAAAATTACCTGTCAAGACCTTGTAGTTGTAAGTATATTATATATTTATTTTAAAACTAATGACGGGGAAAAATTAGAGGCTAAATGTGTCCCTTTCGAACCACATTTATAAAGTAATTACTAATACTTTAAATAAAATATGAATAAAAACTAAAAAATAAATAAAAATAAAATTAATTTAAAAATAAATAAATTAAAGCAAGAAATTAAAATAAATAATACTAAGTATAGAAAATATATTGTATATAGAGATTAAATTCTATGTGTATTGACTTGTCATAAGTGCTCTTTACGTGACCAATAAATACATTTCATTTCAAATACATTTTATTTCATTTTATTTGAGCGAAGAAGACAAAACATTCGATAACTAGACTACATTTTAAAACTGTCTATGAATAAGCCTTTAATTATGAAACAAAGCTATGATAATAGATCGACTTAATTGTTTCGAAGATGAGAAGCCTATTGTATGTTGCCATTTGATACCTACTCTATCTCTTTAAACTTAAAATTTATATAACGCAGTAAAAGAAATTTGGAGTTTCTACATATTGCTACGGAAAACGAAGCCAGTTGGTAGTTTTAGTGACGTCAGACACGATGTGAGTAAAACTTTTGCGAAAAAAGCGATATTTTTTTTCATATCATTGTATTTGTGTGGTAAAACATACTGTATCAGCCCATATACGTCCCACTGCAGGGCACGGGCCTACTCTACAATCGACAGTACGATTGAGAGTGGTTAGGCCATATAGTCCACCACGCCGGCCTAGTGCGGGTTGGCGGACTTACACACCATAGAAATTCTTATAAATCGCTATGGTATGCAGGTTTCCTCACGATGTTTTCCTTCACCGTTTTAGTGCTTGGTGATTGACTTAAACCTACCTACATTAAAAACATACAAATACCTAAAACATAGTTTTACCTAAAATAATAATGTAGGTACAACCTATTGCTTTTACAGACGCTATGGAACGTAACGGTTAAAAAAATTATTTTAGCAAAAACTATGTATTGTATTGTATTTGCTCCAAAAACTACATCAGGCGTTTTTAAAACCGCAATACGTAATATTGTGCCAGGAAAATGTATAAGTATAAATTAGGGCAGGTTCTACGAAACCGTTAGCGTTTCTTTTATCTATGGTAATAACTCAATTCAGCTTCATCGATCATTGTTTTAGCGGAAATAGACAGCGGTCCTTTTGAAAATAGTTTTACACCTGTACTCAGAGAACAAAATCATTACTAAGGAAAAATTTTATTGACAACAAACGTCTCTAGGTGCGTGGTGGCCTGTTGGTAAACGGGCTCGACGTGACTGCCAACATATTCACGGTTGTTGCGGGTTCGAATCCCAGGTTACACCTTTGACTTTTCGAAGTCATGTGTGTATTGATAGTCAATCACCACCCACTTTAACGGTGAAGGAAAACATCGTGAGGAAACCTGTATACCATAGCGAATTCGAATGTATGTAAAGTCCGCCAACCCGCACTAGGCCAGCGTGGTGGACTATATGGCACCACTCTCAATCGTACTCTCGATTGAAGAGGAGGCCCGTGCCATGCAGTGGGATGTATATGGTCTGACACAGAAAAGTTTCTGATTGAGGCCTTTAGTGGATTTTTCAACGATAGTAAAATTAATTACAAAATTGTTCGATCTGATCCTTAAATATTCGAAAGCCATAGCGCAGTTGGTTGGGTATCGGCTTTACGGTTATGAAACGAGAGGCCGCGGGTTCGATCCCCGCAACGAGACAAACGTTGTGTGATAATTAAAACACCTACATTTACAAATAAATCTTTTGTTTTTTATATATATATGTATATGATTGTTTCGGGTTTGGGTGCTTATGAGACCGAAAAATCTGTCATAGTTTTAATACCTAGGTAACTTATTATAGCTTAGTGCGTGGGTAACATATTATGACTGTTGGGTGTATTTGTATTTACATTTTAAAATCTAGTAATTTATAAGATTAACATTCTTGAAATCATTATATAGCTTTTCTTTTGATTTAAATCAATTTGTAAAATTTGTAATAATCACTACATTGTAAACTGGTTTTGAAAAGAGCAGCTCTAGAATTTTTCTGTGAAAACCGCATTCCAAACCGGGTGGTAGAAAAAAAAAAACTGAATCTAAACGATGTTGAACATTTTAATGTTTTCAATAAATTATTTTCATTATCATTTCATTTTTATTTTGTGCAGCATTGTAATACGAATATTTCCTAAAACCTAAATAAATGAATCTTCCATGAGCCAACCCGGATATTTCCATTACAAATAGTAAATAACAATAATCATTAATCTAATGTACAAATATGTCATTCACAAGTCATACACTTATGAATTTAACCACCTTCACAATTATTATAATTGTGCACTTCGATTTAACTTTTATCTTTCCATATTACGATCAAAATTGAGTGACTGATAATTGCTATATTGGCAGAATTGTTCAGGGAGCAAAAGCGTTAGGTCTGCCTATCTGTATCAGCCCATATACGTCCCACTGCAGGACACGGGCCTACTCTACAATCGACAGTACGATTGAGAGTGGTTAGGCCATATAGGTCTGCCTAACCCTAAGCATATTAACTTGGCCTGATAAAAGAATAAATAAACACCAAAAACCTAAAGAAAGTTTTGAAATAGTCCTTGCCATTTTCTATTTCTATTGAACTTACAAAACAAACATACAAATTCGGCCTTGTGGTGTCAATCAAGGATACAATCGCGAATTTAGTGAGTCCTTGGTGGTCACCATTGTGCGTGGTGTTGTGGCGCTGTTGCCATGACGACCAATAAGTGGCAACTCGTGCCATGCTGATAGCGGTGACCTCAGCGTATGGTTGAGGAGAAAAGTTGTAGGAACTTTACTTAATATGAAGTGAAACATTTTTATTATACGAAGGCGCTGGATGCGTCCAACAACTCGTTGTGAAGATCTTTAGGGACGCCTATGTCAATCAAAGGACTTCTTGTGGCTACAGACAAAGAAAGCTTGGTGGTATCAAGCATGGGCTGTGATTAATGGTTCTTGGTTAGAATCTCGGGTCGAGCTATCACAAAGAAAAATACTTTTTGTTGCGATTAACGACGCGGATAGTATACATGCAGATAATTGCTTGGATTGTAAGATAAACAAATTAACGAAAGTATAATTAAGTTTATGAAACGCTATAGATATTCTGTACGGAATTTAGATTACTAATGGGTCAAGTGGTTCATTACAGCTTGTTAGAAATTAAGTGGAGTTTACAATAAATAATAAATAAATAAATAACACCCAACAGTCACACACATAGTCTTGACCCCACACTAAGATCAAGTCTCGAGTAGTGAGTACCAGGAACTACGAGAGACTTTTTAGTCTCACAAAAACCCAGACCCGAGACAAATACTTGTGGGCCTCACAAACATTTGTTTTTTGGAGGTTGTCCAAAGCCGACTATCAGATGTAGAGCCAATCAATAAAATCCTCGGAATATTTTATTACGAATATTTGGAAGACATTTCCACGCCAGTGTACTAAGGAACAATACCAGAACCACTTGCCTACGTCGGATGGTGCTAAAAATATAGAAACCGCGCTACCACTTACCACTTAACCGTTGCTAAGCCGATAAATTGAGCTCCTCATAAAAATTACAGTTATTTATGGGCGTTAAACATTAATAGAGCCAGTTGTAATGAAAAGAACAATGTCGTATTTGGATATAGAATGAAATTGACAGGTTTTGAGTAAGATTTTCAGATTGTGAACGCCGATACAAATGAAGACACACACGTAATATAATATAATCATGGGATCAAGGCTTTAAAACATGAAGTTGGAAATGACGGAAAATAATGAAAGAAGTATCATTCTAATGCTCTTCCCGTAACCTCATGAAAGGAAACAGAAAATAAAGCTTTTGATGTGTTTGCAGTGGTCACTCATGTGGTTTGTTTTTATTTATTTTTTATTCCAATGAATGGCAAGACCAGAATTTCGTTCGCCATGGTAAGCGATATGACAGCTCGCTGACAGTAGCAAAACCAAACAACACATTGAATTACAAAGCAATGCTTGGTATTCCACTGCGCTCGCCATTGTGAGACATAAAATGATGAAGTCCCTATGTGTCCAGTAGTTACTCTGGCTACAATGTCCTTCAAACCGAAACACAACAGTGCATTAACAATGCTGTTTGGCGGGAGAAATAGACATTGGTACCTATCTAGGCTGCCTCTCACATATGAGAGACCTACTACCAGTACCGTTTGCCGGACCTTTAGAATGAAATAAAACCTGGGACAAAACGAACATCAAGCGGTCCCCCCACCGCCAAAATATCCCGGGCTTTATGCTTATGACTGAACATTATCAGCTACGGACAAATTGCCAATTAAACCAGTCTTGAGCATAATATGTTGACGATTCATTGTCAGGGACGATTGGTTAGCACCAGGTGACGCCACATGTGATAATTGTATCCGCAAAACTGTCCTACCGTCAGTATATTGCTATCTTTTGCCTTATATGTATTAAATTGTATTAAATCCTAATATTTATTATTCAGATATTTTGTTATTTTAAGTGGTTTAATTGTTACAAATGTAGTGAAATGACGATTGCGTATGCATATTTTCGTTATTTGATTGACAGAGAATTTCATAAGGCTACAGCATATTATTTCTCAGGTATGTTTTTAATAACATCTCTTTAATATTTAAAAAATAAGAGTTTCGTATTGGCGAGAATGATATTGATGTTCAACTTAAATATTAACATTATGGTGTTGAACTTAAACTTCTTTGCGATGTCATAATATTATACCAGCCCATATTAACCCACTAATGAACACGAGACTCCTCGCACTGAGTGTTAAATTGACAAGCCACAGTGCACAAAACTGACATAACTATTGCGGGTTGACCAATGGCGAATCATGACCCCCATGGGCCATGACCTCCCCCCTGGGCTGGCTCAGATTGACATAATTGATTTATTATCTCGTTAGTAAAATTAATAAGAACAATCAATTCTTTATATGTCAATAAATAAAGTAAAAAAGGTGTGTGTGTCTTCACAAATAACGGCGCGGCTGTAACAAAATTTAAAAAATCATTATTACGAATTGAAATCGGATCAAGTGTTTGATAAGAACTATATGACCCCCCTGGCGTAAAAGCTGGATCCGTCCTTGGGGTAAACGAACTCTACTATAGAGATTCTTTTGTAAAAATATCTATAGTATAAAATTTTCCTTGTTTTCACCGTTAAAATTCTTGGTGAATTTACCAACATACACAAATGTCATATCAGGAAATATAATAGTCAAAACCTGCGCAGTCATTTACTATATACATATTAATTTAATTTAGAATGAGGATGTCAACATCCAAATAGGTATAGTAAAGATTGTACCCAGAAACACCTGTAGACAGCTTGACACGCGCACATAATGTAATATGTAAATAGTGGAAGGTATTATGTAGAGGAAAAGCCGTCTGGGTAGTCATTTATCTATTTTAGCTGTCAAGTAACAGAGCACTGTTGTGAACGACATTATAGCCAGAAATTGAAATTGTGGCCAAAAACTATGATATTTAAATAAGTTTTCTAGCAGTCCAATTCAATTGCTCCTAAGATCCAATTCTGTCTGTCAAAACATATAAGAGACTTTTCGATCAATTTTCTTCTGTTATTTTGCGAAGTGTGGAGATCGAACTCGTGGATTTTCGTTGACAAACGACTTTTTAACAACTGTACCAAGGTGTCTGTCATTTAATAGCTAATGTCTAAAAGTGACGAACGTAATACAGTGCTATGTAATTCTAGTTAAAAGTGTTTTGTGGCTTATGAACAGGAATGACACGTATCAACTGGTAAGCGACATGAACATTTCGCTCATCCAATAGAACAACGACGTAATTACAATGATGAAAATGTTTGATTGTTTTATATGATATTTTTTTTAATTCTTAAGTCTTTACACGAATTTATTATGAATTATGGTTCATAGTAAAGTACACACATAAACTTATAAAAGATTTCATCAGAATGGTTGGAAATAAATTATATTTTTAATAAACTTTTAAACATTCTTCCGAAAAACAGCTTAAAAAGTAATTACGTCATTGTTCTTTTTGATGAGCGATTTGGTTATTCTCACTAACTAAAATACAATACATGCGTGGTGGCCTCTTGGTAAACGGACCAGACGCGACAGCCAACTTGTTATATCGGTCGTGGGTTCGAATCCCAGGGCACACCTCTGACTTTTCGGAGTCATGTCTGTATTGATATTCAACCACCACGCACTTGAATAGTGAAGGAAAACATCGTGAGGAAACCTGCATACCATAGAAGAATTTCTTTGGATGGAATTTCTATAGAGACCGAAAGGTCTATCGTAGAGTTTGATACCCACGGGACAAGACTTAATAGATCTTAGTGTGGGCTCAGGACTATGCATTTGACTGTTGGGTGTGTTTATTATTTATTTATAATTATTAAATGGATGTACCTATGTTTATCAAGTACAAGTTCAGATAGATAAAACATACATTATTTTTTTATTACAATCTTGAAAGAACTCATTGCTTTATCAAATATTTAATGAAAATGAGATTTGATTTGAGATTACGGATCCACAAGACCCTTTTCCAATTCAATCTTCCCATCCTATATCCTTCCCACTATCCTCTCGATTTGATTAGCCGGCAACACATCCATGATTCAAGCGTTGTGGATGTTCATGGGCAGCAGTGATCACTTACCATCAGGTGACCTGTGTGCTAATTTACCGGACTTATGCAATAAAAAAAACAATTCAACATAAATGTTTGATGACGTATTTCTTCTATTCTCCAAACCTCCCAGCCTCCGCATGTCTCAATCCACGATATCACAGAACCGCTATCAGCAATAACTTAATGCCCCATAAACCGTACCGATTAAAAACCTAGCCATTATGCGGCAGTAACCAACCGTTAGACCGTTCGGCCGTGCTCTCATTGTGATCCTTGTATATATGCAGACCCGACCGATGTGCAGCTCATTTCCGAGGACACATCGAGCCGAGACGACTGGCCAGACATGGGGAAAGATAAGGCTCAAGGTAAGCAATCTGATTTAAAACCTGCAAAGGTTGGGTATCAAATAGCAATATCCCATCCCTTTGCTGGTTAATCTCACCCCAAATGCTCACACACAACACTCAGCAGCGATTTCTATCACACTCCCACAAAATAGAACAAAGGAGAAAGAAAGTACTCTAATTTAGAAAAGAATTAAGTTTTAAATGAAATTCGAAATTGTGAAAAGAACAGTCCATTCAATATTGTGTTGACTGCAGAAAAATATATGTAGATTTATAATCCTTTTTATGGGAACCATCGATATGGAAACCGTGTCAATGAAAGTGAGTAGTAAAAGTGCTTGCTAGTAATTAAATCTTTTTATCGTAATAGCGACTATTTGTTTAAGACAAAGATGCAAAATTCTATGGTGACCCTGGCTTCGTGATTCGGCCACAATCATTGTATGTATGAGTGAATATAGTTGCCATTGAGAGCAGTGTGGTCCAATTAGTATTAATAGTGAACTTTATTTCACCATAAACAATGATGACGAAATATTACGTACTATACTGAAATATAATTAGGAGATTTTCATTCGTCTGTCGTGCCAGTAGCTCTAAATAAAGTTAGCGCATACTACTAACATAATTTCATTATCATCCTCACACGTGGTTCCTGTAATTTGTGTGCAAATTGGCATGTTATTTTTGCCATCTCAATTCAGTTTATTGATTATGTAATGCAGATATTTGTCATTTTTCCTCAATACATTTTAGTACACAAGTCAGATTTTATAACTGAAATCACAGGATTTGGAAGCAAAATTGTATACTACTGCTCCATACAGTTTCACCTTAGTTAAATAATTATTTTTTGATTCTGCTTTACTCTTCTTAATGTTGATGAACTTGTCTAGAAATAACATAGCATTTGTTTTCGATACAAACATTTCTAATTCATTTCTCTTCGCAGTTATAATTTTGTAGTAACAAGAATCTCAGTATGTCCAATTCTGGATCGGAAGCTATTAGTTTGATTAATGATATCTTAATAAAATTTCGCTCACTTAATGCTGTATTATAGATTCTAGTGGCAAGATCATAAATCACCAGACTAGATTCTATTCTGAAACAGCTATAACTGTGACAGTTACCTTCAGACCAACTAGAATATTTGAATCTTATAGTAACTAGCCTAAAGTCTTATTAAAACTCGCAGACAATGAGCCTGTGCCAGAGACAGGAGTGGCAGAGACCTCAGAGCCAGCAACCGCAGCGGCTAGTGGGAGACGGCGTGGCAACTACCTGAAGAAGTTCAAGAACAAAAAATGCTGTCGAGTTTGTGCAAATGCGGTTTTTGTGGCGCTCAGTTTATTGGCCATAGTAAGTACTTCAAGTCTTCTGTTTGATACTCATAGTTGAGTTGAAGTATTATTTTACGTCCATTTTAGAGAACAATTTGGTTTTTTATTTTACGAGCGGCCAATGTCTTATCTTTCATGGGTAGTTAGGAATTTTAGCTCAACATAAAGTTAGTAGAAGTCTCATCAAAACAGTAGACATGGAGTTTTTGTTGGTTCATGTGGTGGCATATTATAATAATAAATGCCTATCAGTCTAATAAGAAGCCGGAGCTAAGGTTTATACTGTCGATTCTTCATTCACTATACCTTCTAATTTCCTAAGAATTAAATCCTCAGACTATAAATAACTCATAAATATGTTCTTTCCAGGTGCTAGCAATAGTAGTGATAATAGTGACAGTACTGACGTCGCTAGCAACTAAGGTGTTCGACACGGAGCAGTCAAACAGGCTGGTGGGGATGGTGATCCTGGCTGTGACAGCTGCTGTGGCGATATCAGTGCTCATATACGCAGTGGTCGCTGTGTTCAAGAAGCAGACCAAACCAATACATGCGGTAAGATTATGAAAATTTGTAAATAATAGGGTAGTTGACTCAATTTTTTTTATTATTTGTATCGAAAGATTAAGTGCATGGTGATCTGTTGATAAACGGAATAGACACGGCTGCCAACATGTTCACGGTGGTCGCAGGTTCGGATCCCAGGGCACCCCTCTGACTTTTCAGGGTCATGTGTTTATTGATAGTCAATCATCAGGCACTTTATCGGTGAAGGAAAACATCGTGAGGAAACCTGCATACCATAGCGATTTGTAAGAATTTAAGTGCTATGATTATCTCAATTGCACAGAAGGCCCGTGCCCTACAGTGAGACATATATGGGATACAGTACAGTACAGTTCCGAGTAACAGAAAGGGATGCAGCTAGCGGGTTTTGACGTCATCTTCCACAAAATTCAAATTAAATATTAGAAAACCCCTATTTATCAAGTTCTACATTATAGAAAAATAATTTATGATAACACTAGCTTTTGCCCGCAACTTCGTCTGCATTATTAACTTTATTTACAATATATTTTATATACTTGAAAATCGATACTTCACTAAATAAGATATTACGTCATCATTTCTCCCTTAAAACTGAGAGAATTCTAAAACTCCGAATTAGTTCACTATTTATTTGTGAGTATCCTGTTTGGCAAATTATGTGGCCTATTACTTACTTTATCAACAACGATTTCCCGCTTTATCTCCACTTAAAACTTAAAAATGCAATACCTTAAAATTGGTCATTATTTATCTATAATAAGTAGATACTATTAAACATAATTAATTCCTCCTTATAAAATTAAAAATCCCGGAACTACGCACAATTTGCGCGAAACCCATTTATGTACGTTTAAAATGAAAGTTGCTTATATCCTATATTCCAACACAACCTTTCGTCCTTTTCTTCCTTTTCCTTCCCGTAAATGTGAAACTCTTACACTCACGAACAACTTACAAAATTAGTAAAAATTAAAACATTGCTTTCCCTATCCAGTTCTTGAATTATACCATCAAGCTCAATTTTTAAGGGTTATTTTGTACCCACGGAACCCTAAATACTTTTTATAAAATTTCATCCCCTACGTGCCATTTTTCCAAAATTAGTGCATGCCAATTTCTTGTGTTTATAAAAGGTAGCTAAGATACGAATTTTCGTACCAATAACAGCGGTTTCGATTTTGCATCAAAATAACAACCCTTATTTTAAGCCCTTTAGGGCTAATTTAAGACAAAAAACTACCTAAAGTACTAAGTTTGAGATCTGCAACTTTCATGGTTTCGGTTTTCCATACAACACAATTTCACCCTTTTCAGTCCTTTAGGGGTTGAATTTCCAAAAATCCTTTCTTAGTGCTACTCTATGTCATAGTAGAAACCCCTGTTTTACGTTTCAAGTTCGATGCTTCAGTAGTTTCGGCTGCACGTTGATCCAACAATTCGGTTTTATAACATATCAACCCTTATTTTCACCGCTTTAGGGTTGATTATAAAAAACATAGTATGCAGTTACTCTTGTTTCTAGGTGAGTAACTAAAGTGCCAAGTTTCACAATTGTAGCTTTAACCGTTTCGATTTTCCATACAACCGTTATTTACCCTTTTCACCCTCTTAGGGGTTGAATTTCCAAAAATCCTTCCTTAGTGCTACCCTACGTCATAATAGAATTTCTTGTGTAAAGTTTCGCGTTTCTAGCTTCAGTAGTATCGGCTGTGCATTGATTAGACAGTCATTAAATCACCCTAGACTCGCAACACTTCAACCCCTATTTTAACCCTTTTATGGCAAATTTTAGACAAACAAAGTATGCAATTAGTTTCCTTTTTAAATGACTAACCAAAGTGCCAAGGTTGACAATTGTAGCTTTAACGGTTTCGATTTTCCATACAACAGTTTTTTGCTCTTTTCACCCCCTTAGGGGTTGAATTTCCAAAAATCCCTTCTTAGTGCTCACCTACGTCACAATAGGAACCCCTGTGGAAAATTTCACGTTCTTAGCTCCAGTAGTTTCGGCTGTGCGTTGATACGTCAGTCAGTCAGTCACCTTCCTCTTTTATATATATAGACTAGCTTTTGCCCGCAACTTCGTCTGCGTCATTAACTTTATTTACAATATGTTTTATATTACGGCCTCATTTCTCCCCTAAAACTGAGAAAATTCTAAAACTCCGAAATACGTCCCTATTTATTAGTGAGCATCCTATTGGCAAATTATGTGGCTATATATATATTACTTACTTTATCAACAACGATTTCCCGCTTTAACTCCACTTAAAACATAAAAAGCCCAAATCTTACAATTGGTCATTATTTATCTATAATAAGTAAATACTATTAAACATAATAAATTCCTCCCTCTAAAATTTATAATCCCAGAACTACGCACAATTTTACTTATGAGTATTATTTGCGCGAAACCCATTAATGGATATTTAAAATGAAAGTTGCTTATGCCCAATATTCCAACACAACTTTCCGTACATTCCTTCCTTTTCCCTTACCGTGAAACTCTTACACTCATGAACAACGTACAAAATTAGTAAAAATTAAAATATTGCTTTCCCTATCCAGTTCTTGAATTAAACCATCAAGCTCAATTTTTATGGGTTATTCTGTACCCACGGAACCCTAAATACTTTTTATAAAATTTCATCCCCTTCGTGCCATTTTTCCAGAATTAGTGCATGTCAATTTCTCGTGTTTATAATAGAAAGCTGAAATACGAATTTTCGTACCACATAACAGTGGTTTCAATTTTGTATAGAAAATTACAACCCTTATTTTAAGCCCTTTGAGACTAATTTAACACAAAAAAGTAAGAAATTATTTTTGTTTCTAATTCACTACCTAAACTGCCAAGCTTGAAATCTGTACCTTTCACGGTTCGTTTTTCTATACAACACAATTTCACCCTTTTCACTCCATAAGGGATTGAATTTCAGTAAATCCTTCAGTAACACTGCTCTACATTATGATAGGAAGCCCCGTGTAAAATTTCAAGTTCCTAACTTCAGTAGTTTCGGTTGTACGTTGATGCGACAGTTCGGTTCTACAAAATTTCAACCCTTACCACTTTAGGGTTAATTTTAGAAAAATAAAGTATGCAGCTATGTTAGTTTTTATTAGATTTACAAAAGTGCAAAATTTGCTGACTGGGGCTTTAACGGTTTCGATTTTCCATACAACCGTTATTTACCCTTTTCACCCCCTTAGGGGTCGAATTTCCAAAAACTCCTTCTTAGTGCTACCCTAAGTCACAATAGGAATCCCTGTCTAAAATTTCACGTTTCTAGCTCCAATAGTTTCGACTGTGCGTTGATTAGATAGTCATTAAATCGCTCTAGTCCCGCAACACTTCAACCCCTATTTTAACCCCTTTAGGGCTAATTTTAGAGAAATAAAGGATACAGTTAAATTCCTCTTTTAATTACTAACTAAAGTGCCAAGTTTGACAATTGTACCTCTAACGGTTTCGATTTTCCATACAACAGTTTTTTGCCCTTTTCACCCCCTTAGGGGTTGAATTTCCAAAAATCCCTTCTTAGTGCTCACCTACGTCACAATAGGAACCCCTGTGGAAAATTTCACGTTCTTAGCTCCAGTAGTTTCGGCTGTGCGTTGATACGTCAGTCAGTCAGTCAGGTTCCTCTTTTATATATATAGATGATGAATGGAGGCTAGTGAAAAGAAGTTGACAATCATGTACACAGCAATGGGTGCATACGTGCTAAAAATTAATAGAAGAGGTTTAACTGTATTTTACATCGTTTGCATATTGTTCGACAGTCTCCATGTAGCAGATGGATGAAAACGAGCTGTGGACCGAGAGGCCGCAGGTTTGATCTTCGCACCGAGACAAATGTATGTGTGATCCACAGATATTTGTTTCGGGTTTGTGTGTTGTGTAATGTCTCATAGCTAATACGACTCTAGACTTCGGTATCTTATAGACAGGACTGTACAGGGTGGCTTTAATATCGTTCCCTATTGATATAGCTTGATTTAGTGTCGGTAAGCAGCACGTATTACAGTAGAACCAGCTTAACTGGTAGGTAGCATATCTAGATTTTAAAACAAGTGGTGTCTTGGACATTGTATAAACTATACAGGGTAGTTTAGTGACTACAGATGCAATGCAACAAAAAAATGCAAAAAAGGCGACTATTTATTTTCCAATCCATCTATAATCGAGACTTTTTCTTTTGTTAATTTTCTTATAGCATACTTGTGGTGAAAGCCCAGCCTGCTATTGTATATTTAGGGCCAAAACTGATAGAGTCTCCTTTCATTTTCATTTTGAATAAAAGTTACGATGTAAGTAAATGATTGTTATCTGAAAATTATTCGTTATCGCACCGACGTACTTCTTATACCGCAATAAACTTCATAATGCAAGTTTAATATCGAATCAAGCCGCCATACATATTGGCCATTACTTGAAACAATACGTCGTTACTCATTTTATTACTTTGTCGCTTTTAACTATTTTATATCAGTTTACTGTATAGTGTTTAATAAAAATATACTTATACTTATAGGTTATATCTAGATTGCAATCGAAATCGAAGCCAGGTGATAGTTTTAGGGCTACAAACACAATGAAACTAAATATTTCACATAGACACAATGGCCCGCAAGAATAAAAAAAATATTAGGAAAAACTATGTATTTTCCAACCAAAAATAATAACACTTAAAAATCCGTCGCATTTTTTGCGACATTTTTATTTGCACTGTTTATGTACCATGTATCACCAAAAGTAACACCTGGCTTCTTTTTCGGTGTCAGTCTGGATATTTCCTAGATATAGACTGCTCTAGTACACATGTTTGACAGCCTGAGAAAAGAGAGCCTAGGAGTTCGTTCCCCACATGGAGACAAATGTTTGTCGGGCCCACAAATATATTTTTTTATTTTGGATATTTTTTTATTTTGGATAGGCCCAAAAGTCTCTTGTAGTTCCTGATTATTACCACCAGACTTGTGTCCTAGTGTGAGCCAGGCAAAGGCAAAATTAAGCATTTTATTGATATTATTATTTAAGAGTAACGAACGGTTTATAAGTATTTATTAGAAAATTAATAAGTTATGGTCACTTTGTTAAGTTAGTCTATTCTACATCAGGTTAAAAATCGTATCTGTAAAAGTACTGAAACAATATTGTTTGTGATTTGTTATTTTGCCCAGACAAGTAGTGCCGCTTCTTTTACACGGCTACAGTATATTCAGAAGCGACATTTTTTACAAACCTGTAGGTTTATACAACCCTACAATTATACAACCCTAAACGTAAATATTTTTTTCTCAGTACCTATTGAACATATTTTCATGAAATTAAAACTATGCATATATAGGCATGACTATCAATAAACTGATTATACTATAATTTCCCTAGAATTTTTGCAATATTAGAAACTGTAAAAAACTAGAAGTTAATTTTTTGGGGATGGTTTTTTATACCAACCCCCAAAGTGACACCTACCAAAAAATATATATATTATTTGTTAATTAGTTATCTATTAAATGTAAAAGTCACAAAATGGTCGAATTGGTATATAGCTAAAAAAAATAAAAAATCAATTACAAATACGTGCATGCATACTTTATATATTAATTTTTACCAAAAACTATATAAACGCTGTGGTCTATCTCTCCACATTGTGGGTGGATGTTCTATGCTGAGCTTTCTGCTACGTGCCCCACATTCAAGAATTTTTTGGACCCATCGCCCATCAGTTCTCCGCGCTATGTGCCCCGCCTATTGCCACTTCAATTTACTAATCCGCTGGGCTATGTCGGTTACTTTAGTTCTCCTACGGATGCCCTCATTCATGCTTCAATCTCTTAGGGAAACTCCGAGCATAGCCCTCTCCATAGCTCGTTGAGTGACAAAATCTTAATACTTATTGATGATATTAATTTACCATTTCCAGTAGTGCAATTGTTAATTGTAATCCTAAGTCGATGTCCAAGGTTGTTTACACTGGGGTCGATTTTCGGCTAATATATTCAAGTTCAGTGGAAGCAACATGAAGTGGCATATCACGCGAACTCCTTGCTTTCTGACACGCTCGGCATCCGAGTCTAATTGTATACTAAGATTTTTATTAAATAATGAGATTAATTACAATTAAAATGTTAAAATAATTTGCTGGTATGAAAGACCTCGTATGAGAGAGACCATCAGTTAATATCTGGGTATTTTTTTATATGACATATTAGTAGTGCGTGGTGGCCTGTTGGTAACAGACTAGACGTGACTGCTAACATGTTCACGGTGGTCGCGTGTTCAAGTCCCAGGGTGTGCTCTGACTTTTCAGAGTCATATCTGTATTGAGAGTCAATCACCACGCATTAAAGTGGTGAAGGAAAACATCGTGACGAAACCTACATACCATAGCGATTAGTATGAATTTCTATGGTATGTAAAAGTTCGCCAACCCGCTCTAGGCCAGCTTGGTGGACTATATGGCCTAACCACTCTCAATCGTATTCTTGATTGAAGAGTAGGCCTGTGCCCTGAAGTGGGACGTATAGATGGGTTGATACAGATACATATATGACATATTGTTTTAGTTTTGTTTTTAAATATGTATGTATAACACAAAAATGTAAAAACAACCATCCAAAACAAAGAGAATGTATAGTACAAGAGGTGGATTTATCACACTCGACAATGTCATCCAGACAGCCTAGGCTATTGTTATTTGTCGGAAACGATTATAAACTTGTTCACTAATGATTGATTTGTACTCAGGCGACCATAGTGCTGGTGATCCTGGCTGGTATCCAGGCGATCCTGGCGGGAGTATCGGTGAAGGTGAGCCCGCGGGACGAGCTCAACCTCGCCAAGTCTCTGGCGGACTCGTTCAAACTCGCCCGGGAAGACAATCCCAGACACGTCAAACTGTGGGCTGCCACTCAACATGATGTAAGGACACGTATTACATAAAATAATACTAGTTAGAGACAAAATAAATTCAGGTATTTATCATTGCAAACACCAAATACATGTAGTATAACAATAAAATATTTAAAAATAGAGAGAGATAATAAAAAAGATTCCTCTAAAGAAAATGCTCCATACAAAATATTCCTTTTCCAGCTCAACTGCTGTGGAGTGATAAGCCCGGACGACTATCGAGGCGCCAACCTTCCATACTACTTCCCGCCTAACGTGCCCATCTCCTGCTGCCCTACCTACGACCCAGATCGATCCGAGCTGGTGCAAGAGCGAGACAGAGAGATCTGCAAGGCGAAGAAAACCTTCTACGACGTCGGGTGCAGAGAACTGATAGTTAACGTGTTTAAAGATACGGCTGATATGGTGATCGGTGTTACTGTACCCTTGATTATTCTTGAGGTAAGTTTAAAAGAGATTTTCTGTGCTATGTACTATGTGTAGTCCGTCAATCCGTACTAGGCAGGTAGGAACATAGATAGGCGGAATAAGACTTAACTTAACTTTCATTTGTAGTCGAGATTCATGTTTAGCAGAAAGCGATTCTGTATCAGCCCATATACGTCCCACTGCAGGGCACGGGCCTACTCTACAATCGGCAGTACGATTGAGAGTGGTTAGGCCATATAGTCCACCACGCCGGCCTAGTGCGGGTTGGCTACAAATAAAAGTGATGGTAAATTAAAGTTGTATAACAGCGCCATCTACTTGTACCTATACAATACTAAATAGGCCCATGTTCGTCGTGAGTAAAAGTACAAATTAATTGATTCACAACTCACAGAAAACCGACGTAAAGTATACATTCACGGATTATGATTACCAAACAAAAAAGCTGGTGAAACTTCCTATTGCTTGGAAAGCGAAAAAACCTATACCATTGGATGCATTGCATTCCTTTCGTTGTGCCAGTATTAAAAAGCAATAATGTGCTTATAGATGTCGCTAGGTTCAATTAGTTCTTTACGATAACAGAATTTATATAAAGCCTGTTTTTAATTAATAGCTATTTAGTAAAATGTTAATAAAAACATCATTTGGCCAAGGAAAAAATTGTAATTTGATTCTTGGAAGAATTATTCATAAAAATTTACCAATGTTCTGAAACATATACTCACATATACATAGTAAATATATTTGCTTTTCAGGTGGTGATAGCCATAATTGGTATTTGTTTGTGCCGTCATAAAAAGAGATTCAGAAGAAGTGGGGGAGACGAAGAAGGCAAATAATATGAAATAATAGAACATCGAAATTACTCAAAGGCTGATTTTGACTGTTTTGTGACAAACCTACTAGATGGCAATGCCACACAATAAAAATATGTAAATAATGCAAATGCATTGTATTTTGTACAATTATTTATTATTACACATATGTATGATATTAATTTTATTAAAGCAATTTATTTATGGAAGAAAATCGCTATGAAATATGTTAATGTAAATAAAATAAGTGAGACCATAAATGTGTATTATTGATAAATACTGCCCTCTATGTGTACCGTATTGTACTGAATCAACCATCAGCCTATAATATCCCACTGCTGAGGCCAGAACTCCTGTACAAACGAGAGTTGCAAAAATTCGCTCATTATCATATTTTATTGCTGCAATTATACCCATGGCTAACCTCAGCCAGCCTCCACCAACGCCAGCGTGTAAACGGGGTGTTTGGCTCGGTAGGCCTTATGGTTTTCATTGTTAATAGGTTGGCGTTGGTAGACGTTGGCCCAGCCTCAGCCAACATGTAAATCCACTATAACATACAAATTAAAAATTAAATGAAAACTCTGCATTGATTAGTTTTTCCATATTCCGAAAGATGGCGCTGTACACAAATACAATTACAAATGTCACACGAGGTATGTAATTTTGTAACTACATTTTCTTTTAATTATAATATTATTTAAAATACATTATTTTATCATGGCATATTCATGGGTAATTAACTAAAGTAAATGCCTTTTATTAAATCTGTTTATGTGTTTAAAAATATATTTTTCAGTGTCACACCTCACACGTTGTATTAAACCAATTGTTTAAAAAATATTTAAAATATATTACTTTGTTTTGTTAACAATTGTACTTATTTTATAATTTCAATAAGCAGCATAACAGCATCGGTGGTTCAGTGGTAGAATGCTCGCCTGCCACGCGGGCGGCCCGGGTTCGATTCCCGGCCGATGCATCTTTACTTTGCCTTTTTGCATGCGATAACTTTTGCTGTTGTATCATTTATACGGTAATTACTGAATCAATAATTTATCGTTGATAATGAAAGTCATTATCGTGTGTAATTAGGAAATTAATTTACGACCTTCATTACTACAAAATGAGTACGGCTGGACATTTCACTTACATTTTTAATTTATTTTCATTATTGATTATTTTTAAAAATGGCCATTGTGGTAAGTAGTAATTTCGAAAGATAACATTGTACTTTGAAATAAAAGTATTATTTACGGATTTTATCGCGGAATTGATTTAATTTTTACATTTTTATCGTCCCGACGAGGAAACCTACATACCATGGCGGTTTGTAGAAGTTTCTATGGTATGTAAGTCCGCCAACCCGCACTAGACCAGCGTGGTGGACTATATGGCCTAACCACTCTCAATCGTGCTGTCGATTGTAGAGTAGACCCGTGCCCTGCAGTGGGACGTATATGGGTTGATACAGAAATAAAAATGAGATTTACTGATGGATTTACAACCACTTTCATGTTAGAAACAAATTGGCCTCATTACAACATGGCATAGGTATATTTTCTTATAAATCTTTCCTGTATCTTCTGCTATAAAAACTATACCATAATTTATAGAGTATTGTTTTCTTATATTCTGTCCGACGAGCTAGATGGTCAAAGATCTTGCTCTTTGCTTGCAACTCCTACGAATATCTGTGTGCCTATCCACTACTATTGTCGACTATAGCCCGTCGAAATTTAGCGTTAGACCTGTTTGAGCTGATATTTTCAATCAAGCTGCAAAGAAAATTCGTCGTAGCAGTCTGTGGCTCTTGTGACGGTTGAACACTACTGTTACCAACAAATTTCCGGTCTAAGTTAGTTTTTCAAAGAAATTGTCAATATCACGTCTTCTCATAGTTTAGCTTATTTAATTACATTTACATAAATTTTCGATCATTTCAGTACCTATAGACTACTGCCTCCAGCCTCTAAACACGAGTGATTGCAACTTGCCACCCACTCCGGTGTTCTCCTACTACAAGCCAGGGTCGAGATGCGAGATCCAATTCTGGCGAGGATGTCCAACGTGGAACAGTTTTCCCAATGAATACGAGTGCTCCCATTACTGCATTGGAAGGTTTCTGCGATATAATGATACACAGGATCATATTGTTGTTGAGAATAAAACTGAGCCTCAATTGCCACCAGGTAAATAGTGTTAGGAAAGCGATAAAGTCAAACCTGATGGTAAAGTAACAGATGGATGAAAGACTAATGATTTCTGTTTAGATAATACGGTATTCATTTATTTTCTTATTTTGTTTTAAACATGGTGTTAAATTACAGATCGCTGCACAGGAGAACTTAATCAAACCGAGTGTACCCAAAGGAGGATGTTAGTCTACACATATCAAAACGGTTCTTGTGTTCATAAAAACTGGTGGGGTTGCCTGTCATCCAACTTATTCTTCGATGACAAAACATGCAAAGAAGCTTGCGTCAAAGAAGAAAACGAATTAGATAACTGGAAACTTCAACTGAAACTAATGGAACCAGAGGAAATAAAAGATATGGACAACATAATAGACAATGTTATGGAGGAAGATAATACTACTGTGGCATCAGCAACGACAAGCCAACCCGATACTACAGAAGCTGTTACGCCTGCTAGTTCTACTGAAGGTCCTACCGAGCCAGTTGTAACTACGGAAGAAGTAACAACTGAAGCGCCGACGACGACTACAACAGAACCACCGCCACCAGGAGACGCTGAAGAAGTCATTACAACATAAGTGAATTAGTTCGATTTGTTTATGTTCTAAGCACTTAATTCTAGAACTATTGGTACTTAATTGGTGTTTAATTGGCAATGAAAGCAAATATTATGTGATAATGAAAAAAACGTATATTTTAGATAAAAAATGGATTTTGATGCTGCTGTTTCTTATTGTGTGATTTAATTGGTGTGTTTTTCATGTTTAGTATCTGTATCCATGATTTGAAGACGTATAACTAACGGTTTTCATGTTTTCTTTTTTTTCAATAACATGGATCTTGAGTTTTTCTCCAAGGCAATACATTGTGATAAAACATTTTCATTAGGAGAAGCTCCTTAAAGCCTATTTTAATATAACCTTGAGATAACCATTACGAGTACAAGACATATATTTATGTGTGAACTGTAAAGTTTTATGAATCTTCTAATTCGAGAATAAGACTGTTGGAAAACAACCTTCAAAGACTAAAATTGCATTTACCATCGTTAATTCATTTGCCAATCCTGTGCAATAAAAAAATGCTTTCAATTTAATTACGGCACCAACAACTGGAACGTTCGTGTATGGTTAATTAACAGAAACGTAATTATATTTGTAGTGTTATCTTTGTAACTACTGACAACCAAGAAACTTAACTATATTTTCTATTGTGAAATATTTAGTATTGCTTCAATAAGTCGTCGATCTGAGGAAATGGATTTAAAATATTCAAATATACATAAAAATTTAAAATACTAAACCGGGATACACCACATAATGTAAAATCAGTAGATTCTTGGTTCGTTTTAGTATAAAAATTTGATGGTTGAATCTGTCATATGACTGAGTATTATCAGGTTTACGATAATTTCATTGAAAGAATATAAAATATAGCTCGTACTTTCCTAAGCATTTATGGGATTTTTTACGATTTTCATCTCAGTATTCTGTAGCATGTGTAAAAAATTCCAGCTGGAGTCCAGAATTAAGCATATCAAGGCTGAATGTCTTACAAACGAGGATGCTTGAAGTAAAGTGAATAGGCAAACATTGATTAGAATTTAGAAAAGTGAAAACTAAATGCTAACTGGAGAATAATCATATCTTCTTTCATACTTAGATAATTATTAAACTTTATCCAATACGACAACATAAAGAAGTAAATAAAGACCAGTAGCAAAGTTCTTCAACAGCTCTCATAAATTATAGATATGGATCAATAGACACAGCCGTTCGCGTAATTGACGTAATAATGGCGCTCGGGGCGACATGTTTATTTCTTTCGATTGTATCACAAAGGATACGGCGAGATATCGATAGGCTGATATGATCGAAGATATCTTTAATATTGATGTCAGAGAATTTAATTCAAGTACAGTGATAATCAGGGATTCTTAGTCTTCATAAAAAGAAATGTGTATATTAATGGTATTTCTCTCATACGTGAGAGGCCGCCTTGTTTCGAACGCAATGTCTATTTCTCCCGCCAAACAGCAGTGTAAACGCACTGTTGTGTTCCGTTTTGAAGGACATTACATATAGTTTACCATCAGGCGAATGGCATGCTCGTCTCGCCATTCATAGCAATAAAAAATGTGTTCATTTCGGCAAGTTCAGATAATTTCTCTGGAGTCATAGGTGTTATTCGCGCTTGCTTCTTCATCATCCCAAGCTTTTTAATATTTATTACTATTTCATGTTACTATTGCATTGGGACCTCAGTTGGTAAATCATCATCGTCATCAGCCACTGAAGGCTGAAAGTCCACAGAATGAACTGTCAGGCTTTAATCTGTTTACAGCGACAATGTCTGCAGCTATCTATACCCATAGGCTTCCAGCAACTTTTAATAGTCTATTATAAAAACAATAATTTCGAAATACGTTTCATACAGCCTGCAAACAAAAATCTCCAACATTACACAAATACGCAAATGAAATAGCGCTATTACCATCGTTCAAGTTAATTAAATCGGTTGTACTCCACCCCTAAAGCGTATGTACAATTAACAGCAACCCCTGGCACGATTTATCAACCCTTCCGCGGGGGTGCGGCCTTGACCTTCACTACCCTTGCGTTGTCAGAGGGTAATTTCGGAGGGCGTCGGTATTTAACTCAGCGCATTTAGGTGGTATTTGGGTAAAATTATTTGTGTTTTGGAAGCTGTGCAAACAGTAACAAAATTAAAGATTGTGTCAAATGTTTCAGATTACAGATTTCATCCAAAAAAAACCGGAATTGATAATTTCATTATATTTAGAAGTCGGTCAATAGTTTACCGGTTGATTACTGATTAGCGATCACAATCAGATTTAACAGGTGGTAATCACAGAAAATTGAACAAAACCAGCGAAATTATGGGTGCGTTTTTATTTTATTTTCAAGAACGGGTGTAGTTATTAATAGATTTTTTTATCACATTAGGTAATCTTCGTCATAATTCTTTATTATATTAGTATAAATATTTGCGGACTTATTACTCGTTTTCTGTATTTAACAGCATAGATGTCTACACACCGCACCGATAGATGTCGCTGTTCTAAAATAGTTCGTATGAGATAATAAAAACAAAATTTTTTTAATTCTAAATTTAAAATAAAATTTGTATCGAACTATTTGTATAAAACATTAAGATTATACAACGTTCCGACCAACAATTAACAAGAAAAAACGTAATTACATAAATGCTAGTATTGACCGCAGGTTATTGACCTTTATAGCAAGGCCTTTATAACAATGGTCATTGTTTAAGGAAAAAATATCAGTGAATTTGTACAAAATTACTAACATTTTGAATAGTGTATATTTACAATAAAGCTTAAATTAGAATGGGCTAATACATAAATTGCTTATTATGTCCAATAGAGAATTGTTAGAAAATCCAAGCCAATTAGGCTTTACGTAACGATGTCAGGTGGAACAAACGGTTAGCAACAGCGAAAGGTCAGGTATAACGACATTAGACCTTTCGGCATTTCAAGAAAATGTCGAAACATTATAGCAATATCTTGTATTTGATTTGATAATAATTTGTTCACATTAAACGTACGCGAAGTTTTGAATGGATAGAAATGCAAAAAGAGTTGCATCGGCCGGGAATCGAACCCGGGCCGCCCGCGTGGCAGGCGAGCATTCTACCACTGAACCACCGATGCTGATAGCAAGTGTATCGAAATTATGTAATTATTGATTTTATATTTTTCTTTTCTAATTTGTACAATCTTTCTAACAAATAAACTAATAAAATAAACAATAACTTCAAACTATATTTAGCCTAGCTAATGGTCTCTACAAAGCTAGGAGTATAAATTGCAATATACGTAACAACCCTGATAGAACACTGTACATGTCTTTTTATAAATATTAAAGAGGGAAAATGAACATGTGGTTCACCTGATGGTAAGTGATCACCGCCGTACATGAACATCTGCAACACCATGGGGCATGGAGATACATTGCCGGGTATTATACTATGGTGGAAAACCCGTCATATTGAGACACGATATGTCACGTTTCGTGGTAAATCTATTTTCGCCCAGGCCGGTATAATTGTGTCGATCGGTCGAATATAATAATTTCTCTCGCCAGTGGAATGTTAAATTTGCAGTGTAAATGCACTGTTGTGTACCGCTTTGTAGGAATTTGTAGCCAGAGTAACTCTTAGACTTAAGAGAGTCAACGTCAGCGTTTCAGGATAACGAGCGTAGTGGAATGTAAAAAAAATGCTTTGTAATTTGTATTGTTTGGTGTAGCAACTGTTCATGAGTGGTCGTATCCCTAACCCCTTACCATCAGGCGAACGGCAAGCTCGTCTCGCCATTCATTGTAACAAAAACAAAAATAAGAAATATCAACTTGATAAGGGGTCGCATATTCAAAAAGGTTGAAAAAAACTGCTCAATATAAACATGGCTAACAAAATATTAACTATGAATATTCTATAAGAGGCATATGTTGAGCATTTAACTTCGTAAAGAGAGAGATAGAGAAAAAAATATTAAAATGCAGTGCATGCAATTGTCATACTCGTATTTCTCAAGAATTCTAAGTCAGCGTTGCCCTGTTACACTTAATATGCTTACATGTAGGAAAAGAAAATTGTTGAAACAGTTGTTTTGGGTTTCGAAATCATTTCTAACATGCTTAACAGTACAGGATGGTATTCAGAAATATTAAAAATTATTTATTTTATAAGTTTTACCAGGCAAATTATATCGATTATAGCCCGCTCCACCCGGGTGCAAATACACTTTTAGAAAATATTCTATCGCATATATTCAGCGGGGATAATGTAGGTTTCTATTGGTGAAAGAATATTTCGGAACCGGTCCAGTGGGTTCAGTAACTATGTAATGGAAACAAACAATCAAATCTTTCCTCGTTATAATATTTATAATTTGGATGAATTTAGCTAGATGAAAAATTATCATATTTTATTACCATTTTTGAAATCTTCATATTTTATTTATGCATCGTCTATTAAACCTGTGTTGTAACATTTCTTAACTATCAGACGATTAGGTATATTAAATATATTTTTTTTTATTGCAATGAATGGCGGGACGTACATGCCGTGTGCCTGATGGTAAGCGATACGACCGCTCATGAACAGTAGCGAAACCAAAAAATACCTTGAATTGCAAAATTGCAAAACACTGCTTGACATTCCACTGCACTCACCATGACTGATACATAAAACGTTTTGTTGATATTTTTTCAATGGTTAAAGAAATAATACAATAAAAAATCGTATATTGATATTTTGTCATGGGCCATAGCACAAGACGACTACTCCTCACAATATTTCTCCAGACAATTATTTCAAACACAAATAAAATAAGACACTAAAAAGCAGTAAAGGGTTTATCCAAATTCTTTCCACTTTAAATATTTGATGGCACAATGTTCTTTCCGCCATAGGACGTGTTAGAACAAGTGTTCCCTGGTATTTAGCTTATGTTAACAGAAAGGTTGTTACTCACTATCTTTGGACCATTTAACTAATTAATATTATCTTGAGCTAAAATTTTTTCGTGATAAAAATGTGTTTTTAACCTAGTGGCGGTGGTCTAGTTGCTTTTTATCTGGTTTGCAAAATAATTAAACTGAAAACTGCATTATAATTTAAGAAAAAAACAGGAAAGTTGTGCCATAACTTTTTTCAGGATTCAGGAATTAGGTTTTCCATATTTTTATACTACTAGTACATACATACATAAACTCACGCCTTTTTCCCAGAAGGGGTAGGCAGAGGTGCCAGGGCACCCACATTTCGCCAGTATGTTCCGTCCCACAATGTTATAGGTGGCGAGCCTATCGCCATATCGGGCGCAAATTCCTGACTCTGGGCTGATAATGAAAAGAAAAATCCAATATCACTTTGCCCAACCCGATTCGAACCCGAAACCTCAGCTTTGTAACCGTATTGTAGTACAACTACGCCACCGAGGCAGTCTCTACTACTAGTAATATCTCATTTTGTGTAATGCATTAAAAGATACGTGTTGTGCAGACGAGGGAGCTAATTGTCTCCTACCGGTCGATATAATTATGTCGGCCTCATAATATTCGCACGTGCCGAAATCCGAAATTAAATCTGCCGCACATTTTGTACCAAAGGCAATGTTCAAACAAGTTTTACGACTGCCTATTGTCTATCGTATCCTCATCAAAATTTGTGTTTGAAAGATATTTTGGCTATATATTTGGCTTGTACCAATAAACATGTGTATGTTTATTGCATTTGATGTCAGCAATCCCATATGTACAGCAGTTCTACGGATTTTTATTTTGTCTTAATGACGTACACCAATTACCACCCATAATATTTTACAAAAGAATGAAACCTCTTACAAGTCAGTGGGACATATTCCTACAGCCATTGAATTATGTGTAACATTGATATCGATGCCTACAGCTGATAAAAATAATAACTACGGAGTGCTTTTATTTTTTTTCTAAATTTATTTTTCTTTTCTTTTAGGGTAAAATGTCAAGCCAAGGATTTTCAGGAAAAAGGTCTTATTTCAGGGTCAACGGACTAGATAGTAGGTTGATACTGCCTCTATCGATTGTTCCGAGAACCTGTAAAGACAAAGACATAACTTTTCATCGAATCTTGGGTTTTGATAATTTAGCATCATACTATTTTTTATTAATTGATAATCACAAAATATATAAGTACAAAATGCTAAGGTCCCACGAGACCTTATATCGGTATGACCGTGCCATCAATTCTGAATGTTGAATAAGTACAATTAAAAACTTACAGAAAGTATTGGAAAAAAAACAACTAAGAGTAAAATTAAATACATATTATTTAAAGTACTTTGTAAGAAATATAAGGAAGCAATGAAAAAAAAGTCAGTATAAAAAAATATTACTACATTTTAATTTTTATTTATTATCAAGGTTTCACTTTATTGAGGCGATTAGAAAAATCTACGAAAATATTTTTGTGCTACAAAGAAGTGCTGTTAGCGTCATTCCATTTTTAATTTTGATTACTGCGCAAAAAAATAAAAACTAATACTACTTACCCACCTACTATGAATAAATTTTCCTACTATTTGATACGTACATATTATTATGTTTATACATATAAATTAAGAATAATAAAATAATTAATATCATCTACGTCCTTGTTATTTCAACCTGTTCAAATAAATCTTAATGAATTATGCGCAGAATCATGAATAATAATTCTAAATAATATAAATTAATTTTATCTTATACTTAATTAAATTTAATAATTTAGATGTAGCAGTATCTATAACGGAATCGAATCTATGTTCTAAGAAAAACGGTTAAATAATTGCTAATATCGTATTTGTTTGCATAATTTTATCAGTTCAGTGACATGTAGAAATGTTTTTTTTTTGTTTTTATATAAAAAAGATTTAAATTTTACAATGCTACCACAAGATGGCGCTACAAATTTCAAGTCAGAATAAAATGGCGTCCTCCGAGCAGCTGATCGACCGCATCTGACGTGCGAAACGCGACTCGTCTATCGAGTTGTCCGACTTGAATGCACAACCAAACAATGACTCAGTCGCGCGTTGACTGGCCGGTAAGAACATCGCGTCGAGTCTAGAAAAAAAAAATGAATGCTTAATGACAGCTAATGGATTTTTTCAAATTTCGAACGCGAATGCGCCAATGCCAGTTGCGTAATAACGGTGTCAACCGACATATAGATATAGAATTATATCGATTGTCGAGATGTTCTCGCGAATGTAGGACAGTGTTCGCAGTCAGTGTGTCTAGGTCAGACGTTTTCGGTCCTTTACCTGTTTGCCATGTTTATCTTATCGTACGGTGCAATTATTTACGTGTGATTTTTTTTGTCAATGAACGGAAAGAAGTCAATGACATAGTGTCGATAGTGTTTGAATAGTGTTGTGTAGTGATTTAAGCCGCGAAAATGTTCGGAGTACTAATGAAACGCTGGAAACCTAAAAGGTAACAAGTAGCTTTTATTGTGGATTGTAAACCGTAGTAATTAAATAAAGTCTAGCGGTTCGAGGTAATGCCGGTAATTGTAAGCAATTCTGAGTATTCTTCTGTTTTGTTATTGTTGCTATAACTGACTGGAATTTATATTGTAGGTTTAGGTACCGTAGTCATGATCTGAAACCTAGAATTATTTATAGAACTGTTAGTACTTTTTGGGATATTTAAATGTAGCTAGGTCAGTTAAGTAGGTACTTAGCTTAAATAATATATTTATCAGAGGAATATTACTTAAGTCGTCTTTATTTATCACGTCACATGTGCGAGTATGCTATAGTACCTATGACAAAATAAGATCTTCATTTGATTAATACTTAATCATGGATATGTTTTATTCTAACTCGATTTGTGTTTAGCTGCCTTTTTTTTAGCAAAAACAAACTAAGTATATTCTGTATTTTCCAGTGTAAGATCATGCTACATGTTTATTTATGTTTACACCGGGAAATTCAGCATAAAAGCTATCTGAGTTTTGGAGCTATCTCATCAATAGGGGAAAACTGTATTTTCGAAATTTTGTATTTTCACGTAAATCAAAATAAATAAATTCTCATTTACTTTAATGACCGATATCTTTATATAAAATCAAATAATACTAGTATCTATTTGAAGTATAATAGTTGGCCATGCTAGCAGTCTAGAAAACTAAAGGTAAGCCAAAAGTCCTTTAAATGGTATACAAATTCAAAAACAAACATAGCTCAAACAGCAAATTGATTGGGACTTTATAAACCTTCGATCAAATATACACTATATATGTATATTTGATATACACTATATATGTGTGTATTGATAGTCAATCACCACGCACTAAAACGGTGAAGGAAAACATCGTGAGGAAACCTGCATACCATAGCGATTTATAAGAATTTCTATGGTATGTAAGTCGGCCAACCTGCACTAGGCCAGCTTGGTGGACTATATGGCCTAACCACTCTTAATCGTACTGTCGATTGTAGAGTAGGCCCGTCCCCTGCAGTGGGACGTATATGGGCTGATACAGAATATATGTATATTTGATCGAAGTTTTAAACGATAGAAATGTCGTACTTAATGTGGGGGAAGTCCTTTGGGATGTTGGGATGTTATGACGAATAAAGATAACAAAAGGAATGCCATCCTATCGAGGACTTCAACATATGACAGTTTTCAATGTATTTCCATTGTCATAATATCCTCGATGATAAGGTGTCAATCAAATTTCAAAGTTTTTTTTTTTTATTGCTGTGAATGGCGAGACGAGCATGCCGTTCGCCTGATGGTAAGCGATACGACCGCTCATGAACAGTAGCAAAACCAAACAACACCTTGAATTACAAAGCAATGCTTGGCATTCCACTGCGCTCGCCATCCTGAGACATAAGATGTTAAGTCTCAATATGTCCAGAAAAGAATGTATGTAAAAGAAAATGTGATTTTTTTAAATATCAATTGTAGAGATATGCATAGTATAGCACAAAGGTAACATACAACAGTGGAACATTAGAACTATAAGCTTTATCTATACGATTATTATATTTTATAATATTGAGATGTTAAAGAATATGTCCCGACGAGAATTGGAGAATGGAAGAGCCGATGGATCGTACTTACCTATAAAGATATAGGTATAGGTTGGTAGCTGTAGGTTGTCTGTATGTGTATACAAGCTATACAGACTTTTCAACCTTCACATTCATCTCTGCAACTGTTACCTAGGATCAACAATATGCAAAGGATTGACACCGAGCACTGAAACTCGGCGAGTCTCATAAGGATACTACTACCTTGTCTTTGATTAGGAACTAATGAGATGGATACACAAGGCGAGTGGTATGGTAACCGTATCAAACGTAGATACCATAGCAATAGCATACCTTCATGCCATAGCGATTTATAAGATTTTCTATGGTATGTAATGTAAGCGAACCCGCATTAGGCGTGGTGGACTATATGGCCTAACTTTCGATCATACTTTTGATTGGAGAGGGCGCCCGCGCCCTGCAGTGGGATGTATATGGGCTGATACAGATACAGAAAGGTAGATAGAGTAGTCAAATCGGTAATCCTCTAAGCCAGGACTAGGTTGTATGTCTAATGAAATGACGAGAATAAATGAAGACAAAGCTTAGGTATAATATATGGATCCTTAGTTCACAGATCAAAGTGTTATTAAGATGTTGACAATATTCATAGACACTTATAAACCTATTTTAGCTTTTGAATGGTTTGTTACTTTTGAATTACTTTTGAATTTAGTTTGAATAAAGAAGAGAAATAATCGATAACTAAAATACGTTTAATAACTTTCTATGAATAAGGCTGTTAATATGTATTAGGCATAGTAAACACAGCACTGGACTGTGAAATTCCGTTCCAGTCAGTATTAATCGGACCAAGATTTTAAATTAACTTAAGCTTAGATTTAACCCGAATCTACCTTTGAACCTACCAAAAAGAATGAGAAAACATACACCCTCTTATTCATAAGGACTTATAAACGTCAAATATCACTAATCAGCTATTTAACAGCTCATTAACTTTAAAATGGGCGTGACCCTTGTATAAGCAAAAGCAGAAAAATGACGGATATCTGTCACCTAAACGCACAGGACGTTTGATATTACTGTCAAGTGAAATCAAATTTTTTTGTGAAGTGGCAAAATTAGTTAACATCTGTAGAAATGAAAAAATCCATCATGAATAGCAAAACTAAATTCACGTTTTATCTCCTCTTAACATGATTTAACTAATTTACGTTTATATGGTTGATTAGTGGTTTCTAATGAATAACGCCCGAATACTGGAACGCCATTCAAATAATAAGTTGCTCTTAACAGCGCACGGCCCACTTAGCCAGTACATTTAAGCGGGATTAACGTAGTTAAGCGCAATTTATATTTAAGTTGCGTTCCAGTATTGGGGCGTTAGAGAGACAGAGTACAGACCATATTACCCTACATACAAATCATGATTAATTACAATAATATTAGAGCGATTAAGAACTTGATGCTGTCAAATCCGATTTGGCTTAAAAGTATACGTCATAATTCCAAATGAATAACATTTGTGTTAATTGATTATTATTTAAGTGAATCGGTTCGTTTAGATACTCGTATTAATCCTATTTCACGTTCCGGGTTTTTTATGAAATATAATAATGTGGTATGCATTGTTAATTAACATTATAATGTTATTTATAAACAAAACTTGTCCTTTATTTCTGAACATAAGTATTTTTAATAGTAAATTGTTCCCTGTTTCTTGATTTAAGTTACCTAGCGTTACATTAGCAGGGAGTATTGACGTGACAACGTCTTAAATTAGGTTGCGGCTGGGAGTCACTTATGAAAAAGTGTAACGCCCGGTAACGTTACGATGAGTCACCGAACGAGAGAGAGGCCCGCCGAATGCCTTGCGTCTCTCTCCCACTCAACTATGATCTAATTATAGTTGAGTGATTAATTTAATTATATTCATATCAATAAATATTCTACCGAGAAAAAGACGTTGTCACGTAAAATCTTCGCCCGTAAAACCGACTTTACAGGCAACCATTTTGACGTGACAACGTCTTAAATTAGGTTGCGGCTGGGAGTCACTTATGAAAAAGTGTAACGCCCGGTAACGTTACGATGAGTCACCGAACGAGAGAGAGGCCCGCCGAATGCCTTGCGTCTCTCTCCCACTCAACTATGATCTAATTATAGTTGAGTGATTAATTTAATTATATTCATATCAATAAATATTCTACCGAGAAAAAGACGTTGTCACGTAAAATCTTCGCCCGTAATTAACCTAATCTTTGTTGATATGTAAAGATTTATGAAGTAAATAACAATATTTCACATCACTTACAAGTCATTAGCGTCTTGTTGTTGTATCATAAATAATACATGGAAATTGTATTGGATTATAAGATTTATAATATGTATATTATTGTTGTATATTGTCGCCACGCCTCGACCCAGCATTGCTTACGAAATTAATGTCAAATGCACAGTAATCTATTGAGAAACATTGTTTATGTATTACAAATTTTCTCATGTTTGTTTCTAAGCAATTGCGAATGAATATACCATTAAATTTAAACGATTTCGTAATGATTTCCTTTTGATATTCATTTGTAGTATTTCTTTCTTTAATTGATTCTAACATTTTGATAGCCGAAAATATTGACACGATTACCTACAATATTATCTCCCGCCAAACAGCAGTGTAAATGAAATGTTGTGTTCCAGTTTGGACGCCACCAATATTCTATTTATTTTATTCATTTAAGGAAATCCAATGGTTGCATTGTTTCTCATATCCAATACACTCACAATTTGGTAACATGCTAATGCACTACCTGAAGGGGTCACAACATAAATCTGTGTGATCAAATATAAAAAATTATCTTTGGGAACTAGACACTCACACTTTACAGAGAAAATCAAACATTTTGAAGAAACTTTTGCAAATTTTGAGGCGGTTATACAAAACGCTTAAAGGTAGGTAGGTAAGCTAGTCAGGTAGTAGTAAGTAGTCAGTAAGTAGTCAGGTAAGGTAGGTCAGGTCAGAGGGTCATTCTTCTGGCAACCTGTCCGGCTGTCTTACAGAATGGCACGGGCACGCGCTCCCGGCCCCTCGAGCCTCCATTGTCGCACTCCACTTCCCAATCCGCGACTTTGGCGTCCCCCTCCCTCCCCATTACTGGTGGCAGGATTTTTGTGTTGAGTCATACTTTTCACTCAATGCTGAATCCGAGCGGGTTGGTACCACCGTCCGGTCTATTTCTACCGCTAAGTAGAAATGCGTTCCGGTAGAAGGGCTGGATAGCCGTTCCCTCATCCGTTCCTTCCTCTTCGGTAATAGGTGTTGGTTGGTGCAGGCGATGCTCGTTGATGTGGTTGGGTGTCGGAGTGGGCGCTCGGTTGGGCGATGCTGGTGTGGAGTACAGGGAGACCCGGTGGGAACGGTCACCGCCGGCCGCCTGCCGGTTAGTAGGGGACCTGAACCCGGGGATACACAACTGTCGAACTCCCTCCCCGGGAAGCTGTCCCGCCAACCGGCGAAAATCCCGTTGTACAGTCGTCGTGCCAGAGTGGGAGACTGGAGTGGATCCCGACGACTGCACGCGGGGGGGCATCGGGGGCCCTTCCGTGCTTCACACTGGCTCCTCCTAATGCTGTGTGCCCGCTTCGCATTATATCCTCCCATCTCGGGTATCGTCTTGGTTCAACCACGCTTGTCCTTACCCTATCCCACTCTCTTTAAAACATGCGAAGAAGAAGCAAAAGAAGCAGGCTCTCCACGGCGGCAAATATATCCACATTTTCTGTGGACTTCTGTAATGTCAGGGGTCTACATAGCAACCTCGACGCCGTCCACCACCATCTAGAGACGGCGCGGCCTGCCCTGCTCTTTTTAACGGAGACGCAAATATCCGCCCCTGACGATGTATCGTACTTAAATTACCCCGGTTACGTATTGGAACATCGATTTCTACGTAAAGCCGGGGTGTGCGTCTTCGTCAGGGGTGATATCTGTTGTCACCGCCTTCGGGGCCTCGAGCGTCGGGACCTGTCCTTATTGTGGCTACGGGTAGAATTCCGGGGTAGGACCCGAGTCTACGCATGCCTGTACAGGTCCCACGCCAGTGATACGGAATCTACTCAATTATTTAAGAGCGTCCAAGTGGGGACTGACCAGATTCTCGAGCAGTTCCTTTCCGCGGAGGTGGTGGTCCTTGGTGATTTCAACTCTCATCACAAAGAGTGGTTGGGATCCAGGACCACTGATCTCCCCGGTCGGGCTGTCTATGAGATGGCCTTGTCTTATGGTCTCTCGCAGCTGGTAACACAGCCCACCCGTGTTCCAGACGTTGAGAGCCATGAGCCCTCTTTGTTGGATCTTCTGCTGACGACCCACCCGGACGGATACAGGATAGTGGTTGATGCTCCCCTGGGATCATCTGACCACTGCCTGGTCCGTTCATGGGCTCCTGGGGCGGGTCCCAGCCGCTCTTCGACGACTGGAACTCGCACAGTTTGGCGGTACATGCCAGCAGATTGGGATGGACTGCGAGAATTCTTTGCGTCCTACCCTTGGGGGCGGCTTTGTTTCTCCTCCGATGATCCCGACGCCTGTGCGGACTGCGTTGCGGAAACGATTAGCTTGGGTATGGAGACCTTCATACCCAGCTCAAAAATACCCGCAGGGCGTCGCAGCCGGCCTTGGTACAATCGTGCCTGTGCTGTTGCTGCGCGCCTTAAGCAGTCCGCATACGTGGCGTGGCAAGACGCAAGAAGGCGTCGGGATCCAAATTCAAAGGAAGAGAAACGGAGATTCAACGCCGCCTCTAGATCCAACAAGAGAGCCCTAGCTAAGGCCAAGGCGGAGCACATCCGCAGAATTGGCGAGCGACTCCAGAGCTATCCCTCTGGGAGTCGTGCTTTTTGGTCGCTCGCTAAGGCTGTGGAGGGTAATTTCTGCCTGTCCAGTCTCCCACCACTGCGTAAGCCCGATAACAGTTTGGCCCACAGTGCAAAGGAGAAGGTCGATCTCTTGGCCCAATCCTTTGCCTCGAACTCGACTTTGGATGACGGGGGCGCCACACCGCCGAACATCCCGCGTTGTGAGAGCGTCCTATCTGACATAAAAATCACCCAGCGTGCTGTCAGACGGGAGCTCAGGCTTCTAGACATCCATAAGTCGAGTGGGCCAGACGGTATCCCCGCAGTGGTTCTTAAGACGTGCGCCCCTGAGTTGACACCCGTGCTCACGCGCCTTTACCGTCTTTCCTATAAGGCCAACCAGGTTCCGGCTTCGTGGAAGGTCGCCAATGTACACCCTGTCCCCAAAAAGGGTGACCGTTCGGACCCTTCGAGTTACAGGCCGATTGCTGTCACATCCCTACTCTCCAAAGTCTTGGAGCGAGTTATAAACACTCAGCTCCTGAGTTATCTTGAGGATCGCCAGCTGATTAGTGACCGCCAGTACGGTTTCCGTCACGGTCGCTCGGCTGGTGATCTTCTTGTGTACCTCACGCACCGTTGGGCGGAGGCTTTGGAGAGTGGGGGTGAGGCGATTGCGGTCGGCCTTGACATTGCGAAGGCGTTCGACCGAGTATGGCACCGCGCCCTTCTGGCGAAGCTACCTGCGTATGGAATTCCTGAGGGGCTCTGCAAGTGGATTGCCAGCTTTTTGGATGGTCGGAGCATAAAAGTCGTAGTGGACGGCTGTTGCTCCGAGACCAAAACCATTAATGCTGGTGTTCCACAAGGCTCGGTGCTATCGCCGACACTCTTTATCCTGCATATCAATGACATGTTGTCTATTGATAGCATGCATTGTTATGCAGACGATAGTACGAGTGACGCGCGGTACATCGGCCATCGGAGCCACTCTCGGGATTCCATTATGGAAAGACGGTTTCAACTTGTGTCTGAAGTTGAGAGCTCTCTGGGGCGGGCCTCAGAATGGGGTGAATTGAACCTAGTTCAATTTAACCCTTCGAAGACACAAGTTTGCGTGTTCACTGCGAAGAAGGACCCCTTTGTCATGGCGCCGCAATTCCAAGGAGTTACTCTCCAAGGATCCGAGAGTATTGGAATCCTTGGCATCGAAATATCAAGCAAGGTCGAGTTTAGGAGTCATTTGGAGGACAAAGCCAAACTGGCGAGCAAGAAGTTGGGAATCCTGAACAGAGCCAAGCGGTACTTCACGTCGGGTCATAGATTGACGCTTTACAAAGCGCAAATCCGGCCCCACGTGGAGTACTGCTCTCACCTCTGGGCAGGTGCCCCAAAATACCAGCTCGACCCACTTGACTCCTTGCAGCGACGGGCTTGTCGAATAGTCAATGATCCCGATCTCACGGACAAATTGGAACCGTTAGGACTGCGGAGAGACTTCGGATCTCTCTGTGTGTTCTATCGTTTGTTTCATGGGGAGTGCTCCGAAGAGTTGTTTGAGATGGTACCACCGTCGCCTATGTACCATCGCACCACACGTCTCCGCAGTAGAGTTCATTCCCACCACCTGGAGGCGTACCGTTCCCGAACGGTACGTTTCCAGCGTTCTTTCCTACCACGTACGTGCAAGCTCTGGAATGAACTCCCTGCATCGGTGTTTCCTCAGCGCTATGACCTGTCCTTCTTCAAACGAGGTTTATACTGGGTGGAATCGCTTATCGTCACGAAAAAAATTGTGCATGGCAAGTACATGATTTAGAACACTTTGGCATACTTATTTTAATTTTTTTATGTTTTTGTTTATGTAGTGTAAAATTAATTTACCACTACTGGTTACTAATTTAGAATAAGTTATTCATAAAACAACGTTGTTTAGAGAAAGATGACATAAATGAAAAAAATCTTCATAAATACACATTATTGTTACCCTACTTTATACAATATTAATTCGAGTAGAAACTTCTTAATCTAAGTAATAAAATCCTTTGATCGCGCCGCCCTCACCGCTGCGCCGCCGCAAGCGCAAGTACAAAGCGTGCCGCCGCGCCGCGCCGCCCGCTCCCGCACCGCCGACACCTTCAAGCACTTCCTCAGTCGTGCGAAATTCGGTACCGAGTGACGTTGTATGAAATTATTTTGGTTATTGGTTAGTTTCTTGCGGTCAAAATGAGTGATTACACGAACAGTGAGTATGTGACAATAATGACATGCTATGTTCGATCCAATGAAAACTTGGGTCATGCAAGAAGGATGTATGCAGATCCAGAACATCTGCAGTCTTTGCGTAGGAATGGTATCATGAATGATTTCCCGAGTTCCCAGCACAAGAACTATTTTAACGACTTATCCGGGGCTACTCGATAATGGTAAGTTCAGACTTCCTAATCATGCAAGAATCCGTGACCTTCGACAGCGAAGTCGTCCATTTTCGACTTTATTAAAACGTTTAAATAAAAACATATGCAGCTTTTTCTAAGGTAGTAGGTACGTTATGAAAATAATAATGTAAATCTTAACAACTTAGCAACAACTACATTTACTTAAATGATCCTAACACACTAAAATTCTAAATCAATCAAAATGTTATATGGTAATATTTAGAGTAATAATACCGATAAATAGGCGCAAAGTAAGTTCAAGGTCGATGCGCGACAGTCAGCTGTTGTGTGGCGTGACCCATACACTCGCGCGCCTGAGTATTGAAATGTCGTTGCACTTTTAAGTGTAGGGTGATTTAGATAATATGTGTTTTGGGGACATCTTGTACTGATGTTGTTTATGGGGTAGTTTGTAGTTTTTAATGATAAATCTCGTATATAACGTTAATGTCACATACACAATACACTATTAAATTTTCCGGACGATAAGCGATTCCACCCAGTAGAGAGTAATGTCCTCGAGGTAGGCAGCGACTTTGTTGTGCTGGCCCCCTGGCATTGCGGAGGTCCATGAGCAGCGGTAACCGCTTACCATCAGGCGGGCCGCTAGCTCGTCTGCCTATAAGGCAATAAAAAAAAAAAAAAACGCTAGGTACATGAAGCTAAAGAAAACTAAATGCAAAGGATAGGTATTGTGAGATCTCAGTCATTGTTGTAACATTGTTAAACTATTGTGAAAGAAAGCGGAAGCCCCGTCGCGCCTGCGGTTTCTCTACATGGATCCGAATATGTATGTTGTGGTTTGAAATAGCCTTGTTGCAAGCCTGTGCCGTACTTTTCCGCGTTTACCAAACTGTTTTTTTAATTGTGTTAATTAAATAAATAATAAATTCACCCAACAGTCACATACATAGCCCGGACCCCACACTAAGATCGAGTCGTGTATCATGGGTATCAGGAACTACGAGAGACTTTTCAGCCTCACTAACACCCATTCCCGAAATAAATACCTGTGGTTCACTCAAGTATTTATTTCGGTGCGGGTATCGAATCCGCGGCCTCTCGTTTCGCAGCCAGTGTCTAAACAACTGCGCCACGGATGCTATCTTTATTTATTTAGTATTATAACAGTGTTAAGGTTCAGAATATTCTTAATCGATCTTAGATATGTATTCTGGCTCCTCGTGCATTGAATATGTGGTTATTTATAATACAATAATAAGACTTGACAATATAATAAGACTTGTTAGAAAATGGAGATCGTACTTTAGATAGCGTCATCGTATTGAGATGAGATTGAGATAACAATCTGTGTGATAATCAAATATTAGTTATTATCTGTATGTTTCGTCTCTACTCTCTATGCACCTAAGACTGCCCTTTCTCTATCCTTTTTCTTATCTCTTATCTTATCATCGAAAGGTTGCGTGGAAGAAATTGCCTTGTGCGTATGCCGCCGATCGTACTTATTTAAAATTAAGTTATATTTATTTTTCCTGGTAGGCAGTAAAGAATATAAATATATAAATAATGGACAACTCTCTCGCAGTTTCTAATACCTACTGGAAAACATAAGAGAAGTGGCAGGCCGGCATAATAAAGTCTATATCTGCATTCAATTTATCGTGGACAATCATTGGTATTTTCAGTGCACTGTATTGCAGTACACTGAGTGATCAATCAATCAATCAATCATTTATTTACTTGTGATACATACATATATAATATATATGATACATACATGTGATACATACATGTGATACATACAGTGAATACTGCAATGAGCTTTAATTGTAGTATTTCAGTCGTATTTGTATAAAACATATATATCCATGGGGTAGGCTTTAATGAATTAAGTGTATGAATGTGCTGTAGCACTCAGTACTGGACTTTCTGTAGCTGAGTAGCTAAAGAGAGAGAGAGAGAGTATAAAAATAGTGTCTTTATGAGAAGTCACGACATTTCTTGTTCATTTCATTCATTGTTTTTCACAATTATTTCACCATCCCGTCTGCCTAAATACCGGTAAACACAAATCCCGGTACAAAAACACGATTCCATACATCGGGCATTTTTGCTTACGTTGAGTCAGCTAATGCGGGGTGTCGGGTTCGACGCCCGTGTAAAAAGTTAATGCAAGTCATACGCGCAAATTGGGCTCGTATCGGCTTACAAGAACACATGTAGGGCCAGGTAGAAAGTTAAAAGCAGAGTTATGTTTTGTAGTAATATGACAATCTTTGATTGGTTGTGGGATGCGGGATTCACCGTTAAAGCTTAAAAATACATGATGATGTAGGTGTAAATGTATGAGATGTGACTATCTGTATGTCATAATGATTAGTATAATTTTTGAGGACAATATTTCCGTTTTTTATTATGGTGATAGTGATTTATGGTCATGATAATATGGTGAATTTACACTTAATCACTGATGTTGTTCGATTATTCGACAGCCTCCGTGGCGCAGTTGACACCGGTTTTGAAACTGGAGGCCGCGGGTTCGATCTCCGCACCGAGGCAAATATGTGAGACCGAAAAGTTTCTGGTAGTTTCTGATACCCACGACACAAGACTCGATCCTAGTGTGGAGTCAGTACTATGTATGTGACTGTTGGGTGTTATTTATTTCATTATAATTTTCATTAAAAGATAAAAATGCCTCGTGTCTCAAAGATTTGGATTTTGCAGGACCATTCATACTTATTTATCGATTGTTTAAACAGCATTGGAAAACATTGCTATAACAGCCACTTTCATTTACCATAGTTACCTTTGCCCCATCCGCTTCGATTAATGTGTCTATTCATTAATTATTTTATTAATTCATTAATTAATCCATTAGCATCACCTACCATAAAAACGTCCACTGGTGAAAAAAGACCTCTCGGATTACCTTACTGAACTATGTGTATTAGAATAACTTTTATTTTGTGATTTTGTAACTTGTAGAATTAACTCGTTTATTGTGAATAGCTGGATATTCACGACTGAAATAATAACATGGATATAATTCGACCTAACATGAAAATCCTTTTATGGCAACCCACTGATTTTAAAAGTAAAAATAATGAACAATTCTCAAGCCTTGGGCTAAAGATAATCCCTCGCTCATCCCAGTTTATTAATAAGGCACTTGTTGTATTAAATCCATTATGGTAAATATTCATGAGTCCTCAAAGACACCTAGTAGCTATAGGATTAACTAAAAAGACATCCCAAAGTATAGTAATGCTTTTGTCGGTCAAGTAATGCCGGCAAGACTGAGTTAGAGAGGCCGTAAATCATCGCTCATTGTGGAACGCGTGACAAGTCATTGTGTCGGGATTAAGTTGTGGTATAAATCGATTGCCACGTTTTATGGGTATTCGTGGCGTGTGACGTCGGATTACGTAAAACGAAATGAATCGGGTAATGACTTATGTTCAATGGCAACAGGTCACATAAATTTGGTATGACTGCATGATTTGTTATATGTTATTTCGAAGTTATGTAGATAATGATCAGTAGAAGAATCACATGCACATGGTAGTCTTTGTGTTCACGATATGGCAGATAAACTCCAAGAATGTCGCTTGAGGTGGTATGATCACGTCCTAAGGAAACCACAGGAGTACGTCGGCAATATGGCATACATGTGCCTCAAAATTCTCGAACCTAGACCGAGGGGTATACCAAAGAAGCACTGGCTAGATGTCGTCAAGGAAGATATGAGAGTCAATGGCCTTACAATTGAGGATGTCGAAAATTTGGTGACATGAATGAGAATTAGCCGGAAGGCGGACCCTGACACCGGCTGGGATAACGCCAGGTTGAAGAAGAAGAAGAACCGTAGAAGAATAACTTTCTGTCTGTTGTTTGTTTAAATATGTCTACAAGCAATCTTTGGAATAATATAGAACCACTGCGCTAGGAACGCTATGGACTTTTTACCGTGCTCTCTTTAATCCACCCATTCTTCCTTACACCTCTCTAGATCTTCCGGGCGTTCTTTACATTTTATATCGATTGTTACTAAGTTAAATAATCGCCTAGAGCGATAAGACCGCCATCTGTACTTTTGTTCATTATTTGTAATATATTTAAGTGGTTATCCTATATACTCAGTTAAGAATAAATAATAATAATAAAATAATAAATAATATCATGTAACTTTCTAACTAACAGAACGAGAGAAATGGGTCGCCATCGATGCGAATCGGTTATCTCTTATCAGTTGTCACGCGTCTAGGCGCCTAGATACGCGGGTTATCTGAACACCTACATTACTTATGTATTGGCAAATATACATATGTACATGTGTTTACATTGGCTATGAGTTCTAGATAATATATCATCCATGGGATATTTCTATGGCTTGTTTGTATACAATATTTTGTGGATTTTTATAGGATATTTTTCAAGATTTTTGCGGAATTTATATTATATTGGAGTAAACTGTTCCAATGCGATGCATTAATAAAGTCTACAATTATTGAGAAAATAAAAGATTTGGTACATTAACTAACCTACATTTTTTTATGTTAAAATACCATGTATTTAAAGATTCATGCGACATTTTTCTTCACTAACAAAGGATCATAATTAACTAGAAATAACTCAAGTTCAAGACGTAAATTAATAGTTATTTTTAACTGGATCTTAATGATGAGACCCGTATCAGTCACATCCGGACTTAACATCTTAATTACGAGTATATTTTTAATTTAACATGGATATTAGTCGCCACAAAGAGCCGTCATCGCGCCAGAGGCCTTGGGTAGGGCTGTCACCATACCACATTAATTTTCTTAGTTAATTAACAAATATATAAACTTACTTAGAACTGCCTCGGTGGCGTAGTTATACTACAATACGTACGTCACAAAGCTGAGGTCTCGGGTTCGAATCCCGGATTGGGCAAAGTGATATTGGGTTTTTCTGTTCATTATCAGCCCAGAGCCAGGAATTTGTGCCCGATATGGCGATAGGCTCGCCACCTATCACATTGTGGGACGGAACGTACAAGGCGAAATGTGGGTGTCCTGGCACCTCCGCCTACCCCTTCTGGAAAAAAGGCGTGAGTGTATGTATGTATGTATATAAACTTACAACTTTATCAAAGTTACAAGGGTGTGTGGTAGAATCTCGTAAAAACAAAACATAAATTAATGACTGTATTCTGTACTGACCATAATAATGGTTTATGATTGGAGAAAACAGGGAATGTGGTGAATTACCATTGTTAAGAGAAAATCTTAAACAAAACCTCTTTCCCAAAGCTGTTATATCCAAGCCTCGCTTAATTTCTTGATAAATTATGAAATTCATATTTCTCCGTTAAAGTAACATTTTTCCTCCCATTTCCTTATAGTACTTATGTGAAATACTTAGTAGTCCAGTCCTTCAGACACAGAGAATAATTAATAAACTTAAGAGTTACAAGAGCTGTTTAATAATTACCAAGACGGCTCGCTTTGAAGGTCTACTGATTAAATTCAGGTTTTGGTACAAAACTATCGAGCAGTTACTGAAGGTTAACCCTGAGATATAAACTAAACATTTATTTTACTTATTTATATTCTTTATTTTGCACCAGGAAAAATACAAAAAAACATAACTAAATTTGAAATAAGTACTTCATTACATAGTATAAAACAAAGTCGCTTTCTTTGTCCCTATGTCCCTTTGTATGCTTAAATCTTTAAAACTACGCAATGGATTTTGATGCGGTTTTTTTAATAGATAGAGTGATTCAAGAGGAAGGTTTATATGTATAATACGTACATATTATTATACAGAAATCTATTTGTACCCGGGCGAAGCTGGGCCAGGCCGCTAGTATTATATAATCGGTGACCTTATTGCGCAAGGCAATCTCTTCCAGGTGACCTTTGGATGGAGATAAGAGAAAGCAGACAGAGAGTGCTGTCTAGGTGCATATAGACAAAAAATATAAATAATCATATTCATATCCATTAGAATTTAACAGACCAGACATCGTGACAAATGGCCGTAAGGTCTAATTAGAATGTAGCATAATATGTTTATTATACACAGTAAAAATAGTAAAACTAAAACGGATTCGCCCTAAAGGTCAAACTGTAAACATATGCCAAAATATTTTTTTACATAATTCTCAACCCACACTAAGATCGATCCTTGTGTCGTAGGTAATAATAATTAAGAGTCTAAAAGAGACTTTTCGGTCTCATAAACATCCAGAACCGAAAGAAATACTTGTGGATCAGCACATTTATCTGTGCGGGATCGAACCCGTGGCGTCACGTTTCGCAGCCGGCGCCCAAGCAACTGGGCCACTGAGGCCGCCTAGTTATTACACACATCTGACAAAAATTACAGTACTAACATTAAAAAAAGGAACCACATACTTATGTAAACTCTGCTTAAAGATCTCAAAGAAATCTTGGCCCAAGAACCTTGCAATGGACATCAAATGTATTATTCAATGTAGTGGTAGTTACAAACACTAAGGACGGATACAAATATATCTGTAATAGGCGTTTTATGTACGTATCGCCTTCCCCTTGATGGAAACTTCCCATAAGACCAAAGATGTCTACGCTAATTAACGCAAATTAAATGAAGCAAGCAACGTGGCAGCCCTATCGCAGTGCCATCTATTCTCCTAGTGCTGCCCTCTAGCGGCGGCCACCTGCCGAGATTTTAATTGGAAATTGACCCTCTATTTGTAAAACTCACAATGTAGCGAGCCTTCGCAATGGGTGGTCGTTCTCTTAACTTTAATTATGCTCGCATGCACTGTATGTCGCCTCAGTGAAATATTGTCGACTGATTCACAGAAAACTGTATAAATTGCATTCGATTTGTTGTAGTAAATAAAAGATCCGGATGTTATACTGTAGGTAAAGGTCATTGGAATTTATTTTTCGTTATTAATGTGTTTTGTTGTTGGTATAAGCGCGGCGCCGGGGTTGTGTATAATGGCGATTAATTTTGTACTTTATTTTTATTAATCCCACACTATATTTTATTTAACCCCCAAGGAGTTTTAAAAAATAACAAGAACTTTCATAATCGTTGTATGTCATTGAATATCCGCTTTGAACATCGACCACCCCCAAGCATCATAAGTCAAGACGTTTTAAAAACATTATGAAGCAAATTATCACCCGTGATTTACGCAGCAGTATTACTTAGAAGGATATATCATGTACCACTATTTTTGACATAAATTAAGTAACCAAATTCTCTGAGCTTGATTTGACTTAAATATGAACTTAAAGCAAGTATTTGTTGATAATAGCCCTAATAGTCTCACAAAATATTGTAATAATGTTAAAGAAATCATTTCAAGTCCTATTTAAATATCCACTAAGCCTCTCCATGAAACTTCATCTTCAAAACAACTCTAAAAGATATCTAAAAATAGAGAAAATAGTGCAAAAAGTTATTTAAAATGTAGTCTATCTCCACACAGATCTTGCCAGGAGGGTTATGCTTTCATCGGCGGGATTGCACCAGCGCCTCCGGCACACTGCAAATTGCAATTCATACTTTAATAAATAGTTCATTTAAAAAGCCATTTTGAATGGAAATTAAGATCGATGTAAAATGAAAATTGCTTGAATAGGATGGTTTATGTTGAGTAGGCTAGTATGGTAGATGGTAGAACATAATTTATAAAATAAAACTAAATTAATATGCAAATTAGATGAAAGGCATGATAATATATTGTAGAAATGTTTAGCAAAGAAAAGTTTGTAAAGAAAAATCGGTAGGAATCAACGGTACACAGCAATCATATGTTACATTTTATCATACCATGTGACACAGACGTGGTATTTTGTAATATAAAATGTACATAACAGTTTTGCAATATGCAATGTGTACTATCAAATTCATAAGTATTTATTATCTATTTTAATCCGCTCACCCACTAATTGCCACCTAACAAGCACAAATATTCAAAAGGCATAAAAACGCAAGGCTGTCCCCTTGACGCGTAATTATTACAAAACATGATGTCACTTACGTAAATCCGAATATGTTGGATTGTAAATCTCGCATTTGTGTAAACATAGGCGCATATTGTGACTTCACTTCAAGGTATGAGATAGTCAGGGTCGTATTTGGGATACCGCGTGTGTATTTTTATATAAACTTCATAGTCGCACAAATGAACCGCAATTAAGAAAAAAAAATCAATGAAACACAGTCTTCGAAAAATCTGTAGTTTCAGAGTTTCGCCACAAAGTCTTACTCAAAGGAAAATGCTATTGAGAGACTATGAAACTTAGTATCAGTGCGAATTTGTGTAGAGAAAGATACATATTTTAAATATATCGCTATTTCTGCTGTAGTAGGAAGGATTAGCGTTGCAGTTCATTCACAAATGCGTTGTAGTTGCTTTGCCTTGTTATTCGATTTAAGCCATCTAAAGATTATTAGGGCATAACCTTTAGATGTACACATTTGTAGGGTTTCTGTACCGGATTACGGCCTGGCCTTTAAACAAAACCGGAATTGATGATAGAGCTCTTTAAATTAGTTTTGGCCAATCAACTACATATTCTCCATCTAGAAATACCGGGCCAATCACATCAAATCAATATTCATGTTTAAAAATCATTTCCTACATCTAATTATTTTTTAAGACTATTTATGTAAACAAACCTCATTGTTTCGAAAAAGTAACTATGAAATTGTCATTTCATGTCAGTTATCAGTGGAATAAATTTGACCCAAGTTTGACCAGTAAGTGTAAGGTTGTTAACTGGCTCCAGCAAGCTTTGCCACTGTAATTCAGCTAATTTCGCAGTCCTTTCAAAATCAATTTTACAACAAACATTAGCCCGTGGGCCGTGGCACATGGCCCCCTCGTGCTTACCGATCACCACTCGATTACGTCCCGCCGTCAAATCAAGTTTCTCACTTGGAATTACATCAGAGTTAATTTTAATACACGGTGTTTAGTGTCTATGTGCTCGAACCAAACCGAGTGCCTAGTTTTATACTTGTATCAAAATCATAGCTTATAATCAACTTACAAATACGTATATACTATTTACTGATAATTCTCTCATATGTGAGAGGCCGCCTGGGTTGGTACCACAGTAATGTCTATTTCTTTCGCCATACATCGCGCAGTGTAAATGCACTGTTGTGTTCTGGTTTGAAGGAAATTGTAGCCAAAGTAAATACAGTAACTACAAGCCGATTCGAGCATGCCATTTGCCAGATGGTAAGCGATACGACCGCTCATGGACAGTACAAAACAACACTATGAATTACAAATAATGCTTGGCATTTCATTGCGCTCGCCAAACTGGGAAATAAGATGTTAAGTCACTTTTTATTGCTCTGGCTACAATGTGCATTTACACTACTCTTTGGTGAGTGAAATACACATTGCACTCATAGGTATGAGCGCCTGGGTAGGAGGTACCCAGGTGGCCTCTCACATATGAGAGACCTACCAACAGATTACTGTACTATTTGAAAATAACATGTTACCAGGCATTACTCTTGGATTATTATTCATTGTAAAACTATTTTGTATGTTTGTGTGATGTATCGAACTTGTATGGGAAGTAGATACAAAGTCATCCGTTGATAATGTTTATCAGTCGAGCGAAACGGTGACAATCTGGTATCCTATTGCGGATCTGTCGATATTATGTCGATGATATTACTGTAAAAAGGGGCTTTTACATCATATGGTCATCTGAGCCGGTAGCCATTTCATGAACTAAACAGAAGTGTTTTTTTGTGCTGGGGAAAGAGAGTATAAATAGTTTTTAAAACCAAGAAGAAAAGCTCAAGTGCTAGTGGTGCTAAAGAATAATGATCAAACGAAATAGACAAAATTACTTTGGAGCATGTTTGTGTTGGTGTAGCCAAGTCTTTTTATGCTAAAGAAATAGGTATAATAGAAATGTTTAATTATAGCGGAAGATACAGCTGAATTTATGTAAGCTTTTTGTTTTGCAGAATGGCCTTATTTTCGGCGAATTAAGCGGTTATTTGTCAGATGGCTAGTTATACATTAGCGAGCAAAATCTTTTTTTCGCCATTTTTTTTTTAATTGTTATTAATGCAATCTGTTCTATGTGAACATTCAGCATAACGTTAAGAATTTATTAATTTGTCTTGAAGGCGGTTATTTCAGTGATTTACGCCTAAAATATGATGTTTAATGCCAGGGCCATTAAAGGAATATGATTTAAAAATATTCCAGATTAAACTACAAGAAATATCGATCGACCCGCAATAGAGCGCCACAAATCGACTGATAAGGCGTAAAGCTGTTGGATTCCAGAGCTAGATATCTACACCTAATGCTTAGGCAGATGTTTGTTACTATGTATAATGACATTGTTGCATAAGGCTGCTTTAATCCGTATCCGAACGTATATTTCATTTCAATATTTCTTTTGCAACACATGGTAGGTCTCTCATATGTGAGAGGCCATCTGGGTGGGCACAACCGCAGTGTCTATTACTCCCGTCAAACAGCAGTGTAAACGCACTGTTGTGTTTCGGGTTGAAGGGCATTGTAGCCAGAGTAACTGGACATATTGAGACTTAACATCTTATGTGTCAAGATGGCGAGCGCAGTGGAATGCCAAGCATTGCTTTGTAATTCAAGGTGTTTGGTTTTGCTACTGTTCATGAGCGGTCGTATCGCTTACCATCAGGCGAACGGCATGCTCGTCTCGCCATTCATAGCAATAAAAAAAACACATATTCCAGCAGTTTCTTGTGGAAAAAAATCTATATATAAAGTTCTCTGGCTACTAGACATAGTCGTTAATTTGATAGTAATTTAAAGTATCCCGAAATTTAAAAAAGAATCCAATATACATTGCCATATTTGTTAGATACGTATCTCATCTAAGGTTCAAAATAACTACTTAATAGATTTTACTAAATTTAATAATTATTTTAAAGAATTCCTATTTGTCTTTATAAAGCTGAACTAAATTAGACTTAGTTGCCAACCTCTTTTTTCTTCTACCTAAGCATTATTTCGGCTCTACCTTTTCCACTTCGTCCGGTGCTTAGTATCTTCTAAAGTTATACAATTGGTTCATATTATTGATAGCCTCCGTGGCGCAGTTGGTTAGACGCCGCCTGTGGAACGAGAGGCCGCGGGTTCGATCCCCGCACCGAGAGAAATGTTTGTGCGGCCCACAAATATTTCTTCCGGGTCTGGGTGTTTGTGAGACCGAAAAGTCTCTCGTAGTTCTTGATACCCACGACACAAGACTCGATCTTAGTGTGGGGTTAGGACTATGTATGTGACTGTTGGGTGTTATTTATTTATTTATTATTTATTTATAGCATAGTCTACCACGCTGCCTGAATTTTTAAATTTAAAGTACCTATTACGTATTCCAATAGAACTATCCAGAATATGTAGTAATCGTGCATCGTGCGGCATGTAAGGTCGAACGGTTTCCTCATTTCTTTGTTGCTGCGATCATACTTGCAGATTTACCGATTGTTTATGTCAATGGGTAATTGAATTTGTAATCGATACTCGATAGCTTACTTATATCGATATTGTGACTTGTTTATGCTAAACAGCCGATGAATAGAGGTGAATTATGGATACTCAGAGACGGGAAATAATTATCGAGTATTTTTTCTACTTTGTGTTAATTATTTGAAAGTGAATAGTAATGTTGCATAGGGCTGTTGTGATGATGGGCAGCAGCGTCGTCAGCGCGAGTCCCCTCCTGCGCTCGCCAACCCGCCTGCCAAGCGTGGCGAGTATTGGCAAATACCCCTCAAATGGCAACACAAAAATTGACCAGGCCCCCAGTCCCCGGCAGCCCCACTATCCCTGGCGATGGTAGCAGCCATGGTTACGGTGGGGCAGGGGGTGCTAAGAATCCCCGGGTTGGCCCCGGCTACCACCCCCGACGACGACTGGCCCTGGTAACACACAACATACGCACTTTGAGGACAGACGAGAAGATTGTCGAACTGGAAGAAGAATTGAGCGGGTTACACTGGGATATTCTGGTGTTATCGGAAGTCCGAAGAATCGGGGAGGATACGATAACCCTGAAGTCTGGTAACCTGCTCTTCTACCGGGGGGACGACCAACAGTCCCGAGGAGGTGTCGGATTTCTCGTCCATAGGTCTCTCATCAACAACATCGTATCCATCGAAAGTGTGTCGAGCAGGGTAGTATACCTTATACTCAGAATATCTAAAAGATATTCGTTGAAGGTCATACAGGTATACGCGCCGACCTCGACACACCCAGATGGAGAAGTAGAGGAGATGTATGAGGACATAAGTCGGGCCATACATACTTCCAAAACCTACTTCAATGTTGTTATGGGGGACTTCAACGCAAAGTTGGGCAAGAGAAGCGATGCAGAGTTGAAAGTGGGGCAATTTGGACATGGGCAACGGAACCTCAGGGGTCAGAGGCTGGCCGACTTTCTGGAAAAAGAGGGACTCTTCGCGATGAACTCTTTTTTCCAGAAGCCGCCTCACAGGAAATGGACCTGGTTGAGTCCTGACGGTTCTACGAGAAATGAGATAGACTTCATCTTGACGACGAATAGACGGATGTTCAGTGATGTCTCTGTGATCAACAGGGTGAAAACCGGTAGTGATCACCGAATGGTTAGGGGCACATTGAATATCAACGTCCAATTAGAAAGGCGCCGCTTGATGAAGTCTACGCTCCGACCTAGTTATGCGGGCTGTACCCACGTCCTCCATATACCCTACAATTCCTATGTAAACATGGGTAATGTATATACAACATGTACATGACACATGAGTGTAATGTACATAAGCACTGGACACTGTTTCTGTTCCATGAATGTATAATTAAGATCGACTTGCTATCGATTACTAATGGTATTCTACCTGGTGTTGTTAGTAGAACCCATTATCCCCTCCAGTGTTAATTACCCATTGTTAAATTGCTATATAAGCTGATGCCTGCGTTGCATCAGTGTGATTCGCTTGACATCTCTCTGTTGACGAACAGCTAGTTTACGTTAGTTATAAAAATATCTTTGTATTAAATTAATTAATAAAAGTATTTTTTTAACAAATTCTCCCAACTCCCAATTTAACTGGCGCAGTCGGGTCGGATAGTTGAAATTCAAAAAAAATTTTTGAGAACTATTCCGTGAATCTACAAATTCGTTGAATTAAGGGAGAAAAACGTGAAGAGTGTCGCGATCTCCACAGAAGCATGAAGGCGTGGCTGTGAGTATCCTTTAATACATCCTTCCACTTCCTTTGTCTATATTAACTTGTGTAGTTAGGACAAACATTGCCTACTGTCACAATTTGGACTAATAATTGCCAAACTTATTTTTTTAAATATCCGTAAAATTTTGGACAAAAATTGCCAAATATTACGTTGTTTATTTGCCCTAAAAAGTGAAAGATTTTATAGTGTGTTATACTATATTTTATATATAACTATATAGTAGTTATTTTATACTTGTGTCAAAATGAACACAAAGTCAGTTGTAAACATTATTCCAGGTGATTTTTTAAACACCATCCCACGTTTCGATGGAGATGAGTTAATGTTAAATTTTTTTATTGAAAAATGTGAATATGTGATTGGAACATCCAAAACGGATGAAAATCCTTCGCAATTAGCCTATGTCTTACACTGCGTATCAAGCAGGTTGGTAGGTAAAGCCGCTAAGGCATGTGCAGGTAAAAACTTTAAGACTTGGGATGAGTTAAAACAGCATTTAGTTCTTAAATTCGGGGATACGAGATCAGGAAGATGTATCGCTCTAGAACTAGAGAACATGAAAATAGGTTCGAATGAAAGCTATTTAGATTTTTATAATAGGATACAGGAGAAAAGAGATTCTCTGTTTGAAAAATTAAATACGATGCGAGATCCTGCTCTCAAGGCAGCAAACATGATCATTTATAATAATTCAGCTTTCGAAATATTTGTGTACAACTTACCAGACGAACTTATAAATAAGATTCGCGATAAGAATTGTAGCACGTTAGAAAAGGCACTCAGTATAGTGACTGAGGAAGTTCAGTTTAGAAGTCGCTTAGAAGCAAAACGACTTATGTTGAAAGCAAATGCTAAAAATAATGAATCTAAACAGGAAGTGTTTAGTCAGCAAAAATTTGGGTCGCCAAATAGACCACAAATTAATCCTAATTTTAGACCAAACTTTAATCAAGGAAACCAGGGGACACAATTTAAATTTGGGATCCCACCACAAGGTTTCAAAATGCAGCCAACTTTTAGGCCTGCACCTTCTCAATTTCCGAGAACGGTAAATAATTACAAAAATTCAGGTTTCTTTAAGGCTAACCCAAATAATCAATTCAAATTTGGGATGCCGCAGGCTCAAAGACCATACTATAACGATGTGTCGATGAGGACTGTGAAGAACAATATGTTACATAATAGGCAAAATTCTTTACCTAAAAGGGAGGATTTTCCACAGGAAGCCTCGGTAAGGAAAGTAACGTGATAAATATAAATATGCATAGTATATATAAATTGCCGCACATCAGAATTCCTGAGATAAAAGGGAACTTCATGATTGATACTGGCAGCACAAAATCATTTATAAGTCCAGAAAAGGCAATTTTTTTTTTTCGAGCATATAAGTTCAGAGAACCTTTTGAGGTAATAAGTACTCACGGTAGGAGTAGTCACAATGAGGCAATATTAATGCCGTTAACTAGGACGTTCAATTCGAACATCCTACATAAGTTTTATATATATAACGTAGATAAACGTTATGACGGTCTGATAGGATCAGATTTATTGAAAGAGTTAGGAGCAAGGATCGATATGCATAGACAGATATTGCATATACGAAATAAAAACATACCAATATTATATAATTCCGATTTACGAAATAAAGTAAATAACGAGAATTTAGAAAGTGTGTTACAGAATAACTTAAAAAAGTTAAGGTTAGGTCACTCAAAGTATAGTGAACGAAATGTTAAAAGAAAGGTATGTAATGAATATAAACCTTTGACTTTCACAAATAAAGTGAAATATAATATTCGTACAGTAAACGAAGACCCAAGTTTCATTAGGTCATATAGGCATGCGCCGAATGAAAATAAAGGAATAAAGTATAAGCCAGGTAGGCAGAATAAAAATGCGGATGCATTATCAAGAATTAAAGTAAATGTAATAGACGAGAATATGTCTATGATAGCTAATGCAGATAGCGATGATCAAGATAGTATACAAAATCTTGAAGAAATAAATAAAGTAGGTAAAATGAAAGAAAATAAGAAAGGTTATAGTTCGCCTATTGAAATATCAGATGATGAGTCGCTTAGGGATATTTTCGTAACGAAAGAAAATAAATACCCAGTACCATCACTGAGTAGTAGTGAATTTTCACAGTCAAAGAAATCGTCAGATATTGTTACTATACATTCTGAAATTAATATGGACTCAGCCGATGTTCCTATATTAAATGAGGCGATTGACACAAAGTCAAATCAAATATTAATACATACTTGGAATAGAGATAGGTATGTAGTTAAAGATTTGTCTCGAGATAGACAAAAAGTATTAGAGGTTAATATGCCTTTAGGTAATGAGGAGTTAATAAAAACTTTTCTAAAGAACTATATTCGTCCAAAAATTAAATATTATATATATTTTGAAGATACAGAACATAGAAAGTTATTTTCAAAAGTAATAACTAATCTTTTTAAGAAAGATTCTATTAAAATAGTAGAGTGTACTGAGAGGACAGTATACATTGAGGACGAAAATGAACAAAGAGAAATAGTAGAAAAATACCATGTAGGTAAAACATGCCATAGAGGTATTAAAGAAACGGTAGCTCATATTAAGAGAGCATATTACTGGCGAAACTTAGAAAATACAGTTTCCAGTATAGTAAATTCATGTGCCGTTTGTAAACAAATGAAGTACGATAGGAAACCGTTTAAACCAGAGTTACAGTTAACTCAAACACAAAGAAAACCGTTTGAAGAGGTTTTTATAGACATATTTAGCATAGAAGAAAAATTTTACTTAACTATTGTCGATGCTTTTAGCAAAATAGGCCAAGCAATCGAAGTCGAAAACAGGACAACGCCTGAGATTATTAGAGGGTTGTTAAAATATTTTGCATTCTATGGTGTACCAACTAAAATAAGTTCGGACCCAGGTGCTGAATTCAATAATCACTTATTGAAAGAAATGTTGTTATTTTATAAAGTAGATTTGCATATAGGAACGCCACACAATCCTAATTCGATGGGAATTGTTGAGAGGTTTCATTCTACTATATTGGAAATATACAGATTAGCTAAATATGAAAGAAAGAATACTGATGCCGCTACAGTTATGACATATGCAATAATGGCATATAATACGTCAATTCATAGTACGACAGGGTTGACACCGTTCGAGGTAGTATTTGGGCATACAGATTCATCTGATGTGTTTAACTTAGACTTTACTAAACATTATACACAACAATTAGTCAATGACCATAAAAAGAAGGTTAAATATTTATATGATTATCTAACAGATAAAATGTTAGGAAAGAAAGAAAAGGTAATTGAAAAACGAGGGGGAGAAAAAGAATTTAATATTCAAGAAGATGACGTAGTATTTATAAAAGGGGTTAACGTTAGGCGTAGTAAAGATAAACCGCGTTACCAAAAAGCAAAAGTTATAGGTGATATAGCTAGAAATACAGTAAATGTTCAAGCACAATTTAGGAATAAAAAGGTGCCATTGAAAGACATACGTCGTCCTCCACAGATTCGTGATCGGGCTAGTAGTCCAAGCAGCCCAAAACCAAGCACTTCAGCTGCAACAGATCACCAATAATCCGGGCATTTTGCCAGTGAAACAAGGTAGAGCCTTAATAAGTTATGATAACTGGAATATTGTAAAGAAAACAAATCTAGAATTAATATATGAAAGTATAGTGTATAATGAGAATAAATATGTTGAGATAACAAATATTATAAATAGTAATAGAGATATTTACTTATTAGATGGAAGTATTATAGATGCTCAGATGCAGACTGAGTATATTATGAATATAACAGTAAAAAAGTATAGGGAATTGATTCCTAGTGTTAAAGTAAAACGAGGAATTTTGAATCCATTAGGATCAATGATAAAAGTTATTACAGGTAACTTAGATAATGAAGATGCATTAAGGTATAATGAAATGATAAGTAAGATTGAATCTAAGCAACATGCAATTGAAAATAAAATGACTATAGTAACAGAAATAGTCGATACTTTAGTAAACTTATCTAATTCATCAAGAAATAATTATATAATACTAGAGAGAAATATTGATGAAATAGAAAAGATTCTAAATGAAACAAGATTTCAAAGAAATAAAGATGTTGTGTTAAATACTTTCAATCTATTGATACATAATTTTGAAATGATTATGTTAAAGCTAAATGAAGTAGAAAATGCAATCGCATTTAGTAGAATTAATATTTTACACCAATCTATATTTAATACAAATGAATTATACAATATTTTAAAGACTATTGAAAGTATAGATAAACTTATATTACCTGTAAAACTAGAAAATATTCTTAAAATAGAACAGTGTATAGAAATAAAAAGTTTTGTGAAGGGCAAAGAAATAACCTTTATATTAACTGTACCGACAGTACAATCGAATGTTTTGAACTATTATAGGTTGATTCCTTTCCCGATGTATAATCCTAATGAAAATATTTCTTACCTTATTACTCCAAAATATCCATATATCCTAGTTAAAGGAATATACACAGTTCATGTGAAAACGCCATGCAAAGACATTAATGGAGAAACATTTCTATGCAAAGAAGAAAATGTAGTAAGTTATGGAGAGGATAAATGTATATCCGACATAATGAAATATGCAACAGACATAACAAGTTGCGCACCAATCGCTGTAGAGTCAACAAATATTAAAGTTAAAACTATACAAGACGACATGTGGATCTTGTATACGAAAAAGAGTATTTTAGCAACGGAGTTTTGCGAAGAAAATACAAAGCAGTATGAGATTATAGGAACATATATAATCACCATGAAAGAAGACTGCGAAATAAAGTTAGAGAATATAACTTTGAGGAAAAGAAAAATAAGTATAGAGAAAGAGATTTTAAATAGGATGCCAATAATTAATTTAGCGAAAATTAAAGTGTTTGCAGCATCCAGACAAGCAGTCAACTTGGACAACGTGAACATGGAACATCTACAATTGTTAACATCAGTGTTAAAAAGTGAAAAAGAGGATTTTAGTGAAAAACAATATGGTGTTAACATAAGAAGTGTAAGTTTAGGCACTATTGTATTGTATGTGTTTTTGTGTATTGTCTGTATTTTACTATTGTATAAATATCGTAATAAGTTTTTGAATTGTGTTCCTACATACTGTAAACAAAATCATTCCACTGAGGATGCAGCGGAAGATTTTGCTCTTAGGGGGGGAGGAGTTATGCGGGCTGTACCCACGTCCTCCATATACCCTACAATTCCTATGTAAACATGGGTAATGTATATACAACATGTACATGACACATGAGTGTAATGTACATAAGCACTGGACACTGTTTCTGTTCCATGAATGTATAATTAAGATCGACTTGCTATCGATTACTAATGGTATTCTACCTGGTGTTGTTAGTAGAACCCATTATCCCCTCCAGTGTTAATTACCCATTGTTAAATTGCTATATAAGCTGATGCCTGCGTTGCATCAGTGTGATTCGCTTGACATCTCTCTGTTGACGAACAGCTAGTTTACGTTAGTTATAAAAATATCTTTGTATTAAATTAATTAATAAAAGTATTTTTTTAACAAATTCTCCCAACTCCCAATTTAACTACCTACTCGCAAGTCGCACCCATATCCAAAACCCCGAGAGCTTTCAACTCGAGTTGACAAATCGCTTTGATTGTCTTAAAGAAAACCTTGCAGTGGACGAGTTAAACAGCGGTTTGGTAGAAGCTGTCCATACGGTGGGATCTAAGTATTTTAGACCTCGCCGTAGAGATAGACCACAAAAACTCTCGATCCAGACTCCTGACCTCATGGCCGAACGTCGATCTTTGACGCTGCAGTCATCCGTTGACGCCGAAGCATATCGGCGGCTCAATAGACGGATCTGGAAGTCCTTGCGACACGATGTCCGTGCTCACAATATTGTGAGCATTAAGGAGACAATTGAGCGGAACGGAGGCTCCAAAGTGTTTGCAAGAGACTTGTCTATTGGGCAAAGCCAGTTGTCTAGGCTGAAAACGGATGATGGCCGCGTGGTATCGACTGGGGCAGAGGTATTAAGAGAGATCGAGAGGTTCTACGGACAGCTTTACACCTCGGTTGCCGAACCTACTGTTAGCTCGGCCGAAGACCCGAGAGCCGAGTTAATCCGACACTTTAGCGATGATATCCCGGACATCAGCCTGTTTGAGATTGAGATGGCCCTCAAACAACTTAAAAACAACAAGGCGCCGGGTGAAGACGGAATCACTTCAGAGCTTCTGAAAGCGGGCGGAACGCCGGTACTGAAAGTCCTTCAGAGGCTCTTCAATTCCGTTCTCCTCGAGGGCTCAACGCCGGAGGCATGGAGCAGGAGCGTGGTGGTACTGTTCTTCAAAAAAGGTGATAACACTTTGCTGAAGAACTACAGGCCCATCTCGCTCCTGAGCCATGTCTATAAGTTGTTTTCAAGGGTCATCACAAATCGTCTCGAACGCAGGTTTGATGACTTCCAGCCTCCCGAACAAGCCGGTTTCCGAAAAGGCTTTAGTACCATAGACCACATCCATACGCTTCGGCAAGTTATACAAAAAACCGAGGAGTATAACTTGCCGCTTTGTTTAGCGTTTGTGGACTATGAGAAAGCCTTTGATTCGATCGAGACCTGGGCTGTGCTACAGTCTCTTCAGCGGTGCCACATAGACTATCGGTACATCGAAGTGTTGAGGTGTATATACAACAACGCCACCATGTCGGTCCGAGTACAAGATCAGAGTACGAAGGCTATTCCACTACGGAGAGGCGTGAGACAGGGAGATGTCATATCTCCGAAACTGTTCACTGCCGCGCTGGAAAATGCCTTCAAGCTCTTGCAGTGGAAAAGATTCGGCATCAACATCAACGGCGAGTATATTACTCACCTTCGATTTGCCGACGATATTGTAGTCTTGGCAGAATCGCTGGAAGACCTTAGCACTATGCTCGAAGACCTTAATCGAGTTTCCCAACAGGTGGGTCTTAAAATGAACATGGATAAAACGAAGATCATGTCGAATATCCATGTTGTGCCCACCCCCATTGGAGTTGGGGGCTCGACTCTCGAAGTTGTAGACGAATATGTCTATTTAGGACAAGTGGTCCGGTTAGGCAGGTCCAACTTCGAGAGAGAGGTCAATCGGCGAATCCAACTCGGTTGGGCAGCGTTCGGGAAACTTCGCGACGTCTTCTCGTCCAAAATACCTCAGTGCTTAAAATCGAAAGTCTTCGATAGTTGTGTGTTACCAGTGATGACATACGGCACCGAGACGTGGCCTCTCACTGTGGGCCTCATTAAAAGGCTCAAAGTCACTCAACGAGCCATGGAGCGGGCTATGCTCGGTGTTTCCCTACGAGATCGAATCAGAAATGAGGAGATCCGTAGGAGAACCAAGGTTACCGACATAGCCCATAGGATTGGCAAGTTGAAGTGGCAGTGGGCCGGGCACATAGCTCGTAGAACCGATGGCCGTTGGGGCCGAAAAGTTTTCGAGTGGAGGCCACGTACAGGCAAGCGAAGTGTCGGACACCCGCCTACAAGGTGGACGGACGGTCTGACTAAGGTCGCAGGAAGTCGCTGGATGCAGGCCGCTTCCAACAGGTCATTGTGGAGATCATTGGGGGAGGCCTATGTTCAGCAGTGGACTTCCTGTGGCTGATATGATGAATATAGGGCTGTTGTGAGTGTATTTGGATTATAAATAGCAGGATCTTAAGTTCACTTCTGTATTTAATTAGAGTAAAGAAGACAAAACATTCGATACATAAAATAGGTTTTAGAAATGTGTATGAATAAGGCCGAAAGTGTACACTAATGGACGTGAGCTCATACCGGGTATATCAAGACTGCGACCGAAAACGAAGCCGGTGGTAGTTTTAGTAACTACTAGAGCCTCGCACAGTCAGAGTGGTATATGATGGATGTTGTATATGAGTGTTGGTAGGTCAGCACCAGTATTTGCCTCAGTATACTTATCGCTTAGCTACATATGTGTATAAGTATTTTCAATAGCACTCCAAAATAGTCATTATTCCCATTACTACTGTATATCCATTACTGTAGCTTTTCCAACTATTTATTATTGAATTCAATTAACTTATCTTAATGTCCAATTTCTCTTTAATCAATTTACATACGAAAGAACATTTAAAACATCAAAAAGCATCCTATTAATATTAATGTATTCTTCAAGTCCTGTTATGGTACAGTTCCCAAGAAGTAGCGGCCTTTCTAACTACGTAACTACCGCATAGAATATTTAGATCATTATATATAAATATTCCACTACAGTTTGTCCTAATTTTTTGACATTCTGTGGCATGATTTACATATTGTACGCGTTTTATTACCTTTTCTTTGAAAGCTTTTATTGTAGTGTGATATTGTGTACATAAAGAGGAATATCGTACTATCATAGGAACATCCTGTCTGAGGTAGCTCGTAATTGGCTATCTTTTGTATACAATTTGTAATATATATGTTTAGACTGTGTCTATTGATAGCTGTGAGCCACTCGAATAAAATAAAAAGATATCGTGCAATTTTAAAGTCTCTCTGAAGTTGTACCTTATAATTCAAATAACTAAAACAAAATTGTAAAAATGTTGTAGTTTAAATATATCTGAGAGAAAAAAATACTACTTATAAATTATCTTTAAGTACATCATACTCGTATATGTAGCCGTGGCATTAAAACACCTTTTAGAAATTGTTATCATTCAAAATTTAAATGCACAGATAAATATTGGTATATTTTATATATTTTTATATAGTACGTTACAGAAATTAAGCAATCATTTTTAAGTAAGAAAAACTATTTATCAAAGTTACCAACGCAATTAAATTACTTCATTTAGATATGATTTCATAAAACCACTCTCGTGTAATTGTTTCTCAACTAAATATATGCAAATATTAAAAATTCACGGCGCGTGAATCCAAAAGTGTAATGAGAGGGCTCATTAACATTTGAACTGGTAGAAATTAAAATTTCAAAACGCTATTGTTACCATGTGTAAGTTAAAGGCAAAGCCACACTATATTTTCTTGTTGAAGCAGTCCATTATTTGACCACAGTAGAAATGAAGATTACAGAGCAATAGCTTTTTTATTCAAATCAGGGTTGCTCTATTGACTGTCCGTCATCATCATCATCAGTCCGTTGCAGTCCACTGCTGGGCATAGGCCTCTCCTAAGGTACACCACAGAGCCCGGTCTGCTGCTTTGGCTGTACAACTTACGATAAATCGAATGTTGTGACCACATTATTTGCTAGAAATAGAAGAATACTATTCGCCATTTAAAAGAAAATATATAAACACAAGCCTAATCCTGCGCAATGGACCCAGGATTACATAATAAGTAGGGAGATATTTTACTGGTGGCAGGTCTGTCATACGTAATAGACCGCCTGAGTAGGTACCACTACTATGTCTATTTCTTCCGACAAACAGCAGTTTGAATGCACTGTTGTATTCCGATTTGAAGGACGTTGTAGCCAGAAAAACAACTGGACACATTAACAAACTTAACATCTTATGTCACAGGATGGCAAGTTTTGCTACTGTTTATGAGCGGTCGTATCGCTTACCATCAGGCGAACGATATGTTCGCCTCGTCATTTATTGTTATATCGTAATGACCATCATAAGGAATAGGCCCCGCAAGGTTATTGTGGTGTTCCATTACAATAATATTTAAATATTTTTTAATTATATTTATTTATTTATAGTATAGATTTATTCTGTGAGATAAACAATGAAAGTTTCTTCTACATACATTCCTTAATATTATCATACAAAAGCATTTTCTAAAAAGCCGAATAGTAGAATTTAGAATATCCCCCTTTAATTTTTTATAGAATTATCTTTTGGAACGCATAAATTATTGCTGCATGTCATAGATATTTTTTGTTCGTAGAATAAAAAGTCTGTAGCAAGCAGAATTTAGTGTGCGGTAACCCCAACTGTTGTAATATATTCCATTCGTGCCTAAAACATTACTTCGACACTTGACAGGTGCTTGCAAAGAACTGTTTTTGTTCTGTGCTTACTTATGAGTTATGACAAAAGAGAAAATAAGTGTGGATAACATGAATGTTTGAATAGTAAGTTAAATGTAAAAGTAGCTATTGAGCCCCCTTATAGCCGCTGCCAATAAACAATCCTAATTCATAATTTGCCGTTTGAGATTGACAGCTCAATCTTTTTTCTGATACTATATTGCCAATAATCAATCTCAGTAGTGAAAAAACTATGGCAACATGGTAAATGACAAATCGAAAAGTAGAAAACAATCCAGATTCACTTCAATCTATTTTTTTCGATTGATTATTGGCATCGGCCGTTAGTCAAGTTACAAGCGCTTCCAATCGATTCTATTTCTACCATCGTTTAACGCCTTGTAAGCGATGACGTTTGTACATTGTACAATGGCTATTAGCTAATTCCCATACAAATGTTATCCAAGATGCAAATTGATTAGCGCAAACGAAACGTTATCGCTTACGTCAAGGCGTTAATGTCCAGTACCTCTTTCCTCTTACCATCATTTTTCCTTCTCGTTCCTTATTTGATGGGTCGGTGATACATCCACGAAGCGTTGATATTCATGGGCGACAGTGACTACTTACCATCAGGTGACCTGTCTGCACGTTCGCCGGAGTTATTCATTAAAAAAAACTTCGAGTAAAAATTTTTTTAAATCCCTAATTCCATAAATAATGTTTTATTTCCACTGGCAACAGTATTGCACTAAGGTCTTGAATTACAATGGGTGTTTTTGGACGGAAATGACGTATAGTCATGCCAAAAGCAAAACTAAAATACATAATATATACAACATCAACTACATAAATCATTCGCTGGATTTAACGTTGAATATCATATTGCTTCAACCACCAGATTTCTGAATATGAATGAAATATTCAGTCGAACTGCAGATATATTTGCATGTAACGTTTTTTACTCAAAATTTGCATACATTTTGGATTCGTTTAAAATGAAATTTTATGTAGTTATAATATTGAACATTCCCAAAAGTTTCATTTATAACACTTAAATTTTCACGTTTTAAATTATCTAGAATTTCACATAATATTTAAATATTGCTACATTTAACAAAACTAGTATATTAAATCACCTTTATTTTAAAGTAATTTTCATTAGTATTTTAAAATTGCTTTTTGTCAAGACTTACGTGTCGCTATTCTACTTAAAAGCGTTTATTATACTGTATCAGCGTATTTACGTCCCACTGCAGGGCATGGGCCTCCTTTACAATCAAGAGTACAATTAAGAGTGGTTAGACCATATAGTCCACCACGCTGGCCTTGTGCGGGTTGGCGGACTTTGCAAATCGCTAAGATATGTAGGTTTCCTTCACCGTTAACCTGAAAGCAATTACCTGCCCATAAATGGCAACTGTACGATACAGAATATTACAATGCACTACAATTGTCATCCCAATACATTAGCTGACAAGTTTCTTAATGGTCAATAATCACTAGCTTCTACGTCATTCAAACTAAAACACAATAGCAGTTTCATACTGATTGTTAGTGGCAGAAATAGACAAAGCGGTCGAATCGGACCAGGTTCTCGCTAACTTGAGACCTGCCATTTTTATAGACATCTTTTTTTAAGATGCATGATATTCGTAAGATCGGTGGTAGCGTTTGGAGACGATGAGCTGAAGATCGAGCCCAGTGGCGTGCCACAGGAGAGGCCTATGTCCAGCTGTGGGCGCGGATGAGCTGATGATGATGATTTTTTAAAGTGACTGCCTCGATGGCACATTTGGACTTGGAATGACTTTAAAACTGTAGTTTCGGGTTCGATCTTAAAATCACCCAGACCCGAAATACCTGTGGTTCACACATTTTGTCTGGGAGCGGGGGTCGAACCCGGGGCCTCTAACTTGGAGTCTATAAAAGAAACTGAATTGTATAAGAGTAAATAAAAGTGCCATAATATTTTCCACTGCAACGACAAACAACTTATAATTCCAAGGCTTTTTACACAATATGTTACCGACGTTGTGACACGGAGTAATGCAAACATTTGATTCGCACATACTAAACGCGGTTGTTGAACTACAAGGAGCATTTACAGCGATGTGCTAAGTTGACTTTAGTCGTGCGTTATGGTACATTAATTTTATAGACGATATGAAAAATATAATGGGCAACAAGCAACAAGGTCAAAATCATATGTATCCTGAGCGAAGTTTTGAAAGGAGGCAATGTACTTTACAGTAAATTTTAATTTAAACTTAATAGGATATATCTATATCAATGGTTATAACCACTTAACTATTTAGTCATGAGAGACTACTTGACAAAATTTCTATCTAGGCATTGACCGCCTAGTCAATTCATTGGTTCGGTTGTATATTCATATAGTACCGAAATGCAAATCAATAAAAGGTTTTTCTATATATCCACAAATAAAACATGAATAAAATTATTTCCAAGATATTCATGTAATGGCTCTGCGTACCAAGTTGGATGCTTCCAGGGACCCCAAATGGTCCGTGGACCGCCGGTTAAGAACCACTGTTCTTTGCTTTGCTGTTTGCTGCTTTGTTATTTCGCATTGAAGCTCTTTAAAACTCGTATGCTGCGTGGTGTCCGGCGGAGTAGAATAGCACCAACCCATTATACTTTCGGGTGTCGTACAAGGCGACTAATGATCGAGGCAGAACATCTGCAGCTTCCATAGACCAGAGAATGGGCAGCAGCGTTTTCTGGTATTCTCCGTCCACTGCGATCGCCAACCCGCCTGCCCAGCGTGGCGATTAGGGCATTACCTCTCAATGTTAAACGCACCAAATAAAAGGCCCCGAGTTCCCGGCCGCCTCACCAGGCTTGGCCACGGTAGCGGTCATAGCGTCGGTGGGGCACGGGGTGCCAAGAATCCCCGGGTTACGGAAGGCTACCACACATTGACCTTGGCTACGTATAACGGACGAACTCTGAGGCTCAACGAACATCTAGCCGAATTGGAGGTAGAGTTAGACAATATACGATGGCATGTTCTGGGGTTGTCTGAAGTCCGTAGAGAGGGGGAGGACACAGTGACCTTGGAATCAGGCCATCAACTCTACTTCCGAGAAGGCGACAGCCTCTCCCAGGGCGGTGTCGGATTTCTCGTCAACAAATCCCTCACTGACAACGTTGTGGAAATATCCAGTGTGTCGTCTAGGGTAGCGTATCTTGTACTCAAACTGACCGATAGGTATTCTCTTAAGGTCATACAGGTTTATGCGCCGACCACCACACACTCGGATGACGAAGTAGAAGCTATGTACGAGGACATAGATAAAGCCCTGCACAACACCTCAAGGGCCCACTTCAATGTTGTCATGGGGGATTTCAACGCCAAAGTGGGAGTACGCACGGACACCGAATCGGTTATGGGCCCACATGGTATTGGGACCAGGAATCACAGGGGGCAGATGCTGGTCAATTTTTTTTGGAACGAGAAGGGCTATTCTTGATGAATTCCTTCTTCAAGAAGAAGCCCCATAGGAAGTGGACCTGGCAGAGCCCCGATAACGTGACTAAAAATGAGATCGACTTTATCATGACGGATAAGAGGCATATATTCAAAGATGTCTCAGTGATCAACAGGTTCAACACCGGAAGTGATCACCGACTTGTACGAGGCACTTTGAATATAAACTTTAAGCTAGAACGCACCCGTCTGATAAATTCCACGCTCCGACCTTCAATGTTCCAAACCATTGCCGGCTCCAAAAGATTCCAAATGGAACTTCAAAACCGATTCGATGTGCTGGAAACCGAGTGCGACGTTGACGAGGACTTAAATAGAGTAGTGGAAGTTGTGAGGGATGTTGGTTACAGGTTTTGTCGGAATAAGCATGCAGGCAGAAAGTCCAAACTTTCAGATGAGACCCTGGACCTCATGAGAAAGAGACGCGCAAATACAGAGGCTACGGTGGCAGACCAGCGAGTACTCACGAGACATATTCGAAAAGCGGTACGGCGGGATCTTCGGAGTTCCAATACAAGCCTGATTAAGGAGGCAATTGAACAAAACCGAGGTTCCAAAGTATTCGTGAAGCGTCTCGGGAGGAGCCACATGTCCAAGTTAACTACCGCTGATGGTCGTGTCGTCTCCTCTAAGCCAGAGATCCTCTCGGAAGTGGAAGACTTCTATGGCCAGTTGTATGCCTCGCAGTCTCCGCTACCTGAACCAATCCCCTGCGATCCCCGTGCTACTTTAGTCCGACACTATTCCGACGAACTCCCCGATGTCAGCATTGAGGAAATTGAGTTGGCCCTCAAACAACTAAAAAGTGGAAAAGCCCCGGGCGAGGACGGAGTTACAACTGAGCTCTTAAGAGCTGGGGGAACACCTATCCTTAGGCAGCTACAGCGTATATTTAACTCCGTTCTCCACCAAGGGAGAACTCCAAAAGCGTGGAGCAGGAGCATGGTAGTTTTATTTTTCAAGAAGGGGGACAAGACCCAACTCAAAAACTACCGCCCTATATCGCTTCTGAGCCACATATATAAGCTGTTTTCGAGGGTCATCACAAATAGGCTGGCACGAAGGCTGGATGACTTCCAACCACCGGAGCAGGCCGGATTTCGCGGAGGATTCGGCACCATAGACCACATACACACCGTGAGGCAGATTATTCAGAAGACCCAGGAATACAATCAGCCTCTGTGTCTGATTTTTGTGGACTATGAGAAGGCCTTTGATTCCATTGAGACCTGGTCTGTTCTGGACTCCCTGCAGCGCTGCCAAGTTGATTTTCGATACATCGAGGTGCTGAGAAGCCTGTATGACGCCGCAACTATGTCCGTCCAAGTACAGAATAGTCAAACAAGACTGATTCCATTGCATCGAGGAGTAAGACAGGGGGATGTGATATCCCCGAAACTGTTTACAAATGCCTTGGAAGATGTTTTCAAGACTCTAAACTGGAACGGGCGAGGCATCAATGTAAATGGCGAATACATCTCCCACTTAAGGTTTGCCGATGATATCGTAGTCATGGCAGAATCGCTGCAGGAAGCTCAAGAAATGCTGCACAGCCTAAATGAAGCCTCTAAACGAATTGGTCTCCGGATGAACCTTGACAAGACGAAAGTCATGTCTAATGACTTTGTCGCTCCGGGACCAGTTATCATAGATGGCACACCTCTCGAAGTTGTCAAGGAGTATGTCTACCTCGGGCAACTAATCCAATTGGGTAGAAATAACTTTGAAAAGGAAGCCGATAGGAGGATTCAGTTGGGCTGGGCAGCATTTAGGAAGTTGTACCATATATTTTCGTCGGATATACCACAGAGCCTAAAGAGTAAAGTGTTCAACCAGTGCGTCCTCCCTGTAATGACGTACGGGGCCGAGACGTGGACACTGACTGTGGGGCTAATCCACAAGTTAAAGGTCGCTCAACGTGCGATGGAAAGAGCTATGCTCGGAGTCTCTCTAAAGGACAAAATTCGAAACGAAGTTATCCGTCAGAGAACCAAGGTAACCGACATAGCTCTGAAAGTTAGTAGGTTGAAGTGGCAATGGGCTGGCCACATATGTCGCAGAACGGATAACCGCTGGAGTAAGCGTGTTCTGGAGTGGAGACCGCGTCTTGGCAAACGTAGCGTGGGACGTCCTCTGGCCAGATGGCGGGATGACTTGCAGAAGAGGGCCGGCAAGAACTGGATGCGTAAAGCTACAGACCGGGCTCTGTGGTGTACCTTGGGAGAGGCCTATGTCCAGCAGTGGACTGCAACGGGCTGATGATGATGAAAACTCGTAAGCAGTAGACCTTATTATGCAGTTAACATCATTGGACTGATGGTAATGATATATATTTTGAAGGCCGATGTAAAGATTCTTTTACACGAGACGAATCGGAGCATTGCCTTAAAGATCGTCCACTATTTGTGTGGCGTGCAAATGCGTTGTCGTCACGCTATTTTTAAAATATTAGGAAGAGTTTTTCTCTCTGCACATTTTATTATATTTCACATGTTAATACTACGTAATTATGAGTATAAATGTTTGTCGTTTATACTATTAAAACATGTCTCAAACAGTGCGTTAAATATATATTTTGTACATTTTATTTATAGTTCCAATTTTCGAATCAAATCGAATCGAACTTTATCGAAATGCAAATGTAAATCGTTACACACAAAAACGCATTCGCAAGCATTCTGCAATCGCAGATTAAGAGCTCGTCTAGGCCAGCGACCGATACCATCCACCTGCCTTTATTAATTAACAACTGCAACTAAAACAGGATATTCACAATTTATAGCAGCAGAAGATAACCGTCTCATTGGCTATAAATATTGTTTGACATACGCCGCGACTTCAATGCTCTTCGCTTTGTAATTGCCGGGACCAATTAAGCCTTCCTGTAGGACTGCCGGGTCTTGGGACTTAGCTCTTGGACGTTTGGGGGAGTATAGGGGAAGGTAGATGACTGAGAATTATGCAAGGATCATTTAAAAGTAATTTTGTGCATTTTGGATGACATTTAAAAGTCAGTTTTTTTTAAATGCACCCAAAAGTCACATAAATGGTTCTGACTCTGTACTAAGATCGAGTCTTGTGTCGTGAGTACCAGTAACTACGAGAGATTTTTCGGACTCACAAAACCCAGATCCGGAACAAATACATGTACGAGGATCGAACCCGCGCTATTACGTTTGACAGCCAGCGTCTTACCAACTGCGCCACGGGGGCCGTCAACTTTAAATTGGCTGGATTAGCCTAGCTAGGAGGGGTAAGGATTATCCTGAGGGGTCTACTAGTTAAAGTCTTAGACACAGTCTTAGAGTACACACTTTTAATTGGAAAGGATTGTATAGCAGATTTAAAACTCAGAACAAAGGCTTTTAATTTTATGAAATTACAAGTAAATACAAAATTAATATTTGGCTTGTCACAAAGGTTCTACAAAAGAATTTTAAAGGCGTTTAAAATTAAACATCCCGTATGGAAGAATTAAAATATGGTTGGTAAATCCTGAGATTAGGAGTAATTCCTGAGATTAGAGGTAACAAATAAACTCTTCAGCTTTATATATTGGTATAGATTCTACCTAGAGACGTCGGTACATACCGGTGCAATACAGTGTTTGCAAAAGTAGGACAAAAAATATTTGCCAAGTCAAATTTATGACTGCAGTGGCCGCGAGCAGGAAAATTAGAAACCTTAGTGTTTTTACGAGACACTGAAGTGGCCTCTGTAATTAGCTAAATGTTTTTTATGGTTTTCAGTAATAGCGGTGGCCTGAAAATGACTAGAAATAACGAAGCAATTCACTAACATTGGTCCATTTTCGTGACCATAATGAATTCGTTTTGCCCTCGTAAATTATAATAATGTATCTATTAGGGTCTTACGATTGGTATTTTATGAGGTTAGGGGAAGCATACTTTAAATACAAGTTTATGTTCATATTAAATAATTTAATAAAGGACGAAAAACGTGATGAAGGTTTCATTTAGTTTTGGATTCCGTGCTTAGGACTTTGCAATGAGTTTTGATATTCGATTTTCAAAATTAATTGTGGCGGTAAACTAGATAATAACACCGGCATAAATTACAAACTCATTAAAAAAACAAAAAAGATCTTTATTCTTTTTTCAAATAAATGAAAGCGGGAAATTAATATGAAACAAATTGAGCTTGCGTAGTTGGCTTTCTGTTTTGATATCAAAATCACAGTTTTCATTTAAGGTGTTCAGTTTTGTCAAATTTTTCAACCTTTATGCTTGTTGATACGAGTATAAATAAATATTTAATGCCGTCGTCAATAGTCACGCAATCATAATATAAAAATGCATGTGTAAAGTTTTTTGCTTTCAATGCGCTCCGTTCCGTTTCATAAGATCAACAAGTAACCAATCATGAAGATGAATAAAAAATCTTGTTTATCATAACATCGATTTGTACCTGCATAAAAACATTCATGCATAACGTGTTACTATTATTCAAATTGTATTCTTGTTTTTGCACGTCAGAGCGTATACATACAAAGATCGTTTAAGTTGAATGTTGAGTTTTTGTCTGAGTGAAACGGAGCGCGAAAATTTTCTCTTTAAAAAAGTGGATCGCGCGGTTTTAAGACGCGTTCAATTACTGCCGCCGCCATTTTCTTTGTTTGCGTTTAGTTACTGCTATTGTTTAGTGCGGATAATGTTACTGGTTTTGGTTTTTGCATTTCAACAAACAAAACGTTTAGTTCTATTTACATGCAATATTATATGAATTATGCAACATAAACTCTAGCATGTTCGAGTAAGTTTAAATTTTCGTGTGCAGAATATATTTCGATTTGTATAATTAAAATTGAATCAAAAATTCAGATTTTTTTAAGTAATCACGTGAAAGACTGAATCATGAACTCGGCTCCATCTTGGAAATCACATAAAAAATAATAACCAGTGGCTACACCAAAAAGGCGTATAAGCCATAAAAAAATAATAAAAAAGTTACCAACATTCACCGTCGCGACAATAATTATTAAAATATAGTTAAAGCTTGTAACTCGATTGTCTATAAATAGTGAACCAGTACGTCCGGCTTTGAGATAACGTGTGCAGTGTGCACTGTCTCCGTCATAAAATACTAATATGCTAATTAATTTATTTTTAAAACCGTAATAGTCGATTCCATTCCTGTTTTATGACTGCCAGTGAATGTGACCCTACTAGTTTACCTGTTTTACCATATGGAGTACTCACGTCGTTAACTACAATCAATTTAAGACAGGTTATATGATTTGTTTGTTCAGAAAGCTGATAATCGGAAGATGCTTTCGCGTTAACGTATTCTGGCAATAGTGAGACATTAATTGGTCATAATAGGACAGTATAGATTTTTTGGGTTAATAAGCAAAGTTTGCTTGGTCTATTGTAATGAATGACACGAGACGACCTTGCCATTCTCCTGATCACTGATGGTAACCGATACAACACCATGAACTACTAAGAAATGCTTTGCATTCCACTGCACTCGCCGTCCTGAGACATACGATGTTCAGGGTCAATATGTATTGGACATATTGACTACAATACGTTACTCTGACTACCATATCCTTCAAACCGGCACACAACAGACTTGTAATATTCCAAATCGTGATAGAGTCGCTTCAATTCCAATGTTCTGTACTCCACTGTAACAACTGTATCATCAGTCTTTACAAAGGCGTTCGGTAAGAGTTTTATAGTATCTATTAAATTCAATAAATTGATTAACCAACCAAGACTGAAGTAGATCTAAGAAGTTAGCTTAGCTTAGTTCAGAATTTTGAAAATTCGAGTTGCAAAATTAAAATTGCAGCCAAGATCTTCTTAGTAACCATTCTATGGTTATGCATGGTAGATACTAGATAGTAAAGCCTTTTGGTAGGGGTAGGCCGTCTTCCCGTCCGCCCAGCGGTGGGCATCCAAGCAGCAAGGCAACTGAGCTGTGTCGATCGAACGCCGCGCGGTTATTGTTCAACTTCCATGCTTTGTATACATAACGGTTCCTCGCTTTCTTTAGGAAAATTGCGAATTTCTGTTTCGCTACTATTGTTGTTTTAGTTATTTAAGATGTAGAGCCTTACTAACGCTGTTTTTTTATTGTCATGATTGGCGAGACGAGCACGCCGTTCGCCTGATGGTAAGCGATACGATCTTGGATTAAATATATATTTTTGATCGAAGGATACGACAGCTCATAAACCAAAATGCATAAAGTAGCAAAACCAAACAACACCTTGAATTATAAAGCAATGCTTGGCACTCCACTGCGCTCGCCATCCTAAACCATAAGATTTTAATTTATTATTAAAATTACATAAATTAAAACAAAATCAGAAAATATATTTATTTTTTTGTAATAATTTATTGTGCACTACACAAATTAACAGTGAAAACTGACACAAAGCGCGTGTATGTTACACACGCCGATTTTATCGCTCTTGGCGATATTTCTAGACAACCGTAAGATGGACTGGAATAAACGGGAATTCTTCATAAAACCCCATTTATTCGGAGAGAGTTTCTCGCGAGAATCGTATGCCATTATCGCATGACATAACCGCCATAAGATTATCGTTTTCTGACAAATATTAACACGATACATGTCTCAGGTTTTTTAAACTATGTATTTATTTACCACCTAAATACGACTATATGAAAAAAATTACAAAAAATATATTTTTTATGCAAAAAATTTAGTTGTCCTGTGTGATAGGTGAAATCACTAATAATAGCACTTAGCAATAACGCCATAGTGTTTAGCATAGTTACCCACTAGTTACTAAGGAGAGTTAGATTTTTTAAAAAAAGCGTTCTTCCATGTTGATTTATTGTGAGTTGGATACATGGGAAATCCAAATATTTATACATATTACACAAATACAATGATCAAAATGTAGAATGTTGCCATGAAACGAATCGAAAATAAATATAAAGTTCTATCGTCACAAGACGACCCAACAGTAAATGCTATCAGTTTATTACTAAATGTATCAATATTTATTCATTCGACTATAAACTGCTTGTTTTTAATTTAGTATTTATTTTACATAAATATTAAAAAACTGGTTGCTAGAATGTTAATTTATTCAATATCTTCGGTGCTAGTAACCTTAACGGGCAGTAACCGAATTAAATAATGTAATGTGAAAATGTATTTCATTATTTTTATTAAGAAGAAAAAATAATAAAAAACCTTATTCCGATACCGGGAATCGAACCCGAGCCTCCTGGGTGAGAGCCAGGTATCCTAGCCACTAGACCATATCGGATCTTGTTTGACACATCGAAATTATTAGTCTAATACAATAATTTAATACAATATAGCATATTTTAAGAATTTTATCGGAGTTTTATTTGCCACTATTTTCATAACCTCAAATATATTTTTGATAATGGTTTTTATAGCCTATATTGCGACTAACTTTGCCGGTTATAAATAAGAGTTAAATGTGACACTGCAGTTAATTTTAACCGGCCGAGTGTTGGCCCAGTATCGTTTCCTACTGACCCCAATGAGGTGTTAATACAATTATATTTAGCATTACTAGTGACCACTCAATATAGACCACATCTGGGTTAGTTATATCTGAAATTTATTTTGAATTAATGTATTTTTGACAGTTTTGCTGGTATAGGATGTTCATAGGGTTACACTATGATCCGAAGTTCGAAGTTTCGAAGATTAGACGTCCGAAGTAAGTTATAAGTTTAGCTATTAGTAGCTAGTTATTATTACCAGTTTATTGGTCCTTAATAAATAAATATATTGATGTGATCCATAAACAATATACCATTGGTATGATAGATTCCCGCAGTAGCTTATCTTTACTACAACAAATATTGAGTAGCTCTAAAGATGGTACTTAAAATCGAAAAAATTATGCGTTTTAATACCTCGTTTCTTTCGATTAATAATAGTATTTTAAATAATTATTGAGCTACGAACGGATATACTAAAAGAAATTAAAGACTCAAATGCAGAGTACAAGGCGAAGTTTCCTTGATGTGAAACAGTACTGTATGAGACCATATACAAGCCACTGCAGGGCACGGGCCTACTCTACAATCGAGAGTACGATTGAGAGGAGTTAGGCAATAGTCCACGACGCTGGCCTAGTGCGAGTTGGAGTACTTTACATACCATAGAAATTCTTACAAATCACTATGGCATGCGAATTTTCTCGCTATGTTTTCCTTCACCGTGGCTATCAATATAGATGATTTCGATAAATCAGAGGTGTGCTCTGGGATTTGAACCCAGTACCACCGTGAACATGTTGGCAGCCGCACTGGTGCATTACGAACAAGCCGCCACCGGCCATGTACTTGGGGAACCTTACGTGATGTAATTATTTACTTAGGCAAATGAGTGTTAATGGGGTTAACTAGTGTTCGGCTCTGCGTAATATGGGGACGTCCCCTACCACGGCACGATTTGTTATGCCAATATATAGGAGCACATGTATATGTCTCATTATGTAGTGTGAGTGAGATTGCTCGAAGTTCAATGGTTAAGGGTTATTAGTAACTGTAAGCTATTCAACAGCTCATAAACAGTAGCAAAATCAAACATCACCTTGAATTACAAAGCAATGTTTGGCATTCCACTGCGTTCGCCATCCTGAGACATAAGATGTTAAGTCTCAATATGTCCAGTAGTTACTCTGGCTACAATGCCCAAAGGACACGACGATGGAAAATAAATACACCCAACAGTCACATACATAGTATTGATCCCACACTGAGATTGAGTCTTGTGTTACGGGACTTTTCGGTCTTACATACCCAGACCCGAAACAAATACCTGTGGATCACACAAATATTTGCCTCGGTGCGGGGATCGAACCAGCGATCTCTCGTTTCACAGCCGGCGTCTAACCAACTCCGCCATGCCACTTTACTTTTTACTAGGTACTGTATTTAACAAGGTTGCACAACTTTAAAGATTAGCCCACCAGGTCAACTAGTTTCAATTTCTCTAACACCCTTAAACGCTAATGCTTTAATACTTATATTACTTAGGTATTTAAGTATTGCTTACCAGGATATTACTTAATAAGTAGGTGCTTAAGTGCAGTGACGCAATCGATCGTGCTCGACTGTTTGACGTAAATGCTTAATCCTATGCACACATAAATTAATTAAACTTAGCTTTTGATTACATGTCGGGTGGCTATAAGTGACCTGTGAGGTTAATGGGTTCGTTTCCTAGGTAGGGTACAACTGTTAGTATGATTTTTGGGGATTTGTTTATATGATTTTCAAATATAGGAAGAATATATAAAATAGACGCAAATACTGTGATTTTTCGGTTTTAATACTCCATTTTCCAAGATTAGAAAAATATATCAAGCTGATTTCGCGGATACTTAACACTTCATGTTAAAGGATGACCGGCGCAGTGCAGTGTAATGCAATGCTAAATAATGATAAGGTCTGAAGATTTTGGAAGTTGGCAATAAATAAATAAATCTAACAGTCACATATATAGTGCTGACCCCAAAGTAAGATCGAGTCTTGTGTCGTGGATAACAGGAACTACGAGAGACTTTTCGGTTTCACAAACACCCAATGGGCAGACACAATATTATATTTAACCATCATGTGAAATAATTGTTAGTCTCATCATTCTCTCCAATAAAAACCTTAACAAATCATTATAAAATCTACAATTATATCCTTGTCTTATAAAATCCCGCATGATAATGATAACATACATACATACATAAACTCACGCCTTTTTCCCAGAAGGGGTAGCAGAGGTGCCAAGACACCGACATTTCGCCTTGTATGTTCCGTCCCACAATGTGACAGGTGGCGAGCCTATCGCCATATCGGGCACAAATTCCTGACTCTGGGCTGATAATGAATAGAAAAATCCAATATCACTTTGCCCAACCCGGAATTCGAACCCGAGACCTCAGCTTTGTGTGATAATGATTAAATAAAACATAAATTAGAACATCAATTGAACGTGTCGCCAGTGTCAATAATGATCTGATGACGCAACCAAACCTTGCGTTTCCACGGCGGATCGTATGCGATCACGTACCGATGAATAAACATATTAGTCAGCTGTCTTTGCTTATTCCGCTTGTTGTGCAATTTGTTTGGGTATTGGAATATATTTAATATTTTTATACTGGCAACAAATCCAAATACCGAAAAAAAATTATGCGCTATCATCTGTTTATTTATTTTTTATTATTGCTATGAATGTTGAGGCGAGTATGCCATTAGCCTCATGGTAAGCGTTACGACCACACATGGCCTGTAGCCAAGCTTGGCATTTCACTGCGCTCGCCATCCTAAGACATGAGATGTTAAGTCTCAATATTTCCAGTAGTTACACTGGCTAAAATAAAGCGATACACAACATTGCGTCTACACTGCTATTAGGCGGGAGAAATAGACATTGCGGTGGTTCCTACTGAGGCGGCTTCTCACATATGAGAGACCTGCCACCAGTGACACATATTATGTTGTTTGTTTTCTTTTTTTCTTACCCCTAAATTATTATAACAACCGTATCCGTCTCTGTATTATCTTAAGGTCGACTCTGAGAAAATGCATTAAAGCATTTAGTCTGCCTGTACTATTCAAATGGTACTAACTGTACTCAAATAAATAAATAAAAACATTCATCAGTTATGGCGATTATTTTATAGTTAAAATATGTTTAATAGGCTGAACTCGAAAGGTATTATAATGGGTTTTAGACCATCGGAAAGGACGCCTTCGCTATAGAACCTAAGAATAGTCTAAGCTCTAAGGTCTCCGATAATCTTATTTACTGAAAGAAGCGCAACAAAAAATCTAATGCTTTATCAGCTTCGGTGAAGGTAGTTCGCATCACACCAAAATAATATGTAATATATATCCATAAAGGTCAAAACGCGTCTCTATTTCATACATTATAGATACATAATGTATTCGAGTTTGTTTACAAAATCATAATATAATAGTAATAGTTATTCCCGCGTGAACTCAAGTTTATATTGCGTAGTTATTCGCATTATTGCGTGTTTATTAGCATATAAACAATCAACTGTTTGCAGACAATGGCGGTCAAACAAAGCCGTTCGATTCAATAAGTACGTAATTTTCCTCGTGTCATGACTAGACAATAACACTAATAAAACTTTATTTTATTGAGCACGTAAATTCGCACAGAGAATGCACAGTTCATGCGATCTCGGATGTATATTATTTATCTCGCTCTCTCTGACTCTCTTCGGGCTCAGGACCTCGAGGTTCACTACTGAACAAAAAAAAAATGAAAATGACAATATTTATTGAATCTTTAAAATGTCATACATTATTTAGTCACTTTTTCCACTAACACCCGGTTCAAAGGCTGTTTTCGACAAAGAAGAACGGGCAAGAAACTCTAGCGTTATTCTTTTCAAAACAAGTTATCATACAGGAGTTGCAATTGAGCAAAATTCAGAGCAGTTCATAAATTATTTATAATTATTGAATAGTAATAATATTGTTTAAGTTAATATGTACGGCTGAGTTGAGCGAAATCGCCCAGACCGCGGAATCATTATACACTGTTCCGCAAATGCAATAAAAGTAAAAAGAGACTAATTAAATATTATCATTAAAATCAAATAATTAGCAGATCAGTCTACACAAGCAGCAGCCGTTCACGAGTATGACGCATGTGCCAGCCATCGGCCTTCTTCACCATGTTACAGGGAAGTGACCGACCCGGCTCACGACGCCGCCGCAAGCGCAGACATTTAAGCGAGCATGACGTACTCAAATCGCCTACAACTATGACGAAACAAGTGGGATTAATTATTTCATGTTACCATGTATCTTGCGTAAAGTTGTATACTTGTAAGTTGTATGGCTTCTCAACTAAGTCGATAGCCATGCATAATTGTGTAGTAATAATGGTTAAAGTGTTTAGTATCATTCAGTTAGCTGTATGGCGTGGCGTGGCGATATGAAAATTAATGTTATGATATAACTATAGGTTTTAGAATGCGCTTGGATGTTTTTGTGGGATAGTCGTCGTAAGCAGATATAGAAACGTTTCTTCCTTCCATGCTTATCCGTCTTTTTTCCCTCCTATTTCGAGAGACTCTACTATCGGAATATTGTAAGTGTCATCCAAAATTTACCATCAGGTCATCCGTTTGCCGTTTTGCTGGACCGATCAATCGTACTCTCGATTGCAGAGGAGCCCTGTGCCCTTCAGTGGGATCTACATGAGCTAATGCAGATACAGATACAGAATATCATTTTACCTGACCGGGGATTCGAATCTGAGAAATCAGCGTTGTGATCGTACCGTAGTACAACTGTGACGAGGCAGGAAAAAACTGATGATGCTGATTTTCGAGTCTATCACTACAATTCTAAGTATAGGCAATGCGGTTCAATTCATTTGACCTCATTATTGATCGTTTGACTATCGATTGTATCGAAACGATACCATGCGTATTTCGGTCCTTACACCCGACTGCGTAATGTATTTGTCAAATAAATCTATAGGTTTATTCACAATTTATGTTCTAAAGCACCAAAGTGCATTTCTATAGGCTAATTTTGGAAACGTAATTAACAGTGGTGAACAAATATTAAAATAAAAGTATAATTTATATTATTTTTCGAAATAAGTATTTAGCGCAATTCCCATTTTTAAATGAATAGTTAATGTAAATAAATTTAAAATGTAAATGAAATATCCAGCCATTTATTTCTTAATTTCAATAACGACTTTAAATATCAAAGTAAAATTATTGTTTCAGTAATTACCGTTGTAATTGTACCACAGCAAAAGTTTAAGTGTGTAAAAAAAAAGTTAAAAAGTAAGTTGCATCGGCCGGAAATCGAACCCGGGCCGCCCGCGTGGCAGGCGAGCATTCTACCACTGAACCACCGATGCTCATATCAACTGAAGCGAAATTATAGATTGTATGAATATGTGATAATTTTCTGAATTAATTAAATACAGTATCTATTCTTGTTTACTTATCTCCACTCAAATAATTTGATCGTACTTTGCTCCTCTAGGTGGCGCTGTTGCCAAGTTTAATTTTTTTTTATTGTTACCCGTCAGTAAAATTCTAATGTACACGATCAAAGATCCAATTTATATACATTTTAATTTACTAATTTATCACAATATGTAAAAACATGTGATTGTGTGTGAGTTTTTTATTCAACATTTATTTACTTAATTGATTTACTGTTCATTTGATTAGCCATATCAATCTAAATCTGCTAGATCAACAAACTGCTTAAGTAATTTGATACTTGATAGAAATTATTGCCTAACTCGTGTTCTCTATCTCTCTATCAGCCCATATACGTCCCACTGCAGGGCACGGGCCTACTCTACAATCGACAGTACGATTGAGTGTTAACAGTTAACTCGTGTTACTAAAAACAAATTCACCTACTGTCATGTAATTAAATACCTATGCAATGAAATGGTCAGCATTTTCACTAAGTAACATGTCCAATATAAAATGTGACTCTAATAACTATAATGTGTTTTACTGGTGGAAGGTCTCTCATATGTGAGAGGCCATTTGGGTAGGTACCATCGCAATGTCTATTTCTCCCGTCAAATAGCAGTGTAAATGCACTGTTGTGTTTTGGATTGAAGGACATTGTAGCCAGAGTAACTATTGGACATATTAACACCTAACATCTTATGTCTCAGGTTGGCGAGCGCAGTGGTGTTGTTTGGTTTTGCTACTGTTTATGAGTGGTCGTATCGCTTACCATCAGGTGAACGGCAAACTCATCTCGCCATTCAAGGCAATAAAAAATGTTAAGAGAGAAAAACTGTATCTAATTTTTTGAGTACAGCATCAGCATCAATCAGATCCCAAAGATCGTAAACGATTCGTTATTTATATTATTTAATTAATTAATTACAACGGCATATACTAATTATGAAAAAGAGATAATACAATATAAGAAAACATTAAATGTAGAAATAACAGCGTTATTCGTCACATTTCTCGTAATATTGTAGACAAATTATCCTCAGATTTTATCCATTTATACACAAAAATAGAGTTTTCGCCGCATTCTGGTGTGTCAAACTATACACATAGTAGAGACATTACGATCGTGAATCCATATTGACAGTAACGAGCTCTCGTGACCAGCCGACCATCGACTCCTCAACGCGTCAGTTACGGAACCAGAACCAGCGTTGGGGTCCAGTGACTCGCATGTTAGTTGACAATGCGGATTTTTTTATAGCCTCTATAGGCAGACGAGCTAAGCGATGGTAAGCGGCTACCGCTGCTTATGAACCTCCGCAGTGCCAGGGGGCCAGCACTACAAAGTCGCTGCCTACCTTAAGGGCAATACTCTCTTTAAACCTCGTTTGAAGAAGGACAGGTCCTAGCGCTCAGGAAACACTGATTCAGAGAGTTCATTCCAGAGCCGATTATAATAAATTACAGTATTCATAGAGTAAAAAAAAAAAACAATAATCCAACTCGAATTGGATAAGTTAACGACACAAATACATTTAGGTAATAATGCCTTTAGTTTACAACACAAATATACTCTATTCAGTAACATTCTTAATGTCAAGTTGCATTGTGGATTTAATGAAGGGCTACTCCAGATATTATTCCGTAAAATTCTTTTGAAATTATTCTAGCAAAGGTTTTGTCAAATTCGAATCTTATACTACCATTAAATCGCTTCCTGGATCCGCCCCTATCGTTCCAAGCTGTTTGTTCACCAGTAATTGTGATACGAATTACTGTAATTTTATTCTCCTAAACGCTCACTCGATCGAAGAAAGTCGTGTTTTGTACGCGGAAACGTCCGATGTGTCTTTTTTATTGCTTGGATGGCGAAAATTGATGGTTAGTGATGCCTGTCGTTTGTGTACATTGGTCAGGGAATCTTCGCCTTATTTTACGGATTAGGAAATAAGAAAACAGGAGAAGCAACCGCGACAAAACATGTCTATTGTCATTACGTGAATGGTGATCTGTGTAAAGAAGCAGATGCTATCTACTGTGAGATGCTAGGTCACATTCATTTCATTGCAATAAAAAAACATTCCCGACGTGCCGGAGTCATGCGCGTATTGTTATACATGTTGTATCAATGAAGAAAAAACTTGTTGGCAAACCTGTATAGTGTATCACAAAAACCTTTACCTTTAAATCTCCAGTATCTATCAAATTTTAATGAAGTCCACGACGCACGAGTTGTATTCTCATACTTAATTTTTTTTATTCATTCTTCCGTACAATCCAGATCTACCCTTGATCCATCTTTGACGATATGATGTTTAATTAGATAATAAATAAATACACCCAACAGTCACATACATATTCCTGAACATTAAGATCAATTAAAACTTGTGCCGTGGCTATCAGGAACTACGAGAGACATTTCGGTCTCAAAAACATTCAGACCTGAGACAAATACTTCTGGGCCTCATAAACATTTGACTCGTTGCGGAATCCAATCCTCAGTTCCCCGTTTCACGACCGGTGTTTGGCCAACTCCGCCACGGAGGCTGTCAAAAGAATGAAGATGTGTATCAAAAGCCTTTCCGTTTACCTGTATAAATAGCCCAAGTGTTCCGCATATTAAAACGAAATAGGTATGAAAGTGGTGTTAGTGTGGGCACGCGAGAGATGCTTGAGACGTTTCAAACTTGCATTAAAGTAACAACCTTGCTAGACGCTGGAAAAATCGCCAGATAGGGCTGTAGCTTCGCTTGGAGTTTGATTGCTGTGAAACTTTTTTAATTTTGACTCAATAATTATCATATTGTTGGTTTTAGGTCATTGTAGCGCTCTCAAATTACAAAGAAAGAATGGTAACGATATTGGCATATTATGAGATCTTATTGATATTTAATTGGTATGTGAAGAGCACTAAGCCATGTATTGATTTTAGATATCGACGGCTAAGTGTCAATAACACCTAACTAACAAAGTAATAAATCTACACAAACTGAAAAATACTTTAATTTTATGTTTAGTTAAAAAGTAGTTAATATATTAATTACTGGGGCATAGTAAATGTATAGTAAAAATACACTTAGATTTCACTAAAACATCGGCATAATATCTTTATAATTAAAACTATTATTAAATTATTTACCAAAAACTTACAGTTAGGAGGTATTGGTACTTCACCTAAAATATATTTGAATGCAAACATGTTTACTATGCATTAAAAAGTATAAAAAATCGCATTAGAGTTGTAAAAAAATTGAATTTGTGTGAAATCTGGCGACAGGCGCCTTCTGTCATTTCTGGGGATGAAGTATGTTTAGTAAGCACTGGTTTCCCTGGAAATATACTACGTAAGTTCAGATATTTCCTGTACCTTAATAAAATTACAGGCTATAAAGTCATCCATTGATAAACATCAAGATCCGGTTGATGCCAGCCCTGTTGGTTATTTAATCCTCTCGCGCACCCGAGGAAGGCTTCAACGTGACCCACTTTTCGGAAATGTTGGAAAATATTACCGGCATAGCACATTTTTATCTCGAGACGTTTCTTGTCCGTGTGCAATAAACATCAGTACGACAAGTCGCCGTCGCGGCAGAGTGGTTTACGATGCAGTAAGGCATTACTGGTGACTTTAAAACGTTTTTTTTTTGTTTTGGAATATGGGGAGTTTTTGGGTTAGGTTTGACGTTGTCTTGTGATGCTTGCCGTCGTGAATAACTTAGTTCGGAAAAAAAATATTAATAGAATTTACAATGAATTTTTGTTGTTGGGAAAATAGTTGACTTGGCGATCTCAATGAAATTTTGAAAGCTCTTATTGTCAAGGATATTAAAACAGGACAAAATAAAGGAGATAGAACATAAGAGAGGACTCTTGGACCGGCTATGATTACTTTAGGGTACAAAGATGCGAAATAATTAGTTATCTCCTTATCTTGCGAAGATTTTTTGTAGCATTCGATGATCTTTGCAATCATATTGTTTATCAAATAAGTCTTTTACTTTAATCTTTATAAATATAAATACACATCACAGTTATACAACACATACATGTTCCTGACCCCACATTAAGATCAATTAACTCGTGTCGTCATCAGAAAGTACAAGAGACCTTTCTGTCATACAAACAAATATTTGTGGGCCTCACAAACATTTGTCTCGGTCCGGGTTTCGAACCGGCGGTCTCTCGTTCCAAAGCCAGCGTCCAATTTGCGCCACGGAAGCTATCAAGCTGTTTATAGTTTCAAGTTGTAAAATACATAACACTTCTTAATGTATTTATTTATAATATTATCATAAATATCTGCGACTTTATTACGTACTTCGAGGTAAAAACAAGAATGATTCGCACAGTTAAGGAAGTGTGAAGACGTGTCGTAGTTTATGTAATAAGTCTATTATGTAATTTATGAGTAGCATCTATTTATGTAATAGCTTTACTGCTTGTGTAGTAACATTTATCGCACTTGCACCGTTAGAGATGCCATTTACATACAGGGTATATCAAGACTGCTACCGAAAACGAAGCCGGGTGGTAGTTTTAGTGACTACAAACACAATGAAACTAAAAATTTTGGAAAAAAACGCGACAATTTTTTTTTGTATTTTTTTTTTATATGTTCGTATTTGGGTGTTAAATACATTTTTTCGTAAAATAATAGTGTATACCCTTTTATTTGTAAATACTCTAAGGTATAAAAGAGTTTAAATTATTATTTTACCAAAAACAATGGATTTACCACCCAAAAATGACGATATTTAAAAAATGATAAAAAAATATTGTCGCGTTTCTTAGCAAAAATTTTAGTTGCATTGTGTTTGTAATCACTAAAACTACCACCCTGCTTCGTTTTCGGTAGCAGTCTTGAGATACCCGGTATAGGGTATAACAAGACTGCTACCGAAAACGAAGCCGGGTGGTAGTTTAAGCGAATTCAGACACAATGCAATAGAAAATGTTGGAAAAAAAGCGATAATTTTTTTCTACCACCACTAAAATATATTTTTCTAGTTTTACCGGAATAAAATTACACACCTAAGCAACTGGCTTTCGAGTTTGGGTCTGCCCAGCACCTATCAATAAGTGTAGTGCTGTTAAACTAGTGTCGGCAGTCGACATTCGACAAATATACCGACTTCTTAAAACCGGAGTTTCATTGATTCCAAAATGCATCACCTTAAATATTAATCAAATGCTTGTGTGAACCACAAGAATTTGTTTCCAATCTGGGTGTTTGTGAATCGAAGTCTCATAGTTCCTGATACCCTCGAAACAAGACTCGATCTTAGTGTGGAGTCCAGACTGCATAAGTGACTGTGGGTTGTATTTATTATCTATTTATTTACTATACAAAAATAGGATTTACTGTAGGTAATCTTTATCTATATATATTCGAATATCTTGCCTCTAGCAAACATTATTTATCCGCCTAAAATTCGCTTCGTTAACCCTACTAGTCAAAGCGTAACTTTAATTTGTCCAATACGCAAGCATTACTGATCAGAATTCAGCCGGTGATCCAAATAAACCCTTTCATATCTATCAATTGGCTAGAATAAAGTGGAGGGGGAGGGGGGAGGGGGAAAGGATTCGGTTGAATATTGTGTTATCGACAGCGTACGTGGGCAGAATATGACGTTCTGATTGGCTGTTAGGTCGTTCTGTTCACTATGTGTATTGGGTACACGGGGTATCGGGTTTGATAATATGGTGATGTACTTCGGTTGCATAAAATCCGTAAATAATACTTTTATTTCAATGTGTATTTCAGTTGGTTAATTTAGATTGGTGATTGGAGTGTTAAAAATAATAACAAATACTTTTTTGATTGCATTGTATGGCGAGGCGAGCCATTCGTCTGATACTCTGATATGATGAGGCCGCCTAGGTGGTTACCACCACAAAGTCTATTTCTCCCGCCAAACACAGTGTAAATGCATTGTGGTTCAGGTTTGAAGGACATTGTACTACAGTAACTACTAGACATCTTGAGACTTAATATCTTATATCTCAGGATGACGAGCGCAGTAAAATGCCAAGCTTAGCTTTGTAATTCATGGTGCTGTTTAGTTTTGATAATGTCCGCGAGCAGTCGTAACGCTTAACATTAGGTGAATGGGACACTAGCCTCGCCATTCATGGCAAAAAAAAACATAAAGCATGCACTCAGGCGGAGCCGGGTAGAGCCGCTAGTTGCTTATAAAAAGGGTATTTCAAATACGTCACATTTCCACTAGCTTCTCACTTGAAGGATAAAGTATTTATTGCACTTCCCATAACCTTAATAGCAAATGAAACTAGATAAAAACCTAGCTGCTCACGTGGGAAGAATGTGGCCGTATAGACGTGTGACAGTATCTTGATAACTTTCTGCAAAAACACGATGTGTGATGAAAGTATGGGTGTAATTATTGTGGTTATATTTCTAGTACTGGCAGCCTGTGTTTTTGAACAGTGGTTACCAACCTTTTACTCCTGAGGGAACATTTGACAAAATTTCTGTGTACCCTTTGACCACTCATTTGGTTGTACTTTAATACAGTAGCGAAATGTTTAACAGCCTCGATGGCATAGGCGGTTAGACGCCGCCTGTGAAACTAGAGGCCGCGGGTTCGAAATGTTTGTGCGGCCCACTAATATTTCTTTCGGGTCTTGGTGTTTGTGAGACCGAAACGTTTCTCGTAGTTCCTGATACCCAAAACACAAGACTCGATTTTAGTGTGGGGTCAGGACTATGTATGTGACTGTTGGGTGTTATTTATTTAAAAAAGGGTTACCAGGTGGTATGAGTTTACCGTCACCCACGAAAATCTACAATATTGGTAAAATAGGTTGCTTGCTGGATTATCGAAATACATTGATAGAAACCAGTCACGAGTTTAAAGCCACATAATTTCCTAGCAATCATTCTAAAGACTGACGGTCAAAAATAATTTCACAAAACTTTCTTCCCTCCTATTCCGACGGCGGCATACCCGTAATCCAGCCTAAGTGGAACATGCATCTAACAACATAATAATAAGTAACAATTCCCTACAATCTGAGAACACGGGTACGTAAGATGGGCACGCGGGCCCGGCGGCGGTCGCGGCCATTACGAAAATGTCAGGTGGTACAAACTCTTCCTGGAATATTTACAACGCTTTTTGTGCTGAAGATGCGGTTGGAATAATAGGTATGGGAACAAAGATAAAGCATGTAATGTGTATTAGACCATAAATGTCAAACTGCTAGGCAATAGCTTGCTCTAGACTTGAGAGTCAGATTGAGAGGGGTTAGGCCATATAATCATATTATAAATGTGACCATATAACTGTTTAGTAGACTACGAACTGGAGGCTAAATTCTGTCGTCAGTGGCCTACCACGTGATGTTGGTGAAGGTAAAAATCGTGATACATTAAGCATGAAGAATTTCAAAGAATTTGTGTACACAAGGATCGTAAACCAGCAGTAAACTGATGAATAAAATAATAAATAAATAACTACACCCAATAGTCACATACATAGTCCTGACCCCACACCTATATCGAGTCTTGTGTCCTGGGTATCAGAAACTACGAGAGACTTTTCGTTCTCACATAAATATTTGTTCGATCGAATCCGCGACCTCGCGTTTCAGAGCCGACGCGACTTCTTACCAACTACGCCATGGAGGCTGTCAAGTAGCGCATGGAGAAGTGTGGTGGATTATGGTCTAAATATTATCAAATGTAGAGACTAGCTGTTTTCAAGTATGAAATGGAAATTGAAATTATTAAATTGAAGATCGCTGATTTATCTTTGCGGTTAATTTGTGGTAAACAAATAAACCTGAAACTAAAAATTGTTTATTTTTAAGTCGAGAACATCGTAATAAAGCTTTTTATAATTGACATCCATTTCACACGCAATTCACAAGAAGGCCCAAACCCATCTGAGGCTCACATCTGTCACGAAATGGAAAATCTATAGCCGTTCAGTCTGAATCGTAAATAGTCCAATAAAAATAACATCAAAGTGTATGTAGCAGATGTTCTATTGATCACGAACAGGTCGTTAGTCGCGTGTCGGCAGTACAAACACGATAAAAACTTAAATAGTTGATAGGCTGAACTAAAGTGGTACTCTTTACTCGCGATTTGTTGGGTTGAAAGGTTTTCAATTCATCGAAGTAATACCCTTTTTTTCGGATTTTAACGCGAAAGCTGTCAAGACCTCAAAACGTCGTGGAGTTAAAAAAAGAATAAAGAATTAAAATCCTCGGTAAAATTCGTAAAAAAACTAATTATTTTAATTCGTAACATCGCATAAAAATAAGAAGACATTTTCATGTGAACAATGTGAACATTATGGAATAAAGTATACTCAATGATTATAGATTTTATTCCTTAATCATTGAGTATACCATTATTAATGTTGCTTCATTTAATATTTCATAAACGAATTTGTCAAGAATCATTTACGAATAGAAACTGGTTTCAGTCTGTTCTTTCGAGAATAAGATTGGTTTCAAGAGTAGACTCGCTGGACTTCGATGCTACGTTACAAATTACGTGTGTATTGTGGTAATTTATAGTGTCAGGAGTTCAAACCTGGGGATGTTCGGTTAATTTTATTATGATTTGTTGACTTTATATTGTATTCGAAACATTTATAAAATTTGAGTCATAAATTTTGAATGTTATTTTTAAAGTTCGTGAACTTTGGGTTAATGGAAACTATATAAATATTTAAATTCTCTTTGTACAATTCATATACGGTATGTTTTCTCACGATAGTTTTTTTACTTTCGTAACTTTCTAAATTTTGAAGGATGCTCACGTTTCGTGTCTTACTTTCTCCTGCTATGGGAAAAATGCTATATGAACATGAAATAGAAATGGGAGTTTAGAATGAGGTATCACAGTCTTTATAAATTACATTATATTTGAACCACACAATGGTTCATTATTGGGAATTATTACACGTTTCCTACATTTTAATTTTTATAAGGCACTTGTTCTATAATGAACTTTTTGTTGCTGATAATTATGTCAATATTTTAAAAGTTATTATTGTAATATTCACGTATATAACGCAGAAATGCTTCGATCAAATAAGATGTCATTTTTTGTTTGTAGTTACTGGCTATCCATCACGAATTGATTTAAGATCGATCCAATTTCATGCGATCTAACAATATTTTACGCACGTCGACATATTTCACAAATCTTACAATGATATTGCGAGAACTGAATTTAGAATTATGAATAAATATTCAGGCAAGTTGGTTATTTTATTTAAATAACATTATATTGCAACTGTGTATAAGGTTTTTATTCTATGCAAAATTTATTGTATTTATTTTTTATTTAGATATTAATACTTTACTGTACACATATATAAAAATCTAGATATAACAATCACAATAATATTATGAAAATTCAGGCCACAATCATAATGTGACACCTACTCGTGCATGGCTTCCACCAAATCAATTGGTGGATTATTTATTCATAATTTTACGCCAAACAATGAAATGTTATAAAATCAGCACTTATATGCTGTCTTTATTATTATGATTAGACATAAGTTTCATAAACCCTGCACAAAAATCCGCAGAAATACCTAATCCCACCGCGCATTCTGAACAAAAACAGCGATTCTTTCTTTTATCTTTTACCCTACATTTCTTTTACTCCGGGGTGTTTTGCTATCTTTTTTATCTGATTTTGTATTCAACGGCTTCCTCGGCTTTTCAAGTCACGGCCGGCCGTTTGTTTTACAAAAACGCGATGCGTCGAGGAAATCTTAATTGGAAAATGTCTAACCTCGTCTTTGTGACATTTGAGTTGTTCGATTAGATACGTTGTGTTAATTTCGTAAAATCTCCGGAAATAAGTAAATATCTTGTTAATTTTTATGAAGCTAGTTGTCATCATCGGCTTTTGTTTTTAAGGCTTTTTAGTTATCTTAGTACAAATATAAGTCAATAAGAGACAATACTGAGATTCCTCTTGAATGAAGCTGATGGTGTTTTATATTTCTTGTATAATTTTTGCCATTCCACTTTCCATCATACTCTCGATTGTAGAGGAGGCCCGTGCCCTGCAATGGGATGTATATGGGTTTATACTGTACAGTATAATTTTGTTATTTTAACCTAAATAGATCGCGATGACAACCCTTATTGTATATCTTCTATTAAAATTTGTATATCTAATTGAAACTCATTTTATTTAAACCTACGCGTAGATACATAATATTTTAAAAATCAATTGCTGTATCTGAAATTAAATCCAATAATACTAATCGTAGAGAGACCCTAAGCATTGAAAATGGAAGGTTTTATTTTAAAATGTAATCACTAAAGAAATGGTGTTCCTGAGTCTTCCAGGTTAGAAGTTGCTAATTTTTGGAGTAGTTTTTTGGCTCTCGTGAAAAGTTGCATCTTTCGAGATACAATACATACAAGATTGCTTTCTGCCGGCGATATGAGCCCAGCTTTGAAACACTAATCTCATAGCAATAAAAATATATCATTGCGCGGAACGAACTTACAATCTCCATTTCAACCCAATTGAAATTCAGCACTAGACATGTCTGCAAACCTTCAATCCTGTATTATATAATTTAGAAACATATCCAGCAAACAACAGAGGCCTCAAGCGAGTACCAACAGACACCCTAGCATCATATTTTGAAATTATGAACTGTACCGAAGCGAAGCCTTTCTCACGAGCGAATGCTCAGGCCGATCTATCATGGTCTAATAACATGGCATTATTCTCTATGCAGTGTGTGGTTAGCCGGTTTTGTTACAGAAAATTCATTTTGAATATAAATTTTGTGTGTTTTGTGTACTTTCGAAATGAGCAATGTCGGTTGAATGACTTTAATTCATGTGGAATTTTCCAGGCATTGATTAAAAGCTAAAGAGAGTATTCAAGTACAGTTAATAAAATAAAAGCTACTACTAATACATACTAAGCCGTCTCGTTTCAGTACGGTAGAATTCGCACACACCATCTTTTATATATTTTTTTTATTAGAAAACTTATACATCAGATAATGAGAACACAAGAACACTACTACCTCGAGCAATATTTTAACACAGACTCCTGTGTGTGGACAACCTATATCGATTTAAACAAAGCTTCCAGCAGCATTCTCGCTGTTCTTCAACAACGTTGATCAACTGTTGCTAAACAAATGTTTACTATGAATACGAGGCTTAAGATATAACGTTTTTGTATGACGCTGTTATGACCGACAATGAACAGCGAAATTTGCAAAAGTATCGGTGTGAGTGCGAAATGTTTAATAGCGCGTGGTGCTCTGTTGGTAAACGGACCAGACGCGGCTGCCAGCATGTTCACGATGGTCGTAGGTTCAAATCCAAAGACTCACTTCTGACTTTTCAGACATGTTTATTATGGCCTAACCGCTCTCAATTGCTCTTTCGATTGTAGAGGATGTTCGTGTCCTGTTGTGGTCAGTATATAGACGTTTACATCACAAAACAGTATCGCTGTATGTAAGTCAAGACTCAAGTTCTCTAACCTAATGTCTATTTTTGTCCTAGTTATGGGACCTATACGGGATAGCATTACCTAT